>OU612066.1:1205000-2405000 GCA_914767715.1 Membranipora membranacea
GTTTGTTGCCAAGGCATCTGGCAGCTATTTCACACTTAATCTTTACTTCACATCCAGGAAATTGAAGAAAAAAGCTAAGATGAGGACCTTCTCGACAGTTTCCACTGCTCCTCCGATGATGACTGTGATAGATAACTATGGTGCTATAGGAACAGTCGATACTCTCGGTGGAGTTAGTACATTCATGTGTACCGATCGCCACTCACTGGCCTCTATACCTGATCACGTGACTATATTCACTGAACCTTCTCTCATGCTAGACACTGGATACCAGATACAGGTCAGTCGGGTGCCCCTCTCCTTTAGTGTATACTGATTCTCTATAAGTCAGTCTTGCTGTGAAGTTTGATGGTGATTCCCAAAAGATTTTTATGAAAACGGTTTGAATAAATAATTCAGCTATTAAAGATTTAGGTAATACACAAATGGCATTGTATCGTACTTGGAGAAAAGAGGAATAGATATAAAACAGGGAATAATGGTTTACCTTTCATGCTAAAATTAATATTTTGGTATGAAAACATAATGGATGGTCTCTACCAGCATGTGGTTATTGTGACAATGTGACCTCCCGACTGTAGCTGGTAACTGTTATATATTCATGATTAATGGTCACTAATAGATGAATTAATGAGTTTTATATCTCATACACTGTCCTAAGAAAGGTTAATAGGATCTGAGTCAGGTGAAGGTGGCCTTGTACTCATCTCATTAAATCTAATTATGACATCATTGAGTACCTGTACAGGATTTATCTCATCTCAGATATGATAGTATTTCCTCTCTCCCTGTGTGTAGTCCTACTGTGTACAGATAAACAGCAGAGCAGATCTAATCCTTACTGATCCAACTTCCTGGTGGTTATTTATTCGTGGGTGGTCCTTTCAATGACTCATACTTAATCATGGTTAATAGCTGACAGTGTCACATAATGGTGTTCATAATTTGGCAAGTGGTTTGCTGTCCGCTTTGATTTCTTTGGTTACCTTTTTTGCCTAAGCGAATAAGTTAATGATGAGCAAGTGTTTTGCTCGGGGAAGTTAGTATGAGGACTATATTATCATTGAAAATGATAGCGAAGTCATTTAGGGATATCCATAATTTTATTTAGAGACTGAGAATATCGGCTTATTATGCTTCTTCTTATGTTCTTATACAGGAGGAATTTACCTATCCATCAGTAGAGTTAGAGTTCTCAGATCACAGATACGGTAATACAATGAGATCTAATATATCATCAGTGATAGAGCATGATTTACCTCCCCGCAGACACTCCGTACTCGGCGCGGACTGTAAATCTAATATCAGTAACTCTACATACGATAAACTGGACAGAGGGTGGGTGTCTATATTCATATCAAAAACATGCTCAGCTGAAGTATAATATTAAAAATTAATCTCTTCCTACTTTATAACTAGTGTGAAGTATTTCATAAGATTGTAGTGCTGGAATACTTTTGTAGCGGGTCATGATGTGTCACAGTATGCTGAGCCAAGGAGTATTGCTTGATTTAACTGCGTGATTCTCTCAGACCTTCAATGTATCAGTTAAGATTTAGATTCCTTGTGGGTTTTTTTATTCTTGAAGGTTTTAAGTTAGTAGGCCTACCTTATTATTTTAGTTATGACCACCAACACTCACTTCATACAAAGAAACAGAAGAGGACACAGTACCAGTTAGGACATAAGGAGCACCACAGTCTACCTTATAACGCTTACGCCGACGTGTACACTGATCTACCATGTAACATGATGGACTATGGTAAAGATCAGGCAAAAAAGAGAAGATCTAAGAAAACAAAGAAATCGCATCGGTAAACTGATGGCAATGATGTTTCTCTGGAGAAACAATCATGTGTATTAATTATACTTCATCAATATGAACAACCGATTTTATTTTTCTCCACCTCAGATTTTTCTAAAAAGGTTACTCTTCAGTGTTATTGTTATGTTATGTATTAAAACAAAAAAAATAAATGGGATCCGCCACTTGGCTATTTTCTCTCTTTTAGTGACTGCTCCGTCCCATATTTCCAGTGACAAATGAAAACTATTTACATTGCTACCCATCTGTGTTAAACTGAGAGGGTCTAAAAGTTAGACAGGCTGATCTCAGGGCGCACTGTCTGTACTGTGTACTGGTGGCTAAGCATTACTTCCGAATTGTTTTGTCTAGTTATGAAATTATTATGCACCTTATTGATAACAAGTTTGATGTTATAATCTAAAACACAACAAAAAATGTGTGAAAAAGAAAGCCTGTTATAAACAAAGCAATGCCACTGATACATGCATCACATATGTAAATTATCCTCAGCAAATTTTGACTAATCACCTCAGAGCAGTGCATTCTGATTGGCTATTGTGATGTCTTACCCATTAGGGTTAATTAGCTAGGTGTTTTATTGTTATTGCTGGCTGCCAGGTAGATGTGTGCATTCATTCATTCATTACTCACAGATACTGTCATCAGTCCTACTGCTGCTGCTGCCGCTGCTTACTGATCTATAGGAGGGGAGCTGCTGTGTTATTACTATTTCTGACCTTCAGCTATCCAGGCATTGTATAACACTATACAAGGATTACAGCTAAACCGCTAACACAGACACTACATCATCGTACGTCAGTCACAATATATATAATCACAGAGTTAGGCAGCAAGTCTCCGGCAGCATTCAGCTGACCTGACATTCGCTCTCAAGGATCATTAGATATTGGATTGTGATGTCATAGGTGCAATGACCTGAGATTCTAGACTGCAACAGGTTTATCTTTATTGCTGCTGACACCGATTCTCATATCCTCCGATTTAAAGACAAAGACGGCAGCATGTATTGTAACAGCACTCTATTTGGATTATCATCACAGAGATTTCTCACCCTGACTTTGCTGATTTGCCTCGTGTGTATCACGTGCACACAGAGTCAGATAGTGGAGGATGTGGTGATACCAGAAGAATCTCGCTACCAACTGATGGAGGAATGTAAGTAAAGATGGGTACTTATTGACTGGGTGTCATCAATTCTTTATACGCTGCATTCCTAATAGAAATTGTTGATCATTTCCTTGCAGTGTTTTGTTGGCGGTATTTCAGGTCTGCATTATCCAAATTCTATTTTTACTCTGCGTGAACTTCCTAACATGATTCACGTTGTGTTTGACATCATACCTATTAGGCCCAGGCTGTTGACCTGCGTGACAGTGCACAGCATACACACCGGAGGTCGCACATGATTCTATGTGCGCTGCCTTCAGTCTCAACCTTCAATCATATTAAATTACAAGACCTCAATTTTGTTTACCCAACTATCTCATAAATATTCTCATGAGAAACGCTGCCACAGACAGGAATTATCAAGCAAATTTTATTTTGCTTTGTAATTAAATTAGAATGACTGGCAGCTATGTTCTGTAATTGACAATGTCTCAAACAATCAACTGGAAAACAGCAGCAGCAACAATTCTTAAATTCTCTTACGGCCAGTAGGGCTATCATTTTTGCACTTTAACATTGGAATTTTGGATGCTAGAGTGAAGGGAATTAAAATATGTTGCCACCTATTCCGGAAATGACATATATGCTTATAAAGATAAACTCTTGGCTTGTTTGGAGCAGATCTGCTCTATGCTCTAAGTGACAAGTTTCTGTTTGGCTGATGGATTTGGTTGCAAAATAAATAAAGTAGTTATGACTTTGTATCCTACTCCCAATCTAAAGTCAGAGTCCGGCACGGACCCAAACCCATCCTCAGTTGAGTCCAGCTTGGACCACCAGTCCATCATCACTACCCCAGGGAGTCTAGTTTGCTCCACGACTTCCATGTGAATCTCGCTCGTATCCCTCGACCCATGCTCTGGCGACCCGAGGTTACGACTGTGTCAGGTGGATAAGATTGCGGTGTGTGAGAGAGAAGGGAAGAGAGAGTAATTACTGAATCTGTAATGATTATTATCACATGATAAGATGATACCCACTGAGGTGTTTATTTTGGCTTGAGTAGACCTCTATGTTTATGAGTCACTGATGTTGGAGATAATATTTATTATCACAGAGTCTGTGTTATTATCATATTGAGGTAGATCGGGATGTAAAAACCAGCGTTCAGATCCATAAATGTATGAGCAGCAAATATATATATCTGCTAAAAAAACAATCACTTGTCTGTCTAGGTATAATCACACAGTGTCTAAATATCTGTACTGAATGATAGGAATATCGTTGTTTGAGCTGCTCATAATTTACCAGTTATCAAAATAATGGGGCCACAAGCCCTTTTTATAAAGGTGTATCATAATCTAATGAAAAACGCCTATAACAGAGCAAGCCAACATGAAGACCTGTCAGTCATGGGGCACATTCAACTACAGTAATGATTATTTACAAGGCAGCATTAAAATGTTTGACAATATGCTGAATTGTTTGACAATTCACACCTTTGGTTTCTGTATCTAGTAATATTCATTTAGCAGCACAGAGTTTCATCACTGTCCTCGATTTAATTCTTAAACTCAGTCAGCTTATAGCAGGTCTCCCGTGAATTTTGTGTGTGACTTGTGGCTAAGTTAGCTTCAGTCGCTGCAGTAGTGTGGGAGTTCTCTGTTTTAGTGTTACTGTTTAATATCGAATTTGACAGAAATGCCGGTATCCCAGACCACTTTGATGATTTAATTACGCTGCCATGTAATATGTATTAAATATTGTGATAATATTAGATAAAATGAACTGTAATAATAAGCTTTGTTAGCTGCAGGCTGAGTTATACAATAACTGCTCATCTAAAATAGATTATAGAAGTGTTATATTTTATTGTTGGGAGGTTTGTCCTTGTACTCAGAGCTAGTGACTTGTTTTATTGTTAGAGCGGAGAGGATTATTGAGTAATAGGAGGGATATGATCTGATTAAATATCCTGAGATCATCCAATCTGCTGGTATCATCTCTAGTGAGAGTGGACCGGACAAAGGGGATAACATCGGTAGTACAAACTATACTATCATAATAAGGGAAAGTCTAACAACTTCATCTCACGGCTCTCCAAAACATTCTCAAGACTAATATTCATAGGATTTCTGAATTTCAACTTGTTTGTTATGAAGATATTTCCGAAATTCTCGGATAACAATAACTGAATCATCTGTAGCGTCATCCTTCAGCTGTTTGTGACTGTGCTGACTGTCGAATTCCTCGGATATATCAGTGGGTACTTAGACAGGCAATGTCCTGCTTGCACAACCCTCAAATGTAAACCAGCACAGTATCCCAGACCAGAGCAGTGTTATTACAGCCGTGATGTTATCACAGTGACTGTTATTACCACATCTGCGATTCATTCTTTTCTAGCTGTAAAGTTGTCAACTCATCAAATTAAAATTCACACAGTCAGCTGCTAAACAAGTTGATGATTAAGAAAAGGGCGTCAGGCTAGCACCCGCAGCATACAGTAAGATCTCATTTGAGTATACCAGGCTAACCTCAATATTTGTGGTGATTTTTGGCAGAGTTACATAATCTGAACTGTATGACTGCTCTCCCTCTGAAGCACTATACTAAGACACTAAGACATTATTATCAGTTACACGGCAGCAGGCAGCAGGCAGCCAGCAGCTAGCTTCACTTGGCACTAGATTCCCTTCTGACACCTATACAGGTCAGATTGTATCAAGGCGGACACGGCTAATGTTATGCTGGCGGATACAATATTCTCCATCTTATCAATAAAACATCTTGATATTTGGTGCACTAATTACGATTAATTTCTCAAAATTTATGCTGACCTGGACTTCAAACGGGAGAACTTTTAACAGTACAGAACTGATCGTCTCTCAGTATTTCTATAGTTCTGGATAAATTCAAGCATCCATCTCACACATTATATCAGATCGATATCAGTACAGTACTAGCCCGGATATACATCGTGACCCTGTAGGGATGTCTATGGGCTTACTCGCTGTTACTCGAGTGTCTGTGTTTATTTTCTTACTCGGAGGATGTGGAGCTGTAACATCAGGTAATGGTCAGGTGTGATGAGGTTTTAGTTTGTTGTTTGAGGTGGATCTGTACTCATAACTATACCTATAACTGCTGCCTCTAAGTGTAAGATTGAGCTGACTAGTTTATTTGATGACGTGTGAATTGTTCAGTAGAGGTCAATAGTTAATAATTCATACAGCAACTTCGATCCTCACCACAGCACTGTCAAAATCAGAGATTTACAGTTATTATAACCAGAGACTATAGATATTATCTACAGTCTCTGTTATAACTATATCATTATTATAACTATAACCATGTTCTGTTGTTGTAGTGGGAGGAGCATAAAGTCGTACAGCAAGATATTTTATAGTTCAGCCACTGTACCAATGGGGCCACTTCACAAACCACCAGGTTCCATACTTTATTTACTTTTCCGTAGCACATACTGTCACCGATTTTGTTTGTGTTTTTACTACAGTTTGCTACTCGAATGGTAACTGCTACAAGATATGGAAGTTCTCTCCTCCTAAGACAAAATATGAGGCTGAACAGCATTGTAGAAGTCAGGGAAACTATACATTAGCAACGATCACAAAGAGGGCTGACGAAATACAGCTAAATAAGCAGATCGACCCGACAGAGGCAGCATGGACAGGACTCAGCTTATCCCCCTCACCCACCTGGAAGTGGTTACATAGTAAGTCATTAATCTGCTGTTAATGTAGTTAGTGACTATTGTAAATCAGAGGTGGCTAAAGAGGTAGATTACCGTACAAAAAACCACAGACAGGAAAGTGGCACCAACCCTTGTAAGACAAACAATCAGAACTCTGGTAGTAGTTAGCCTGGGCTCCCGTCCCCGACGACCTGCCCAGGCTAGGTAGTAGTACTGTACTCAAAATAGACGTATTTTACCAAAATGACTTCAGAGAATCGTAATGAGAATGATGGCTGAAATTTATATTTATTTGAAGATTTCAAGACACACATTTTGTTTACTTTCGCAGAAATATTTGCCCTGCTTAAGATTGATTTGATTTAGATTTGAGGACTTAGAAAATAAAAAATAGTGTTAAGGATGATATAAGCTTCGTAATTACACATTCTAGACCGCAAAGTACAAACATGCATTTTTTCCGGATCAATGTGATAATCTAGATGCTCTCATTGTACTGTTATAGAGACAGGCTGGTATGAGAACATCTTGCCTGACTCGATGATCGACTCGACGAGAGGAAGCTGTTTGATAGCCACACGATCCAGCATCTTCAGCAACTCATGCAATAGAGCCCTGTCTTATATCTGTGAATTTGACCAAGAACCCCTTATCGGTGAGTAGGTTTCTCACTATGCTTTCCTGCCAGCAACAAGTCCCTCCGGTGTTTTTTTTTCGGATCAGTGATTCGGCCCGTGAGATAATTTACCATAAGTCCAACCATTCTACTAACTAACACAGAGAATATATTACCTTCAATGGAGAGTTGTACATCATATCATAATACACCTACGACAGAGAGAGACCAAGCCTGCATTTCAAGGCACTGGGTGTAGGCAATAAAGTGGATTTATTTTCCAGACTGTCTGCTCATCCTAGCTCACAAACTTGTCCAAGCTATATCCTTATTCCTTAAACCATGTGTGGTTCCCGGCTACAACATTCTCACCATAAAATAATTATGAGTTCCTATTATTTTGCTAATTTACAGGCTGTGATCTGGGTACAAATCAGCTAAACTTGACCACAGGAGCCACATGGCTATGTGTTAACTCAGAGAAGACCGAGTGGGTGGAGGCTGCCAGAAGGTGTACTCAAGATGATGGGAGCCTCGTTATCATAAATAATCAGGAAAAACTAACAGAGGTATGAGATGTGAGCGATACTGTCTACGTGTGATTTTTCTTGTAGAACTCTGACTAAATAAATATAATAAAATCCATTGATTAATAGCACTGTACGCTTACAGATTATTTGCAAAAAAACTTTCTTCTAAACCCATTAAATGTTTTCAGGTAAAACGAGTTCTTAGCGATGTAGCTGGAGCGAACTACTTCTGGACAGCTGGAACTAAAGTACCCTTAACCTGGGACCAAAGTAAGTATGGTGGATTACATAACCGTAATAAATGTGTCAGTGGAACACCGCAGCCACTTGATTTTGGGCTTAGGGTAAAGCTATATGATATGTTAGTCGATAGCATTATTAGCAGTATAATAGGAGCGTCAGGGAGCTGTCCCGATCTCAAAATCTGGTACTGAATACAAAATTGATAGTCGAGTTGTAATATATAGATGATATGTCCCGTATAACGGCTCCCACCCCTAATCACTGCAGCTGTGTATCGTATATCTGACATGTTACGAGAACTCGCACAACTTCAATAAACTGAATGTCAATGTTGATGTGACCAAATAAACTAACTCTCAATTGAAGTCATATAATTGAACAGAAATCTAATCCGCCGATACTCAAAATGCACTGGAAATATGCCATCATATTCTAGATCATGTGTTGTCTCATTGGTTTGAGCAATAATTTTAGAGTTGCCTCTTTTTGAGAAGCTAGCTGATGACAGACTTATATGACAGTTAGCACACACCGATGAAAGCATCATTCTGTTCTGCTGCAGAACCTCAATATCTATAAAAGCTAGTGTGTCAGTGCATTAATTGACTTTCAGTGATCGGTGCTGCCAGCTGCAACTAATCCAGCTCATGTCTTTCCCATGTGGGCTATATTATGTCTTGTCCAACAATCTTATGTTCAATGATACTCAATTACAGGGGGTGTGGACAGTAACCCTTATTCTCTAATCTGGTCTGAGCGAATCACAGACAACCCAAACCTGGATGAAGCCGATAGAGTGGGAGCTGCCCCTTACTGTGTGGTTCTCTCCCATAAGCAGGGCTTATACCATAAGAAATGTCAGGATAGGCTCTCACAGGCTATCTGTTCCAAAAGTAAGTCACTTCTCACACTTGAGTTGGTTATTTTGCTTGTGTGGACCATCTTTGAATTACGCTCGCTCTCGTAAATATTTTTGTTTTTGTCACTTGTCAGTTGATTGAATGTTGTTAGGAAAAACAAATGTGGTGATGTTGAGATTGCACCAAGATATGTTATGTTTTAAAAAAATAGGGTATTAGTAGGAGCAATGGACTGGGATTCATTTGTAAGAGCACTTGGGTTATTTGTTGGCACAATATAGCATTTCTTCAAAACTATTCAACGATTGCAATAAATATTTATTGTGGAAAATTTTAGAAAAGGTACAACAAGCATGCGTTGTTATCATCAAGCCAACCCATTACCGACGGACATTGTTTTTGGGAATAAAAATATCAGGTTCACACAATTCACAAAAGCAATCCCTATAATCTTTTATAGAAAACCCATCACCAGAGTTGGGAATTACATCATCTACTATAGCTGCACTAAACATGGGCAGTACTACTACAGGTGAGTTGTGCTCTGAATAATATATTCGGCTATTTGATGATATAAATGAGGGGCGGCCTGTCCTGTATGTATGATAGTGTTTATATAAAAGTGTCGTCAAAGTGTCACTGCATGGAGTATTTGTGTACTCTGGTTCAATGGATAGTCTAACTTCTAGGTCTTGACCTTTTACATGTTATCCTGATCTGTGTTTGTTAATTGGTTAGGGAACTTGGTTATGGCTTTAATCCATGATAAAATGCATTGTTTGGAAGTTTTATGAAGTATATAGCACATACAAATAGAATAGACTGTGATTGATTTGATATCAACATTTTAGTTAACAACGTCACAACCCCGCTGACATCACTTTGTAAGCTCTTAGTCCTAACCATATTTCCTTACCCTTTTCTAGCATGGTGTAGCACTTTTTCTCAACTCCATAGCATGAATAATGACCAAATGAGTAATAGAGTTTGACCACAAAATTAGCAGTTATCTTCTTTTATGTAAGGCGCACACAACTTCAAACTACCATCAACACATAATTTGCTGAATATATAATATTGTTATTGATTGTTAGTGATTGTCACCTAGCCATAGCCAGTGCATGTTTCACTGTTTTAGTTAGTAATACTATAACAAGCACACAAACAGTCACAGACACACCTATTGTTAGTCGTATAACCAACACAACTGCTAGTACCACTTTACCAGGCAGGATTATTACTTATATCACTGACCAAATCTATAATACAGTGACACTACCTCAAACTACTCCTAACAATCAAAGCACGGAAGGAGACAATTCTAACCTCTGTAATAATGGATCCACCATAGCCGCAGCAGGTAGTGAGCCATACATGCATTCTGATATAGTTTCACCTACGCGTGTCAGCAGTAATAGGCCATCATTTGTAGCATAGAGCTAATGATTAGTAGTTGCTAGCATGGAGAATGAGAATTAATGTTGATCACAATATGTACTCATATGCAAGAGCAATGTAGAATCTGCCTTACATTTGATAGATAAGCTCTTGATCTACGACAATGCATCATTTTTTCAGGTTTGCCAAAAGATGACAAAAGAAACTACAAGGCAGTGATTATCTGTGCCTACATATTAGCGATTCTGGTCATAATAGGATTGGTGGTTCTTCTCATAGTCTTTGTCATAAGGTGAGAACATATTGCTTGAATATATCCCATATTATAGTGTCCTCTGAATATAACGCCAGAGCAATGCATTCTTTCTCCTAAGTTTGTGTAATAACGATGACCAATAGCATAAGCCTGAATTCATGTTATAAAAGGCACAAATTTTGATTTATTCAATCATTTTTTAAAAGTATTGGAGGATGTTATGGCGTGACCCACCGATTTAGGTAGAGTATTTATCCTGCTTCTCTTTAACCTGCTACCGCTCCGAGTTGAATAAAAAAGATCTTCAGTTGGTTGTAAATCCTTTCTTCATTTTGCTCGATCCTCACTATCTTGCTAAAAACTTCGTTAAGGCCCTGAGTCTGTGTTGATGAATGCCGTGTGTGGATTTAGCCTGCCTTGACAAGCTTTGCTGGTGGGGCATGTCAAGATGGTCAAGACAGGCTACGGTGGATTATTCATTAAATGTGCAGGATTTACATGATTATTTGAACGCTTAGGTGCTCATAACATGTGCTCATTCCACTACACAGTAGTGTGTAGCCAAGGCTTTACCCTGAGAGATCATGATTGCAGTGATGAGCTGAGTTTGAGTGAATTTAACATGCTGACTGACAGCCATGCTTTGCTTTTAATTGTCAAAACAAAGAAGATTCAGTATGATGTTGTGTGATACATATGTAGTGTGCCACGCCCGAGTGTGTGTATACATGCACAGTTTTACTTTCGTCTTCCTTAGGAGAAAGAAGAAGCGAGTGAAGGGTAAGGACCAGTTATTTGACTCGTCTACAAAGCGTAATGGTACACTGGGGAGGAAGAACACAGACCCGGAGTCAGAGTGGGATAAAGTCATCGCAGAGAACGGAGTGGAGGCTGTACAGATGAGACATAAAGGTTCCTATAAGGACATAGATATAATACATAATGTACCGCTGGATCCCAGAGCCTCTGTAGAGCAGCCTTTATATGTACCTAAAGAGTCAGAGGTAGTGCCTGTTACTCTCCAGAGAGCAAAGGTGGGTATGAGAAACGATTACATATCTGCTCTGGCTCTTAGGATAAATTCTCTGCCTTTAAATGTTTAGCCTGTGTGAACTATGTCAGTCTTTCAAAACTGAGACAGACCCCATCTATATTTAAAAAAATAAACACAATTTTATTTTTTTCAGTCCAAGGCCTCATCCGCCAGCCTAGTGAGCAGTGAAGTTGCCACTTTCAATGGTAATGCTGCCGACAGAAGATCAGGCAGCACCAACTCCTCAGTTTTAATCAAAGTGGCACCTCCAGTTCCTCCAAAGCTAAAATATGCCCGCTCTCAATCAGGTTTGTCTCCTTGTTTTCCCTTTATCAGATATGAGAAGGAATTCGTGAGGTATGGAAATATATTTCAGGGTTTCCCAGATATTCAATAATAAAACTAAATGAGAAATGTACAATAACAGTTACCAATCAAAAACCTCATGCATATTTCCTGTTCAAGGATCTTGATCAAGGAGTTAAAGACTCCTTGCCTTGATAAACAGTTTTTCTGATCAGAGCGCATGTTGATATAAAACATGAGTCATTCACATTTCGGTGACATCTTTTTCTCACAGCGCCGGCTTCAGAACTAGAACCCCTGACCTCGCGATCAAGTTACAGCCCTGATACAGAAGAGGCAACCTGGGAGTTCCCTCCGCCACCAGCGGAACTACTCACAGAGGACGAGACGCCTACATCTCCACCCCTGCCACCAAAACCAGTCAAGAAACCTCCAGCTAGACGGCACCGCAAGAAACACATTGTGCCAGATCCTATTTACGCGAAGGTGAGTGCAACGTTAGGATTGTGCAGTGATCGCTAGATAATTGGATCAAAACATGTTCTCAACTGCAGGGAAGTTTCAAGTAATGTATGTAAGTAATGTGAGTAATGTAAGTATGTAATGTATGTAATGTAAGTAATGTTCTCATTCATTCATATCTACACACTGGTCAGATCATAATAATAGATTGTTGTTCCTCAATTGTAGATTGATAAAAGTCGGACAGCACCAAAGGGAGCCGCTCCACCTCCTCCTCCACAGAGTGCCAAACCAGGAGGCAGATTCACCACCCTGCCCACCCGCCTACAAAGACAAGCTCAAGTCCCTCCTGATACCTCCGATAGTGGTATAGATATGGGTCTACACAGCCCGCCTCAAAATCACAACAACAACATGAGGTTAGCTGCATCCTCTGATAACATAGCCTCCCTCAAAGAGGGGCCTCCTATACCCCCTGCCTTGAAACAATCTGCTGAACTGCAATTACTGGACGATATTTTAGCCCACCTTGAATCAAGCTGAGCTACATTGCATTCATACCCATTCATATAAACACAGAATTAAATAAACCATTGTAAATCTGTGGATGCAACTCTGATGCAATTCGCCCAACTCCTCAGCTCTTCCATACAGTAGACAATCATAAAGCTTATTTTTATTATCTCTCATATTTTGCTTCTCGTTAGGAAACTCTCCATTATCTTTCGGGGTTTCAAGAATAGTCGTTTTGTTTCAATGTTCATAGCCCTACATAGACGCAGTTATGTACATGTAAGTAGAAGGCGATGCATAACTGCTTTTAGTACCTTCACTATCATCTAGTCGCACATTCACAGCAGTTAGTTGCATGTTACCTGCCATTGGGAACATGTGACACCGATTTTGTTACAAGCTTTCCCATGGCAGTAACCTCATGCACCAAATAGGCTTTTGCAAAGAATTACAATAAGCTCCCTGCATTTACATGGACTTATGGCATTACATTTATTTGTTATTATATGGCATTTATTTGAAGAAGTAATTTCTAACAGCATTATCATGTTCTTTATAATATGTGCACACTAAGTATTTTTTACTATTTAGCTTTTGGAGTCCAAAGTTGTGGCCTTCTTTCAGATCTTCCTACTGTTTTTATTCATGTACAGTCCATCTGACCAGAGAATTCGCTTAAAATCAAACATTTTATGTCGTTTTATTGACAAGATCAGTTCAATGTGCATACTTCATATATATACATCACATGTGTAACTACTTTTTACAATAATATGGCTAACAAAAAATCACTAGACATTTATAGAAAATGATTGCATGTTGTATTCAGAAAGTTGAGAATAATTGCGAGTTAACAGAATGTTTGAGAAGTGGACCTGTTCTGTGTGATGATCTCATCAAGGTGGGAGAGTAACTGATACTTAGAGAGAGAGAGAGATAAGGAGAGATGGATGGCATGTTGGGGATTGCTGGATGTAGTTATCTGCTCGTGTTACGGATTTACTAGTGTAGGGTGTACTTATACCTCAGTGTCATCAGCCTTATCACCAGATTTACTCTACAAATATTAAATTGTATTTAAAGTCTGAACAGCAACCATCGGTGTTCGGTGATACACACTTTGTATTTGTAGGCAGAACTTTTCTTAGAAGTAGAACACATGTAAGCATTCATACATTAAAGTGACATTCCTACTTGGCCATGTTTGGTATGGTTTGGAAGATCTCAGGCTGAAAAGTCATTAGGGCATATGAAATAAAACAGCCTGTGAACTTCTGCAAAGTCTGAAAATTGGGATCATAGTAGATCATAGTAGATCATAGTGATTTATTGCCTCCCCCTAACCACTATGATCCACTATGATCCTTGTTAAAATAATTGAGAAAAAACTAATTGCTATTTTCCACAATTTTCATTGTTTTATTATTTATATTTGCCCTATGAACTCACAATATTTGATTTACTGGGGTAATATATCCACTTTTTTAATAAGACTGACCCTTTAATAAAGTGGTTAGGTTCAAATCAGTGAATGACAGACTGGTGAAGGTTCCTTATTATTGAACCAGCTACGCCTCATGGCACTTACTACTCAGCCAAACCTGCTGAGAAGGGGAGAGCGAAGGGTTACAAATAGGTAGATAAACACGTAACAAATTACTGATGAAGAATAGAGCCATATTATGACAACATAAAACTTTTCTTACCTGCTGCCTTCCCCTCCTGTTAACATTCATATTTACAAATCGCTAGAGATTAGCCTACATAGAGATTTGTCTACCTAGAGATTTACCTATCTGGAGATCAATCTACCTAGAGATAGGTAGTCTCACCGGAATCCATGAATGATTTAGATTGCTGGATGACCAAAGTAAAGGAGTGCTCGGTACAAGCAAATTATTGCCCGGTACATAATGAAATCAGTCGAGGTAAACTATGACAATGGTGACACATGAGCTATGACTATCAGTTACCTGTTACTATACCTTGGGCTCATCAGTAGTCTTAGCTGAGAACATGCTGGCGTAGAGACGTTTTTCTCTATCTCTCTCCTGTTTGAGATGATGTTCAGCTATAGTCAGCTGATTCTTTGCTGTTTTATTAGCAGGATCTATTTCAAGCACAGTTTTAAAGTCTACTCTTGCTTCCTTCCAGTCTTTGGATCCGGCATAAGCCTAAAAATATTATATAACAATATTAAATAGTTATACAGATATCAGATAATAGATCAGCTTATGGGATGAGAGAGTAAAAAAGGTATTGGCGTATAAGGGTGTAAGGGTTCTTCACTCTGTGCTGTTGTCACATAGTAAGGGTTCTTCGCTCTGTGCTGTTGTCACATAGTAAGGGTTCTTCGCTCTGTGCTGTTGTCACATAGTAAGAGTTCTTCACTCTGTGCTGTTGTCACATAGTAAGGGTTCTTCACTCTGTGCTGTTGTCACATAGTAAGGGTTCTTCACTCTGTGCTGTTGTCACATAGTAAGGGTTCTTAACTCCCTCATATGTTGATAAACATTCACTTCTACTTGCTATAACTGGGAAGGTGAAATTTTAATAAACCCTGGTCATTCTTGTCAATGGCAGACACTCACGGACCGAATCAAATGATTGCTGTACATAAATACAAGATGGACTGATCCAAGGATTAATTAATTTAATTAATTAATAGCAAAATAGCATGGAGCAAAGCATACAAACCAACAAAGTACACCAGAGATGTCAAAATATGTTATGTTATATAACAAGTGGGCACAGCAGTAAGTATTACCTGACCCCTCCTGAATAGAGATTTGACATTTTGATCATCTAACTGCAGAGCTTCATTACACATCTCCTTGACCTTAATCCAGTTCTCCTCTTTAATATAACACATAGCACAGTTATTATATCCTGTTAGCCTGAGCGTCTGCCGGGTCTTCAGCTGCTCCTCGCTGAAATCCAGGTCGTCATCCAGCCATTTTGTGATAAGCTTGTACTTTCGCAAAGCTTTGGAATATTGGCCTTTCTGAAACATGCAAAATTGATAATAAATTCAATCCATATTTGACTTCCGCTGTTTCAATGCATTAAAACTCTGACCAGAGGAGTACAGAAGAGAAGTTATCATTGACAGTGAAGATTGATCTGATCTGGAACTCCTACCTTGAAGAAGTTAGTGCCTTTAGTTTTAGCGAGTTCGGATTGAGATAATTTTTCTACTGGGTCCATTTCCCAGCTTTCATGGGCCTTCTCCATATCAACCAGGCTGATCTGAAATTAAAGAAAAGAAGTAAATGACAAAAATGTAATGATTTACTTGATAAATATGGTTATCTACCCTCTTGTTCTCATATTATTTTCCACCTTCAAAATTAAATATGATGTAAACCTTATTGTAAGCCTTATATGAAGTCTATAGAGATGAACATTACATACCATGTACTTGATTGTGGCGTTAGGAGGTAGCCCATACTCAGCGGGAGGCTGAGCCCCGAAGGCGTAATCACCAGAGAATGTCAGCTCTGACTCCTCACTCTTCTTGAACTTCATCAGAGCCATATCCAGACCATCCGGTAGATTATTCTCTACAGCGTCACCGATGAGATACTTTACTGTTCTCTCATCAAACACTCTACCCTCATGTGAGCCACGAACCTCAACTATAACCATACATCACAGGGTTTACATAAACATATATGAGTAGTCAGATGATTGTGAGTGTTACACACATTATACAAACAACTATTATACACAACAACACAATAGAGCGAGGACAATCATCTCAATTTAGATATCATCACACAGTAACTCAGCTGTAATTTAACACTATTTTGTCATCTAAAAGGTTTTAGATCATGTCACAGTTTTATAAGATTTTATGATGCCGATAACTTTACTGGACATTGATAGAACTGTGAACAAGTTGAACTGGCTGCTGTCTGCATGCCAAGACAGATAAACCAATAAATAAAAAACAGTGGATGGACAGTATCTAATATGAGACAGAGGCTCTCTCATTACTAACCTGAGACAGAGGCTCTCTCATTACTAGCCTGAGACAGAGGCTCTCTCATTACTAACCTGAGACTGAGGCTCTCTCATTACTAACCTGAGACGGAGGGTCTCTCATTACTAACCTGAGACGGAGGGTCTCTCATTACTAACCTGAGACAGAGGCTCTCTCATTACTAACCTGAGACTGAGGCTGTCTCATTACTAACCTGAGACAGAGGCTCTCTCATTACTAACCTGAGACAGAGGCTCTCTCATTACTAACCTGAGACGGAGGCTGTCTCATTACTAACCTGAGACGGAGGCTGTCTCATTACTTACCTGAGACTGAGGCTCTCTCATTACTAACCTGAGACTGAGGGTCTCTCATTACTAACCTGAGACTGAGGCTCTCTCATTACTAACCTGAGACTGAGGCTGTCTCATTACTAACCTGAGACAGAGGCTCTCTCATTACTAACCTGAGACTGAGGCTGTCTCATTACTAGCCTGAGACAGAGGCTCTCTCATTACTAACCTGAGACGGAGGCTGTCTCATTACTAACCTGAGACTGAGGCTCTCTTATTACTAACCTGAGACGGAGGCTGTCTCATTACTAACCTGAGACAGAGGCTCTCTCATTACTAACCTGAGACTGAGGCTGTCTCATTACTAACCTGAGACAGAGGGTCTCTCATTACTAACCTGAGACGGAGGCTCTCTCATTACTAACCTGAGACAGAGGCTGTCTCATTACTAACCTGAGACGGAGGCTCTCTCATTACTAACCTGAGACAGAGGCTCTCTCATTACTAACCTGAGACGGAGGGTCTCTCATTACTAACCTGAGACTGAGGCTCTCTCATTACTAACCTGAGACAGAGGCTCTCTCATTACTAACCTGAGACGGAGGCTCTCTCATTACTAACCTGAGACTGAGGGTCTCTCATTACTAACCTGAGACGGAGGCTCTCTCATTACTAACCTGAGACTGAGGCTCTCTCATTACTAACCTGAGACAGAGGGTCTCTCATTACTAACCTGAGACTGAGGCTGTCTCATTACTAACCTGAGACTGAGGCTGTCTCATTACTAACCTGAGACAGAGGGTCTCTCATTACTAACCTGAGACGGAGGCTGTCTCATTACTAACCTGAGACTGAGGCTGTCTCATTACTAACCTGAGACAGAGGCTCTCTCATTACTAACCTGAGACAGAGGCTCTCTCATTACTAACCTGAGACTGAGGCTGTCTCATTACTAACCTGAGACGGAGGGTCTCTCATTACTAACCTGAGACGGAGGGTCTCTCATTACTAACCTGAGACTGAGGCTGTCTCATTACTAACCTGAGACTGAGGCTGTCTCATTACTAACCTGAGACAGAGGCTCTCTCATTACTAACCTGAGACAGAGGCTCTCTCATTACTAACCTGAGACAGAGGCTCTCTCATTACTAACCTGAGACTGAGGCTGTCTCATTACTAACCTGAGACAGAGGGTCTCTCATTACTAACCTGAGACAGAGGGTCTCTCATTACTAACCTGAGACTGAGGCTGTCTCATTACTAACCTGAGACTGAGGCTCTCTCATTACTAACCTGAGACAGAGGCTCTCTCATTACTAACCTGAGACTGAGGCTGTCTCATTACTAACCTGAGACGGAGGCTGTCTCATTACTAACCTGAGACTGAGGCTCTCTCATTACTAACCTGAGACAGAGGCTCTCTCATTACTAACCTGAGACTGAGGCTGTCTCATTACTAACCTGAGACAGAGGCTCTCTCATTACTAACCTGAGACAGAGGCTCTCTCATTACTAACCTGAGACTGAGGCTGTCTCATTACTAACCTGAGACGGAGGCTGTCTCATTACTAACCTGAGACTGAGGCTCTCTCATTACTAACCTGAGACAGAGGCTCTCTCATTACTAACCTGAGACAGAGGCTGTCTCATTACTAACCTGAGACGGAGGGTCTCTCATTACTAACCTGAGACAGAGGCTCTCTCATTACTAACCTGAGACTGAGGCTGTCTCATTACTAACCTGAGACAGAGGGTCTCTCATTACTAACCTGAGACAGAGGGTCTCTCATTACTAACCTGAGACGGAGGCTCTCTCATTACTAACCTGAGACGGAGGCTCTCTCATTACTAACCTGAGACGGAGGGTCTCTCATTACTAACCTGAGACAGAGGCTCTCTCATTACTAACCTGAGACTGAGGCTGTCTCATTACTAACCTGAGACAGAGGGTCTCTCATTACTAACCTGAGACAGAGGGTCTCTCATTACTAACCTGAGACTGAGGCTGTCTCATTACTAACCTGAGACTGAGGCTGTCTCATTACTAACCTGAGACAGAGGCTCTCTCATTACTAACCTGAGACAGAGGCTCTCTCATTACTAACCTGAGACAGAGGCTCTCTCATTACTAACCTGAGACTGAGGCTGTCTCATTACTAACCTGAGACAGAGGGTCTCTCATTACTAACCTGAGACAGAGGGTCTCTCATTACTAACCTGAGACGGAGGCTCTCTCATTACTAACCTGAGACGGAGGCTCTCTCATTACTAACCTGAGACGGAGGGTCTCTCATTACTAACCTGAGACGGAGGGTCTCTCATTACTAACCTGAGACGGAGGCTGTCTCATTAGGGTGCATGTAGCCTGTACCGACTTTCCTCATACTCCTTATTATTCCTCCATCTGAGCTGTCAGTCAAATCTTCACCTAACGTGGAAAACAGCAAAGTGTATATTTGTTATTAATTATTAATAAGTGATGGTTATAATATATCTTGAATAAAATAACAAAACTTATTGTCGTAGCGATTGTGTTTGTCAAGCAACCTCAAATCAAATAGTACGGCAGGTTATCATGTTAGACTAACCTTTCCAGCTGAAGAGCTCCACCTCAAACAGAAGAGTAGCACCTCCGGGTATCTTAGGAGGAGATCCTGAGTCACCGTAAGCGTAATCAGATCTACATATAAGTCGACTGATCTCTCCTTTCTTCATGGTGGCCACACCTTGATCCCATCCTTTGATTACCTGAGCTGAATTGTAACAAAAGCAGCACAATATATAATGATGTTCTACATTCAAAACCAAACATGATGTTAGTTATCCCAATATCACAGGTCAAAGATAAACCCACTAAATTGAGGTTCTGTATGGAGATTGCTCAATTAGCTCAGTATGGTTATTATCCAATGATTTACAGATGACTATTAGCTTGGCAGCAGAGGATGTCATGGTGTTGTGTGAATAAGTAATGAGTAAGTATGATTGTATGTTTCAGAGAAAGTTCCTGAAAATGTTGCAGGTATATTATACTAACTAGAAAAACCTGAAATGTTTTAGGATTAAGTATTATTTACACGAGAATGAAAGGTATTGATGAAGCAGGCTGTCTACATCCCATTCCACATGGCAACATAATCACTATAGACAGTCTAACCAGTATACTATAATATTATCACGGAAAGTCATTACATACAATACACACCTTGACCGAGTTTGAATTTAAATTTATCACTTCTGTCTCTGCTGCTGTCAAACTTTTCTCCGTTAGCCAGGGTTCCTACATAGTGAACCACAACCTCATCTCCTGTTCCGGGACCCTCATCACCCGTACCTTCTTTGAGTGTCACCTGGAATCAACAGTAATACACGGTATGTATAGAGCTAGCTTTTTGGACGAAAGAGTAGGCATATGGCCACCTATCAGCTACTTCCAAGAAGGCCATTAACAAGGTGATCAATCTAGCAGGATACCTTGGTGACTGTGAGTTTGACTCTATCAATACCATATATAACAGGGTGATGAAAACCAGATGCCTGCGACTTGTAGCGTCAGACCAAGATAACCCTGTTTTCACGTTCGACCAGCTACCATCAGGTCGATATAAGACTATCAAATTCCGTGTCAATCTCAGGTCAAACTGTTTTCGAGCATGCTGTGTACGGAATGTGAATAGTATTCTTTTTTAGCCAGTAGTAATATTTTTTATGTTCATCTATATTTTTTCCTCTTTTCACACCAACCAAGCCAGATGCTGACAATTTTTAATTTTTATAACAGTTTTTAATGCTCACACTAAACAACATATTACTCAGTGATGAGTCAGTAATAATACAATCAATCAATCAATAATCATTCTAGCCTCATGAAATGTTTAATTGATGCAGTGGTTCCTAGAAGGTAGGAACGAAAGAGGCATATTGGCAGCTCAAAATCTTGATCTGTGGCTATGCGATCGTGGTCATACTTATTTGGGATATTTACATATGATAATAGTCTTTACTATGAGTTGCATTCTTGTTATGCATGAGAGGTCAACTCAGCGGAGGTTATGCCTAAGATCGGCCATGTAAATCAGCTTTCTGCTCTCTAACCATACCTAATAGGCACTATGGACTTTTTCATGTTCGTTTGGTTGATTAAAAATCATGCTGTTTGAGCTGACTTTACAGAATAGAGAAGTCAGAGGTACCCTTGGCAGGCTATATTATCAGAATTTTGTGTCCTTTGTAATGTGAACGATAAATGGAAAATCAGAAACAGCATGAGACGAGCAATAACTTGATTGCATACCTTCCTCAAGCCCTCATCTTTGTCCTCGGAGATATCAACCGCTCCTTCTAGCAATTCCTCGGGTATCGTGTTGTTCGGAGTGGCAGCTATATCCATGTCCGTTTGTTCTAATTTTTATCCTAAAACAAGACACAATTGAATATAATATATACTATAGTAATCATTCTTAGTATTCAACTAATTGAGCAATAAATTCAAAAGAAATTGCATATATTATATATTTGTTTGTTTCATCTGACATAACAAACATAGTTGTGTCACACCAAGGAGCACTATTACTCCTTGGTCACACATAATGTATGTGTAATAGGTCTACTTTCACAATCTTTTTAGGGCTACGACCAATGTAGTGTGAATATACGATCATCAAATAAATAGTATAACCACCGCACAGCTGAGTCACTGTTCAATCATGATAAAAATCAATCAATATCTAACTTAACTTAACTTAAAAAGTTAAGTTAAGTTAGATATTGATTGATTGTAAAAATCAATCAATAAGAATATCAACAGCTCATGGCTGATTTAAAACTAAGAGTTTGGTTCATTATTGGTTGATTCAGTGTTTTGCTACATTTGCTCGAAAAATAGATGGAATAGGCAGTGGTTCTTTTGAAAATTCTACCTTGAGTACAGTATGGATTGATTATCAACAACAGAATTTTAAAAAAAAGTTTTGATGAAAGGGCTGGCTATAAAGAAAAAATGCAAATTGAAACTTCCTTCGAGAAAAGATGAAAGTTGGCTCATCAATATTTAACTGTAAAGGATGATACAAATCTTCGAGAAAGTATTTATGATTTGATATTGCGTTGACAGAGTTTACAAAAAATACTAAAATATCTCAAAAACAAACCACGCCCACTTTCATTCTGGGGAAATACAAGGTCATAGGTGAACTCAGACTTGTTGCATTTTTTGCAGTGAGAAAACTCACAGGAACTCTTCATACATCTGGGCTTGCAGGTAGCCTGGGGACGCTGTCCAGGCTAGCTTGCAGGCCTGTATTTTGCTAACATTTCCAGTATCAACCACCGAAAACCACCATCAGGTTCTTAGTTATTGGTGGTTGGTACTGTACATAGTAGGCAACCAATGAACTAAAGGTTTAGTTCATTGAGGCAACTAACTTAAATACTACTCTGCAAGCCCCAGAGGTCAATATTCTTTTGCAAACATACATACTATTAGCCTGTCTTGAAAAGCTTGACAAGACAGGCTATCAGTATCATACTATATGACATATGTTTTAAATGATATATTGTTGTTAAGAACTGATATAAATGTAAATGTAAAATAAATAAATGTTATGTAAATCACTTTTTTATTTAGCTGCTCTCCAGCAATCTTTACATGAATATAAGATTAATACATATACATATTCAATTTAGCGCACTCCTGTACAAGGTAGGAGTGGGCAAGCTAGGCTATTGTCCGGAGAGCTCACCTCCTTTAGCAGCATGGGTAGTGACCGGGATTCGAACCTGCAACTCTCAGATTAGAATGCTCGAATCCTAAATGCCCCTCAGGTGGCACCGTTAAATATCGGGGTACATGGGGTAGAGACAGCTTTTTAAGACATATCATACATACACTTAATAATATACTATTCTAAAAAAACTTTTTTATACAACAGTGATCTGACTTATCCATGTTTTTCTTCCTTGTCAGTATTAACAACGTATTTCGTGACAAATTTTTGTCTATGATAGTAATAAATCCATCCATCCATCCTAACCACTACGCCACCCTTAATGTGTTATTAAGCAGTAGCCTATTTCATCAATATTGCCTTTTTGACAGAGAGAGTGCGGCAGTATACACATAATTTTCCTACCATTTCTTACAGAAAATGTCCAGCTCTGTATGGGCGTGTGGCAAGTGCTGTATGGGATATTCTTCTAGCTGTAGAGGCCTTGAGCGCTGTAAGTAATGTCCCATACAGCACCTGCCACATGTCTTGCAACATCCGTGCCAACGACGGTTTTTCTTAGGGCCCATTCAGAACTGCATTAAGTTTTTGTAATGACGTATCGCCTCATTCTGAGTGTAGCACGGCAGCTTAGTTGTTGCCTTAAATACCAGCCAGTCTCACTGCTACGTGAAAAATGGAACATGCTTGAGGGGTTTTATTGCATACTGGTACCAATGAACTAGGTTTAGTTCATTACTGGTACATGTCTAGTTTGCATACGCCTACTAGCGAAGGTATGTAAACGCACCAGGACTATGGTTGTATGATGACTTAGCTCGTACTGAGTACTCTACAGCATTGTTGTCGCACTTTTTGCATACCTTAATTAAAGCAAAAGACATAAATGACTGGTCATGAACATATGCACACAGACGGAGCATGGTATGCAACTGTAATATATGACATTACAACCATCCCCCTCACCACACTAAACTTCGCACCCATGACATTGTGTGCCATCAACAATTTTTGTGTATTAGCAGACGTTGGAGGAGGGTGAGTTTGCACCATGCTGAAGGTTGGTCAGTTAGCCAGATCTCTGATACACGCTCATCAGACTTCAGGCGTATCTGCTGCGAGTTTGCTGCTCAGCCCCAGGTGTAGAAGCCACTATAGTACTACAAAGTATGACGAGGTTTATAGGAAGTCACTAGAGCACCCTGAGGAGTTCTGGGCAGAGATATCTCAGTGTGTTCACTGGTTTAAACCTTGGTCAAAGGTGTTAGACCTGTCGAACTCTCCAGCCCAGAAGTGGTGAGTTAACACTGTTCTCCAGACTTAAGATTTACAATGATGTAATATATTCGAAGTTTTTTAATGTGTCAGATCGAAGATTGTTTTGTTGATGCATCATTAAATTAATACTGGACTCGCTCACTTTTGGACCTATATGCATTCTGAATGTACCGGACATGTGCTCCATTCTACAGGTTTACAGGAGGAGAACTGAATACATGTTACAATGCTGTGGATAAACATGTAGAGAATGGTAGAGGAGATCAACCAGCTGTCATACATGACAGCCCTGTCACTAACACTGTAACAACTCTCACATTCAAAGAGCTGCAGCAACAGGTGCCTCTATAATAACTCTATACTAGATACCATATTTTGCTTCTTTTTATTCCTGACGTTTAACCTGCACATTACCAAAGCTCTCATACCTGTGGCGTTGAAGCTATGTCATAGTTGGATGAATACAGTGGAATAATAATTAAAAAATTCATGGTTAACTTCCTCAAACTAAATTATATTCTAGATGCTATATAAGGTAGGTTAGTTTCACCAGTTGTTTTACAATATGATAATGATATTGATTGTTATTGTTGGTCAGGTCTCACTAATGGGCGATGTACTGAGAAGGAGAGGTGCTGGTAAAGGTGACAGGGTTATTATATACATGCCTATGATACCAGAGGCCCTTGTTACTATGTTAGCTTGTGCTAGGATCGGTGCTGTACACAGTCTAGTCTTTGGAGGTTTCTCTGCTAAGGAATTATCAGTCAGAGTGGATCATTGTAAGGTACCGTCCAGCGGTGTCCTTTCATATTGTGGCCAAATCAATCAAAAAGCTTTATTATCTAATTTGCCGGAGGCTATATGAGATAGTGACCTTGAAGTCATAAAAAATACTTGGCATTAATTCTTATTTTGGTTAAACTAAAATTACTGTGTCATGAAATAGGTGCACCGAAAGCTAAGCCTACTTCCTGATACATATTGTTACTAAATTTCTGCAGGGAACTTCCATTCTCCCTGATCTCTGTAGCATTGGACTTTGGTTTGATAACTGCAGTGCTAAAACAAATAGGGAAAAAAACCTGTTGAGCGGGAACAGGAATACATAGCTATGCAAAAGAAATGTTACCCCCTACCACTATAATTGATGTTACCTTCAAATCTATAAAGATTTTAGCCCTCCTCACCAACACAGTTTATGTGTCTGGCTTCAGGCGTTTGCTCACCTTGAAGTAAGATAAAGTTGCAAGTTGTATTCATTCATTCAGTCATAAGGGTAAGGTATTTTTTTCACATCGCACTCAATTCATCAGCAATGGGTTCAGAAAATCTAACCGAATCCTTTTTGATAAATGAGTCTTACAAAATCAAATCTGTGATATAGATTCAAGGCTGAATTTATCATGTGAGGGAGGCCAGCTCAATGTAGCCGACCTCCTAAAACTACATATGTGAATAAGATTTCAGAATTTAAACTTCAAACTCCAAAATTCTCCTCATTTAATTTTCATCGATTGTTGAGTTCAGCTTTCTGTCACAGGTGATCAACATAGACATAGTTTGCAATAATACAAAATCAAAGTGATCTATGATCTGCCTTTCTCATGCTTTTCCTCTGCCATACATTACACTCAAAACTTATCTAATGGGAATTAACCATAGATTTAAAAACAGTATAGATAGGAGATTGGGCTTTAGTAACTTTGCATTAAGTCCCCACCCGTATCGTCATTGTGCCACCCGCAGTGTCGCGTTATGCATAGCGTAACTGCCAGTTGGTTTATAGTCAGCACCTTTTGTCTTTCATGATGTTAACCTTATCAGAAAGTGTCTAATGAGAGATGGCTATACGGAGTAAATCGACTTCTGAGCCAATCACAATGTTGTAAGAACATGATTGGCTGGAAGGTCGTTTTACTAACAGTCATGTGACACCCAGCCTTATGGTCTAGATTGCTAAAATTCCTAGATCTGAGGCTAAAGTAGCTATCATATTATTGGATAGACAGGAGCACACAATGACCTATCTATACTGTTTTTAAATCTATGGAATTAACACACAATTGTCAGGGGGACATAAATCACAAAAATCAATCAAAAACCTCCTCATTAACGAGCCTTGCCTATTCTTAGGTGAATTCAACGCCCTTTTGTATGATCATTAAACTCTCTTGTATGTTTGCATGAACCTACAACTCTAGATTGCACCTGATAGCAGAGCTGTTCAGCGCACTAGATATTTATTAATTGTGATATTTGTTCTGTATTTTAGCCCAAGGTTCTAGTCACAGCTAGTTGTGGAGTGGAGCCTAACAGAGTTGTAGACTATGTACCTATAGTGGAACAAGCCTTAGAAATGTCGGAAAACAATCAACTCCCCGAAGTGATCATATACAATCGACCAGAAGTAAGCACAATATGTGATTCGCTTACATCACCTTCAGTTGAGCTTGTAGCACTCTAATGAACATCATTATTTTACTATTCTCATTTTGAGCAATCGATTGAGTCCTAGCAAAACCTGCTTTGATTTATATCTGGATTTGTTTGCAGTTAGACAAGGTAGAAATGAAAGCTAACCAGTACTGCTACCAAGATGAGATTAGTAAAGCTAAGCCTGTAGACTGTGTCCCATTGGCATCCGAGGACCCGCTCTATATTCTATATACATCTGGTACCACAGGCCAGCCTAAAGGTGTGATGCGTACAAATGGAGGCCATGCTGTGGTGCTTACTTGGTCTATGAATGCTCTGTATGGTCTGGACCCAGGTGAGGTAGGTTTGTTGGCTTTTCTATATTTCCAATAAGAATCATTACGCTTACTATTGTCTAGGAATTAAAACAACAAGTAATGGTAAAATCTCCCCCTTTTTTTATCATCTGATCCACAACACAGCTAGTACCCATAAAGCCTCAAACTAATTTCTGCTGATCTTTTTTGTAAGTAATCATTTACATATTTATCCAGTTTCTTAGTGTACGTGATATTCAGTTTATCTCTTGTCCTGGTCTAATCTATAGGTGTGGTGGTCTGCGTCTGATCTCGGCTGGATAGTCGGACATTCTTATATCTGCTATGCTCCGTTATTACATGGTAACACCACTATTATATATGAGGGTAAGCCTGTAGGTACCCCTGACAGCGGAGCATTCTTTAGGGTTCTAAGTCAGCACAACGTTGCGTCAATGTTTACAGCACCGACTGCTCTCAGGGTAATCAGAAAAGTGGTAAGTATTCTCTACTATTCTCTCGTATCAAAATTGTATTGTTATGATTGCAGTCATTATTATAATGTATATATGTATGATGATGATGAAGACCCTGAGGTGGGATCACAGTCAGAAGTTTTCTCTGCTAACCTGTCTAGTTATCTCTTGTTTTTTTAGTACAAACCCGTTTTAATTTCATTTCTTCTTGTTTTAGGACCCTCATGCTGAGGAAGGCAAGAAATATCTAATACCCAAGTGAGTTTTATTGCAGAGATTTCTGCAATTGTGTTCCCATATTACTTGGTTCCAATTAGCTTTGGAATGAAGCCTTTTTATGACTCGTCACTTCATAGTCTATTGGTTTTTAAAACTTTAAGATGAATCGAAAATATGATATTACAGTGTCGCATTTGCATTGCATATTTGTCATGAGAGTCATTGAGAATTATTGTGCTTCTCTTGGCAGTTTCCGTAACATGTTTGTTGCTGGAGAGCATTGTGATATAGAGACATCTCACTGGACTCACGAGGCGTTCGGTCGACGTCCCGTACTCGATAATTGGTGGCAGACTGAGACTGGTTGGGCTATTACATGTACTAATGTAGGGCTAGGCAATAAACTGGACCCACCTCATGGTGCTACCGGGGTACCTGTACCCGGCTGGAATGGTATGTACTCTTATAGGAACTAAGCTCATTTGCAATTATTGTTAATCCAATCAAAAAGAAAATAACACTGTGACAGTCTTATTTACTTGCTTAATCAAACATATATAATGAACTGTATATTCAGCTATGCTCATACAGATCACCGTGACTGTACCACAATATCACCACTTAGGGAGATTCACAAGTATACTGATGCAACCAAGACAGTTGATGTTATAAGAATTTACTAAGGACACACTTGTAGCCTAACAGCTGTGTTTTATTTTACATACAGTACAGGTGATAAGACCCGATGGGAGTGAAGCTGACCCACTCGAGCTCGGTAATATCGTAGTCAAGCAGCCTCTACCTCCAGGCTTCGCTGGTTCTCTCTATAGAAATCATGAGAGATTCGAGGAGTACTTCACTAAATATCCTGTGAGTGACTCACTATTTCACCGACTCTCATTTCACAGATCCGCAAATCTTTGCCTGTAGTCGGTCTATTCAGGACCTGTTTCTAGTATATGATCTTACCGACATACAGGCTTGAGATGAAAAAAATTTGCACATCGCAGTGAACTTTTTTGTTCTTCTCTTTTACGCTGGCTTGTATACATTTATTTCCTGTACATATATGTGTATCTGAGTAGTAGTAGTAGTAGTAGTAGTAGACATATCTGTGTATCTGAGTAGTAGACATATCTGTGTATCTGAGTAGTAGACATATCTGTGTATCTGAGTAGTAGACATATCTGTGTATCTGAGTAGTAGACATATCTGTGTATCTGAGTAGTAGACATATCTGTGTATCTGAGTAGTAGACATATCTGTGTATCTGAGTAGTAGACATATCTGTGTATCTGAGTAGTAGACATATCTGTGTATCTGAGTAGTAGACATATCTGTGTATCTGAGTAGTAGACATATCTGTGTATCTGAGTAGTAGACATATCTGTGTATCTGAGTAGAAGACATATCTGTGTATCTGAGTAGTAGACATATCTGTGTATCTGAGTAGTAGACATATCTGTGTATCTGAGTAGTAGACATATCTGTGTATCTGAGTAGTAGACATATCTGTGTATCTGAGTAGTAGACATATCTGTGTATCTGAGTAGTAGACATATCTGTGTATCTGAGTAGTAGACATATCTGTGTATCTGAGTAGTAGTAGTAGTAGTAGACATATCTGTGTATCTGAGTAGTAGACATATCTGTGCTATGATACTATATAGAGGAGATAATGACAGCCACTATTGTTTTATATGACAGAGTTACTATTATCTTATCTGACAGGGTTACTATGACACAGCAGACTCTGGTTATAGAGATGAGGAAGGTTATATATCAGTCATGGCTAGAACTGATGACATCATCAATGTAGCTGGTCACAGGCTCTCCACATCAGCCCTAGAAGAGGTTATCTATTGTTGATATACTGTCTTTGTTATTTGAGATGAGAAGAGTCTATATACATAAATACACCGCATAAGTGTCAATATTAATATTGCTGATGTGGCATTTCATACATCAGCACCCAAATTGAGAGAGGGCAACTCCAAATTCTAGCTCAGTATACTGTCTATTTACAGGCTATAATGGCAGAAGACGCTGTAGCAGAATGTGCTGTGGTTGGTATTAAAGATGAACTCAAGGGACAACTACCTCTCGGATTCTGTGTCATGAAAAACAGTAAGTTACGTCAACATGATATCTCTTAGGACGTACTGTTGATGGGTAGGAATCATGATAGAATATTTGGTCACCTGCTCTCACTATGTTAACCTGCAGTACTTATATTTATAAACTCGGTAGGGTTTACCTTAATCTGAAATAATCAGAGTAATCAGAGAATACATTGCTATATTCACAGCGGTAGATGATAAAGAAGCGATGACTCAGCACATAGTATCACATGTCAGGGAGACTGTAGGGCCAGTAGCAGCATTTAAACTTGTAGTATTTGTACCTGGACTTCCCAAAACTAGATCTGGTAAAATAGCAAGAGCCACCCTGGCTGCTTTAGCTGATGGAAAAACATTCAAGGTAAGCAATTCTCAATCAACAAAGCGTCATGCCACTAAGTATCAATGTAGTGAACCTTGAACAATATATCGTGCTTCCCCGACTCAATGCAATTAAAGGACAATTCAGTCAGCATAGACTGCTCATTGATGATGACTGGGTCAAGATTCCATATACTCTCCAGAAGCCGTGATGTCTTCCATTACGGACCGCTTTTGTTTTAAAAGTTAAATTATTCACTTTAGATTCCACCGACTATAGAAGATGAGGGTGTATATGTACCAATTAAGAAAGCGCTACAGGATATCGGCTTAGCCCCAGAACCTTAATAAAATCATATCCTTAAAATACTATTATTCAACCAATGTGATTCCTAATCCTAGTCTATGCAAATCAAGTTTCTATGCAAAGATTTCATGATTTTCTACGTAATTTTCTAATCTTTTAGTATATCATATAGTAGTATTTTTCCGAACGGGTCTTATATGCTTGATGGCATTATTTTTCTCTTCAAATAATTTGTTACACATGCGCTAGTGCATAGTTTGATACCGTATTCTTGTATGTTTTTTTTTTCAAAATAATGACATTTATTCACATGTGAGGAAAAAAGCTGTTTGGTAGCAAAAGGCCACTTCTTATACCAAAATAGTCCTAATCAGTAATCATTCATTCAGGCAAACTCTCGCTCATTGTGAATATTGGAGTTCAAAAATTTTGATTATAAGTAATCATCTAAATTTTGGCATGAATCTACTTATGGAGAATTTACTGACTGGCTTGCTGTGAGCGGGTTCTGGTTTAGACCTGTCATATCCCTCAGTTACATCAGAATCTTCTGCTCTAGTTAGTATAGAGAGAGGAGTCTGAGGTAACAGTCTATGAGCAGCTTCTAATGGTAACACTGATAGTACATCTGAGACGCCTCCTGATTTACGGGAAAGTATCCCCACCTGTAATGAAATCATAACGTCATGATTAACATTATAATAAGGCTTATCTGTGAATATATTAATGCTTTGCTCATAGGAGATCACAGACCACTAGGTTCGGAGACACCACTGCAAACATTTTCAGAAGTCTGCTGACCCTATATCTGATGTATAAGGTAACATGATGTAAGTAGTTATGCTCTCCTCTACGGGAGAAGGCAACTCTTAATTTGAGCTAATTGTGCCTCTGAACAAGGGGTTTGTCCCAAACTCCCTACTCCCCAGTGTTAGATTTAAAATACGTATATATACCCCCATTTACCTTTTCTAAAATGTCGACAGATTCGGCGGCATCAAACTCTACAGTAGCACCAGTATTCTCATATATCCATTCCTCTATTGTGTTCTCCAGAGCAATGCTTGTGATACCTCCTGCCATTAAAATCATCATGCATAATTTGATACAACGGATTTGGCATTCAGTGATTTATAGTTGTCATACTTGAGCCTAAGAAGTATTCAGCAGTAATGAAGGGGACAGGTTGAGTATCACAATATCAACAACAACTTGATGATTGTATTATGGTCAGGTCTATTTGTATATTATAGGTCAATGATAATAGATGTAAGATAACATTGATATTAATGTGTGAGATGTGGCCACAATGTGATGGACACTTCTCACAAAGAGTATTAAAGAAAATGAAATGAAGCCTGCTTATAGCATACCAATGAAGCCGCTTAAACTGAAATCATAACATATAGATACACACCTGAGAGCTGTTCAGCAGAGGAGATATTATCTAGTCCTTGTGTTTTATTTAGAGCTTGTAGGAAGGTGTAGGTAAGCAGAGCCTCTTTAAAGCTTTCATCTTGAGCTCGATCTACCACCAGTGTGATCAATCCTCTGTTATTAGCTATGTTGTTATTGTATAGTACATCATTGAGCCCAGCCAGATATGCGTTCTTCTTATTCTTATATGTCCAGTAGCCTCTCAGCCCGATAAGACTTGTAGTTCCAGCGAAGACCAGAGGCCACACCACTGCCATCTTAGCCAGAACAGTAACAGTTTTAGCCAAGATTCCAATACTGGCCAGCACAACAGATGTGGTCATAGTTAGACGATCAAATCTACCAATGCTAACATGTCTGACAGGAAGCAGCTTCTCAAGGTCGTTTGACCGGATCTCTTTGAAGGCTTTCAGCGTGAGTTTATCATTCTTCCGAAGCCTTACAGCTGCGATGACTCGTTTGTAGACGATTTCAGATGATTTGATTGGCTGACGTCTGATGACTTTAGATAACCTCTGTGTGAGGGAGTGAGACTGGACTACGGTCTCACGTCCTAGCACCCAGTACTTCAGAACATCATAATCCTTCATATCTACAGCCACCTGCAACAACCGTATAAACTTATAACATCACAGAGATGAGCGTATTACTGACAGGGGGTAGTGATTGTAGAATTACTATAAAAATTTTAAAATAATAGATACCCTGATGCTGTCAAAACAATATATTAGGGGGATAACTTTTAAGAAAAGTATTCAATTCACTAATTTGACACTTTTGCTGAGCTATCATTTCAAAATAGTATCAATCATTAAATAACAGTAGTATACCTACCCTGACTCCCTCATGTTTCTCCCGCTCGGTGAGTCTAGATTGGACCTCCAAGTCAGGCAGCTCATAGAAGTTTGCTTTCTCCATGACCTGAGCGAGACGCTGAAGCAGCCAGAACTCATTATCTAGTCTGTCCTTCCTGGAGAACTCACGAGTGCTCACTGTGTCCTTATCAGGACTTATCGGATCAAACAGTTGCTGGAAAGTTCAAGGTTGACAGAAATTAGCCATGTAAATCATGAGTGAACGAATTCATAGAAATAGGGAATTTTTCAAAGTTATGTATGACATTATTGATCCTGAAGTCGACTGCGGTTTTTACGGTTTGTGTCCGATGCAATCTGCATATTTACAGTATCAATATATAATAGTTATGACAATTAACGATAAGTACAATAATAATATCAATACCAGTCAAGGAAGTGTCGACCTTTATAGCTATTGAGATATATGATCTCCACCATAATCTATACATAAATTCTCCATGATTGAGAGACTGTTGAAACGAGCCGAATAAATATCAATGAAGCTTATACTTTACTCTACACCCAGGTATAGTTTGGACAGCAGTATTAAGGGTGATACTAATGTAGTGAGTTCCTACCTTGAGTTCCTGTAGAGTAGCTGAGTATCTGCTGGATATAACAGCATCTAGAGACAGAGCAAACTTCTCAAACTGTTTCCTCTCAGAGTCTGTAAGTTTCTCTGTATCTTGTATTAAATAAGATACTGTAGTTCTCCTAGTAAGAGGTATAAATCTCTCCCTGTATCATAAAGTAATCAATAAGTTAGCTCACTCCGAAACAGCAACATCGGATAGAAAATAATATCAGTAGGCCTATGTGTGTACCGAACAATGTACAAAATGTAGGCTGGGGTAATCAGTTAGGATGGGGCTGACATTCTATGTCAGATTATCGCTGTCACTAAGCTCAAATTCCTCTCAACTCATCTACGCATTCTCTTCTCCTTTATGATCTTATGCAATGATTTATTTAGCAATGAACAGGCAATGTTTAATGACAATAATGGCTTTATGCATAGACTCACCTATAGAGATGATCATGCTGCTCAGCGAGGTTCCTATTCTCCACATTGATTGGTTGAACCGTATCCAGCAGTCTGGTGGTAGTACACACCCGTCTCTGAGGGGTGGCAGACTGAAACACACACACAGAACAGATATATTTGTTAGCTAGTGTATAAAATGAACATTGCATTCACTTGTATCTTTCAGAAATCACAATGAAAATAAGGAATTGAATTTACAACCTGACTCAAAATGATATTATGCGCTAGCTAATATTTTGTTCACCTATGCTGTTACATTTGACGTGTGTTCAAAAGTATTGAAACTCTGATAAATAACATAATTTAAATTTAGTAAAACAACCACAACATAAGTCCAATTCCTATGAACTCAACATGGTTATCCCATGCAACCTAGTTGGAGGTCCTCACTGGTATAGAAAGGAAACATATCTAGAATTGTCCTCAAATCATAACATACAGTTTGCTCACCTTAGAAACAACTCGGTATAGAGTTGTGATCTTCTTATAACGCATCATAATCTCAGAGTATCGAAAGATTTAATTTGTGTGGATGGTTGGATGAACCAACAGCATCTCATTCAAACTTCAATTACCCTGTGAAGTAAAAAGGCTAATTCTCATTAATTTGAAGCCATCGCTCATGCGAGATAACAAGAATTATCATAATAGTATGTGTATATTCAGGCATGTCATGGACAAGTAGTTAACTTACATGAATGCTCTTGGCCAGAAAATATTGCCACTCAAAAGATGTCTGACAGCAAATTCACCTATTTAATCAAAATTTTACCGTCTATCCAGATAGGGGACGGTTTTATAGGTAAGCACAGATAAAAGCTATCAACAGCCTAGCAAAATTCACTAGACATTTTATACTGAACTGATGATTAATTTTTCATATCATCACTCATATCTAGTCTAGACAAACCCCCGCCAGCAGTAGTTAGAACAGTCTGGCAGGACCAGGAAGTGTAATCTATCAGAAACCAGCCAAGGGCTATGCACATGTCATACTAAAAGGCATTTTTTATCAACCACAACAGTAGAAGAAAACATATCTATGGTGTTCAAAACTGCAAAGGGGATGTAGTACACACGCTTCCAACCTAAGAGTCCGATACACTCGGGTCTAAACAAGGCGCACATGGACTGCCAAATTTACAACACTCACAGTGTGCAATCATAACATTTGGGGCCTATGTTCAGGATCCCTCAATCAACCTAGCCAGTCTGCCCAGGTATTACCCCGGCTTGTCATGCAAGCCCATGTAATGCTGATGGCATACAGCATGTAAGGGAACCTTCTTTTGAAGAAGTTTATATTTTGAGCAGGCTCAAATCCAAGGTCAAATCAAAGGCCTTAATTATATGAGGTATTTAGCATTGTTTATTCTTAGTATCATTTTACAACAGATTGATTATTAAGTTCTATCCTTCATTAGGCTACAGTCAATGTTAAAAAAAACTTATGCCGTTCTGAATGGACGCTGGTGACGGGTATTGTAAGACATGTGTCAGGTGCTGTATGGGATATGTCTTACAGCACTCAAAGCCTTTTAAACATTGTTGCTTGTGCTACTACTGTAGGTGTAAGACAAGACAAGACTGAGCAATAAGGGTGCCTTAGGGCGAGGCCGCCATATTCGGCGCAAAGTTTCTCTCAGTTTGCAGGCAGGTCGGAACACACCAGGAGCGTTAATTGAGCCAAGTAGTCAAGAGGCTGCAGCAAGACTCGTACCCGAGATTTCCAACGCTTGCGCTCAAACCAACTGAGCTACCTCCTACTCCCGTTTGTATTGTTCCTATTGATTCCCTCTGCCGTGCGCCTGTCTGAGTGTTGGTACTACAGTACAACCTGCTCCTTGGGCATATATTGATTCTAATTTTCAAGAGCTCCATTACAAAATAAAGTGAAGTTCAGCTGTGAAGACACGGTTACCTCTGAGTTTTCAAGCTTGCAAGCCAGGACAACAGACAGTACAGTAACAGTAAAATCTGTATCACTTTGTCAATATTTGAAGGGTTTGTGAGTAGACATGTTCCCACACTACATATAAAAGTGGTGTCTTGGGGTTGGTCGATACTGGACATTGGTAAAGTAAAGGCATGCAAGTCCCAGGGGCCCATGCATAGTTACAGTAGTACTGTAGTAGTAGTGGGTGGTGGATGCAGGGGACTCCTTCCTTGCTCCTTGGTGGTGGTAGATAGAAAATGTGGTAGTCCTATGGATTGCATCCACATGTTCATCTCTCATTGCACACTTAGGATTGCTGACAGGCCTTTAACAAGTGCGTATTTGCAGCCCTAAGCCTAAGTTGTTATATGAAAAAGATATTTATACATTTTGTTATTAAAATTTTCTATTTTTTTACTCAAAACCGGTGTTTTGAACCCAGGTTCCTCATGAGTAGTGGACACTCTCCAGCCCTCACTGATTGAAGTGTATGAAAAAGGAAAATTAATCTAGGGCTAGTTCCCATTCAACTTTTGTACCTCCACATCCACAATACGACTGTACTGACTTGGTAGTTTTCCCCTCTTTTCAAGCGGGAGACAACTGCCAGAAAATCCCTGTAAGTTTCAAATATTATTATTCAGATGGAGTGGAATAAGCCCAATTATCTCAAAAGGCCTCTTTTTTGTTTAGTTTCAAAATAAGGTTAGATGGAAGTGGATGCTAGCAAAAAAATAAACAGCAACAGGGCCGCATTTTGAATCAACACCTCTAGCTCGAACTCAACAGCCTAAGAGTTTTCTCTAGAATAAGAGATAAATCAGAAAAAAAAACTTCATTTGTTGTAGATTCATTCTTGTCACCTTTATCAGTCTAACGGATGCTTGTCTATTTTATACACTTCATCCGAAAATATGAATGCCTCACACATAATTAAATGGATTGTCTAATGCAAGTGGTTTGCAATCAATGACTTTCTGACCTATGCACAGTTTACAGAGCGATATCACAATATTTTGAAATCAAATATAAACTTTGGCCTCGAGAAACTATCTGCCTTGGTTGATAAATCTAAATGTGCTACAGCATAATAAGAACACGTTTGTCCTCTTTTATCTAGTGTCAGAATTATATTGCAAAAGTTCAGGTTTTCATTCATTGGGGAAATTCGGATTTCTGTAAATTACTCTAAAACACTGGTATGGTGTACATTAGGAGGGTGGAGGAGGCTTGAACAATCAACCTTAAAATATCTCCTAGTGGGACTCAAACCCACAACAGTGAATAGCAAGCACAGTAACCAATTACGCCATCTTGCCATCCCCAAAAAATAATGGGTTGAGGCCGCTAGTTAGCAAGCCTGCAGTTCACTTCTCACAGTCCTGCACTCACATCTCACAGCACAGTTCCTTCTACCATCACCACATTATGCAACCAGCGTACATGTTAGGGTTATTGATCTCACATGGCTTATTGCTGAAACCCCTTGTAGTGCTTTTAGCCTTCTGTCAAGCTTTCTAGCAAATCTTCCGATAACAATGACTATAGGGCACATATCGAGTGATAGTGAGCTCAGTCTCAATTAGATGCTGTATAGGAAATGCGAATGCGCTTACTGCAGATGTTTAATCGATGTGTTTGATCAATGAACTCCCTTGAGAGTTCTTTGGTTTGATGACACTGTCCCTTACTCACCTAGTTTAATCAATTATGAGTATATATAATATGATTCTTCCACACTCTCGATTCCATTTAATCTGAAGAAATACGTTGTATGTGTTAATATGTTCTGGTTTCATGTGTAACAATGTTGCAATGCTCTGTATGTTCCATATTGGCTGTATTTAAACATTCTGTCTCAACTTTGGGTTTGTGCTTGAACAAAATATATGAATGAATGTTGATTTGACCAGGGAGAATGGTCCCTCAATTGATTTGACCATTCTCCCAGTATTTGCTGGCAGCCTCAGTAAAGTCACTAGTCAGCATAAAAGAAGATGCGACTTTGAATGTCAATGCTTTTGTAATTAATACGTTTTGGGAGACCCTGTTTTTACAGGATGACATCAAGTCAGAACTTCACTCTGATATTGAAAAAATTTATACCAAGAATACAAAAAAAGCACAACGGTATGGTTTTCTATGTTACTCTGAATACCAAGCAATCGTCCTCTCTTTTTACATGAGAGGATAACCCTTGGCTGGTAATAAAAATTGCATGAACCTAATAACATTTATTTCTGTCGGTGAATGAATATGCATGTATCTGTGTAGGGTGTTGATATTGAGCAGTGGCCAAACTGTACATGTACTGGGATATCTCATAGATATCAATCATTTCTAAAGAATGATCAACTTAATCCCACACAACAAATCCTGGCTATGTTCCATGGTTATACATGGTGAGTAAATATCCTTGGGTTATGCTCACAACACAGAATCCAAACCCCTGCAGCGAATAAATTCTTAATTCTCCCTGAACTTTTATTCATCGAAGCTAAGGCACAACAGAAAATTTTTATCTGCAGCACAAGTTTACCCCGCCTGATTAGTTTTGGGGGCACACAAGATGCTACATAAACTTCTCTCACTGTATCTCCACCTAATCTATGTGAGTACATATTACCTTGTCACTTTATCACATGCCATCCCGGAGCATAGGCGGCGAAATATCAACTGTCTTATAGGCGCGCCAGGTTGCTCTCTGTTTGCAGGCAGGTCGGAGCACACCTGGGGGCCAACCAAACATCCGTAGTGGATGGACTGCAGCTGGGTTTTGAACCCTAGACATTCAATATTTGCATGCTGGTATGGCGCTCTAACCGACTGAGCCACCTCTTACTAATATGAGTCATGATAGGAGTAAGCCACTCCTAATCTATTTTTTAGCCATTAGTGATAGACTAAGCTGGGACCTGCAGCCTTCATAACATATTATTGAGTGACCAAGTTAATAGAGCTGAGACCCTTTTGATTTCACCCTCTTAACTTGAAAGCTGGAAGGATTCTGTCTTCTTTCCAAATCTCCACACATAACGATACCCAGAAAAGATAGTCATTATATCTCTTAACACATGATTTTGCTTTGTATACATGTACGGATACTTTGTATACATGTACGGATACTTTGTATACATGTACGGATATTTTTACTTTACTCACTTTACTTTTTCTTAGTTGGACGATGTAGGATGATGATCACCTTAGGATGTCCTTCACCTTAGGATGTCCTTCTCGTATCCGAACCTCTGGTAGACAAAGGCTTCTCCATTTATTATCTGTTTCTGCTGAGAGACTGATCTCTACCAAATGATGTTCTCCTCTTGTAGGTTTTTTGACAGTATTCGTGAATCTTAATCTGAGTCTGCCAGTAATATGAATACTTTTACAGACTTGTGAAAGAAGATTTGTTCATAGTGATATTGTTGGACGATATTATATACTTATTTGTATATATCTATACAAAAACAGTTGTTCTAACGAGTCACAAATGCATCTATAACTTGTTTTTTCCTCTGGTACCAGAAATATACAAAAGGGCGGGTATCGAGGTGTTGGGCCTTAGTGTTTTAAATACCTTCCGCTGCCACCACCAGAGGGAACAAACTTGTTCTATGGGCATCAATGTTTATGATGAGTTACCCGAGACTTATAAAAACCTATATTATCACTTGCATTGTCGTTTTTGGGCCTGGAAACATTGCTATCATCACATGTATAGGACTTTAATTAGCACAGTGATAAGATATCGAGTACTTGTGTAAATTCCTGTATCTAAGCGTGACAGAATAAAACATTTTGAAATCGCTTTGTGATTCAAAAGCTCGTTCCATGGCCTTATTGATAATAAGGCTTTCCTGTCTAATCAGTCACGTAAAGGCTGAATCAGCCAACAAAATTTTCACCATCAATGCTTTCTACCTTTCACAAATCTCAATACGATGCGAACCCTAAACTTTTTAGCAAATTATAAGATTGTCTTAAGAGTTTTAATAAGGTAGGGTTTATCTCACAAGTTTTTCCGTAGACTGAGAGCCCTTGGTGGTGTAGGATTATTTTATTTCACACAAATATTAATTTTTTAAGGTTCATTATTGAGGCAATAATATCCAAACAGAATGTTATAATATGGGGACATTTTATTTTCAAATCATCAGTGCACCAGATTTTCGATTTATTATCAAGGAATTGACACTTTATTCACACATACTTAATATACTCTTACCCTGGTAGAGAGACTCAAAATAGTTTAATGTGTAATTTCTAATTCAACTTGTTTTCAGTTACTTTCCGAACAGTAAAAAACATAAGATTGGGCTGGCCCTAACGTGGTCGCAAGGTGCCCTAATTAGTCGTACTGAGGCTGTGATGCCTCCTAGAAATTAGAATCTATCATAAGTGTGAGGCCATGAGAAATCCTCCTGAGCTGTTTGTGTGAATAAAGCTGCCATAACTGAAGCCGGCAGTTGTAGTGACACTTTGATCTTAGCCATTAGGCCTGAGAAGCGATTTGTTTCTTTTATATTATATCTTAACAGCACTGCCTTGATGTTATTATCTCCGGCGTGGGAGGGTTGGGTCTCTTTAACGTGCTGAGTGTGATTCAAGGGTGAGGCTAGTACTGACCAATCTCGACATAGAGATAAAGTAAACCCTTCCCTTATCCCTAATAGTAGTGACAGACTTCATAAAATTCTAAATTCCGGTCATTTGCTATCTATTGCAACTTGTATTAGGCAAATATAATCAGTGATTTACTTGTCCTACAACTACCGATTCATGACTAGGCGTAACCAAGTTCCACAATTCTGGTTTTAGAGTGACTAATTCCTTGATGTAATATCATGCTTGTTCTCTCTGAGATTAGTTTCCCACTCAGCGTACACTTTGTGTGAAGTATGAAGTATGAAGTTATTATTAATATCACACCACCAGATGTAGCCACCACTCAACCAACCATCAGCTTTACGATGGCTGTATATGAGGACCACCCCTTTCTGATGTGGTAGATAAGAAGTTCTCAAGCTATGGTAAAGTAACCTGAATCATTATCACAAGTATTTCACTGATAAAGGGCAAGTGGAGCTCTTAAATAAATAGAGATTATCTGAGAACACATATAATATGGGCAGAACTGGGTGGTAACGAACACAAACCGCAGTCTTACTCTGAACGCCATCAGCTCAACCTGCTTTTCTCAGCACCAGCTCACACTCTAACCCTGAGCCAAGTATCTCTACAGGATAATCAGACATACTAACAAGAAACAAGATGGGTTGCGGAGCAAAGTGCTTAAAGGTAGGAAATGTTCTTTTTCGCCAATATTCAAAGTTTGTGTTTATTTCCTCCTTTTCCATGGCGTGTAGCTAGGTGTCTACTGGAGCCGTCCAATTTAAATGATTTTCACTTCACAAAGTTTAAACTGTGTGAGATGATAAAAGTGTAAGGCCGATATTTTACTACACCAGTTCCTCCAGTATTTAACTTTAATCTTACAGCTCAAACCGAACAAGCTACAAAATATTTATCTCATTTTGATTCTTTGATGTTTTCTTTTGCAGGTGATACTTATTATTGTGAATGTGATATTTTTCCTGGCTGGAGCTGCTGTTTTGGGAGCCGGTCTATGGGTCAGATTTGATCCAAACCTGGAAAAGTTTTCGGGACTGGGTACAGAATTTGAAGAAATCAAAGATGCACTCAATCTGGCTGCTTACATACTCATTGCTTTCGGGGCTTTCACATTTGTGGTTGGATTCTGTGGATGCTGTGGCGCCATGAGGGAAAGCAAGGTAAGACAATTTCCTAAACATAGGTCACCATCTCTGACACTCCCCTCACTTTGGCTTACTAGGGCTAAAGGTTGAACGCCTGGTATCCCATGACTGGCTTGTAGTAAGCAGAAGCTTGGTTTGTAGGTTTGCTAATTTCAATCAAACTTCTACTTGTTTTAGTATTTTTGTAATTTATCCAATGATTTCATTTACAAATTCAATTATTACGAGCCCATAATCATTTCAACTATGTACTGTAGGATAGTATATTATTCAAAATTGCCAGAGATTGGCTTGGTCATCATAAAATACTAAGATCTTACAAATTCGTCCCATCGTAAACATCGTAAACATCGTAAACATGGCCCACTTGAGACTGGCTGATTGCGTATTGAGGAGATGTTTGCCTTGGACTGATTTAAACTTGATACGTTCTCTTGGGTGTAGTTTAATTTTAGAACCCTGTCTTATCAGTTTTTATCTATGAGTTTGAATATAAGTAACCTTGTTTACTGGACTTTGTCATAGATAAAGCCCCTGTTACACGGATAAGGACATGATATTATCTAACAGTGATTGACGCTCACGTTCCTGGTTCAGCCTATCGGTTATGATTACATATACACTATGACTATGAATCATGAGATCTGATGAGAAATTCCCCTTTTCGAAGCGATTGTCTCATGCCAGGGGGAAGTAGTAACATTGTCTCAGGCCAGCGGGAAGTCGTCACACCACCTTTTTATATCCTTATTTATGAAGTTTCAAGGAAGCTGTTCCATTTCGTTATCAAAAAGTGGAATTATTCCTTTTTATGCTGTTCATCCCCTGCCGTATCTGCTGATACTAATGTATAATCTGGTGCCATGTTTCTGTTATTAGTGTCTGCTGGGTACATACATATTACTGGTACTTATCGTGCTTGGAGCGGAGATTGGTGGTGGCGTGTACGGATATATCAATAAGGATGAGCTGCTCACAGAGTTTGATAAGGTAGCTACTACGTACCTTACTACAAAGTACGGAAGAAAGGGAAACGGAGATGGAGATGAAGCCTGGAATGTTGTCATGCAAGCTGTGAGTATATTATAAGTTATACCTACATTTATGTGTGGTGTATGAGAATAGCCTTTGACCTAAAAATCAGTCCAATTCATCTCAATGAAACTTGTTTTCCAATACAGATATCCCTGATTTTGATACTTGCTGCTACATTTAGACTTATAAATCGTAACTGATGGTGTGGCAGGTAGTCTATCCTTAGTTAGGTATTCTCATGATTAACTTGATTTCAGATCCATTTATGGTCATATTGAACTTAGCTAAAACTAAATTAACTTTTCTCAATCTCTTACAGTTTAAATGTTGCGGAGTGCACGGAGCAGCAGACTTTAAAAACTACAACTCAACTTCCGGAGTGTCTGTACCAGATTCATGTTGTGTCCTCAACAAAGAGGAAACTAAAGTAGTAAACACTTTTGAGTGTCAGAAAGAGGCCAAGAACGGAGTCAAAACAAAAACAGCCTCCCTGTATGGAGTAGGCTGCTTAGATGAGGTCAAAAGGCTGATCAACCAGAACATGACCCTACTCATAGGTGTAGGAGCTGGTGTGGCTGGGTTTGAACTTCTGGTTGTGATCATGGCCATCGGGTTCTGCTGCAGTATGAAGGATGACGATTAAGCTTTTTGTTGTACATGTTTCTTATCAACACCGTACTAAAATATACCCTCTCAAATATGCTGTATGGTGTTAGTGCCCAGGTGTTTGTCACTACATAAAGAGAGGCAGGGAGAGGGAGAGAGATCCGACCTAACATGGCCCTATATCCTCATGAATATGGCCTTTTACTTAAACTTTCGTTAACTTTTTTATCTATCTCACCATAATTAACAATAGCTTAAAAGTATAACCAACTGCTATCAACAGTTTTGTGATATTACTCTGCATTTGTATATTCTAGTATATGGCAGTATATTTCACTCAAAATAAAGACAATGTTTATTTACATAGATATCAGGTGTAGTTCTGGTCTGTAATCTTATGCAAACATGGTACTTCAATTATACTGGACTTTTTCAACGTCCCTCCGCCACCAGAAAAATTGTTCTACCAACTGTAAAAATCAAGCTGAAAGGCAACTGTAAATGTTCCATCTAAAAAAAGTGGATAACAACTCCAATCTTACATGGATTTCATTAGTTGTATTTATTTTAAGCTTGGTATCAAAATCTCACAGCTGACACAGCAAAATGTTTGCATGCATAAAAATATATATGGTATGAAACTGCCGTAGTTCTATTAATCACAACATAACATATCGGTTGAGTTATCAGAATATTGGGTATTGATAACATTGTTCTACTTTTATACCATCCCAGAGCACGTGCAGCTCCATATAATAGTACTGTCTTGTGATGGTCACTGCTGCAGCGTCAGCAGAATAAGACTTGAGAGATGAGACTTAATTCAGAGTTTTAGTTTCTAGTATGATTCTCCTAATGTCCCATGAGTCAGCTGGCGAGGTTTTGAGATTATAACTTATACTATGTTGCTATTACTTGCTTCTTGCTGGTAGTTATAGTTGCTTCTCACCATTCAGTCTGTTTCCTGATTTGGCAGCAGAAGACGCTGGCAGCGATGATCACAAGAAGCTCAAAACCAGCGACTCCTGCAGCTACTCCAATAAGAATATCAGAATGGTCTATTATCCATTCAGATACCAGCGTATAGCACCCTTGTTCATTCAGGAACTCCGAATCTTCTTCAGGATTCTCTTTAATACAAAAATTACACTTGAATATGTTCTGTGTGAAAAAGTATGATGTTAGCAAAGGCGCTGTTTATTTCAATTACCTATATATACTTGTATATATGGAGAAGAAAAAATGTTAATTAAATTTTGTAAATATACTGACCAGTTTGAAGCAAGTGGGTCAACACGGCTAGTTCTATTAGTGGGTTTGTCACTGTTACTGTCAAAAATCACAATGGCGGGAGGATTGTACAGGTCGATACCGTCTCTCTGCTCAAACTAAGACCAGGTATCTTCCTTCTTCAGACTGGCTGCCGATAGTAGTTACAGCCCCATGGATATAAAGAGAGCATATCTAACTTACTGGTATTAGCAGCAGCAGCCTCGCATCCTTTTTGATTCACAATGTTTACCTTTCCAGGTTTAGAATCACTCTGTTTACAACACACAAGCGGCACTATGAGGCCAGGCTGTGATTTCCTAAACTCGCTTGTCTCATTGAAATCTCTGAACCCGTTTATTCCACAGCACTCAAACTGTAAATACAGATATGATAGGGAATTTATGAAAACTTAAATGGAAGGTAAAATCTTTTTGTGTTTTATTGTAGTTGATAGTGGATGGATTATTGTTATAACTGGAAAAAGAACATCATGCCAACTTCCATGGGGGGTAATTTCATAATCCTTCTTCAGATTGTGTAGAAGCGAAGAATAAACAAATAACCAAAGGAAGAATTGGGTCAGTTTAATTGGTAAATAGGGTTTAGTCACTTTAGCGGATTAAACAAGCTAGCATTGGGAAATCACCACTGGGAGTCATTCTCTTATCCGTGGCTAATTATCTTACTTGAAACATGACAAAGTTCCAGGCCTGATTGGCTGTATCATTATTGTCTTTGTAGCTATCATGTAGGTATTTGAAGGCAGTGTCTCTGAACCTCTTCACAAGATCATCTTTCTTCACATAAACAGAGACACCCCCAGCTATCTCAGCTGCTAGTATTACAGACACTAACGCTATGTAAATCCCAAGCAGGCACTATACAATTGAAATAAAAATATAAGTTAGATTAGCGAAGTAACATGATTGAACTCATGTTATTTGCGCAAAACCAGACTTTGACTTGTACTTTGGAAACCCAAGTATCGGATTTTACTATATATATATATAGAGAATCTAACATTTCCTCAATGAATGACGTTTAAATGCATACAATGTTTATTATTGATTATTCCCCTACACAAAAACTAGTCACATGATGCTCCTGACATGAGCCTACTGACTAAAGCCTCTGATTTTCCGACCTGATTTTCACAGAGCGCTCCACAGCATCCACAAAATCCAACCAGGAAAGTGAAGGATCCAAAGGCTATAAGAACATAGGCTCCAGCATAGAGAGAATACTGAAACTTCTCCAAGCTCTCTTCTCCTTTAAATAAAGCCAAAGTGTCATCGCTCCTTAACCAGATACCAACTCCTAGAATAACTCCCCCAGCCAAAAAGAATATCACATTCACTATCGCCAGCAATACCTGATGAACAGAAGAGATAAATGTGCATATGTGTACATATTGATAATTGCACCATAATAATGTTTAGGTACATTACTTCTTCTTTAACTGCAGTTTATTATTTTTTTAATTTGAATAGAACAAAAAGGTAAAGATTTTACCAAGGAGTTAGATCATAACTCCTAACTCATTGATTTTACAGTGAGTAGTGAGTGAGAGCGGCCTACCTTCAAACACACTGCTGTACAACTTCCCATTTTTAAATGTCGATTGAACTGTCAAATCTAATAAATTTCGGTAGAGAGAAGTTAACCAGATTTCAATGATCTGCGGAATCAAATTGAATTATGAAATATATTACCACTGTTCTCCATTGTACTTATCTTGTATTTGTGGTAATCACGCGCTATCAGGGACAGATATCGCTCACTCTATTGTTATACTAATTCTATCATTTAGTGTTAGGATGCCGTGTACCCATATCAAGTCATGTCATATATTCAGATTAGATCCTGATTAATATTCCTAATAGCAAGCGAGAACCAAGGCAGCTCGAGCGCTAAATAAACTTTTTAATTCCTAGCGTGAGTTCTAGAAGTTATCTCGCCTAATGTCATGAACAGACAACTTTATAAAATCTAGATTGTATTTTGTCGAAATAAACAAGCACAGGTGTAGGACACTTTTAGTGAAGTTCCTATATTCTATGCATTGAAAAATAAAACAGAAAAAACACAGGGGGAATATTAGGTACATCTATAATAATAGTGTATACATACTGATTCTGTGAAACTAGGTATTTCTCATGTTGATCACCAAAATAGGAACTTAGGAACACACAGACAGGGTTTATTTTCATGAGTTAATAAAGTTCAAGTTTATTAATAGTTACTGTTAGCTAGTACTACAGAAGTAGTTAGGTCCTAAATTTGGGTAACTAATGTCATATATCAATATAAAAATAATGTATATATTATACTTATAATTATTAATATGACCTAAATTGACCAATGAATTAAATCAAGGAGTAACAGCTATTAAATTGAATGCCTCAATGATCAATATTTTGTTGAGGCAAAGAAAGGAGGAATACTCCTTGGTTGAGGCAAGCCAATTAATTTAATTTAATTAATTAATTAATTGATAAAAAAAAAGTAAAATACTTACCTGCTAGACAAAAGCAGGGGTTTTTATTATTCATTTAGTAAAGCCAGAGCACTAAACTAGTCCCATGGGGTGAAACTGAAACAGATGCTTGCCAGGCATCATGTTCAATAGCTCTTCTAGACAACGGGCTTTTATTTAGTTTGACAAGCTCCGTATATGTAGTTGGACAGAAAGCTATTACTGGCCGTCTGTTTTAGAGCCTACAACTCCTCTTATCTTAGTCATTTCTGGTTGCTTGATGATGGACACGGAACATTTTTTTAGCTAGGATTATTAGTTCAAGGGGTACTTCACTCAATGAACTAAACTAAAGGTTTAGTTAGTTCATTGCTTCACGTCCTCCTTGGTTCGACACATTCATATGCTGATAAAGATAGTGTTGTATCTCTGCTTTGGTGGCTTGAGAAAGTCACACTATCACAGCATGAAACATACCATAAATCAACATTTTCCTTCAATTTCAGCAACTGATCTTCACATCACCACAACACCATGCCTAAAGGGAAAAAGACAGAAGGTGAGTTACTAATTTATTGTTCATGAATTTTTCTTGTAGTGTAATGAAACCAGCATATCTAGCACATTACCTGATGGAACTTGAAAGCTCATTATTTGTCTATAGACGCTTGTTGTAAAATAAGGAATGGCATATCATTTCATTCTACCAACAAATGTTCAAATTTACTCGTCCCCATATGGCTCACACAGATAGGCCTACATGCATTGAGTATGCAGCTTCTTCACCTTTCAATAAGATTATGAGAATGTCTTTTCTATCTCAGATATGCTGGAGATCCCTGAGGGATGGAAGGCACCAGGCCCCTGTTCTAAAGAAGATAATCCCAATGGTCTCATCTCAGAGAGCTCCTTCGCTGTCCTGTTTCCAAAATATCGAGAAGAGTATCTCAAAGAATGCTGGTCCGTTGTCAAGAAAGACATGAAAGAAATGGTAAGTCTGTTCTAGTTATATCCCTCTCTATTTCTTTGCTCATGATTATGTTACAGCCTTAATATACTGGAGTTAGAGTTGTCTGCGATAGATTATACACATTGTGATTTATAAAGCTTTTGACTATTTGTTATATTTATATCTTAGGGTGTCACTGCAGACATGGATATTATAGAGGGCACACTTTCTGTAAAAACCACCAGGCGGTGTTATGATCCATATGCTATAATCAAAGCCAGAGATGTCGTCAAACTGCTTGCCAGAAGTGTACCGTATGAGCAGGTATGTGCTATATTGTAACCCACAAATAATTGTTACCTTCAAGTATCATATCATCTTGTGACTTGTTCCAGTGAAGATAATGATTAAAAGCCTACAGTACAGTACTGTACGGTAGCTGATAGTATGGTGACTAACTTTGGTTATATTATTCATCTCTCCGTTGGACATCAGGCTCGAAGGCTACTGGATGAGGACACAGCTTGTGATATTATTAAGATCGGAGGTATGGTCGCCTCTAAGCAGAGATTTGTAAAGAGAAGAGGCAGAGTTATCGGTCCTGACGGCTCTACGCTAAAAGTAAGACCATACAACAATTGTAATCATGACATGACTATCATGCATATGTCCGAATTAGGATAATGATTTTCTTTGTACCTATAAAATAGCTATGATACAAAGTTATCTACTTTAACCCATCTGCTCTGATAATGTATGTATATCCACACTGATTGTGTTTTCATAGTTTATTGTAAGGATGTAATTTGTAGGCTATAGAGCTGCTGACCAAATGTTATGTAACAGTACAAGGTAATACAGTGGCAGCTATCGGGCCATTCAAAGGATTAACAGAAGTCAGGAAAATAGTAGAAGACTGTATGAACAACATACACCCCATATATAATATCAAAGTAAGTGAGAGGTATCGACAATGAGTGCATTAATGTAGTTGTTCCATTATTATTCTAGTAGATCTCAGCAATCTTATTCACTGTGTTTCCGTCTAAATTTTGAGCTCGAACTGAGTTGACGTCTCTTGGCTCGCCCTAGAAAACTGGGCATCTGTAACCATGGCCTGAGGTCGAGCTGAAACTTCTGAGACATCTGCCGACGCAGTACTTGAAACCGGAGCTCCAGCCTTTGATGTTAACTGCTCAGCCATCCTAGTGCACCGTTGTTAGAAAAATTCAGCACCGCTATTTCTTCGAGCTCAGTGCGACCTGGAATGCATTCCCATGTATTGCACAACTTCAAGGTTTGCTAGCTAGATTGCATGGAAACACAGTGATTGAGATAATAACAACAGCTCAGTACACTTTAATCGTTACAAATCTCACTGTCTAAAATTTTGATTTCGTAATATCCACATGTATGACTAGAAAAGCTCACAGTTATCATCATGATGTGAGGGTCATCTGATTACAGACTCTGATGATAAAACAAGAACTTATGAAGAATCCGAAATTAAAGGAGGCAAACTGGGAAAAGTTTTTACCAAAGTTTAAAAAGAGCCATCAAAAGAAGAGAACCAAACCATTCAAAGTGAATAAGAAGAGGGAGTATACACCATTCCCCCCTCCGGTACCTCCAAGTAAGGTCAGTAACATTATCACATGGTATCAAAAAATAACACACCTCATTCTAACTTATAAGTATGATCAGATTTGCCTGCATTTGGAGTTGTCCCTTTTGAGCTGCCAGATAGCAGGCTTATCACATCAAAATTGATCCAATTCTAACACACCACATAATCACATCAAAACCCATTACATCACACTGCCAACAAATCATAACACACCACATCATACCACAAACCAATCATAGCACACCACAAAATACCACCAACCAATCATAACACACAACATCATACCACAAACCAATCATATTACATATCAAAGATTGTTTCCTCGGATAAAGTCCAAAATAAAAAAATGAAATTGCCCAATGATAGACTGACCCAAAATGGATAGTTTCCGAAAAATCTGTGGCTATAAATACCCAAAGATGTAACAGTAACGGATCTTGGTATGACATCTAACTTACTCTTCACATTCACATGGGTAAATAAAATACAATATTGTGTAAAATCACCAAATGACAATGTCGCCTTTTTGTATTATATTGTCATCATGATTTTGTAATTCTTTTTATCACTTTATTGTCATCAACATCATCTTAAAAAGATGTTTTACATGATGTGACATAGAAAAAAAGGAAAAAATAAATGTATTAAAAATTATATAGATTGGTATATATGTTTGATGAGCATTGTTTTAAAGTGTTTAAACTTGTCAACTGATCTGATATGGTAAGGTAAGCCTTTGAATTTGCTTGCAACTACATGATTTGGGTTGTCAAAAACCTTATCATGCAGTGTACATGCATCTTTAAACATGCATCTTTAAACATGCATCTTTAAATGCGGCGCAGTGTACGATAAGTGTAAATAACTGACTCATTTATTGTTTTAGATGGATTTGGAGATAGAAAGCGGTGAATATTTCATCAAACAAAGAGAAAAAGACAGAAGGCACAAAGCTGAACAGATAGTGAGTACCACAGTCCGTTAGTAACCTCTGTACTGACTTGGGATCAAGTGATTCATTGATCGTCAATCAGCTCAATCAACTACAGATAAAATTTCCGACATTTAACCAAACAATATTCAGCTGATTCTTCATGCTAAAACACCCAAAATTGGTATGGAATGGTGTCACTACCATTGCTAAAGAACAGCTGCTAAATGCAATCACTAGATAGTCGTAGCTGTAACTCATTTTGTACTGACAGGCAAAATCTGAGAAGGTGAGCAGGGAAAGACAGATAAAGAACAGGAGTAAACCTTTCATACCTCCAACAGAAAAAGAGCATAAGAAAAAGAAAACACAGCCAGGCAAGCTATGTACAGCTATGTGATGTCCTCAGTTGTACTGATCGTGATACGACAGATCTTGGTCAAAACCGTGTAGTTCATTTATAAAATTTGCTGCTGCCATCACATTGTAGAAGTTTTTCACTGAGCTTCCTGATAGACATGCCATGTTTATTTTTTATACCTGCTGCCCGATATGCAGTACTTGGTCTCTCCTGACATACTAGAGATTCTAGGTCACAATGAGGCGCTACTCTCACAGGATTGTCTATCATAGTTGTCATAATGTTCATCTTATATTGGCAGCAAGATTATGAACAGTTTACACCAGGACTAAGTAGCTTGTTTATCATATAAATGGGGTTTTTTTCTGATTCTTGTACTAATGAAAGTTAACCAGCTGCAACCCATTAGATTTCTAACAGCAGCTCTAGACGCTCTTACACCCTTGTCTAATGTTATGTATTCTGTATTGTTTTAGCTGTAGCCAGAGTGGATGTAGATGCATTGAAGAGTAAAGTTAAATCTTCTATGAAGAAATCCAAGACTTGAAGGTAACTCTGATAATCCTTCATTACATTTGATAATTGGATGATATGGAGGTCATCAAGGTAGGTTAACCTATAGCCTTCAGCTCCAGCAAAATCATCAGTGCTAAATATATGTGTTATCATTGGTGTCTTAACAAGCTGCATGTATCAGTTCCAAGTTTTTCGCAGCAAAAATGCATCTCGCTTTTCTATCCTCTACTTTAATATCTGTACTATCTATCTGTTCCGGAAATGACCTTTTCTTGTAAAAATCCAACCTCTCAGCTTAGAAAGTTTTGCTGATTATTTTTGCAGCATTCAGTTGTGATGAATGTTAGCTGTTAGGGTCAGACTAGGATCCCAGATTTTATTATAAAAAATACTAAAAGTTGATAAAAAAAAATACATTCATTGAAGAAAACTAGAATAATCTTCTCTATCACCCATTTGCTATAGACAGTTTTCTGAGCTCTGATTTAGGCCTCAATTTGGAATTGTCCTCTCTCCAGTTTGGTACTTTTAACCCACGCCGCATAGGAAAAACGTGCTGAAAAGAGGGTTATCTTGAAAACTGCTTATAATAGGATAAAAATTGATTTTGATTCAGAATCTGCAACATTGAAAACTCATAATGGACATACTTTGGTAAATAATTTAGTATTTGGATAGTCAATTTTAGCACTTTCTGACAGTTTTGCGGACAATTTGGTAGAATCTTTCACGAGTTTCGTCCCTAAAATTAAGATTTATCAACAGTCAAGCCTCCAATGATTTGGAAACCCTGTCTTTCAGGGTTTTCAATGGTGCAGACTCTGAATCAAAAATCATTTTTATCCTAGCATCAGCTGTTTTTAATATAACCCTCTTTCAGCAGGTTTTTCCTATGCGGCGTGGGTTAAAAGTACCAAACTGGCGAGAGGACAACTCCGAATTGAGGCATAAATAAGAGCTCAGAGAACTGTCTATTCCGATATTAATCCAAGCTGGCATCAATAAATAAAGGGGACATAATTACCAAATCAGCAGTATCACTTGGTGGATAAATAAGCAGTATCACTTGGTGGATAAATACACAAGTTGTTAGGAGTTGTCTTTCATATGATGTGAGATGTTATAGTTTGTCATACAAGCTGATCACATTTTACAGAACTGTGGATTTCTGAGTCTGTAGATCTTTTTGAATGTTCTGTTTGTTTACCTGCAGTGTAGCTGTCCGTACATCCATCCACTACACTATATAAGACTGGCCTGAGTAACATTAAATGTGACGGCCTCAGCTCCTCGCATATAAGGTTATCTGATAAATCAGACACAGATTATAACTAGATATACTTGTAGGGATATTTTCATATAATAGTTTGGAGACCCGGAACTTATGACTCCTATGACTCCGGGCTATGGGCTAGCTAACAAAGTGTCTCCTCAATTATCTCATCTAGAGCCTTACCATATTGAATCGTGATTGCTAATATCAGATGCACTTATTTATTATATTAATAATCTATAGATGCCACTTACGTATACTTGTTTGTACTGTTTTCCACATCCCATCTCTAAACACCTTCTCATTAACTGGTGCCCTTCCTCCTAGTGGATCAATTCGCTTGTGCTGTGCTGCGAATAAAAATACTAAAATTACTAAGATCTGACATTTACTGGTAAAAGAAATCAAACGAAATCTTCAAGTCTTCTAATCTAAACCAGGCCAGGCACAAGTTCTCTTGTTGATTAGAGGATCAATGGTTTAAAGGCTGCAAAATTACGAATATTGCTGATATAAATTTGGTCTTGTGTAATGTTTCAGTGCTCACCTAAGGTTTGGCAGTGACTTTTACAGTTGGGTATGGCGATATTACAGTGTTGACTCACTGGGGTTTGAGGTAATGTGCTCCTTAGTTCTAATGTTTGTGTAGTTGTTGGCCCTACTCTGCAGCTGCATCTGTAATACGAATAAGTTATATTAACATGAAATCTATATTCACATGATGACACCATAGTATGTACAGACAGACACGCTGCCATGCAGAGAAATGAAGTACACAACTATATGCTTAATACAAAAAACTCTGCAATACTCTGCGATACAAAGACTGATATTGATTAATATAACAAACCTTCGGCGGCCATCCCTGATTGATACAGAGTTCACAGGTGTAGAGGTGACGGCTGGGGCTGAGGTAACATCTCCACAGTATGTCTCTTCCATTGAGGTATCCGCCCTGCAAAGCGATTGAAAATTCAGTAAGTTGAAGATTTTTTGGAGATAAAATCTAGTTTGACAATTTGCGGTTTCCTATAAATATACTAAACACGTGATGATTTGTGTTGGATAGTGTTGCAGGCTGATCTCGCAAATCGTTAACCTAGATATGTACATATATATATATATGAATATACTAGTGTGCAGTCTGGGACAAAAATATTACTGTCCATACTTATCAGGTGGTTAAGTCTTTCATACCTTTTGTATTTTTGAGAGCAGAAGCGGCCATTGTGACAAGAGAAATCTGGATCAAGCGTAAATAACGGTGGGGAAGGAGTAATCTGCTGGTCACAGTTTAGAATATTACTAGTTACTTGTAGGGAAGCTTGTATGTCTGCCCCTACACTACACTACACTACACTACACTACACTACACTACACTACACTACACTACACTACGGCATACATACACTACACTACACTACACTACACTACACTACACTACACTACACTACACTACACTACACTACACTACGGCATCATGATCACCTGGTAAATAAATATATCAATTACGTTACTTTTGAGTCGTTTGCCTATCATTCAAAATCATTATTTAGGCTGAAAATAAGATGAAGAAAAACAAGATCTAGTTTGCTGCCAGGGCATATAAATAGGATAAATATATAAGAGCAAGACCATTCAGAATAGCATGATGTTCATCGGTTATATAAATTGACTAAAGGCTAGATTCTGGAAACCTCCATGTACATCAAGATTTCATTGGCTACAGTAAAATACAGTAAAATACAATAAAATAAATTTACCCAGTGTGGAGAAGACGCCCTCTTCATAGACAAACATGGCTGGTCCATTTCTTCTGCAGTTTGAGAAAACTGCAAAATGGAATTAGAAAATATCTCCCTCACACAAATAAGATATGACACTCAATCTCCCCAACTATATCTCCCGCACAGCAAAAGCACACCATTCTATATGAAAAGTCAAAAAAAATTAAATATTGTCAGAACGTAAATATGTTATAGCATTTGTCTCTACACAATAGATTTGCCTGGTCATCTGCACAACTGAAGCCATCAGCTTGAACTTCAAACAAGAGGTGAGAGTTTTTCTGCAGAAATATCAGCTTAGTCGTTGAAGACACCAATGTTGATGTTTCATGTTGGACTGTAGTGCGAGGAACTGTGTATGTGGTCGGAGTATCTGTGGTCTGAGTCAGTGTGCTGGACACGGATGTAAGAAGAGATGACTTAGTTGTGCTTGTTGAAGCTGGTCTGCTTATTGATGTTGGTTTCTGTGTACTGCTGGGTTTGGGTGGCCAGTTTGGCGTCTTCCCACTCTTATCTGAATACAGTAAGTACACATGATGTGGTACAACAACTCCTTGGGTACAGTAAGTCCAATAATACATGAAATGGCTATCTGTAGATCAAGTTTGATCCTCGGCCAGTAGAATGAGGGTTAATCCAAATGCTGGCGAATAGGATCAAACCTGATCTAGTTCATGCAAACTGATTTAGCTTTATAATTTCTCTATATAGCTGCAGCATTGATTATTTTGTATGGTGACTTACAAATGGAGAACTGAAACCATGCTCGAATTGGTACTCCTTTTGGGTGTGTAGTCTGAAACACAATTTTCCATTCTTGTTCACCGTACTGCTCAAACTCCACTACAGTCGATATGATGCAATGTTTGGCTCCACAGAAATGCGGAGAGGACTGGAATACTAGGTACTGATCAAATGCTTCCCGTCCGAGTACAGAGAATAACTCTACATGGCTCTGATCACATGATGGGAAATCTATCTCCTGTAGATAAAGGAAGGACAGGATCAATTACAGTCAGATGTAGTATGGTGAGTGATATCACAGTTGCAAACCGTCTTTTACCCTCTGTCATCATGCAAAAACGGCTTAACAACTTTAGTTGGACACCTATGCTGCTGACGTTATGCAACCCATCAAGCCCAAGCTGTGATTGGTCGGCTGTTGAGATGATTACAGTCTTTAATAACAGTTGAGTTGTGAGCCATATAAGAACCAAGTTACTCAAGTCAATATAATAGTTGATTCTCAGTATTTCACAATGCCTAATCATAGGTTATAGGTTATAGAGTAAGTTAGGGACAGGATCCTACAAATTGCGTCTCACAATCTGCCGGAGATAAAAAATCTGATACTGCCTCTTTGGTTAGCTGCCTCAGTAAGACGCTGGTTATATATATTACCAGATCAATTATTTTAGTCAAATATTGCATGGTGCATTATAAACCTCTTGTAGGTATTACATGACCATGCAAGACTATCGCTGATCGGTACCTTTTAGTTCCCTCCATCCATTAACAGACAAAAGCTAGCATACCCTGAATCGAGTAGATATAAGTTGACCTGGCTGCTCAGTTTTGATGCTCAGCTCACAGTAGATATTATTATCTCCTGAATGTGAGATGTGTATATCTCCATACTCGCCACTAGTCAGCTGTAGAGTGTCATTACACCTCTCAACAAGATCAACTGTCAGAAATACAAGAATAATGACTGATAGACTGACTGCTTGTTAGCTGGTCTATAGGAAACATTAAGATTATAATGCAAAAGTTTCTGCGTTTCTTCAAGGTTTTTCCTTGTTCTATCTACTAATATTTGGATGTGGAGATTTGTTTCATCCAGAGCGTTGATCAGGGATGTGAGTAGTGTCTTGTCAACTTACCTTCAATAGAGTATAAAAGTGCAGGATATAATAAGAGACAGAACAGAGCTCTGGTATTTACAGCCATTTATGCTCAATGTACCCACTATAAGAAGTAACATACCTACTGCCCATACTGTATACACATCTCACTGACCATGTCATATACACGTCTTCAATCTATTTACTTCTGTTATCTGATAACTGACTCTATATCTATACACTGTGAAGGGATCACAATCATTCGACAACTGATACTAACCACCTTCCACCTTCATAAAATTATAATGACCTTCAATCTCACACCTGCAGGCAGCTCAAGTATTATGTACTAAATAATGGGCTGGATCCCTTGTGCAAACCAAACATTTATTTTTTTTCTGGCTCTTGCTGGATCCTCATTCTAAAGCAGCGGATATTAATGCAATGAAAAGTTATTCTCATATATGATGAGAGCAGGCAATTCCCAATCTGCACAGATGTTACAGGCGAGTCATGATTGTGTCAATCTCTACTCTGCAGTATAGGTCAGTTGATTCATCTAGTCTTAATTCCTGAATTGAAAAAAAGACTATGGACCTCTATCATTTGTAAGTGCTTGGGCCATAATGTGCACTAGTTATGAAACTTTATAACTTTGAACTAGGGGTGTCGCTTATTTCGATGGATGGCGGCCATCATCTATACCATACAGGGATATAGTGTATATCACAAACATATCCTCCAAACCCAATGAACAATTCCTGATGGTCGTGTTACTTGACTTAAAGGATGGAAAAAAATGTCAACCATGGTTTTGGTATTTGAGTAAGGTGATTTATTTCCTTATTTTGTTAAAAAATTATAGTTGGTATTGTTGTATTAGAGTAAGTTTCGTCAGTTGATATGAACACAAGCTTGGCATTAATGGTTTGATTTTGCGGGAGTCTGGTGTGTTTACCATGTGCCTTGTTGCCTTCTGTTTGATCTTATAGTCTATAATTTTGGGTTATAGTTATGATATTGATTTCAAGGCGTGATTCTCTAACAGTATGATGAATGACGCATGCTGTATAGTTTGCTTATAGTACTAGTAGATACACTGGGACAGTCATCCACCTGACTGAAGAATGTCGGGTTCACCATCGTCAGCCTCTGTGGGTTCATCTTCTCACATATCAGGTCATCTACAAGTCACAAGGCTAGGATTGAATAACGGATAATAATGGATTTGCTAATTCAAGAAGAAGCCCTGTTGTGTTTGCTTGTTGTTTTATACAAAGCAGCGCCATAAGATAGCTTCAAAGGAATAGATACTGACTGTAACTGAAAAGTAACATTATCATGGTCAGTCATCACCAGTGCATATTTAGTCGGATTAATCTGATTATGGCTAGAGACAATCTTTTACGGTATACTCACTGATATGATGCTGGATAGCGAAGGGATCTGCCAGGCTCTTCTCTACTACTGGTGTAATACCTCCCAGTGTGGGTAAACTTATCTGATCTCCTGTAGTAAAACACAAGTACATAGGGTGTTAGACTCATTGTGAGGATAGGTGCTATGAATTTGTGAATCGGTATATAACTGCAAGTGAGAAGAGTTTTGCAAACCCTATAAGAGTGATATAGGCCTACACAGAGCTAAAATACGACCCACCTCCAAATGAGTCACTACAAACCCTTTTTTTTTAAATTAGAAAAATTGTTCATTTCATCAATATTAAGAAATGTAGTCTCCACATTATGCTTATAACTGATTGATTGATTGATTCTATTCTATCACTAACACTATACGGTGTTGCGAAAAATAGTTTGCAGTACTTTGCTAATATTCGGAGAAAACCTTGCATATATGCTGACTAAAATAATGCATATGCTCATGGATCTCAGGAAGCTGTCTCTTCCCCAGGAGCTTCGGTATTTGGTATGACGGTAGCGACCCGAAGGACATTGTTCAAGAAAATTGTTTATAAAGTGGTCGGAATCATGGATCATCTGTCATATCAGTGTTTTGGTTCGCTTTTGTATAATATTGTCTATGCTGTCTATGTATTCTAACCCTAGTCTCAAGGCTCGTTTAACTACATCTCTAATGTCTTTCTTACTACTAGAAAAAAGGCTAGTATACAATATGGGGAGACAGCACATGAGCAGGAATAACACAAAACTTTTAAATAGCATACAGGCCAGTGGTTTAGTACTTAGGTAAATAAAAGTAGGTTTATATTCTTTGTATATTTGATAATTATTAACCTTACCGATATTTTTGCAGTATTCTTGACATTGAGATACAGCGTCGTAACAGTACCCGGTATTATAATACTGAGCTGGCATAGTCTGCTCTAACTCTACAAGGGTAGTCTGTGTACTCGTACCAACAAGGCAAGAACATCTACAAACAATGTATCAAGTATACAATACATATATGTATAATACAATATAAATACACATATGCAATATAGTATACATATATATCAAATATACAAATATACACTTGTATATCAAATATACAAGTGAAGTCTGCCAATAGATTTTGTTCATCGGTTCTATCAAAATTATATGGACACATTAGTAAACGCACCAACATGATCTTATTCAAAAACATACAACGAATTATCACACTAACATGATATACCGTGAAGTACACTACAATATATACAAACTAAAACTAAACATACGAGGAGTAGGACAGCTACCAGTGTAAGCTATAAACAGGGTCGAACATGAAATACTCTCACATCCTCACAGCAGACAAGAAAACATGAAATGAGATATCTAGTTGTGTAAATAATTTTTTATTTTATACTAATTAAGATTTTATTAAAATGTACATACTTTCTTCCAGATTTGGTTTGCTGCTGCTGCGCGTTAGGATCCAGCTGTGATTTCAGGGCATAACAGTTATCATAATGGCCACCAAATCCTGTGTATCTGTAATAAGATAGTGTAATGGTCTGTTATACTACCATATCCATGTGCCATGAGGAACTATCAGTATCCCAATATCTTTATATGTTATGTACAAGGTCAATGCTCAAAAATCATTATCATGCTCTGATTTACACTCAGCTTAGGTATAATAGTTTAGCTTTACTTTAGAGCAAGGAGATAAAGACTCCTTGTTTAGAGTAAATACCTTATTTACCTTGGAGTAAATAATATCAATTTTTGATGATAATGTTGTGATTGCATATATAACATATAGCCCATAACTACATGAAGTTTGAATGACCTGAAGTGAAAGTCGATCGTGGGTTACCTTGGGAAGTTTTGGGAGCAGAAATCGCCCTGGTGACAGTAGAACTTATCATCTAACCAGTAGATGGCACTAGACATCTTAGCTGCTGGACAGTCTAGTACCTGACTGTGGGCTGAGAGAATACCTGATACGAAATCCTGTTTAGCTCTGTTACATACATAGTTACCTGTAAGATGAACAGAACGTGGGTACTGATAGAAACAACTAAATGTGCAAGAAACAACTAATTACGCTTGTACATATGGCCATTAGGATAACTGCGCTATGCCCTGAAATCTCAGTTGCATTTATCATGATTTAGTTATTCAACTCTAGGATTGCTAATTAATAACTTTGTTAAGTTGGTATGGTACTTTCAAAAAGCGCCGATAATGTCTACCAAGGAGTTAACTCCTTGATGTGACCCAACCTAATATTGGCTGCTTGTAAACTTCTCTCTTCACTCACCCAATAGATCATAGCGCCCGTCCACTTGAATCTGTCTGCGTGGGCCGTAGTTGGCATAAAATCTGGCAACTAAAAATATCATTCAAATTGTTCAAATCATGAAAAGAGTTTGCACACAACGTCGAGAAGCGTCTGCTGGCCTGCTGTATAGATACCATCGTTGTGGCTTGAATAGAACATTTTTATTTCATCAACACGACATTAAATTTTCAACAATTATCAGAAGAGAAAGGTTTGATGTACTCACTATTTGATCGACAGGCACTTTTACATTCAGCGATCACACCAAGGTTATCACAGGCTGTAGCCTGGGTTCTTGGTGTGAGATCAAACAGAAGGTGGGAGTTCTTTTGTAGGTAAACCACTGGAGCGTCGGCCATCTCAGCTCCTGTCTTTTCTTTTATAATTGAGATTGGACAGGAACATCTTAGAAAGAGGAAAAAATGTCGTGGCTGCATGGTGCATATGATCTGAGATTGTAATATATGGATATATACACCGAAAAACAAAGAATCATGCAGCATGTTGCTTATTATTTTTACGACCTTCTTACATAGAAACTAAATATAGCTAAACTATAGCGTACTGCAAACCTTCTACCTACCTGAATGTTATGGGTTTTGCTGTTGTTGGCCTTTGTCTTGTTGATGGTATTGTTGTTGGTGTGGTTGTTGGTGCTTCAGTTGTGGTTGTTGGTGCTTCAGTTGTTGTTGTTGTTGGCGCTGCAGTTGTGGTTGTTGGTGCTTCAGTTGTGGTTGTTGGTGTTGTGGTAGTTGGTGTTTCAGTTGTGGTTGTTGTTGGTGTGGTTGTGGATGTTGTTGTTGTTGTCGGAGCTGCAGTTGTGGTTGTTGGTGTTATGGTTGTGGATGTAGTTGTAGTTGTTGGTGCTTCAGTTGTGGTTGTTGGTGCTTCAGTTGTGGTTGTTGTTGGTGTGGTCGTTGGTGCTTCAGTTGTGGTTGTTGTTGGTGTGGTTGTTGGTGCTTCAGTTGTGGTAGTTGGTGTAGTGGTTGTTGGTGCTTCAGTTGTGGTTGTTGTTGGTGTAGTTGTTGGTGCTTCAGTTGTGGTTGTTGGTGCTGGTGTCGTGGTTGTTGTTGGTGTGGTTGTATGTGCTTCAGTTGTGGTTGTTGTTGGTGTGGTTGTGGTTGTTGGTGCTGTTGTTGTTGGTGCTGCTGTTGATGGTGCTGTTGTTGTTGGTGCAGGGGTTGTAGATGCAGTTGGGGGTTTGTTTGGAGGCCACACGGGTTGAGCAGTGTCCTTATCTGTAACAGATAATAACAAACCCTGCTTACAGACCTATGATCAGATAGCAGCATAATGGATAGAGAATTATTGAGACAGAACGATACCCAAGAAGTGGTGAATGATTGAACATAGTTTATTTTTATCATCACCAATATAATGAGAAAGCTGATTGATTCAAATATTGTTAAGTTAAAATCCCAGCTAACTCAAACCTTTCTCCAAGCGAGCGAGCAGACAATAATAACACTACCCTTACTCAAATATTCAGCTGTAAGCCCGTAATTCAAACTTTTTTCCTAAACAACTACATACTACTACAACAAATAGGCAAATTCGCTCCACATAGCATATTTCAGCTGGCAAAATCACTACAGTCACAGCTTATATATATTATAGTTTCATTAAGTCTGTTGAAAAACGGAAAAGATCATGGCGGAGCTATACGAGTATTGAGATAATAATGATGCTGGATATAAACCCTTCAAAAGCATATCAGTTTATTCAGATACCTGCTAATTCAAACAAAAATCTTTATTCCGCATGTTGATAAAGATATTATATGGGGGTTTATGTATTAAGATTTAAACTCAATGATCACATTAAATTCAGTGCCTTGGATAGGAAAATTTTTCGTAACTGTTAATTACAATCCGCAATATCATCAAGATCATCTCAATATTATGACATAAGTATTAAAAATGGCATTGCTTGTTGCAGACTTACGGACACTAAATGAGAAAGCCGCGTAGCTCTTCACACCCTGAGCTTTAGTTTTCTGAATCAGTCTCCACTCTTTCTCTCCATACTGATCAAAGTCAGCCACATCAGATATCAGACCATTCTTAGTACCACAGAAGTGAGGAAGAGACTCAAAAGTGGGATACTGGTCAAACTCCTCCGGGCCAAGTATGGACAGTACCTGAAGGTCTGACTGTTCACACGATGGATAGTCTATCTCCTACACAAAAAAGTAATCAAGTCAACAATTAAACTATCATCTATCGGGGTGGATTTATATAACAGGTGTCTACATGTGTCAGATTGTGAGGAAAACGATATCTAGTTGTAGCTCTACAGTCTAGGATTGTCTTCTATTTTTGGCATATTGACCTGTTTTCAACACCTTGTTGGCAAGAAGTTTTAAATATCTTACCAGGAACCTCATAGAGAGCAGACTGCCCTCCACTTCAGTCTTGATTGTAACACCACAGTATATGTCCTGCTTTCCGTCGTCCCTAACTATGAGGTAGCCATTATCTCCGTCCGATAACAGCTGTGTCTCATTACACCGACTCAACACGTCCACTGTAACATATCCATCACCATAAATATCATCGGCGACATTATCACCACATTCCTACGGTTAAACCTCATGTCACTGGTGTAGTGACCTGTTAACTAAGATGTGTTTTCTTAACTGGGCCCGAAGAGAATTCACCGCAGTTTGCATCAAGTATATTGGTGGAACCCTTTCTAAAAGGCTGTAAGTTGTGGCAACTCCATTATGTTGTGTAGTGTGCCACTTACAATCCAGAAACCCTTCGCACAGCTTGTAGTAAAAATCTCACTCAGTTTTTAATTCAAAATAACTAAACCGTATACCGCATAGATTATTAATTTGTTGGTTTACCTACCATTGATGGGGTTTCCTGCTGCAGAGATGAATAGACAGACAGCAGTCACAAGAGCCAGAATATTCCTCATCTTCGCGGCGATATAACTGGACCACTTAGATATTGCCTGGTTGTTAGAAGTGAAAGGCTCATCCTATCTTTAGTGTACAAAGGTTTAGTCGCTGTTTATCTCTGTCTAAGACGTCACAAATCACATATCTGTTACTTAACTAACCCAGGATAAAGCCTGATATCCCATTTCTCAGGAATCCTTATCAGCTTGTGAAACATTGATAACCTTATTGTGACAGCCAGTAATGCTAGATTTATGTCCATTATTTGAGTTTGATAAGAAAATATTTATAGCAACAAATCATTCCAAACGTGCGATCCAGTGCATGCGTTCCATTAAAAAATCTTACTTGTTTAATTCAATACACTATTTTATAAAATATTATTTGAATTATTCTCTGGCTGGGATAAGGGCGTTTCAATCAAAGTTTGCCAAGTCGCTGTAAGATTATCCTAATGAGGGAATCATACATAACAAGTATCTGGTTCCCAGATCAACAGCATTTCAGTGAGTGATGATGAATTACCATATTGCAATAAAAAACAATCCTGTATTTAATTCAACAATTTAATTTAATTTGTATATATATATATGAATGTTTTTTGAAAAGGATAGGAGGGCTCATTTCATACCATCTTTCATCTTGACATTGAATTATTTCATTGCAGTTACCAAAGTTTTTTATATTTAAACATACTGTACTTTAATCTTTATTGTAAAAGAAAACATATATCCAGATACATTTTTGTGAAGAATATAGGTCAGTATTTTGGTTAACCAAATATGAAGCTCAATTGTGGCTAACAGATACCAAGGAGTTTTAATGATGGGTATCATCTGCTCCCCTTACAATCTGTATGAAATTTTGTAGCAGTATGGTCTCTTCTGCATGTGGTGAGAGAAAGTAACTGAAAAAGAATTCACCTCATTAAACCACCTAAAGAGTCAGGAATTTGTGTTCAGTAGGAATTGGCTTCAAATTTCTGCATCATCCAAATGATGAGGTTTATTTGTGGAGTCACACAATTCCTGTTTGTCTGAATCATATCACTCAAAGTTCAACACATTGCACTCACATAGAAAGAGTAGAGTCAAAAAGATAACACAGGGCATAAAACCAGGTCACTGTGTATTATAGATAAAAGTCCAAACAGCAAAGCGCTTCTAAATGATATTGCACCTGAGGTATATGTACTTCTTTCAACAACGCTCAAGATTTTGTTCTCAACATATTTTTTTATAAAACGAGACCAAGCAAAATGTCGTATCTTTATATATTTATCATAGTGTACAAAAAAAACGTGATGTTATCTATGACTGGATTTTAGTGGACAGATCAAAATATAATGAACCGCAAACAGATAAGTTTTTGTTAACAGTTTCTTGAGAAGCGAAGGTTGTATAGCTGAGTGATACTTTTCATGTTCTCGTTACCGTCGGAGGTGGAGGAGTCCACACATTCCTCCACCTGACTGTACAGAATCGGTCTGATTCTCCTGGTATAGGGCTTGTGGAAAACCTTGCACATCAAGTTATCTACAAACATATATTATTTTCCGCCGTCATCTCTAAGCATCATTATATTGACACAACTTTAGATCCTATAATGATATATTTACTTGATTCTAGTTTTTGCCAATTGATTTATTGGTTAAAGAGAAGCCCTTTAAAATCAGGGTTTTCTATCACATACCACATCTTGAAGAATGGGCAGAGAAAATAATATCTGTTCCCCAGAATAGCAAGATGGCAAATACTGCGTGCCAATTTTCTCTCAATTAGTTTCACGCAGATTAAAGCCAACTGGGGTGTCCTAGCATTTAATATGAGTCACAGGACTCTAATGGGAATGGAAAACCAAAAATATGTTGCAGTTCTCTCATCTTGGCTTACGTATAGTTGTGATGGTTTTTGTTGGCACACCATCCCTTACCAACATCTCTGACACTGAAGCTAAAGAGCCCAGATGATCCAAGTTTTCTCTCTGAGCTGAAACAACGCCGTCAAATATATTATTTATTGGATTGCTATAGTTGGTTACCCTAAGCTAAGATATGTTGTGTATGAGCTCACCAATAGCTATGGGGAGGGTATGTTTAGTAAACCATACTCAAAGAGAACAACAAGTGATTAAATGCCAAAAGGCTTAAACAGATTAATGATTGATACTGAATAACTAAATATGGATGTCAGTAAGTTGAAGATGCAAGATATCTGATTATAGTGGCAGAAAAACAGTTTTGGATATTTTTGTAGTCAAATTTGTCTATTGTTCAGGTCTATGGCATGAAAGTGGCATGAGGAAATCCCTGGGTATAAGAAACGGATAATACTATCAAGAGTCCATTACCTCCGAAAATTTAGATAAAAATGGTTGCCTTTCATCATCAAACACCCCAAGCATTGAATGAATATTTGATAAATCTGTGCCTAGGCAGTTGCATCTCCCTATGCTGACATTGGTGAAATTTGTCAGACCATAATCAATCTGCCTGCGCCGAGATGAGGTGCAGTTCTCAGATTAGATAATACCATAAACAGATAATACTCAGTAAGATACTGACCCTCTGTTAGACAGTGAAGCTGACAGGCTGATATCTGTACAGCACATGACTTCTGTATGTATACAGGAGGCAGTGTCAACTCCAACTCTATAGTCTCACTCCGAGATAAACCAACATGGCAGCTACATCTATAATACACAATGATGAAATTGCAGTTCATGTTGGATTATATTTTATTTAATGTTAACATTGAAGTGGAAGGCTTGGTAGATATATCCATGAGATTGAGGAGCTGTGACTCCCAGACTGAGCAATGCAACAGAAGTGGAAAGAAACACTTGGATATTTATTTCTCTCTGTGCAAATCCCTTCTATTCATTTTCCTGCTTGTTGACATTGAGATGGCTTAGTTTTAAATAAAGAAGTGTGTAGTTTTAGATTTTTGGGTTTTCTAAAAAATGAAATACCTTAGGTTTTATACTATCAAAGCTGCCTCATGTGTAGAGATATGTGTATAGACAGATAGCCAGTATGATCAGTAGCCTCCCCCGTCCCTTCATATAGAAGATCAGGTCACTAAAACTAAAGTCATACCTGTTGAGTTTTGGCTTTGTGTTCAGAGTGGATGACGAGGTATTTCCACTGTCTGTTACTTGTGTGATGGTTGCATTGTCCGATGAAACTCCTCTTTGGGGTGTAGTAGATTGTTTGACCTTCGGTGTAGTGGTGGTGATCACTGATATTTTGGTAGTTGAGCTTGCATCGTCAGTGGATGGTGTGATAATTTTGCGCGCAGTAGTTATGGTTGTTGGTGTTGTAGTTGTTGCCGTGGTTGTCGGTGTTGTAGTTGTGGGTGTTGCAGTTGTTGGTGTTTTGGTTGTTGGTGTTGTGGTTAATTGTGTTGTGGTTGTTGGTGTTGTGATTGTTGGTGTTGTGGTTGTTGGTGCCTCGGCTTGCTTCTTTGTTTTAGTTTCTGGCTCATTAGTTAGAGATGGTGTCACTGTTTTTGTTTTCTTTGTAGAAGTCGCAACCCGATATAAAGTAGCTGATGTTCTAGTGAGTTTTGTTATACTTGAACTTGCTAGCTTAGTAGATATTGTTGAGATTGTGGTTGAATGTGGTTTAGTCTCTGATGTTTTATTAAATGGCCATCTTGGTTCATCCTCATAATAATCTGGAATGTTTGAATATTGGATAATAAAGTGATAAAAGAAGGATCACAAAGAGAAGGAGTGCAAGGAAGGCAACTACCATTGCAACAGACGAGTCGACTGTGGAGGCTACGGATTAGATTAGTGTCTGAACCCTGCTCTTGTATTTATACCAGCTGCATCTTTGGTTTTCAAATTAGTTCAATCTAGTTTTGTAAATCATAAGAATTTGTATATCATTCATAGTCAACGCAGTCCCTAAAATTTTAGACCAAATATTCCAGTGTTTAATTTTAAAAGTTGTTACCCCGCTCACAAGAAGAAAATAACTCAAAATATTATAAATTTGTGTAAAATCCCAAATGATTATTATTCAAGGATTCATTATATGACAATTTCCTTTTGCCAATGAGGATATTTGATACTCTGAAACGATTTCTCATTCTAGTATTGTTTACTCACGAGCACTAAAGGCGAATGTGGCCGAGCTCAGTACGTTCTGAGGCGACATATTAGTCATAACTAGTCTCCATTCCTGATCATAGTACTGCTCAAAGTCTACTATATCAGATATCGGATCAGCTCGACCACAGAAATGAGGCTGAGACTGGAATACTGGGTAATGTTCATACTCCTCTGTGCCTTGTATAGATACTAACTCTACTTCACTCTGACTACAAGATGGGTACTGTATGTTCTACAATACATAAGACGATACATACATGAATACGACAATACATACGATACATACAATAAAATTAAAAAACAAAAACAATCAATAATACAAAAAACATGTTCTGTTAATGAGATAAAATTACAAAATGTAAACAGGATTACTAATTGTAATAAATTTATCAGTGCAACACTGACCATGAATCTCATAGAGATGACGACTTGATCACTAGATTTGAGAGTTGTCTCACAGTACAGTATCTCGTTCCCTTGATCGTGTACTATTAGATATCCCAGATCGCCAGCTGATAAGTGTACGGTCTCATTACACCGAGTCTCAGCTTCGACTAGAGAAACAGAATATTAACATTTCAGCCAAACGACATGACACATATTAGCTCCTGATAGTAAACCTTGACTGACAAGAGTTAAAAAATAGATTTGCTTATTGTTTTCAATGATCACAAAAATAATCCAAACCTAGACAGCATTTCACAATGATGATATAACATACCTTTCATAAGATTTCCTGCTGCAAGGTTGAAACATAAAATCAGGTTGAGTAAGCCAGACCATATTATCTGCGTATACATAGCTGTGTCTCTAACTCCACTTGACGAGTGAGTGAGTGTGTGACATAAGACAAGTCTATCCTCACCTCACAGCTCTTATCTGTGCTCTTCCAGTCTTGTGCACATAGTCAGACAGATAATCTTGGTGGTCTGACGTATCATGGTGCTATGTCTGTTTGTGGTTTCGTAACCGTCATGGAATGGAGATATTGATAAGAAAGTGAAACTCATATCCGGTCAAGATGGAAATGACACCTTATCACACCTTGAGTTATTCTAAATATATTTATACATTTTATTTTAAATAACGAAAGCCTCAACCGTTGGATGCATTAAACAGTCATGTTTTAGGTTTCTTTGTTTTACCAAGCAATTTTAGCCCAATTTTGGTAGTCTTGAAGGGTCAAAATATATGAGTTTCCCAGTCTCAGTATGTGTGTAGGTCGATTATTAGGCTGACAGGCCCATTGAGTCTGACCTGCTGCTCTGCATAATCTGAGAAGAGACAAATGGCACTGTGTGATAACCACAGTCACTGTCTAACACACTACGCAGATTTTCATCACTCAATGTTTTCTGGCCATGTTCCTAAAAGTACGTAAAGAAGAGCATAGGTGCGGCAGAGATCAAACAACCCACCTGCACTTTGAGGCTGATTTATTTTAGCACTTGATTGGACCGACATCTACATTGTTTTGTGCAATGCATGCATGCATGCATGCATCGTTTGCTTTAACATGAGGGCTTGCTGTTTTTGAGGATAGTGAAAATGACAGCAGGAAGGTGTTATGAGGACTCAAACTTGTCAAAAAATGATGTATACCATCAACACACTGTTGGTCATTATAGAAATGAAATAGTGATATACAAGAAGTAATAGTACTAATGATTAGCTGTGTATAAATGGCAGGATAATCTAACTCTGGCCTAATGATGCATGGTGATAGCAAAGACCAGATGACTTATATTAATGTATCTTGTATGGGTGGATTATCTCTATTTAGGCCTGATTAAAAATTACTTATAAAATAACCTGATGGTGTTGTTTGGTAAGGGGGTGTGCTCTTTTACAAGACCTCACCGCCTGGCACAATTAAGGAGCACATGTCTAACAGATTAATGTAATCGGAGGCCGTAATGGATTGAAGATGAGAGGCTCTATGGTGACATCTCTCATTTCCAGATTCATGCTCTGGTGAGCTGCAGATGCCAGAGACCCGTCTACTCATTATATTCGGATCTGACATTTATTTGTTCTCCTTTCACCTGTGTGCAAGTCCTGTTTGCCTTCAAGCTTGACTCATGGAAACAAAGTGTCAAAATCAGAACAAAATCACCTATTTTCGTGTAGCTTCAGTAAATTAGCGAAATATAAGCAGATCGTCATTCAACTGTCAATTATTGGAAACAATAATGATTAATGTTCACGGTTGAATGTATATCTCGTTGGCTTTTTATAGAATTATGATGGTTGGCTAATTTTGTCATTACATGTCCTTCATAATGCCACCACACAGACCAAGAAGAGGTCGGCAATTCAGAATTCAACTTTCCAAATTAGACGCTAACTCAACAGAATTCATCGATAGAGCCCCTCGCTGGGGAGCCAACGGAGAGCTGCAGGATTATAACTCCACGCGACGAGATAAAGGCAGATCCAGAGAGAGGCCACCACCACGACGGGGGATGGGTGAATTTGACTGGCGTGTTGACGGTAGGTCAGATAGACATAGCTGTCTGTGTGACATCCTCGTTACCTTGCCTGATAGATATAGCTGTCTGTGTGACATATTCGTTACCTTGCCTGATGTCCTCTTTACCTTGCCTAATGGCTGCTCTCTAAAGTATACGGTAGAGTTATACTCAACACAAGCTCTGTGAAATTACACAGACCATCAATACTAGATGTTTAGGTCTCAGTGTATGATGCTGTGCATTGACAAGTGATGGCTGACAAATATAGTTAGAAACCATCGTATGGACAATATGTAAAGACTTTGTTGTTGTTCTATTTTTAGTAAGTCAGGAGATCACACCCTCATGTATGCAATGCATCAGAAAAGTAAGTTAATCAAAGTTTTATGAGACAACCAAAATAACATAACATCCCTCTTTATCCATGGTGTCGGGGTGTCGCCCCCACCCCTTACCCTGTATTAGTTTGGTCATCAATCTCGTTAACTCAATTACTCGTGATCTTCAGTAAGCGGCTCAACATTTGGGCTCCAATGAAAAAATTAAACATTGGTAACCACTTAGAATTCACTATCAACATCCCTGGAACCTCGCTAATTTTAATGTCATGCATTGCCTGGTCTTGGCTTGAGTTCTATGGGTCCCTGAGATCTGAACCCAGGTTGATTCGAGTTACCACTGCCAGCCCCTTCTCCAAGACAAGACAAGACAGTGGCCGACCTTGTTACCTGTCTTGCTGATTCTTATCAGAAGTTGTTTTCATGGTAAAGTTAGATAAATTATTGGGAGGAGACATAAGCACCCATAACAGTCTTGTAAATGACTACTTCGAGTTAATCCTGCTCCTCATGGTCTCATTTATCATCGCAGCGTCACATGTTGCCTGTATGCCCTGTGTCACATGACTTGGCAGTTTTGTACTGAATTGATAGATTTACGTAGAGGCCACCTTATTATGGAGGGGTTGGGTTGGGATGTTTTCTTAGAGAGAATTTGTCAGATTGGGATCTTGTACACACAACACTGTAATGAAACGGTTTAACCTATTCGTCTAGAGGGCGGAGGAGGAGGAGGGTAGAGAGATCGGATGTGTCAGTTTTTTATTTACAATAGTAGCTTGTGTGATTAGTTATTGTGGGATATTTTTATTCAGTTCTCATTATTGTCTCGTTGCCATAATCAATCGATGACAATGCCTGGCCTCATCTTCTCCTTGATACAACATACAACCGAAATAAAAATGCGATACAACACATTGATAGCGCTAATACTGCAAAATCATCTCTAGCTGACAAAACTTGATTGGTTCTGAGTATCTCAGCTAGTCGGCTCTAACGACTTTCAGCATTCATTTTATTTTATCCCAAATCAAATTTTTAGGCTGCGCTGGTACAGGTTGCAACCCGTTCATTTCTGAATTGTCCTTGTAATTGATTTCTATTTTAAATTTCTGTTTTTCTGAAATTAGGATCTGGTTAAATTTCGAGGAATATGATAGTGATAGTGATTCTATGGTTTTTTATTTTTAATGTATAGGTCGAGATGAATCGTTCATACCAGCCCGCTAAGACAGGAGAGTGTATATTGAGAAATCTGAGAGTAAGGCTGGATGAGTCCCGTCAGACCACCTGTGGTGATTACTCGCTCACAGAACATCACTATGACACATGTATTAAGACAGGCCCCACAAATAATACCAAAAATCGTAAGTTATGCAAAATTCTAATCCGTACCTGTTGTACGTTCAAAACAATGGCCTGGCCATGTTTGTGACCTGGTTACAGGCCGTCGTCGGTGCAGGATGTAGTGGTGTGTATATATAAGAGACTTATAAGGAAAATGATGAGGAAACCACATATTTGAGTTTGAAGCTGTGAGCCAAGGAAGGTATTTCTAGTGACAGATGTTCATGTATATAACACCATACCTCTGTGAGCCAGTCTGTCTGTCTGTGTTTCTGTGTGTATGAGGGAAGCTTGTACCTCTGGTCTCAGCACAGGTTTACAAAGTGTACAATAAAATTAATTTCGAGACTACTATCTAGCTTAACCTGTACTGTTTTATGCTTTGCTTATAGATGTTATGGGAGAATATGGCGGCGGATGGGAGGAGTGTGCTTTTAATACCTCCTGTGCTAGAGATTGTATGACTGAGTATCTGGACTATGACAGAAGACAGGACTGTGGTAGACAGGCACCAGAAGAGCGTACATGTCTCGACTATGGCATAATATACACATTCGGGGTGGACGCTTGTTCTCGACGTTTGAGTAAGGAGTCAGATATAAAACTTTATGAGAAATGGATGAACGATGAATGCAACGTCATGGACAAAAAAGATCAAGGTAAAATAATTACACATACAACGAATATAAGGATAACCTACAATATTAGCGGCCTGAAAATAGACTTATTGGATGCTCCATTACTATTTTGTGATAAAGGGATGATATAAATAATACGGCTCACTGGTCACAATAAACATGCATCACCAATATCAGCTTTCTCCAGGGTCTGGAAACTTAAACAATACCTATGTCATAGCAAAGGTGCAGCGTAATGAAGCATAAAATAAAATCAGGTCTCTGTTTAGCTGTCAGAGGTGCGAACAGGGCCATTATTTGCTAACTGATATGACCTCATGACCTCGTGTTATGAGTTGAACATAAGATAAGATATGATTTATAACGCTTGCATTATTATAGTTAATCCGAGGTTTGACGTAGAATAAACTAAAAATATACCTTGTGTGATGTTTATCTGTGTTTGATGTGATGAAATCCTGGGACGTTACGCTAATCCCAGATTATCTCCTCTTATCCTCCTAATGAGCCGACGACGATTTGTGTATCACGGCAGCCAGCGGTTATTGTGCTGGAGATCTCAGCTATATCCGTATCAAACCCCATCTAACAGCTTAGACTAGCCACAATCACCAAGTAGTAGCACTCCCCCCCATCCAATAAACATCCACTGAGACTTTACCAGGTTAAACTAAATATTATATGAACTGAACTAAAGTGCAAATTGATTTTAAATAATGTTTGGTATTTCAATGAAGTGGTTATTAAGTGCAAGTCAAAAAATGGTTGTGTTATGATAGGGCAATGCCTCAGAATAATGTAATTCAACGAATAGAAAGAGAAAAGTTTTTGTACATTTCGAAATCATTATCTGTCATCATTTTGTATGAAAATATCTTTTTCAGATCCTGGTATTGGAAATCTACTCATAGAAATTTATGATTCGAAATTTATACAACAAACTCAAACTTCAAAATATCACCCTTTCTTTCTCTACTAAATGTGTTTGGCACTGAAAGCATAAATTAGTTTTAAGCATATCAATCACTAATATACATTAAATTCATATCAATGATATCAACTTCTGAGTAGTGAGGATTAGAGGGTCTAAGTCCCTGAAATCTGGATATAAATGTATGAGTTGGTAGAGTCTACTGGGTTTAATATAGTGATTCCCTTATTCAGTTACAGATAAAACCTCACCACCACGACAGCCCCCCAAGTCTCCTATCACTCCAGCCTATCTAGCTAGTATCATTGCTCCTACAGTGATTCTATCCACTATTATAGTATTACTTTTAATATTCGGCCTGCTCTATCTGAGGAAGAAGAAACGAAAAATGATGTCTCCAAAAGGAAGTAAAAGGCCACTCCATATGACTGGTATGTAATATCTCCATATAAATAATAAAAAAAGTTTTAATAGTGTCAATAATAATAATAATATATTATAAGAATAACAACAACGATAATAATAACGAAAATAATAATAATAATAATAAATAATAATAATAAAGAAGATTTTTAGTCTAGTCCTGCAGACACAATCACATATTGGTTTGCAATCAGAAAAATTACAGTAAGAGCAGTATAATGTTAATTATCAATTGATTGATATCATAATATTGATAAGAGATGATATTTAATGGCAAAACTGTGAAGTAATGGTGTTTTCAATTGATAGCATCAACGGCTAATGGATATGGGGGTGAGCCACACGCCCGATACGGTACTGGATCGGGATATAAGCTATCAGACTGTGATGAGGTTATGCAGCGTATGGTGAAATCTAATCTGATACGAGTTACAGAGGCGGATGTATACGAGGAGATAGGCAGAGGTGGGTACCTACCTGTATTTATATATATAAATAGGTGTATATGATGAGTCTGTGTACACAAAAAGTTACCATCCCAGTATGTGTCCAAACTAGTCATCGAGCTAGGAGCCAGCAACCTACCATCAGACATTATAGTAGAAAAGATCTTAGAAGCAGAAAGATGTTTAGAGTTGATAATGATAAGTTATCAAACTGGCCTTCAGCTAACCACAGCATATCCCAGGATAAAAAAGAATCTGTTTGGTTCTCATGTTTTTAAAGTATTTGGTTCAAAAGAAGAAGCAGCTATTATTTCCTCCACAACTGCAGTTCTTCTAAATGATTAAAATCTCCTGATAAAGGATGTGGTAACTGGTGAGTCAGGACTGCTATTTACGTCCTGTTTAGACTCCATGGAACAAGAACCTGTTTTATTTACTCCCCGTTTATAAAATAAGAAATTGTCCTTGAATGTTATTGCCTTTTGAAGTTCTTACAAACTTTGTGACCCATCCACTAAGTCCTATGTTGAGCCAGTTAGGATAAAACTGTTCACCAATTTAAGGCATTATTAGTCAAAAGTATGTTGACGTCAATAGTCACATGAACCCTTTTCAATTAAACATATTGAAATTTTTATTTATCACTAAAAGGACTTGAGGTAAAGCCAAGAATAAAAATGTCCCTTCAAAACTGTCACCTATGACTTGACTTTTGCTGCACCATACAAAATGACTCATACTCACAACATGACAGCTGATGTAGATATGAGCTGTTTATCTAAGATGATGAAATCTATCTGACACCTTCCTTAATTCGGCACGCTCCTGCCGGCTTGAACTATTATTTAGTTTAAATAAGCAAATTTTACATTAATTTTTTGAATAAATTTGGATTATGATCTGAACAAAGCCTATGTCAGAGAGGCGCTTTGGATGGAAAAGAAGTTTAAACATGTAACTGTTTACCATGCTGGCTCACTCAGTTTCCTATAAATTCTTTCTTTTATCCTCCCTTTGAAGGTCAATTTGGAATTATCCGAAGAGCTAAAGTTCGCCTCAACGGTGACCAATCCGAGCCCACCACGGCAGCAATTAAACTTATAAAGAACCAAACAACGGATGATGTTAAATGTTTCCTACGAGAAGCTTACATAATGAGTCAGTTTGATCATGTCAATGTGTTAAATCTGATGGCGATAATCTGGGAACAGGAAGAACCACTCGCTGTAGTAACTCCTTATATGGGCAAAGGTAGTCTATTGGATCTGGTCAGAAAATCTGATATGGTGAGTTGAATTTTCCTTTGGAAACGATTGATCTTTACTGTAAGAGATCTTGAGGTGATGGAGGGTATGTCCGCATGTCTCTTTTGTGGAGACTTCTGACACTATGAATATAAAATGTGACATGTTATTATCATCACTCTTTGGAGTGGAAGTCCACAGGGACAGTATCAGAGAAGCCATGCTGTACACATCAAACTGATTTACGATTATAAATAGTTCTCTGGAATATGGCGAGATGACAGCTCATCTTGTCTTCTCATTATGTATTCCTTGACGTCATTTAAATTTGCAAACCGTCCTCGGTAGGTGTTTTTCATGCAATTAATTGACACTCTGTCAATTATGTAAAACCTTAAAAGTGACTGTTTTGGAAGTAATAATCATTGATAGTGTCCAACTAATTTCCAAATTAAATCATATCGATCTATAGACAATATTCCAACAATGTCAAGATGAAGTCAATATGTGTGCTGTTAAAATTTAATTAAGCACATCACGTGACACTGTCAGGAAGCCTAGTCCATGATCATTGGTGCAATAGGAATAACTTACGAGAAAAGCAGTTCCACTGTGAATGGCCAGGGACAAAACATAAGGGTGTTGGGCGGGGGAGGGGGGAGGGGAGGATTGTTATTCAGCTGTGAGAAATGCACATGTTGTCTATTGAGATGTTTCAATAACCACAATGCTCACAACTTAACGTGATATATCGCCTTTTCAGTTTCTCAGGAACTACTTGTCTCATTTCAAAAATTCCTTCACTGACACGTTGCTAGTAGTCTGACTTGTGTTTAATATCGCAAATTTTTTCAAACCGTATGTTCCTAACTTGATTAATTGTACATTAGCTAAACTACATTGAATACATATAGGCAGCAATGGGCAAAATGATGCAGTAAATTACGTTATGCAAAAGCGTGATGAAAATCTAAGCAGTATTACATGCAAAGCACATTGTGTACAACAATGGATCACCTTTGTTGGGTGATTGTTTAGCATGGAAAGGGAAATGTTTATGCTCATAATTTCTCTACTACTGAATTTATCATCAAACGCCACGATCAAAACCTCGGAAATACTCTCTAGTTTAATGGAAGCTAGTGTGTATAACATGTTGTTTAACCTATTTTCAGTTTTATGGCTGGAAAAAATGTTTTGGACCAAATAAAGCTGGTTTAGCCACAAAAATCCAAATATCTCAAGATGTAAAGCCATAATCAACAATCGCTTGATCTTAACTTAGACAATCTCCTGTTGTTCATCATGCTGACAACAAATTTGACTGACATCTTTCTGAATTTCTGATTTTTGGCTGTAAAATTTTGACCTAAATTAGTTAAAATTTGGGTTATTATCTGTTACAGTTGTGACAACCAGCATCTGTAAGCTGGTAAGATTATTGATTGAAGTGACAGTACAAGACCAAAATGGTACTATAATGAATTGGAAATTTTAGTTTCTTCATTATTGGGGTCGCATGCAATGAGGGGTCAGAAATGGCCCTATTACCATTGCAAAAATCAATTTCAAGTCTCGAAGACAGGAGGCCTAAAATCATAAAGTTTCACCAAAATATCAATCCTCCAGTTAGTGCCATGCCTCCTCTATATGGTGAAAGCATAAACTAATCAAGTACCTCAAAAACAAGGCACAGAGAGCACAATTTAAAAATGGCACTTTCTGCCCCAAAATGAACTTCCAGAGGTCACTGCGACTCAACGTCAAATATTTGGGAGGTTTAAACTGTGAAAATAACTATTAGACATAATCACCAATACAATATTAAAAAGTTTTAAAAAGCGATAAAAAGCATCTGTGACAATCTGTTATACCATCATCATCCTACACTATAGTACAGCAGCGAGAAAAGTGACAAAAAATTACCGTTTTGATGGGACTTTTTAAGGTTCACTTTTGCTTTATATGCACTCATACTGTATTCAATATGATATGTTACTATAATGACTTAAAAGCTCCTCCAACTAAACCAACTCAGTGCAAAAATTCGCGAAGTAGAATCTGAACCTTGATTTTTATTACTTTTTACATATTTTATTGCCCGAATGCTTAAAATAAATGTTTTAATGATAAATTTATTGCAGAAATTCTCAGAGGCAGAATTAATGAATTTTGTCTCACAGTTAGGACATGGACTGGAGTACTTGGAGCTTAACAAGTTTGTACACAGAGACATCGCTCTAAGAAACTGCCTGTAAGTCTCCCCTCTCAAATAAGTAAGGGTCCCAACATCCCTTCACTAATCTGTAATCTACATTAGAGATAGGGGTTTGGGAACCCAACCTCCTATCTCTAATATGATCCCAACCCGGATCTGTATGTGTGCCAACCTAACTTCCACAAATTAGCTTGTCTTGAACATCTAATGGGCTTCCTAGCATTTTGGAGGCGGGTTTTGCTAGCTAAGCATTAATTGCCCACGTAATGTATAGATGTATTTTTGTTTATCAGAGTGAGTGACCTGTTTGTGGTGAAGATCAGTGATTTTGGACTTACTAGAGATATATATGACAGTAGAATATATGAATGTAATGATTTATCTGAGAAGAGACTGCCCTGGAAATGGCTAGCTCCTGAGTGTCTCAGGGAAGGAGCCTTCACTCATAAATCTGATGTGGTAAGGCAGACATATGTTATTACAACTTTGTAGATGCGTACCTGACCGGTATTAGTGATTAATACAGAGCATCAAACCTCAAATACACATGATGAATCTTCTACCCAACTGTAAACCCAAAATATGCATCATTATTGCAAAACAACCCTTGCATTTGACGTATTTTCAGTGGTCATTTGGAGTGACGATATGGGAGTTATTTACTAATGGTAGTTCACCTTATCCAGCTATCGGTAATCTCAGTGTCTTACAGGAATGTTTACAAGCTGGATACAGACTCTCCAGACCTGAGAAGGTTCCTAATGAGCTGTAAGTATATAAAACAGTAATGCAAGTTAGTGACATTACATCATCAATGAATGTTTGATAATGTAATGCCACTAACTCGCGCTATCAGCCATCTGAGCACCTTCAGATCCTTTTGGGTAGCGGCACAGCACTGGAACATAATCAGTACACTTAAAGAGTTGCGGCTCTAAAACATGATGCAGCCTGGTTCTTGACCTGAATCTCAAAGTCAAGTCAAATGGATATTAATAATGTAACGCAAAAGAGGCTATTTGTACTTGTACATAATTAAAGAACCTTCTCTGACGTTATTTATAATGGCATCATACCTCAACTCTTCCTATTCAACCAAAAGGAATGAATCGATTGGAAAAAAAATGAACCCTTCCACTGATATGCCCAGATTATAATTTTGCTATAATGCGACATTTCCTTCTTCGCTTCAACAGATTAGTTCTGGTTATTGAACAGTGGTTAGATTAATTTGGTACACTCTCCCAGAACTTTAAAATATTATTATATGATATTTATCAGGTATGAGTTTATGAGGATGATGTGGGAGGCTGACCCAGATAATCGTCCCAGTTTTAAAGAAAGCTCTGTAGTTATAAAGGCTTTAGTCACCAAGTTATCAGAAGACATTGAATATTCGTACACTATAAGCGATACTGCTGACAGCCCAATGAAATCCCCGCTGACTCGTGTGACGTCTGTAGTACAAGAATATCACAACCTGTGTAAGGAGGACGTAGAGGCTGCTCTCACGGAGGAGAGGAAGGATATCATTGATGAACCATACGCTGACAATACAGACATGTTTCCTGAAATCTACTACTAAATCAAAAACACTTTTTCTTTTTATACATGTAAATAGTTTTATAAAACTGGTCAAAGGAGCAGACTGCCCTTTGGCTGTATGTATGTAGCTTTATTTTTTACTAAAATTCAATCTAAATATCTATAAGATATATGTTTTATTATAATCCTCATCTTCTCTTTGATTCCTTTTTGAATCTTCTTGTTCACTTTATTTACCATCTGTGCCGGGACTTGGGATTATTATCGAGATATAAGTTTAATGTGGTTATATTTCAGCAGTATATATACATGACTTGGCAAAACTTTTTGCAATAAACATATCCGTTTCAATTTTGCTCCTTGCTATTGTCATAATATTTATTTGTAACTATCGACCCTGACCAAGATCTTTGTAAGATAGTTTTCTTTTTCCATTTGAAACTGTCATTGTGACTTTTCTAGTCTTTATTGTATAAAGTTTGGGTATAAAAGTTGGTTCACTCTCTACAAGACTAGTATTTTTATCCTATTTTCAACTCTATTGACATTACACTGCTGTATTTGCATAAAATATGTGGCAGTGCCTAACAGTGCCTAACAGTGCCTAACAGTGCCTAACAGTACCTAACAGTGCCTAACAGTGCCTAACAGACTGATATTTTTGGATTGAACAAAAATTGAAAAATTCATCGGTTCACAGACATTAAAATTGCTGTACAATAGGTTATTAATATGTAGATTAAATAGAAAGCTACATATTAGGAAAACTGAATGTGCGAGCTTGATTGAGGGCTATCCTGATCGAGGGTAGGGGAGTAACTCCTGATCGAGGGTAGAGAAGTAGCTCCTAATCAGGTCTGAGCTATTTACATCAATAAATCATTATTGTTGGGATATCATTGCTATAAATGGTAAAACTAAGCCATTAACTACACATAATATAGATGATGAGTTTGCTTTTCACCTTTGCTTTCAAAGTAAAAGTTTTATAATCTTGGCTTGATCAAAATAAAATCTCTGCATCGCTCTCAGTGGTGTTGTAGAACCAAAAATCAGCAAATACACTGTCTGTTATTTGTATCTCATCATCAATGAACTAAACCTTTAGTTCATTGTCATCATACCATCAATATACTTGTATAAGCTTGTATAATACAGAGAACAGAGCACTAAGGATGGATTGGAGAAAAGATGGTAAGTGGACTATGAGATCAACGTCTCTCACATACAACCTACTGATAACTTGCTCATGTTATGTTTATATGATTATATGCAGATAGAACGTATCAGCGGTTGGCATATTATCTGTTTTGTAGTGATCCCAGAAATTGGAGTTCAGTGTCTCGAATGTATCAGGAAGGTATGTGCTTCAATCTGCAATAAAATATGCACTTGTACACCAATACCTGTTACTAAATGTGGTAACTCAGTCGGCGGGAGAGTGGGAAGAGATATCTGTGTGGTGACTTGTTGTTCAGTATCTGTCCGACTCTCACAGACGCACATAGAATCAAATTGAACGCATCAAGCTATAGGGCAACTTCACATAAGAGTAAAGGACCAATATAATAAACCAGGATGTTATTAAATCACCATTGTTTTGGCTGATGAACAATTAATGACCTCATCTAATGTTGGACCAGAGTTCAGACTTCCACTTTCATATAATCCTACATCATCTATTCTCGTGATCAAACCCAACAAATCCTTATTTATGAAAGTGACAGCCTGTGACCGAAGAACATTTGTCAAGCACTGTCCATCTACAGCTTTGTTTATCTATTAATATTCAGGTGGAAACTTTGAGGAAATCGGAGCCAAGAGCAGTTGCAGGAGAATGCGTCTATCACAACGAGTGGGCTTTTGAAACAGAAGAACTAAACTGACCTGTGGTGAATACAGCATTTACAGTTCATACTATGAGAAATGCAGGAACCAAGTAAATCACAACAAGAGCCTTCAAGGTATCATGACGCGCCCTTATACCATAGGGGGAGGAGGAGTAGGAAAAGTTCTCCATTTTGCACTGGCTTTTAAAATAGCTAACCTTGAAGCTACCTGAAAATAATTTACCCTCTTTATATAGACTCCGACCTCAGTTAACCAAAATTTAGCTTATCTAACATGATTCACCCCCAAACTAGATAAACTAAACTCGAGCTAACATTGACTCCTCTAGGATAGTCAAAGTAATGAAACGCTTAGCTCTCTTACTGTCACAGCCTGAAGCTGACATCAGATCAGTTTACTGTCACAGCCTGAAGCTGACATCAGATCAGTTTCATAACCTGCAAAGTGTATATGCTTTTCCACCTAATATAGCAAACTATTTTGACTATTAAATAAAAGCTTCTTTATCTTTATTTTAGTGTATAATCTTTTATAATCTTATGACTTATTGCTGTTAATCCTTAGACTGGGATAATCTGAGTTGGCAGGAGTGTGCCAACAACTCGACATGTGCTGAAACTTGTGTTCAGAATTATCTAAACGCGGCAGCACGTAGAGGCACAAACTGTGTTCGCGGTCGGATAGCGCTGCGTACATGTTCTGATTACGGTATCATACACGCCTTCGGTCCTCATGCCTGCTCTAGAAAGAGGGACAGGGATAGTTATATTGCTGTATTTGTTAAGTGGATGGAAGAAGAGTGCGGAGTTGTTGACCCTTCTCAGCTCGACAAAACTACATCTACCACAACGGAAAGTGAGTACACTCCTATCAGTCCTTTCATAGAAAACGGGATTTGGCAACATTGTGGTTGGCTTAGGATGGTGACTGCGAGTAATTGCAATTATGAATTAAGTATTTTATGTTTCTGCGCAGATATTAGTTTTCACATATCACCTTGTACCATCGGTAGCAGGAAAAAAATGTCCAGCTTGCCAAATTTTATCCGGATAAAGAAGGAACAAATTTCAAAATGGCTGCGGTAAAAGTTGTTCGTAGCGCTCCTCAAGAGAGAACTTTTGATGACATCGGTAACTTCCCGAGAGAGGCTCGCATGATGAGCCAGTTTGATCATCCCAATGTGCTAAATCTGATGGCAATAATCTGGGAACAGGGAGAACCACCTGCTGTTGTAACTCCTTATATGGGCAAAGGTTGCCTACTGGATCTGGTCAGACAATCTGACATGGTGAGTCGCCCATTTTTGTATGTCGACTTCAAGTTGAATAGAGCAGAAACTCATAAAGATCGATATGTTTATGAATTCATAAATGATTAGAAACATGCATCCTGGTTAAATTCTAAGAATAGAAGATGCTTTTATTCATATTCTTGCAGTCAAGAGTGATCATGTGCAGTGACTATTAATTGCAATATCTGTCTGTATCTGAGTAATAAAAATGTTGCATCATGATGTGACGAGCAATACATCTCTTAAAACTAGATTTGGATCAATGCAATTTATCTGGCTTTTTGCTTTTTATAGCTTTCAAAATGCAAGTTCTCAAGAAACCAAATATAGTGTATAAATTGTGAAATATTGTAGGGTACACTTTAATAGTGAAATTGCACCAAAAATTAATACGTACATATACTGCCATAGTCACAGTCCAATGTGTTCAGAGTTCAGACATTATGTCATCATGACCATAAATAAAATTATCAGCCATCTCAAAAGCACATTACTTTCTCTTGTCAACTGTTTGTATGGTTTGCAAGCAGATCTAGATACAAACTACAGATGTAATACCCTCAACTCCATAACTCTTACATTCAAAACATTGCATGAAATAAAATAATAATTCATTTCTTGTAGCAAAATTATATATTTCATTAGAGTCTGAACGCTGTAATTAATAGTAACTTCCTTTCTCATTACTTGTAGGTCTTTTCACAAACAGATCTACTGAATTTTGTGTCTCAGATAGCGCATGGCTTAGAATATCTGGAGCAGAAAAAGTTTGTTCACAGAGATATAGCGTTACGTAATTGTCTGTAAGTCCCAGTATTCTGACTCATGATGCGACATACTTTTTACTCACCAAACCTTTATACATTGTGAAGGGACCTCTAGCCATAATATCACATCATGACCTGACTTCTTAACGATTATCCCTCTTCTTATTTTTATATTAAACATTTCTCGATTTGACAATATTATACTGTGATTAGTTAGTGACTTGGCTGTGGGTCGGCAGCCCGAGGGGAGGGAGGGTGCGGGAGGGGTGAGGAAAGTGTTTTAGATTTCAAATACAAAGTTGAAACATCTGGCCGAATCACCAGTTAAATGTTGATGATGATGACAATAAAAAAATAATCAAAATACCAAAATAGATGGAGAGTGTAAAACAGAGATACTATAATCAATGTACCATTGATGAAGAATTATGACGCACATGTCTCCCTGCGAGAAAAAAATCACGCAGTGTGACATGCAAAGTTATGAAAGAAGGAAATGAGACAACAAGAATTGAAAATGAGCCATAGGTTGGGCATTAAGGTTATAAAGCATTTACATCTTAACGGTCTGATCACACCAACACTAAACCCTGACCAATCGCTGACCGCTGTTTTCTTATTTAAGAGTCAGCGAGTTATATGTCGTGAAGATTAACCAGAGATATAAATGAGAGCAGGATATATGAATGTGATGATGTCACTGACCAGAGGTTACTGTCGAAGTGGATGGCTCCAGAGTGTATTAAGAAGGGATCATTCACACATAAATCTGACATGGTATGCGGGAACTGTTTACGTGGAACCAAAATCACCAGGCAAAAATTATGTATTGAAATTCAGTACAATAGATTTTCATTTTTTATTTTGTTGTAGTAAATTTTGCTAAATGGCAAATTGGTTATTAATAAGATACTTCAACAAAACAAAATGAAAAATCACAAGAAAATCAATGCTCACCATATTATAGGCAGTGCATAGTGTAGCCTCTGCTGATAAATCAACTATTGGGCTTTCAGATGTCATCAGGTATAAACTCATCCCAGATGCTTCAAAAATCATCGGGTTCTAGTTATTGTTCAGTATTCCTTGACGACCCATGGATTTTAATCAACGGTCTGTGGAAGTGATTCTAGCAAAATTCATTTGAGTGCATTCACTGGTGTGCTAGGCTAACCATTATTTTTTTAAGTATGAAGGCATTACGATCATAGGACTGCCGCTGTTCCTGATTTTGGGCTTGGTGTGGGTGGGGGGTGTGGGTGGGAAGGATGGAAGCTCTATTTGCTTTGCAGTTGCCAGTTTGGAGTGAACATGACTTTTAACTGCCAAAGTTGGATCATTTATCATACCCGAAACACTTTCTGATTGGTTGGAACATATTGTTGTGATGTTGCTTTGAAATGTGTCAATATGACCAAACCAATCAGAAAATGTTTCGGGTATGATAAATGATCCAACTTTGGCAGTTAAAAGTCATGTTCACTCCAAACTGACAACTGCAAAGCAAATAGAGCTTCCATCCTTCCCACCCAACACCCCCACCCACACAAGCCCAAAATCAGGAACTACGGCAGTCCTACGATTATGAGGGTATAATGCTCAACAGTCTGTGAGTGAATGGTCATCAAGTTATCGAGCAGCCTGAGGCTGATGTCGTCATCAGGTGATTTGAGGTTCTCCGTTCACGTGAGCAGATATCTTAGGTTTCAATAGAATTTTCATGTTTCGTTATTGAGACAGTATTTTATATATTGAAACAAATGATATTACAATCTACCTTCCGAGTCTTTATATTTTCAGTGGTCATTTGGCGTGACGATATGGGAGTTATTTACTAATGGTAGTTCACCTTATCCAGCTATCGGTAATCTCAGTGTCTTACAGGAATGTTAACAAGCTGGGTACAGACTTCCCAGACCAGAGAACCTTCCCCTTCAGCTGTGAGTTTTTCCATAATGGTTGGGATTGTTTCCACTTGACATGAAAGAAGACAACTGTGTAGTTGCTATCACACAAAGAGTCTGATGTTATTCTTAGCCATTACTATTTCATTCTCATTCACAGCGCGTTCATATTGCCAGGTATGAGCTGATGCAGAAGATGTGGGATTCCAAACAATCAAACAGGCCGAGTTTTAGCGAAGGAAATGCTGTGATAAAAACTATAATAACATCATTGTCAGAGAATACTGATTATTCATACACTACTGATGAAAGTGCTACGTTTGTGGTAAAATCTGCGTCACCCAGCTTATACTCAGTGGCTCACGAGTATGACGAGTTATATGAGGAAGGTACTGGTGTAAGATGTTGTGATCAGGAGATTGACGCTGACAGTCATGTCATGATATGGCAGAAATTTATGATTGATAATGTAATGTCTATAACGTCATGTGTCTGAATTGCAACATATGTAGTTGATCAGAATAATAATGATTTATACTGATATTTTGTTGAACAAGATATATCAATATTAAATTGTAATTAAGTGATGTTTCTGTTCCGATCGCCGTAAGAAGAACGAAACATAACTTGTTTTCGATTGTGTCAGACTTGGACCAAAATAAATAGTCAAACAAGTAGTGTACTGCAATTCGCTTCTGTTTCAGCATGTTGTGCCGCGTGTAAATGAGGATAAGTTATATCAAATAACATACCGGCACAAGTTTCATGGCATTTAGTGCTATATTTGTGGTTTTTGGTGGTACCAGGTTAAAGCTAGTTTAGGGTCAAACTCAAATTTTCACAAAGAGAGTTTTTTTTACTCCACATATATAGGGATGAGACAACTCCAGGAATCAAACTGGGTAATTAAAGTATGCGAACTCCACCAAAACTGGCAGAGTTCACTTGCCTGAACTATCAACTGGCATAATTCCTCCTCATGGTCCATTACCTGATGATTAACTATCATAGTGATCCGTAGTCTGACTCTCTACAATACAATACAATACAATACAATACAATAAAATACAATTCAATACATTACAATACATTACAATACATTACAATACAATAGATATGCAATCATTTCACTTCTGCCACTTCCTTAGCTTGTTTGTTATTTCACTTAACTACTTGCGCACAGGTTAATCAATTTTTTGACAAATCTTTATTATTTATAGAGGAAATAAAAACCGTACCTGGTTCAATTTTCGTGATAAACACTTACTTATTATATCATACTGACAATCTAAGATACAAAGTTTTTATTACCTACAATATATTCTTTACATTTACCATTACCATTACATCTAAAGTGAAGTTCAGCTCATTTAAAACATTACTACATGTATTCAACCATATGTTATCAACTTGATCAACATCGGTAAAAATATTTCAGACTGAGTAAATCACTCTAATATGATGGTTAAGATTTAATAAAAAACTGTTAAAATGCACTGTATTTAACTTGTCATCCTTATGCCAAGCCCAAAAGGTGATGAAACATAACCAGCACTCTTTTTATATTCTGGGCATCCAAGGGTGACAACACTCAACGCATGAGCAACTGGTGATACATACTTTTGTAACACATGCAAATCCTCAATTGTATACGGGAAGCCTTACTCTGTTTCTAGCTATCAATAAACCCTTCAAAAAGTGATTTATTTATTATCATAACACTTGGTGAAGCGTAGTATTCGCACGTCTATAAGGAAATATTGCAGCGCAGATGCTTGGTGTTTTTTTCACGGTTGAGATCATCCTGTGATTGAACGCCAAATACCATCACTACTTTCTCTTAGCATACTTTCTGTGACTGCACTAAGCTATAGGGAGTGTGGATCTTTCACTCTTGACAGAAAATCACTACTAACCTTCAACCAACAACAGTTTGGCAGCCTGTCGAGGAGTCGCATTCATAACACAGAGACAATCGAGACAAATGAATCTTAACTGGAGAGAAGATGGTATGTGTGCAGCTGATATTTTGTTTCCTTCTCTTTCCTCAGTCAGATATATTTTTATAGTTGGCAGATGATATACAATGTGCATATTATGAGCAGTATCTGAGTGGTAGGCCATGGATACACTGAGTACTAACTTTAGTCACTGGCTCATTAACCCTTCTCTCAACTGGCTCAGTTATATGAGATTCAGAGATGGCCTATAGCCCAGCCCCTATAGTCAGGATTGTACACACAGCGGTCCTCAATCAGGTCTCACTAGATCTGAGTGAGGACCGCTGTGTTTTGTCCTGTACCTCAGTAGATATTTGGAGAGGACAATGTCGGATAAGTCCACAGACTCATATATATAACTACTAAGGTAAATTATTATTAAGTCTATAGTTCTTTTGAAGTTCTAGGAATAAAAAAATTTTGTTGTCAAAATTTCACCCCTATACAATGATTTCATTAATGTTCAATAGTGCCTTAAATATGATATTCTCAGCTCATCACCGTTTGCAGCCATGAAATGTCTGCCACCCAATCAGTCTTCCTATTCTTATACAACAAATAGCTTTGTCTAACTGTGATTGATCTTTTTCAGTGCTGCCAACTGTCGGTACGGATTGTCTTGACTGTATACGAAGGGTATGTTCTTGTTTGTAATAGGTCACACATAAACTTAAAAGCTTATTTGTTTCCAACTGGCATAAGAGGAAGCTCATTAAAAAAACAGGTTGCACTTCAGATGCTTGAAATATTGTACAATTTATTGCTCGGCAAGTTGTGCTCAATATTGGTTTAGGGATTGATCATTTTAATAAATTTCTCCTTGCTGCACCATAGACTCAGTGTTTGAGCAACGATAACTTCATACGACGATCTGATAAATCGTACAAAGTAACTCATGTTCCACCGATCTTATATGGCTCCTAAATAGAAAGTCAATCTGCAAACTGACGAGACTTCTTCCATTCAAATCAACTTGAGAAATTCTCTCAAATTTTTCTACAAATGTGTTATATCTTGATTGTATTACTACTTCACTGAGGACAGTGTTTTGTTGCTTGCTTTGTGACAGGGGTTTTATTGTGATGGTGGGACCACCTACTGAGCCTATTTGATATACTTTATATGTGATGATAAGCATGTATGATACTGTAGGTGGAGATGAATAAGAAGCACCAGCCTCGCGCTATCGAGGGTGAGTGTGTCTACCATGACGAGTGGGCGAGAGAGACAGAAGATAGAAAAAATACATGTGGAGGACTGAGTATATATGAATCTTACTATGAGAGATGTAGCACGGGTCAGATCCGCAATAACTCCATCGTGTCCGGTGAGTTTGAGGCCCATCTATCATTTGACTGGTCTTGGTCCTGTTCCTGGTATTGACAATGATAATGTGTTCACAGTGTGACTGATAAGAGCAGTATAACCTCTCCTAGATACTGATGATGTCACAGCTTACCTCCGTCAGCGCCTCTGTCAGCACCTCTCTACTTATTGTATAATAAATCTGTGTTCTGTGATCTCCAGACTGGAGTGATTTTAGCTGGGACGAGTGTGCGAATAACTCTACATGTAGTGTAATATGTGCTCGCCATTACTTAAACCAACAATCACACAGGGGAACTAACTGTGGGAGAGGGTCTATAGAGAGCCGGACTTGTTCAGATTTTGGGATCATCCATGCGTTTGGTCTTGATGCCTGTCTGAAGAAGCAGGACCTAAATGCCGATGTTCTCTCCTATGTGAGGTGGATGGAAGAGGAGTGTGGAGTTGTTGACCCTCCTCATCAAGATGAAACAACAAAAAGTAAGTCAAATTCATAAAAGAAAACTGAACTTAGCCGTTTTCCGACTTGCACTATATTCACCATCACGGATTGGTTTTCTAAGAAAGATTATGAGATTAAACTAGAATCCTGTTAAAATTATTTCACCAATAACAGGAAATAAACACTGCAATCACTTCGTTTTTTGACAACCGACGAAGACTCAATAATGTTTCCATCTCACAATTCTTTAGGTCAGACAACAAGTTCTTCACCCATAAACTACGCAGCGATAATAGCCCCAGTGGTGGCCGTTACTCTAGTGTTAGTTATACTATTACTTGGAGCTATATGGTTCATCCGCAGAAAGAAAAAGCAATTGATCAACAACAGTTTGCCGATGAGCGGTAAGTGGATAACTTCATATACGATTCTTCTATTTTCCTGTTTATGACATGCCTGGGATTTTAAAGGTGAACATGTTTTATTAAACCTTTTTTCATCATTGCAGGTCGATTTTTCATAAATTATAAAATTCACCACCATTAATGTGTACTGTACATTGAGCCTCCGATGCTGCGCAAAACAGTTGTAATGTACACTGAACTAATACATCTTACATCACACAACAACCATACAGAGTGGTTGATAATGAAATGCCTCTACCAGCATCCCACCACAGAACTAATGATGCATTCATCCCAATTAGCATCATTCCCACAATGCAACTTTTCATATTTAAATCGGTCTGAAATAATGGGTTGATAGGGTTATTGATCAATACTTCAGAGAGAACAATGAATAGTTACGGAGCAGAACCAGGACGATCAGCTGCTGGCCTCGCAGGATCTCCCAGTTTATATGACATTCATAACTCGCCTCCTGAGATACAGACTATGGTGAAAAAGTACTGTATATCTATAGGAGATGTGGAAATAAGCGAGGAGATCGGTCGGGGTGAGTGATGATTGATGAGTGATGAGGTCTTCTATGCTGCTGAGAAGCAGCGTATCAGCCCCTATCAGTAATAGTATAGACAAGAGTCATCAATTTCATTAAGAGTATATGCTGCTATTTGGGTATTAAAGTTCGAGTTCAGAATTTAACCTAAATGGTTGGCTATTAAGACAGCACAGTTAAAAAATGAAAACTTATCAGTGAGAGGTGGGCTGTTATGATAGCCAAATTATTATTCACTTTTAGGTCAGTTTGGAGTGATACGGCGGGCAAAAATATTCACTGATGAGGGACATGTGCAGTTCAAAATGGCGGCGGTGAAACTGATCAGAAATCTGACACCTGAGAATGCTCAGGATGACATCGGTAACTTCCTGAGAGAAGCTCATATGATGAGCCAGTTTGATCATCCCAATGTGCTAAATCTGATGGCAATAATCTGGGAACAGGGAGAACCACCTGCTGTTGTAACTCCTTATATGGGCAAAGGTAGTCTACTGGATCTGGTCAGAAAAACTGATACGGTAAGATAAGACTGTTTATGCTGAATGCTTTTTTATGCGTCTATAATTTCACTGCTTACATAGTTGTACTGTCATGAGGAGGTTTACTACAAGTGGCTAAAGTTTAGAACAATGATAAGCTAAATCATTAGCTCCCCCCCCCCCCTGAGAAAGCTAAGCTTGTTACTCATATTAATATATAGACTTCTTCCTTGTAGAATAGTATATTTGGTATTATTCTGCAGTACAATTAGCAACTGTCCCATCAAGATGATCTACTTATCACTGCTAAGAAGACAAGGGTTCTTATTCTTCTGTCTGTGTGTCTTTTTTTAGAGCTTTACAGACGGTGATTTGATGAATTTTGCAACCCAGATAGTCTGTGGACTGGAATATTTAGAAAAAATGAAGTTTGTTCATCGAGATATAGCTCTGAGAAATTGCCTGTAAGTTTTCAGTCAGCAGATTCTGTCACTTTTAGTGTTCCATACCTAAATAGCGCTATACGGAATGCGTAATATATACATAACTTAATTTCATAAGCAAACAAATAGTGATGAGGATTCCATCGAGATAGGGTGTTGACTGCCTCTCTCTAGATTATGTTTCATCTAATTTCCATTCTACGGCGGCGGCTCAGTCTCCTAATGCAGGAAAATTGGATCATAAATGATACTAGCCTCCCTCAGTGTTGTATATAAAATACTGTTGTGTTTTCAGTTATTATATTCAAAAGCAACTACCAACAGGCAGTGAGTGCTGGTTATCTATGATTCCTATGGTAAGTAAGGTATTTAGTTGCCGTTTCATTTTTGTTTAACAGAGTGAGTGACCTGTTTGTGGTGAAGATCAGTGATTTTGGACTAACTAGAGATATATATGACAGTAGAATATATGAATGTAATGATTTATCTGAGAAGAGACTGCCCTGGAAATGGCTAGCTCCTGAGTGTCTCAGGGAAGGAGCCTTCACTCATAAATCTGATGTGGTAAGGCAGACAACTTAATAGTTGTTTCATACCTACATGTATATTTTGACTTAAAGTGTTTAGGAAAGCAAATAACATCACTGTTCATATCAAAAGAATCCCTTAGCAAGGAACGAAAACACTAAATACAAGGACATTATCGAATGATATGATTGATTTCAAACTGTGAAAACCCAGGGTCTAGGAGGGTCTAGACTCTAGAGTCCTAGACTCTAGAGTATGTTATCTCCCCAGTGACAGATTAATACTATAATATCTTTGACAACCTTTAACATTACTGTTTTGTGATAATTTCTGTACTGTCTTGTGATAATTTCTGGTGTAAGTATAGCAGCCTGGTAGCTCCCCTAGGCAAGCCAGGGCCAGGCTTACTGATATACTGTCAGTGGAGCATAAATTTAGTGTTTATTAACATACTCCAGACACTTCTAGACCCTGTGTTATCACACTTTGAAATTAGTCATATCACTAGATAATGTTCTTGTGCGAGTAAATTTAGGTTCTTTGATCGTTTCTATGAGATTGCTTCGAAATGAACAGTGGCTGTTTTTTGCTTTCCTAAGCCGTACTGTATTATCCAAGCCTCATCATGTCTTCAAGCCAAACATCATAAACCACTAATTTAAGTGAAAATGATTGTAAGCATAAAATGTAGCTTTTCCTGCTTCTAAGATTTTCTTTTCAAATTACAAAAATATTACATTGGCAAGTAATTATCACCAAATTTTGCATCATTTCATATTTTTATGTGGGTGGTTTAGATTTGATTTGTTGCGGAATGAACTAAACTAAACGAATGAACTAAAGTTTAGTTTGGTTACACAAATGCTTGAATTGACAAAAGAGATAAAAAAATGCAGTGAGACGACTATGCAAAAGAGCATTCCGATAATGATATCCTAGGCTTACATACAAAATTTGTTGGAATTAATGACAATAATATCTAAAATTGAGAAACTGCCTAGTGTTGTGAGGAAAAATATTTACCATCATTTTTTCCCTGAATTAATTTATAAACCCGTCACTGTCAACCCAGAAAAATAATCTCAATGTAAGAGCTACTAGCTAGGTCATTCATATTGCATAATCTTGGTCACTCAATTTTTCTCATGGTTTTGACCATGAGTACATTACAGGATATGTCAAGAAAGAGGGCAACACCAATCTAGACCAAACTACTAGGATGTGGAACTAAGTTGTTTGTGAAGAAATGATGAGCCTGCACATGATTAATTACCTTGTGGGGACGAATACAAAACATTCCTAAAATGTGGGATTCCCGCCATAACATGATGGCAGAGGGAGCTAGCCAATTAAATAGGATCACCAATCACCATAGGATTAGCCAATTAAATAGGATCACATATCTGTCAGACATCATTAAGTCTGTCTGTGGCCTTCCTTCAGCTGCTGTTAATGTTGAATCATCCTGAACAGAGTTATCTTAAACTCATCTGTCAGATTGAGCTCGTGTTGATCCTAATATACCCTAGTGTGTCTTGACAAGCTGATTGTATGCTTGACGAACAGTTTGACGTATTTTCAGTGGTCATTTGGAGTGACGATATGGGAGTTATTTACTAATGGTAGTTCACCTTATCCAGCTATCGGTAATCTGAGTGTCTTACAGGAATGTTTACAAGCTGGGTACAGACTCTCCAGACCGGACAGGTTATCTCAGAAAGTGTGAGTCTTACTATAGAGCTGAGCTTATATTTCAGAAGTACCTAACTCTTTTTATTGAAAGAGCCGATCTCAAGCCTTCCAAATGATAAAGGAGCTCGGCTTGGTTGAGATAGAGGGTCGGAGGCTCAGCATGTGCCTGCACCAGGGAGACCATACTCCCTGCCTGCATACAGGGGTCTCGGGAGAAGGAGATATTTTCAGGTTTAAGATGCAAAGTCGAGGCCGTTAAAATTTGATGATGATAAAAGTGTGATCAAAATACAATAATAGAATAATGGTAAGTGTAGAACAGGATACTGTATCCAACCAATGTACTATAATTGATGATGTATGATGACGCGTGTGTCAGTTTCGAGCAGTGGGACATAAGAAAAATTGAAACAAGGAAATGAGCCACCATATTTTCAAATGAGCCATTTGGCTCATGAGCAAAAGGTTGGGCAGTAGCCAGTAGGGCACTGGTGTATGGATGATAATACAGAGACGGTTATCTCTGTGGATTTTCTTCCTGGTTGACAATAGAACGATTTCTCACTATTTGATATTTCCTTTAATTCTCTAAGCCAGAAATATTTACCCCTAACTAGTTTTAGCGCTCCAACGGCAGGATGCTGGTAGAGGCATTTCATTATCAACCACTTGGTTGAGAAAGTGGTTGATAATGAGATGCCTCAGCATCAACCACCGTCTAAGCGCTTAAACTAACAACTAACTTGACTTGACGGATATGTAACGATAGTTTACTGTCTCCTACCTATCGACATGTTTGTCATACCTGTATCAGTACTGTAATCAATATTTACACTACCATAACAGGTACGATCTGATGAGGTTAATGTGGGCAGACGATCCTGACAACAGGCCGGATTTCGGAGAACTCAATACAGCAATACGAGTACTGACAGAGAGTGAGAACGAAGATACAGGTTACTCTTATACTATGAACGACTCGGGAGAGAAGGGCTCAGCACCCCCTGAGGGTTACGAGGTGCCTGTATCCACCTCTGATGGGAATATAGACAGACAATTGAGCAGCGACAGTGGTCCGTATGCAGACAAGCCTGCTTATTATAACTAAACGCTTTCAAAACATTTACTTGCCAGAATATTTATTCATAGCAGAATGATTAATAATTTCAGGTGAAAATGAATAATTCATACATTTTTTTGGCAACACTGACAAAGTGCCTACATTCAATACAAGGATATATAATCTGACTGCTAAGTAGTCATTCCATTACAGTTATCTGACCATATCAGTCATTGAATCGAAAATGGGACTGTGCTTGGCCCCCAAATTTATTTTTACAAAATCATGCTTTCAGTATTATCACATACATTTCCTAGTTGTAAATAAGAAAAGAATCTTGTCAAAATTTTCTCGTCTCAATATCTTGGTTGTGTAAAACTAATAAAAGTTGGCTTTACTATGTTGCTAACAAAAGTAAAATGTTCATAGAAAAAGATCATAGTTAAGTAACATGACTAGAGAGTACATTGGCAATATGCTGAAACTGAGTGAGTACCTGGCTTTCCTACTTCCCAGACAGGAATATAGAGCCAGGTATTAAAAACCTCTATGAGATATACAATGTGACACAGGGGAAATCTTACGTGTCACAAGTAGATAGTGCCATACTGATAACTTTCTCTGTGGGAATGTGTTGGTGACAGGAAAGCTTTTACTTGAGCCCATGTACGATTTCTGACTTTAGCAGACAGAGCCTGGCACACACAGGCATGTATAGAATGTGTAGCTCAGGTAGAAGTTGCTGTTAGAGCAGTGTTAGATATAGCTTGACGTATCTCTATGTTATGCATCGGCAGCACAGAATCATCCAATGGTGGCTCACCAAATTTCTGCTTTACTGGTAGCTCAGACTGAAAGAAATAAATAGCAGGAATGTTCAGTGATATTGCTATGCTTTAAAAACCCATGTCCATTTATAGTCTCGATACCCTGTGATACCATGTGAGAAACTTTGATGTTGCCAGCTGGTTTTTGTTGTTTCCAGTATCAGTACGGGTCTATGGACTAGATCCTGATGGGGCACAGGAGCATTTGAGGTCAGATGCTCGTCCTGACAACGCCGTGATCTGGCGGGAATCTAATACAATTGAAAGACCCATACCTTACCCGTTGCACCACGGCTGCTCCCTTTTGCTATGCTTTAATCATGGTTTTAAAGCATTGCTATGCTTTGAAACCATGATTATTATTGTCAACACAACAGCCGTCTGCACTGACCAACTGCTACCAACAATCACTAGGTACTCAAGACATGTATGATGTTATGATTTTAATGAGTACCAAGCTCATAATATTTTCCCCATATACCCTTTAGAAAGAAAGTATGTATTAACAAAAAAAAAATTTGTGATTCTTCCCTGGACGGTAGAATCAAGCAGTTGGAGGTAGTCGAATTCAAAGCTTTAAATGTAAGCAATTTTGATTTTTGAAATTCCTTTAAATAACCCATGATAATCATAAAATTTAATTCCCAAATTCCATGGTAAGCTGAGTTAAATACAGTGAATTCAGCAAAATATTGGATCATATTAGAATTTTCTTCCTGTAGGGTGTGGTTCAAACACTGAACTATAATAATACCCACCGTTTTGCTCTTGTAGATTTGTTTCATGTGTTGTTTGAGTTTACCGAGCACAGCTGAACATATGTCATCTGCTTCTGGGGTTCTATTCTCACCATGCTGTAGACTTGTGATCTGTGCTTGCTCAGCCTAAAACATAGAACAGCTTGTTAGACTAAGATGCTAATTTGCTTCGTTGGCGACATGAGTTTTGTTTTGATAAAACATATTGAGCAACAATTGAACAGCAATGTACAGTTGACATCTCACAGAATAGTACATGGTGGGAGAAACTTACTAGGGCTCACGAAAGCTCAGGAAATGCAGAGTGAGGAGAGGGTAGCGAGGCATTAAGAGCATGAGTTAGATATGGTGCTGGATCGATGAGACGATGAAACTGTGAGAGATCATGGAATGTAAAGTCGTAATGTTCAGTCATAAGCGTCAGTCATAAGCGCTACTAAGAGCAAAGTCAGATTATAATAGGAAATAAACAAATTGGAAGGCTGATATATTGTGTTAATTGAACTTAAACTAAAACAAAGGATAAAAAAATAAATAGATACAGCTAAGAACAAATAAAAAACTTATGGCAGGAAATAAAGGGCATGCAACTTCAACATATGATCATAATAATAACTTAAAGAAAAATTGGAGATCCAGAATTATATCGTAATCAGTGGATATACAATCTGAGATCTAAGCGACTCAAACATCAGCTTGTATTTAACCTTTACTGAATGATATACAGTCTGCATGCTGAGCGGTGGCAGCAGCTCCTACTGATCGTATCCAGGGAAGAACTGAAGGTACTGTGACTGCTGGGCTGATACTATAGGCAGGCCTGTAGTGGGATCTATATAGCTGTAATACTGTGACTGTAGCTGCTGCTGCTGAGCCTGTACGGCAGCTGCCTGCTGTTGAGCGGCCGCCTGCTGCATGGCTAGCTGCTGCTGTAACAGTAACTGCTGTTGTTGTTGTTGCTGCTGTTGGAACACGGCCTGCTGTTGCATCTGTAGCTGGATCTGCTGCTGTTGCTGGGTCTGCTGGTCGTTCCAGTAGATTGGTGGAGCTGGAGCAGGTGGGTGCCCAGGATCGATGTAGTCCTTATCAGGATACTGAGTAGCCTTGTGAAGCTGAGTGTATGCATTCTCCGTCTGACAGAAAGCATTCACCGCTGTGAAGCTGTTCACCTCAGGGACAGAGAGTTCTGGTTCAGGCTTTAGATTTGCCTCCAGAGGACTACCAGCCGGGCGCTTCACCACCACATTCTTATTAGTGTAGGGATTGTAGGACATCTCAGGCATCTGTGTAGCCTTGTGATACGTACTGTGACCTACACTCATAGTCTGACAGCCTGACTCAGACAGTAGTATATACGATCCTTGTATACTAGTGTACGTATCCTGAGCCTTCACTCCCTCCTCTAGTATAATTAGAGGTTTCAGGTTCTTGTGACTGTAGAAGGCATCTCTACCTCCTACCTCTGTCTGTGAATGTATACTCCTCTGCTCTCTGATTGTGGAGGTAGTATTACTCTCCTCTCCTCCTGACACAGCTGAGAGTATTCCACCATCAGCAGACAGACCAGATCTTTTGTTAGATACGCTCTGCTCGATATGCTCCGTCTCAGACAGCTTTCTCTTTACAGAAGCCGTCAGGGTCTGTCGGTGATCCAATGGCTCTTCAGAGTCTGTCAGCAGCTGCTTGTAATCTGAAGGCTCCTCCTTCATATCAGCAGACTCTTCTTCTAACTGCAGCTGACACTGAACTCCCACGCTGTCAAATAAAATCTTCCTGGGTTCAGCTTTGGGCGACACATAATCAGCCACCAGCATTCTCTCATCACTGTGGCCAGATTCAGACTGTATGGCTATATCTTCAACTGCTTCTTCCTTCACAGCAGCGCTGGCAGTTGGCATCGATGGGGTTGTTGGCTCTCGTTTCACAAAAGGCAAAGTCTCATCAATATATCCTGATATATCTGTCTGAGATCTTATACAAGGCTCATCGACTGTATCCTCCTGCTCTGATTTAATGAGAGGGAAAACAGAAAGCTGACTCTCCTCCTCTTGTGCATATCTCTCATGCTCTGAGTGGATGACGTCAGTGACCCTCTGAATGGTCTCTGTTACGACTCTGTGTATATCCTCTACATTGTAGGAGGATTGCTCGCTGCACTTAGAACATGTATACATAACCATATCTGAGCACTCTGTGGAATCTGAATCAGTTCCCTGTAAAGCAAAAACTTACAATAGTGATCCAAGTGTTAGAATGACCTAAATATACATTAGCGTGAGACCAGCTGTACTACCGACGACCCAAACTATTATACAAATACTGTTTGTTCATAGGATACATAGACACTATGGATGGAACTACAAAATATCATGTACATGTGCAGAAGACTGAAAACAGGTTTGACAAACAGAATGCACAGAAAAGCAACAGACAGTTAGGGATAAAGCAAGCTGGCATTTGATAGTCAGGCAGTTTGTACTAGCTTTAGCATTTCAAAATTATGGATCAAGCAAGGAGTCCCTAGATCAAGGATATAGGTGTAGGTAGGGTATGATGTACTAGAGTAACCCAATAAACTGTCACTTCCACATATTTTCTACTCATTATAAATGCTGTACGCTGAATGCTGTACAATAGCCAATGGCTTCATTCATTAGCCTTTGCGGAGAAAGGCTGTCGTTACACTGACTTGAAAATTTTTTTTTGTTTATTGGGCCTGGGCTAACCACTATTTTTATCCACAAGAAGTGTAAAAATCACAATAACTACAGCAGTACAAGCCACCTGACTATAAAATGCTTTGGTCTACGGGTAGTCTGTTTAAAAGCAGCGAAAACAGAGGATATAATGGAAACTGATTGCTAAAGCTTTCAAGGAGTAAACACGCAAGCATTCACAGATACCGTCTCTAATTCAAATATACCCATACACAAGCCTTACAATAGGCTATCGAGACATGGCTGCAATGCACAAACTTGCCAACACCAGTAGTTATCTGCTACAGTGGATTGTTGGTCAATCAGGAGATAATGACTCCGCCGCAGTAAAGACAGTAGAAAAGACGCCACACCCGAAAATCAGAGCAGTTCATTATCAGCGTAAAGTATTAGTGGAATGTATAAGGGTGAAATCAAGATCACTATTATAAATCATAGTATGGTGCAAATAAGAACGCAACACTGAAAATACAAGCAGGGATGCGTATTATCCACTTAGCAGCCTGCGATGATCACATTCACATATCACACTCACCGTAAGATTGGAGTATCAGACTCAGTAGAGCGTCAGCAGTGGCAGCAGTTGAAGTCAGGGCTCACCCAGACACCCTGAGGAGGCTCTTTACGATCAACATTGCAAGAATAAAACTAAGGAACACAAGCTCCTCGTAATCTCATATAAATGAGTATATCGTATGAGAGGGCCAGTGAGAAGACTGAGATAGTACATGGGTATGATGAGATAGACTTACTAATGGATTGAAAGTTTTGTCATGTGCTGAGAACAATACAACTGTACTTAAACTATGCAGCTCAAAACAACAAACAAGACAAGAGATCCTTAGCAACCTTACACGAATATATAGCTGAAATGATAGACTAGTACGATCTACTATCTACTCAACAAGAGAAATCATACATGAACAGATCCGTGATGGTGGAACTAAGAACATCAAAATCATGAACAACAGACCAAAGATATTCATCAGGTTAAAGGGCTGTCTTGAACACGCCAACAACCATAGCAAGAATGTTATATTGCTACCAGCAAAAACCCTAAATGAAAAGCATGTGTAATGGGAACCCTCTGACAATGTCAGGCTGTGAAAAGATGCTGTGATCAACATAAATTGAAGAATTCAAAATATAGAAAAGGTAACAGTATAACAAAGTCAAAACAAACAGGTAAAAATTCGACTAGTCAGAACATGGGAGAGATAGATAAAGATAATATGAGAGCCTCACAGAACAAGTGGGGGCGTGTGGGCAGTTCTATAACCAGTCACACTCATGAGGGTGAATAGCAATATTCCACCCAACACAATTGCTTATCAAAAAGGCTGAATAGACAGTTTACTGAGCTCTTATTTATGCCTCAATTCGGAGTTGTCCTCTCTCCAGTTTGGTACTTTTAACCCACGCCGCATAGGAAAAACCTGCTGAAAGAGGGTTATCTTGAAAACCGCTTATGCTAGGATAAAAATGAGTTTTGATTCAGAGTCAGCACCATTGAAAACCCTGGGTTTCCAAATCATTGGAGGCTTGATAATGTTGATAAATCATAATTTTTGTGACGAAACTCATGAAAAATTCTGACAAATTGTCTGCAAAACAGGTAGAAAATGCTATAATTGACTATCCAAATACTAAATTTTTTTCCCAAACTATGTCCATATGAGTTTTCAATGATGCAGATTCTAAATCAAAAATAATTTTGATCTTATTATAAGCGGTTATCAAGATAACCCTCTTTTCAGCACGTTTTTCCTATGTGGCGTTGGTTAAAAGTACCAAATTGGAGAGAAGACAACTCCGAATTGAGGCCTGAATCAGAGCTCAGAAAACTGTCTATAAGATAAGGTCCATGTTATGAGAGATTCGATTGAGTGAGGAGGGAACAACAGCGGAAGCTAAAAAAGTGATGAGAAATATTTACATTATCAAAATGAGCCTCATATGTTGATCCTTTGGCAAATTTTCCATACAGTCTGAGTATTGATCCCCAGGTGGACAGATGAGGGTGAAGTTGCTACAAACAGAAAGAGAAATTTTCGTCAAATCAGAATCAATGTTGTTCATTTTACTGTTAATTGTTTTCTGAAAAACCTTCTGTTTAAAACTAAAAATGATTTGTCCTATCCAGAAAGCTTATCAAAATATTGCAGGTGTGATGCACAGTAAAAACTTTTTATGTTATATACCGTAAACAATGATATTCTCATTAAACTTAGTCATAGGTTTCTCATGCTATCAGGATCTAGAAGCTTTCTAGAGAAAGATCAAAACCACTGAATACACATGAATAACGAATGCTGAGAGATCATAAAGCTTGCAGATTATATACTCTAAATCCTACCTGAATAATGTCTTGAGCTGCTAAGTTTGTGGCTATTTTTGTATTCTTGCCCTTGACTGCCTGTAAAAAGTAAAGTAAATATTATGCCAGTGGTATGATACCAGCTTCGACTTCATCACAAAAAAATGATGAGAATGCAAATATTATGTATATATAAATATATATAATTATTTATCACCATAATTGTTGACAAGTCAAACTATTTCTTGCTGGTATGATTGATCCTGGAATAAGTGTTATTTATAAATAGATGTCTGATTAATGATTCAATAATGACTGGAAATGGGGGAATATCATGAAACCAGCCTTCAATAAGTAAATAAAATACAAACCTTTGCTGAAAAGCTCCCAACACTCATATCACAGAGTATGGATGCGTATTTACTCTTAATTTGACTTGTCTCCACTTTGATAGCGTCATCTCCCATAGCAAAATTCCTCCTGATACAAGCTTTGAGAAGCACTATTGGGTAAAGCTGATTTGTGGTTTTTGTTATCTCAATCACTCTCTCATCTTTTATTGCCATCTGATCAAATATCTGTCAAAATCGTAAATGGTGAGATAAGTCATATTGCACTACAGTGGATAAGTTGTCTCCCCGACGCCAGAAATATATCTAAATAAGGGGTTTCTGCCCCAATTACTTGTAGAATCACCCTATATTTTTCTGTGATGAAATCAGTGACTAAAACCAAAATTAAATGTAAAACGCCTTGTAGATGGGACAACCACTGTAAATTAAAACATGATTAGGCATATGTACATACTACATCCCACACAGTTGGTATATATACTGGTGTTATTTTTCACCTGTTGCCCGAATGAGCTTCAGTGGTCTGGGGTGCAGGCTTCAAACCTGTAGATGTCTAGCGACATAGTGGTTCAATTCCACCTTTCGGGCGTATGGTTACACAAAATTTTAGAACCAAGACCAAACGTGTTACAGATTGTTAACTAAAGATGTATCATATATGTGTGATATATCTATTATAATTTGCTGATTTTACCACTCAATTAAAATCAGCAAGGGTCACTTTTTGTTGAAGTTGAAGTACTTTGCTTGTTGCATACTGTTTCCATTGTTCATATTATAAGTCAATCGGCGACACTTCATTAGGGAGGACATTTGTCACTCTAGAGCAGCTGTGGGCAACCTGCGGCCTTTTTGCCAGTGCGGCCTAATGGGTAATCTTATGCGGCCTAATTGTAGCCTTATGTCCTTGAAAATCATACACTCAAGTTTTAACTGTCATGTGAATGTCCAAGTATGCATTACCCTCGTCAAGCACAATTCATTGTTGGGATATCAAAATATTGCATTCTGTATTTACCATGCGTTAAGTTACTTACTTGCTAGCAACTCAAGGAAATTGCCTATTCTACACAAAAGCATCATAAATGTACTGGCGCCAACTACTCTTTCACAAGCTTCCATTTGAATAAATACCCAAAACAGTGAAGACATCGTCGTTATATTGTGAGAGAAAACCAATTTAATCAATTCTTTCACCTTTGGTTAGTATTTCAACTACAAACTGTTTTTTGCAAAGCTGTCATTTTGAGCAAGAGCGGCAAAGTTGTTCTATCAAAAATTTGACATGTTACAATTGCTCCAGTATTTTGGCTGAAATGTTCCAGATTGAATCTCATTGACAAGTATACAAATATTTACTGCACCTCTTGAGCGCCCATCCTGCCCTTTGCCCTGCTGCTTGAAACACTGGGAAACAGGCATGAACGAAACCGTTTCCCAGACACAAAACTTAGCAGATTAGATAAACAAGATAAAGTAGTTCTGTTAAACTGATGCGAGTTGAAAAATATGATGCCTATTGCAACATAACAATAACATTTTTAATTTGTATAAAATACACAGTGCAAAAATATACTTCGCGTTACAAGTTTATGCAGGAAAAATATGTTGTGGCTTTTCGTGTTGATTCTGCATAAAATGCAGCCTTCCTCAAAAAAAGGTTGCCCACCTGTGCTCTAGAGCCACATAGTCTGTTGTTTCATCACATAGTTTGATTTCTACCCTGCATGGTGCATTTTTGTCTGTTCTCTGACCAGAATATATTGCAGGATTAAGGAAACTTAAACTGACCTTGTAATATTCCTCTAATCCAGCCTCATAGTCACTCTTCTCTCGATCGAATGTTATCACATTGGCTAATATCATCTGGGCATGTTTAGGGATCAGGTTCCTAATAGCTTCGGCAGCTGAAACATCAATTAATAAAGTTTTTATTGCAACTGATTCTTAAATTGGAAAACAGATCTCAAGTTCCTATCATTCTGAAAATTTTCTCTAGATGTCACATAATAATTTGAATATTGTAGACAATGCATGCAGCTCTTTTAGTACATTATTTTGTAAGTCAAATAATCAGTAACATACCTGATAATTACAACACATTACAACCTACTGTAAACACTGAATAATATATTATAAAACAAATCTCACCAGCTCGCTCCTTGGCTGATTTCTTGGTAGGGCCGTTACCGTAGCCATACATGACTTCCTGACCCTTTACTTTGAGTTTACACTCGTAACCGTCTTGTGCTATCTTGACTTCCATCTGAGGCACTTTCTTCCATCCCCAGTTCACAAAAGCAGAGTAAACATCCATAACTGTGCGAGTACTTGGTATCACTATAAAATCACCTGGCCAACGAAATAAGAAAAATAACAACATGAGAAACAAATAGAGAGACTACAGAGCTGACAAGTAAATAGCCACTAAAGCACATATCATTCCAGTTGTTCGTCTTTGTGGTCCGGGAATAAAACTTTGCCAATTTATGCTATGATCTGCCCATGGGGAATTCCAAAGCTCATGCAATTTTGCTTGCAAAAATCAAATCATTACCCCATATACTTAGCAATGAGGACCTTATCTTGGCGGTGCTCACCGGTGATCTTCATACAATTAACATGATTGGTCAAATATCAGAGTTAGAATCAAAGTGATGAGGTTGATTCTTACGTTTTAGTTTTCCTCTGTCATCCTTCTGATCAGCTTCAGGTAAATCTGTCACTGGTATTATCACTTTGAGCTGATCGGCATTCTCAGTCTGAAGTATAGATATAAACACTGCTACTATCTAATATAAACAGTCAATTTATTATCTTATATTACTTTGTTTGAGCTTTAGGATAAGCCAATCTATCTGGTCATGTGAAACAAATTAATATCAATCAGTTACCAGTCATTAAATCAGTCATAAATAGTGCAGATCTGGAATCAAGGAAACCCTGGTTCTTACCTTGGCTTTCTGGTGTTTAATCTTTTTCTCGTGTTCTTTACGAACTTTCCAGCTGCTAAACTTCTTAAATTCCATTTTCTCAAATATGAATATAGGCTTACAGTAGTCGATCATATTATCACAGGCTGTCAAAGAAAAGAAACACTGTTAGTAAAACAGAAGTCAGAGTACTGTCATCATTTTGTCCTTCATACTAGAAGCAGTAAAGGTTAGAGTTTAGTTAGTTCACCTGATGGAAAATATTCCCAATAGTTAATATTTTGGGTAATATGGAATAGTTGTTGTTGTAGGCATTGTAAAATATTTTTGTGTAATACAACAATGTTCATCTGTAGAGCTTGATATCATAATGTTTATATATACCATGTTGAGTTGAGCTTGGCAATTTTCAGCATATTTTCAGCATGCGTGCGTGTCTGCTTATCATGTAGACTGTAATGCACACAATATGGGTCATAGTGTGCTTGGCTGTCATTTGCAAGTTGTAGAGACTTGCATTACACTCTCATGTAGGTGAGATCAGATATATGATAAAGGACTAGATGATTAATATCTCACTTAGGTTAGCAAACTTCTTAGTAGACTCATCATCTATATCATTCTGTACACTCTCTGTTTTAATCTCAGTAGATGAGGATACAGCACCTGTGGAGTACACGAGAGAGCTAGTTAGTCTATCGATATTAAAGCTGTCTGTTCACAATCAGGAAGTAACTTTTTCTGAATTGTTTATGCTTAAATTTTGGATTTTAATACTTGGTTGTAAAAAACAAATAAAATGACAAAAGAGTGAGTGAATCATTAGAAACATTGATATGAATTCATGGCTTGGTGGTAAAATACACAGTGTGCCTATTTGTGGAGAAATATCATCAGTATATAGTTGGATCTAGTTTCAATTCTGGCAGCTATAATATTGTGCATTGACTGATGCCCCTCTAACGACCTTTGAAAACTCAGGCAAGCTATTTGACAAATGTTTACAAGGGGTGAGCTATAGCATTACTGAACTTTTGGACCAATCAAAGGTGAGAATATGTTTCCTATGCTTGTTCAGGATCAGATGTATTCCCCTAATCCATGAATATATAGATATCAATGATTAGAAAAGTCCAGAGCTGTAAAGTTGATTCACCCCGTTCCGATTCCACTGGTATTCCTTGCTAGGCGAACATAAACGCGACAGACTTGAGAAAATACAACGGGCAGCTCTGAAGATAATTTTTCCAGATTTAGAATACGATCATAGATTATCTGTCTTAGGCATCCCAAAACTCTGTGATTTTCTTTTTGATATCTCTTATTCACATTTTCTGCGTATAGTGAATAATGAATCACATCCTCTTTTTAGTGAACTACTTTTCAACAAGAATTCCAGAACATCCTCTCGGGCTATACAAATTTTTCGGCCAAAACTCTGCAGGACTGAAAGGCGGAGAAAAGGCTTTTTTAATTTTTTCATGACCTATCATGACAACGGTCTAGTATATAAATAATTTTTAGTGTGTTGTTTTTACTATGCCATACCATCGCTCGCATTCTGTACCATCTGTCATGATGATTGAATGAATACAAATCAAATCAAATAAAAAAAAAAGTGATAGGTTCTAAGGAGTTTATTGTTTGAGGGAAGTTTTTACCATTAGTTTGCATAGCTTGTATTGAGTGAGATGTATCAGTAGACTTTTGTTCTGTGGAATCGGGATTTGATGATTGACTATTATTTTGACTAGCAGATTGCGAGTTTTTATGACTCTGTGGAGCTTTGAGATTCTCTGTATTCTGATTGGTGGATGATTGAGTTGAGTCTGCATTCTGATTGGCCACAGACACTTTCTCTTTAGCCTCCTTACATCTCTTGTACATCATACATGGTATGGCGCCTACTGGTACATCGTGTGTCTATTATAGGAAAGGAGGTTGATAAACATTGTGCATATAAATTCATGTACTACATACTAATTACTCGAATCAAGTTGTGATCAAAGATCTGGTATAAGTCAGCAGTGATCCCGATTGGCTCAGTCCACCCACTGAGCTCCAACACCTTGCCATTAAACTATGCTGTTACTTGTTCCAAATTTAATGATACTGCAATTCTAAGAGTGCAATTAGGCAGAGTACTCCTGCAATCATTTCAACCATTATAAAATTAATCTCTCAAAATGGCAACGTAAAATGTGATGTGAGAAAATAAGTAGCTGCATATGGTTTACCTTAGAAGAAAAAACTCAAACCGTATCATGTAGTCATTGTGCTCCTTACCTTAGCATATCTATCAAGCAGGCTGTAAGGCCGAGACCATGTCACTACACGAGTAGCCAGGTGACAGTAGACTGGTAATCCTGTCTCATGCACAAGTTCCTTCCAGCCTTCAGGTAACTCCTCAAACTGAAGCTTTGGTATAATATCTAAGGAGAGAAGATCACCAATTCTTAAAGCTATGCGAAATGATACCTAAACAACACAGCATTTCGCATTCCATCCAGAAGATAGGATCAATATATTGCCGCACTGATCACCCCAATGAATGCCTCAATTTTTTTGCGAAGCACAGATTGAGATTATTAAGTTGAACAGAAATCTTATCAGTTGATTCAAAGTTAACACAAATCTTAAAATGTTTCCAAATTCACTCTTGTAATAATAATAGGATATAAATGTCATCTAAATCAAACAATGCTACTTTTTCATACCTTTGACTAAATGTCGTGTCATAAGCTGATAGCCCTCTGCGTTCTCCTTGTTCTCCGCCCCTGAACCCTTAGTTGTATCAGTACCTGTGTCCGCTCCTGTAGATGAGGATGAGGTACCGAGGGTAGAGGATGACAGACTGTCTGTTGGAGCGCTACTCAGACTCAGGCCGGATGTAGAGTCTAACAGATTGTGAGCGTGTGTTGTCAGATCTTCTATAGGGGGAGGTGCTGGCTCTGGTTCTGGAGGTAGAGGTGGATTAACAGAGCAGCCGCTAGGAGTAACTGTAACAATACATTGAGTAAGTAAGTCATGTCACATTATCCTATCTGATATTACCATCTGCTGACCACTGTTAGAAGTTCCCTGATGCAAAACTTTTCTTATTCCTTATTCATTATATGCACGATTTAACAGCAAATACATTCTTTAATTGAGAATTTTGAAAATGGCACAGCTACTGGAAACATTGGTTGTTTTACGATCAAATTGTAAGTGCAGATAACTTTAAGCTGTTTGCCGCCATCTATGCGACGAGCCGGTAAAACCAGAGTCAGACAATCATACTGTGTTGTAAGACTATACTATATAAAATCATTTTTCCAAGAACAAAATGAATTTTGCAACATATCACCTCTTTGTGCAATTTATCTGATTGAAGAAAGGATTATGTAGGACGTATTTACTTGGTTTTGGAGGTTTGACATCAGCTGTCTCCTCGGACGATGGAGCCTGTGGTTGGTTGTCTGATGAGGGAAGTGGTGGATTGTCTAAGTCAGTAGAGATGGATAATGCCATTGATTGATCAGAGATACGCATTGGTTCCTGAAAGAAAAAAAATTATCTTATTTTCTGTCGCCATATTATTTCATTTATCGTTGAAACGGTTTACAAGTCAGTTTTAGGTCTGAAAAAAATGATGCTTTGCTCATTTTGGAAACAGATTCCCAATGGCTGAGGAAAATAAAGGCTTCATGGCTGGTGATAGCAGACAGACTAAGAGCATACCACAATCCTTTTGGACCTCAACAATACAGGAGGGCACAACTCCAAACTATGGAAATTATAATAGTTCTGCTCTTCAGCTTAATCAAGGAGTGCTCCAGCGGAGTCTAACTAGCCTGAAACCTGAGCAGATTTACCGCACAACTACTGAGGAATCCTAGTCGGAATATGATGAGCCCAATATCTACCGAGAGGAACACACTTTTGTTTATTTATCACAATAATGTTGAATTTTAGCATATAAAACAGCATAGTGACTCTTTCCACATCAATCATTTATGCTTTTATTTTCTAACCAAATGTCACAACAGAGCTAACTCAATGATAGTAATTGTTTTATCACAGTGTAGGAAGTATGATTGCTATAAAAGTGAGGGCAACTGGTCCATGTAAAGTGAGGCTCGTTATGTTAAAAGAAATTTACCTGTTTGACGCAGAGTTCAGGTTGTTGGTCAGTGGTAGGACTTGGTGTTTCAGCATCATCTAATGAGGACTCGGCACTGGCTATACTGCTACATATATCAGACTGGAACATATCAGCTAAACTGGGTACTGTGGGCAACACACAATCATCTCCCGAATCCTGAGCCTGCCAATAATACATTATAACTTCTTCATCTACAATATTGCTCAGGTCTCATATGAAAACTGACCTAGGCATTAATGGCTTAATCTTGTTGATGATGATCACCAACTAGTGAACGAAAGTTGACGGTAGGAGAGCTACACTGGACAAAGACATGGCGAATTCACATGTCACATGACCTTGACCTCAGGTACTGACCTGTCTATCAGTGAGTAGATGTGATAAGTCGAGATCATTGTCTGTTATACACTCAGCAGCACCAGGTAGGTGTGACGCTGTGCTATCCTCTGTAACTGATGATGCTATGTAGCCAGTGGCTCCCGTTGAGCCCTCCTCCGCAGTATGAGATGGTGATTTATTCTGGTAATACAGAGTAGATAATCGAGAAAACTTGGTATTTTTTGCCATATGAACCACATTTGAACAATATTATATAAAAAACACTTTTCCTTGAAATTATCATGGATCGCTTGAAACAAAAACTAATAGAATATATAGGAATTATCCAAAGTATTACGAACTAGCAGATTTATGCAATATGACATGCATATGAGCTACAAATGATTCTACTAGCTGTGAGTGAATGACCTGGAAACCATATAAAAAACTTATTAAAAAATAGAGCCGGCAAAGTTAACTCCACGCTCATAAAAACAGGCGTTTGTCCTATGAGTTATGAAGAACATGCTTTATTAGTGTATTTATAAAATAATAAAATATTTGATACCTTGGACTTTTTGCTTTTGTTAGATTTCTTCTTCTTTCGAGGAGGTTCCTGAGCATCATTATCCATTGTGTAAAGCTGGACAACTACAAAATATTACACTCAGGCTAACAAAGGATGATCTCACAGTAATTTGTGCTAAAGTCAGTAGCCAAGCTAACATGTACATACAACCAACATGCTAAAAGGCTAGTAAAGTAGGGTAGGAGAAAACAAGTTAATCAGAACAACAAACATAGTGCTGCAGGAACAAATGGTGAAGTTCTTAGAACCTCCTAGTCATCCATTAGCATTGCTGTGTTCTGGCTCCCATTGTTGTGAGAAATGCTTCCTTCCTGCATGAAGAATTCCATGTTATAATTGATTTATGAGCTGTAGTTTGATGTTACATGGCAGGAGGTACACTACAGGAGTCTGACTGACAGCTTATTCAGGGCAAATACTAAGAAATAAGCTCGTGGTCAGCTTCAGCAGTATCCAGACGCCTATGATATGATGATGAATTGGGCCTTGTTTCTTACATGTGCAGGTATCATGTCCTCTGTGTGGCTCATCAAGGCCTGAGTGTATCCTTTAACGTTTCATGGTTTCGGTGTTTTAGGACATTTGTCGACATATTGAACGGATAACATATGTCAACATCATTCACTTAAACACTGACCGTAACATATGGTTTGGAGAGTGAGAACAGAAAACTAAGATGAAGTGACTTTGGATATCTCTCCTTCGTTTCAGATCGAACAAATATAAATGTGGGTATTGAAGAGTATTTTGAAGTAAACCGACACTCAAAATTTAACAAAGAGTGTCAATTTGACTTCAAATATAACAGAGGTTCAGAACAAATCTCAACTCACAAGGGACAGATTTGTTTAACTGATGAAATCAGCCCTTCAACACCAGTCACATTCTTCAATATGAAAGATTGTCGAGTTAATGACCCAATCATAATGAAGGACTGTGCGGCCAACATGAGCAGCAAACTAAAAGGCAACATGGAAAATACACTCTGATTGAAGCAAACTCAAATCAAAATCTTAGAACCAATCCAAGCACAAAACCTGGCACATACATTGTCTTCTCTCTTCATGCCACTTGATAGAGTGGATCAATCCATCAATTACGGGATGACTCAATAACACCTCATGCTTATGAGCGCAACTATTTGTTGAGATACTTAGATCCCTATCAAGCCTCAACAACGATTATGTAAATTTAACGACACCTTACTCCTCAATTTTCAAGTTCATTTTTCATCAAGGTCAACAAGTCTAGGAAAGGGATGCTGGAGTAATAAAATTGAATAGACAGCAGAATCAATCAATAGTCAGTTTTCTGAGCTTGAGTTTGAGCCTATGTTCGGAGCCATTCGGAAACTCCTTAGTTTCCAGAGCACAGGAGAAATGAGCTGGAGTGGACTCGAAAACCGCTGATAATAACATAAAATGTATCCTTTTTGAACACTAATGGGGATACAGTTTTGGAAATTTAGCCATTTATATCAATTTCTGCATGTTTTGTTGTCATATTTCCTGGGATTTTTCATGGATATTGTTGCATAATTAAAATTAATCAGTTTTCAATTCCCTGTTGATTGGAAAAACCGTGTCCCTCTAAATTTCAAAGATGCCAAATCTGAAACAGTATACGGTTCTCAAGATAAAGCGTTTTTTGGCAATACTCTCATATGCTGCGAGGGCCAAATAGTACCCAAATGGAGAGGACATCTCCGAATAAGAGTTGGAAAACTGTCTATTATGAGTGGATTTTGGAAGTGGTGAAATGTCAAATATTTTGATTTACTGAATATCTCATAACCTTGGAAAAATAAAAGGCCTTGACTGATGGGGCAATCAACCACTGAATATGCACAAAGTACAGAGAGCCTGTGGAGAAATCAGCAATATTTTCATTAAAATAACAACTTCCATTATCATGTTATTCTTCCTTCAATTTCACATATATTCCAGGTAGTTTGCATCGATGGTTCCACCCAAGATCTTATCAGCATTATCCCAATAAAATCTGGTGGTGGATGCTGAACCCAGCTAGAGCACTCGCAAGGCCTATGAGGCTCTAAGTCTAATTTAAAGATAACATGTTCCCTTCTTAAATTTGTAACGCATTTCTCTTGGGAACAGAGTTGGGAACAGGGTTTGGATTTAAGTTCAAATTTTGGGATACTAGCATTTAATGTAAAACTTTCATGCGCAAGGCTGGCTTCGACATTTGATTATTTTAACCTTCATTCAGGTATTCTTTAATTCGGATCAGCATACCATACATACATCACACATACGAGACACACCACAGCAGCTGACCAGATAATTCATCCACTAGTTTACATCTCAATAGAATAAGTCAAATAATAATAAAGAGACCATTTATTACCGGCATAACGCTACTTATCATGCCATGACAAGCCTTTGCCAATTTTGGTTGAGTAGGTAATTAGTGCTAGATAGGTTATGTAGAATTATATAATAGTCTATAAAAGAGGAAATTGGACCGAGTTGTAACTATGATGGTAAGTAGTACGGTGAAAGCAGGACAATTTAATTAAGTGAGCTAGTAAGTACACCACACGTCTTTACAGAAGTTGTACATATCACTTTCAAAGTGATTGGGATATAAACAGGTAACTGTTATCTGCATTCAGAGTTCTTAGTCTAATTAATTTTTCTTTCCTATGTTGTAAATGGTATGTTTTAAGTACCTTCTCATCTCAACTAAAAGTGAAATCTACTGAGAACTTATAACTCGGACAGCATGGGGCCCCTGGGACTCACGACACACGCCTTAACTTAGCCAAAGTCCAGTATCAACCACTGTTACTTGACATTGGCAAAGTGAAGGCATGGAAGTCCCAGGGGCCCATGTCTGACAGGAAGAACCGGGCTACTTTACTGTGTATATCGAGGGAAGGGTCTCTGACATCCAATGTTGTTGCCGGACTACCCGCCCACTGGAAAACAGGTCGGGTGCAGTGAGTTACGGACTCAAATAGTATGTAACCAGGGGAGGGCAAGATGGAGTTTGTGAGTGAGGCCAGCCTATCACAGATATCTATCTCCTGGAGTTAAAACTAAATGCATGCATGTTATGTAATACTGTTAGTGTTACTCACTGTATGCAATGCCTACTTAACACTTACATCAAAGACGACATCACGCTAGACCGCCTAAGGGGCGTAAGGGGCGTGCCTCTGTTTTTGGACATAACTACATAAGGTTTGGACATTGTTTCAGAATGCCATCCCATGGGTAGGGCATTTGGGTTCAGAGTGGGTACAAGTACCCATCCAGTAGGGCATCAGTAGTATTGTCCTCTGATTGTCCTTAGATTTTCATATCCCGTATTATCCGGGGCAGAAAACTGTTATGAAAACAGTTCCCTGTGGCAGCGATAGAGCGTGGCTCGTTCCGTGTTTGTGATCTTGTCGAGACTGTAGTATGGGGCTGGTTAATTACTTCATCGTAGGATGTGCAGAGTGCAGGGTGGGCCTCCTCTCTTGACAGTACCTTATTTAGGAGCTTTACCCTGGAGTTCTTCCGCCGAAAAACTAGCTGTTCCAGCTGCAATTTCTCCTTTGCTTCCGTAACACCCCTCCTCCCCTTCAATCCACAGATCATTCTCACACCTTGGTATTGCACAATATCTAGTGCCTCGATCTCCCTCTTTGTGGAAGGATCCCAGGCACGGGAAGCATATTCCAGATGAGGAAGGCAGATAGACTTGTATGCAATCAGTCTGGGTCTCTCCGGTGCCCAGTAGAGAGCTCGCCTGATCGTCCCAATCTGCTTTCTGGCGCTGCAGATTTTGTCGGCTATGTGGTCAGTGAACTTTAAGTCTGACTGCAGTATCACTCCCAAGTATTTGCAGTGATCTGTGTGCTCCAGCACTATATTGTCCATAGTGTACTCTGGGACTGTTCTCTGGGGATGGAAGGCAATAATCTTACACTTCTTAGCATTAAAACTCATCCCCCAGGTGTCCAGTGAGAGTGACACCAAGTTTGCAAGTTGACAAAATGTCCATGTAATGGAATGGATGGTTATGGGCAAAGTACCAATGCTGCTGATAGCTCTAGATCATTTTGCCTAGAAGGGCCAGGGGAGGGTTTAGCACAGCCATTTAATTCATTGCTGTGACCACATCCACCCTCTCACTCCACTGTGACTCACTGCCAAACCTTTTACTTAACTTTTAGTTAGTTTTTGCCAGACCAGAGTGAGGGAGAGGATAATGATAGTCTATCCTATCCCTGATTTTGCAGTAAACAAGTGTGCAATAATCTTACTTTGTGCTTTAACAACAGCGTATAACAATGGCACACTTGAAAATGTCCCTGGGAGTTAGTCTATGGTGCAATTGTTTTTCCTTCTTGCGCCATTCATACAGGTTAAACAGTAAAGAAAAACTCAAAAGAAAGCAGTGTCTAGTTCGAAAACATCCAGTACAGTATTGAGTTTAACCACACAGGAAACACAAGATCCTATACCTTGTGTGGGCATAGCATCTACCCCTTTTTTGTTCCTAGAATCTGGGCTACATAATTCTTTCATCTCGCCATTGTCATATTACTAGGATAAGATATGATTGGTTAGTCGATTTCTAGTAAACCAATCATTGACCAGAGGCATTTGTTTAGCTGTAGCTTATATGCTGCTGCATACACATTGATCTGACTGCCAGATACTTCCTACTCCTAGTAGAAAAAGTAGTGAATTCCTTGTGACCATTGGATTCAATACACATATTTTTGCAATTATGACATGAGAAACTCTGTCATACACAAAACAAAGAAAAGAGTAGCCTGATTGTAGGTAAGTGAGTCAGTAATAGGTAGGTAGATAGATCAAGGAATTAGAGACTCCTTCCTTGGATTTGGAAGTTGGGTAGATGGACATTGAGAAATTCAAGTCAATGAATGTGTTTAATCATGGCATAATCATTTTGACAGCACTGGCAATAACCAACTGATGGCACATTACATAATTAATCATATTTAGCAGCAACAAATTATGAAGTTACTTAAAATTGTAACTAGTATCCATCCTATCTATCTCTATTAAAGTTCTTCAACTCCTCCTAGTCCTTGCTATGTTACATGTATGTATGTGTGTTGTGTCATTTTATAGTCAACCAGATTAATAGATATATTTGAGCACACATGCAGTATACTAGCTTAGTCCATTATTGAACAAGGTCTTCCTTTGAGCATTCATCCACATAGAATTAGGAACTGTCTTGTGAATTTCAGCCAGGATGCACACATCGTGACCAACATCAAACCAATGAAGGGAGTTCATTGATCAAACCCATTGTCCCACCACATTATTTAGTTATGGTAGACATGACCTCTAATCCGAGTGGGCCACACACCGGATAGGTTGTGAGGGGAAGAAGTCCTCTATTTCCCGACTTCTAACTAGTACCACATGGGCAGCTGTTACTATAATTTCATTTTCATAGTTATTCACTCATCCAGCTCCCTCTAACTGACATATATACTATCATTAGTCTACCAGAAAAATTTAATTACTGGAATGTTTACTCATAAGTGGCCGGTAGGGGCACCACACACTGAAGCTTATAAAAGTTTCACAACTTATTCATTCCTATATGGGGAAGATGTTGCACTATAAAACGAGGCCAAGGGCCTGTTTCATCATGCATTGTCTTTAACCAAGGCGTTTTACTGCATACTTGTTTTACCTGTAACCACTGTATAACCACAAGGTACTTTTTACTGTGGAATTCACTCAAAACCGTGCCCAAATTGCGGCTGTAAAACATATAGGCCAGATGATGTATCTTGTATATAATTGTTGTTCCTGCTACAAAGTTTGAAGACTAACTAACCTCACAGTGTGTTAAATTTGATACTGTATTTCTTACAAGAAATTGTGCTCTTTTTTCAGAACTTACCAAGGAAGTAATTTGAGGCCGCCACCATGATGAAGAATAAAAAGGATTTCGGATTAAAGAAGAATCTTTTCCGGGTGAAGCAGCTCGCTGATCAAGGTCTAGGAAGGTGAGCTGACTAATCTGATAGATACACCATCACAGGCAAAATTACAAAGCTGATTCATGTCCCGGCCTTCCGGCTCCTCATGTCGGCTCCTCATGTCGGCTCCTCATGTCGGCTCCTCATGTCGGCTCCTCATGTCGGCTCCTCATGTCGCTTGGTTCTACCATGATTTAATTGTACTTTATAATCATGGATATCCACAAGCTTGTATTCATTAGCTTGGATATACTGATAATGAGGGTCTGTCTGGCTATAATATTAGTCTTATTACTTCACAGTCACTCCTATCGCTGTCTCAGACAAGAATCTATCACATATCCCCGCTCAGCTCATCGTTTACTTCTCACATTCTTGATTTTCACAGTCCATACATTGTCACTAATTGACTGAAGTGAGGCAATATTAAAGCGCTATTAGGACGAGAGCCATGAGTGGTCTCATGTGAAATATCGATATGATATAGAGGGGGCGGGATAAACTCATGCTAAACTTCACTAGTAGCATGCGTCATTTTGTAGCATCATTTATCATCTTCTTCACACAAATATTTTTGTCTGGAACTATCGCTGCAGTTAATTCCTTCGTTGGTGTTTTTCATAAACTCATAAATACTTAACCATGTGGTTTTCAAAGGCATGTTCATCATTCTGATTCTTGTCTGCTTGACTTGCCAGATGTTTTACTTTTGTTTGGATGTCCATTTAAGAAAATAAGTGACAACTGGAAATTTTGCGCAGCATGAAATTATTTGCCCATGGATTGCCTGAATTTATGGCCATTTTACTAAACTGACTATGGGGCTCCTGGTACCGGCTTATGATAAGCTCGTACGTACGAGAGACAAGAGCCAGTCAGCAGACTGCAGCTCATAACTATTCACTACTGCCCTTGTGTTATGTATGAGTTACTGTGTATGTATGTGTTATTACATCATTTTAGTGATTTGTTAATGAAGGCTTGATTGGTCATTGTTTAACAGTGTACTGAGTGATATTTTGATAGTGTTTGCTCTGGCCAATCTTTGGGTGCATTGAACATTGCAGTTCTTGGTATCTCAACATGTCTGCGCGAATTTCCCAAATTCTGTTGAATGGATACAGATCCATTCAATGTCCTGGAATGACAACTCATTATTATTTTGTCCCTACATTAGAAGCTAAGATACTCTATTTAATTGTTTGAAGTGTCTTGTTGAAGCTTATTAGAATGAGTCACATTGGATTAGTGGAGAGCATAGTTGTAACAGAGACTATAGATATCTATAGTCTCTGGTTGTAACATGATCACTTCCTGTAAATGTGCATAAAATACTCTGAACATTAAAACCTTTTTTGCCCCTATTATCACTTTGTTAAGCGGTTGCCCACCCAATGAACTCAGGCTTTCAAATTTTCCAGGTCTGGATCAATAAAATGCGATCTCGGCAGCTAACATTGTCAGACTTGTGAAGCCTGTCTTTTTATAAACACGAAAATTGTGATTCACTCTTGGTATTTACAGTCCAAACTTGCTAGGCATGAAAACAAATGGGTGTCTTTTTCCTGACCTCGACTCAGAGAAGGGTATATATCAATAAGATAGAGAGAGAGAGAGAAAGAGTAGATCTATATCATACTTTATGAAGTATGCTATGTGGCTTATCTATGAACTACATGGCGATTAACACACTCAATGCTCTAGGCTCTGTGTTATTAGGTCCTGTCTTACGCTCTCGTGTGCCTCATGAGATAGAGTATAGATAGTTCGATCATACCAGCTTTTAACTATAGGTTTTATCACTCTGCACTAGAACTATTAATTTTTATCTTCAGCAGTTTTGGATTGCTAAAATTACTGGGTGTACTGATTTGTGTGAGTACCGCCAGCCTTTCACCTGACAGTACACACATGTGTATGTTGTCTGTGGGTTGGGGTGTCAAACAAACCACTATGAGCTTCTACACAAAAAAAACAACGGGAAGTTTGTTACAGCCTCACCGGGAGGCTGTCGGGCAAGGGGCAAAAGTCTGGGGGGGGGGGGCTCAGACTAACAGATCAGTAGCAGTAGTAACTTGTAACCTAATCTAAAATCCTGCCAGTCATATCACTATATCTTCTTATCTACTGGATGGTCTGATTTCCTACTTGAGATACCAGCGCTATACGAGCACTATATACAAGACTATACACACAATGACAAGTTTATCACCATAATTCAAACACTTCCTGCTTATTGGTAAAAATATGGCGCAAAGCAATGAACACATTCAAGTCATTCAGTTCTCTATTTCCCTACCACGACACAGAGCCAGTTGAGAGCCGTATAGATCACTAATTTAAAAGCAGTTTGTACAACCAAGTATCATACATCTCGCACTGCAGATATTTCTGCACTAGTCAGCTCTGATATCATGAATCCTGTAGCAATGCAAACACAATCGTCTGTGCTAATTCTGACACCTGTACCTTGAGTGTAAGTCATGTTACTGTCATTAATACTGAGAATAATCTTCTGTTCTGGCAATTATGATAAATTAAAATAACTGATGAGCGGTAGTAGGCCCTAATGGTTACACAGTTTCTGGGAGGACTATTAGCAAGCAATCATTGTGTGCTACTTTTGCCGCTAATTAGATTCGGAGGTTGGGAAGTTTGTGGCCGCCCTCTGAGCTTAAGCCAATCTTGACAAAGACAATGGTCATGGCTTTAATGAGAGAGGCGTTCCTTGACACTCGATTACACTCTAATGGTCGCCAGTACTCAAGTTTCAGATCGCCATCATTTGTATGAGGGAAGATATATACTATTGTTGTGGAAGTGACCATAATTATCATGATCATACATACTGCGTGACTCTTGAGACAAACTTTTATTTTACTCACTGCCCCATTATTCTATGTGTGAGAGAACACAGTCACCACACACCATACATGGTGTATATATAATTGCTGAGATGACTATATAATATGCTCATATTGAGTGGATTACTAATGTAACTTAAGTCAGTAAGGGTCGGACAGCAGTAGGTGGCTAATATTGATCATTGATGATAAGTGTTATCCACAGAGAATACATTAGATTTGGTTACATTAGCATGATGATAGCAGACCGCAGTGAGTTACAAAGTCCAATAGATGCATTCCCAGTAGTTAGAGAACTGAACCCTTATTTTTCTGAGTCAGAGTTTTACCAAGATGATTTGGGTAAAAACATGGATAATCTCTAGAGTACCAGGTAGTCTTAGTTGTGCCGGCCTTATTTCTGTCTTCCTGTATTTTGACAATGGCATGACCTCTCCTTGGGCTGAATGCATGCAGCTAAAGAAAAGAAAACAGAGTAAGTGCCGTGATGCAAAATCATAGCCTAAATGCTTGGCAATATCAGAATGGTCATTGGATGTAATAATGATCCTCAGTGTGATCCGACACAACAAAGGGAAAAGAAGGGAAGTTCTATAGAAGCCTTAGAGCTGACTTCATAATAAGGTACACTGTTTGTAGGGTGGTAGAGTGCGTGTCCACACCACTCACTTATATAACCGGTGTCTAATTACTGGGTTCTGTGTACCCATCAGTTATTTTGTGAGTCTGATAAGTAAAGTGAGGAAGTGACAAAGCTTTACAGGCTTCTGCTGCTGCTACAGAGTTTAAGGATTATAAACATGAAGAGACCAGTAGCTTCAGCTATCAAACACTGGGCTGCTAAACATATCCTTGTGCAGCGTGTGTAAGTCATCATACCACAGTCTGCTGACTGTATCTGTCTCTGTGGTCAGCGTTAGGGATTCATGGATTAGGCACTATTGTGTGGTTGGTGTACCCTAATTTTTCTTTCTTACCTTCGTGATCATGCTTCTTACTTACTTACTCCATACACATCCTTGTCAACTACAATCTCTGTATTCTTGAACGCGAATTAGACCATTGCCTGCGGTGGCTCATGACTCATGTTCCAATACATCATCGAGACTTGATTTTAGGGTTAACTGTGATATTCTATGCACATTGTAAAACACTATAGATGCTAGCAGTAAGGGGTAAGAGGTAAGGGTAAGACACGGATATATTTGTTTTATTTTATTATACTCTAAGTTTGTTGTGTTGCCTTTCAGAGCAGAGAAGACCGAGGTCTTATCAGAGGATTTACAAAATGCGGAGAAGAAAGTGGAACTGCTGAAAACGGTGCTACAGAATATGGTGAAGAAGCTAGCGGTGCTACTACATGCTTATACTGTGCATGACCAGGACAAAAAACTGGTATGTCCAAACAAGCTTCTTTGTATGCGCTTTGTCTTGCTCACATTAAATATTTTTTGACACTATCTGTGCAGTAAGCACTGAACCTGGAAGTTAAGTCTACTACTGTTGGGTTAGCCAAGGAGAAGTTAATGTCAGACTGAGAACATGCAGTGATTTACAGAACCCGATCAGTGCGCTCAGACTGATTATCTAACCTAACTGTCCATTTCTATCTGAATTAGTAATAGATTTAATAAGATGTCAGTCTCCTGGGTATTGACCCACATCAGTAAATTATGTAGGTCTCTGTGTTGTAGCAGCTTGAATGTATATATAACTATTGTTTTTACTCTCAAGCCCTCGACCCTTGATAGTATGAATCACAAGCTCGCACTAAACTTTCAACTTTGATGCTAAGTTTGAAGCCTATCATTATCTGAAATTTGATAAGTAGTGAGTTTCATGAGGCAGCGAGGGGCAGACCAGCCTGTTATTGACAGCCAGTGAGATTCATCTCATGGTATTATAGGCCTGTATACTTGTAACAATCAGATTTTGGTATTGTGATATCAGCGAAGTCTGTGATAACTGTAGTCTATTCCTGCGCTGATAAGTAAGCTCTGATATAGGAGAGACCTTAGTATATAAATCATGGGTGGGTGGGCCGACAAACATTACAAATTAGCTGCTTTTGACAGATCATCAACATTTTCTGCATACTTACTCTGCCATTTGATTTCAAATTGATGACAACATCAACAGTAATGCCAATATAAACATATCTTACTCATTACATCATGGCCTTTAGCTTTTTTAAGCTCTATGTTTACTCATACATTCCTTTAGGATGGGTTTGTCATTATGTCCCAGGGCCAAGCCCTGTAAGAAGTACTAACGGCGGCAGCGGCAGCAGCTGTATATTCTGTCAGTAGACTGCCAATCATTAGTATTATCTGATAGAGACATTAGGCCTATCCTAGCTATCCTAACTATCCTATAACGGGTTACCCTCATTTTATAGCCCTCTCTTATCATTGACCTGGCCCAGACTATATTACACTAATACATTGAGTAATAATACCAGCAGTATCATCTTACTGATTATACAAGCTTTTATCTCCTATTGATTTTTACCCTGAAGCGTTTCAGGCTTTACTACTGTAATAATATTTTTCAGGGTTGTCTCAGATGTTTGCTTTTATATTTTTACAGAAAAAGATGCCCACAGTACAGCTAGCTCAGTCACTAGATGAGAACAGTCTGACTATGGGAGAGGGTATGCTAAGGTAATGTTACATACTGAGTCACACCGACACACTGTCTAAATGTCTAAATGTCTAAATGGAAAAGCCTGTCAAACCCCCCCCCCCCCCCCTCCCAGCATGAGATTCAAAATTGAACACAGAAAAAAGGCGCTGTGGATGTATCGAGCGTTAGCACACTTGAACGTAAATCATCTTAAAACTCTCTTTTTTTCTTCCAATTTTCAACCCTTGGGGAAAAAACAGTAACCACTTAGTTCCTTATGGATGTAACCTCAATCTGTTGTTAGCCTATGTCAACATCTCAAATGTAAACCAGACCTTTAACCCAAAGAGTTTAAAATATCCTACATTTTTTGTCTATCGTTTATCACAGAGATAGTGAGTTTGATTTATGACTGATGGCCTGTTTCTTATGGTTTCAGTGATGTGTTATTTCACTTCTGTTTTGTAGCGATGTATTTGATCATTGTGCCAAAGGTTTGAGACAGATGGGGGAGGCACAGGTTACATATGAGATGATTGTGGAGAAAGAGGCGCTGGAATACTTTCAGCAACTGTTGGACGTAAGTGTGAAGACTCTAACTCATTCATATATAAATGTGTGAACCTATCGAGTCATCTCTGTCGCCCACCTGAGACCTGTTTGGTGGTTGTGTTAGGGGCTCCCTTACCCTCCGACTCCGAATCAACATAGCTTGTTGTGACAAGCTGCTAATATTTCATACATAGGCTTGCTAGAACTGACTATACATCTTATCTTACCAATCATTGAGTCACCCAGCGCAAAGTGTCAACAACACTGCATAGTCATGTTATTATTGTTATTATTGACCAGCAGGGTGAAGTAGGAAGAGGACATATGATAGTATGATAGTATTGCCTGTATTTCTGTATTACCAGTCTAATATAAGATCCGTGTAGAGACTATCAGTATTACTGATTAGCAGACATGCACAGCTGAACTAACATTCTGTTGTTTACTCTGTTTCTATGACCCAAACTGTAAAATAAAACATAAAATACATGAAGACTGCAGCTTATATAAATATGTATGTGTATAATATGTCACTTATGAGGCTTTATGTTTTTATTACAGGTTGACATTCCGGCTATAAAGAAAAGTAAAAATCAGTTAAAACAGCTAACATTAGATATGGATGCCACTAGATCCAGGTAAGGTGTTTAACATGTGAGTAATACTGAGTGACAAATGGAAAATATACAGAGAGATGAAAACTTATGTGACCAAACCTTGTAATCTGACTGTCAGTGATTCATCTGTAACTAAGCACACAATGCTGTTGACATGAGTTAACATATGACTTATTTTTATCACCTTTATTTCATTATTTTAAGGCTGACAAGGTGGTTATGCTGACGGTATCATGCTATGATTACTGTAATGCATGTTGCCCTCTTCCTATATACTTTTTAATCTAAGCAAAGAGTTTTGGATGCAAGTCCTATTTTCCCTGATCTAAGGAGGGAATCGTCTTCTCCTTTACTATTTTGTTCAGAGAGAGAACAACTCACAAATCACTAGGCTACTGTGTCTTGTACAAATGATTGCAAAAGCAAATGATTCATTAATGCACTAATGAGGTGAAATACATATAGTTTCACAAATGGAAGAATCCCTATGGGGCGCATGCTATAGAGTCAGTGATTCTGTGTGTATATGAGATTATCTCCACTTTTCTCTGAGCGATGGTTATATGCTGAGTACTGTGTATCATTTATAGACAGCAGTCAGCTAATAAGGAGAGTTCACATCATCCGTCCTCCAGTAACCAAACTCGTACAGATACTCTAACTAATGATCTCGAGGACGCTGAGAAGAGAGTCGCAGAGTGTAAGGATAGATACGCTACTGAGATGCTCACATTCATGTCTAAGGAGGCTGAGATATGTCAGCGTATCGTAGAGGTAAGCAGGCTCAGCTACATGATAAACGCACCGTCACTCATGAGCAGGAGGTCATGTTGTTATTCACCATCAGTATCATCACCATGTTGCGTTGTCAGCTTCAGTAACAGACTGGCACCTTCTCTTTTTCATTTTCAATCATCATAACCGTCATCAACATCAGTGGTCCAATCAGGCTTTGATATTGAAGTCAGCCAGGCTGTTATTACTTTTATTGTTGGTGAGTTTGAGGCAGAACCTCACTGGTTGACATTAGGTCCAGGCAACTTACCAGACTCCCTTTACTACGTACTGATATATAATTATTGGTTATTTATAGTGGATGGACGCCCAGGCACAGTATTACAGATCATGTCTCACTCATGTAGATGATATGCTTCCTGATATAAAGTGTATGATAGGTATGTATTCTATACCCGAGGTATACATCTTGTTGTAATCATCCTCCATAATTGATCTTCTTGGACATGTTGTGAAACCTGCACAGATGAGCATTGCATTGCATTGCTACCTATTTGAAAGAGCTTGAGCTTATTACCTAAATAAGAATCCCCCCTCAACTGACAGTATTCAATATTTTGCTGTGCCTCATTATTATATCATTTCACTTGGTGAATATGTAGGGCACAAAGAGCAACTTAGGTTCTCTGGGAAATTGTTGGTAAGAAACTTGGAAATGACAAGCTGTTTTGATTGACGCACATTTATTTATTTCTACAGAGCAACACTCGACTCGTCCTGTGTACGGGTGTCCACTAGATGAGCACCTTCAGTCCTCTGGCCGTGAGATAGCTCTGGTGATCGAGGCCTGTGTCGGTATTCTCTATCACGATGGACTGGAGGAGGAGGGGTTATTCAGAATCGCTGGGAGCGCTGCTAAACTCAAAAAGCTCAAGGTGCAGTAACAGCTTCACCTTCAATTCTAATTCAGACAATTTGCTTTAGCTAGGCTTAGCTTGGATTCAAGCATTGCCTCCTCTCCTGTTCATGTTGGTAAAAGAACAGATTATTTTAATTGTAATGCTTCAAGTTCAGCTCATCTTCAATCAAGAAAGTTTAAATCAGGATGCAGAATTCTCCAGTGTGAGCTACATAAGAACCTATAAAACCCAAAAGATTAGGACTTAAACAGGTCAAGACAATAGCAAAAGTTGAACCTGTCAACAGGTGTATTCATGCGCTCATGTTATGATTTGTACAGACACACCCATAGCGTACAGCCCTCCGTTTGATGTTACTCATACTCAGATTTACTATGTTTGTATAGGCAGCGTTTAATGTCGGTACACTGGTGGATATGGAGGAGTATTATTCAGACTTTCATGTAGTAGCAGGAGCACTGAAGCAGTATGTCAGAGAGTTACCTGAACCTCTTCTTACCTTTGATCTGTTTGATGAATTTCTCTCCTGTCTGAGCATGTGAGTTCTCTCACATGTACTAGGTGCAAACTAAGTCTAAACTAACTATCATTCCTCTCCGTGTAATACCAGTTTTGAGTCTTTGAATCTGGCTAGCTCCAAAAGAACCCTGTCAACTGTATATCACATCATTTTTTTGACTGAGTTTTCACGTCAAAACAAAGTTCTCAACTTATGCAAATTAATCTTAATGTGTACCTAACATAACATAACATCAGGGAGGGTGGGATATACCACCCTCCCTGATAACAGTACAAACATAGGTATACATGTAACTTTGTTCAGAGTTGTGCTCTCTTCATTATTGAAAAGACAACTCTGGTATCATCTAAATATGCTATTATCTTTCAGGAAAGACCGAGATGCAAAATTACGGAGTCTGTGGACGACGGTGAAAAAATTACCAGAGACAAACTTCAATAATGTCAAATACCTCATAAAGTTCTTATCTAAGTTAGCTGAGAAGTCCGCCATAAATAAGATGACACCGAGTAACATAGCGATAGTATTTGGACCTAATCTTCTATACTCTAGGAACTCAGATATGGAGTAAGTAACATGGACTTGATATGTGATTATAAGTTTATATGTAACATAGCATTCATGAGTCCCAACTGTACCATTTTTAGTTCTAGAGTGTCTTACAGCTCATATTAGTATCCTTGATACTTACTCTTTGTCTATTACTCATTGTCACTGTATGATGTATGTTACTGCCTCCTGTGACTGTTGTGACACAAATGTTTTGTTTATCTGAGACAGGTCAATATTGTATATGCTTTACATACTCCAGTATCATAAATACGGATCCAGGGTTCATCTGTGAATGTCAAACTATCCGCTTTATTATCCAATTTTACTTGTAGGACTAATGTTGTGTTATCGATGGTACAGAATCAAGTAGTGGAGATCTTGGTACATGAGCATGAATACTTCTTCCCTGGTGGTGAGTTGTTTATTTATCTCACACCTAGCAGGGTTCTCTCCCCTCCCCAGTTGGTAATATCTTGTTGAGCTTTTTAGCATCAAACCTCTTAAAAAAATCATCCTAAAGAAGTCATTCTTCTTGTGTCTTGGTTCAAAGAAGATGCGTGATGCAGTGCCTCTCAGCTCCTATTTTAAAATAAGCACATTCTAAACATGTGTCTTCTGAAATTCTCTAAAGTAGTCATTTCATGAGAAAAAAAAAGGCTTTTACATCACGATAATTAATGGATTGCTGAAAAAGGGGTTTAAGGTTTTCATTTTTATAAAACTTTTAGCTGCCAAATTTCTAGAGGATGGCTTATTTTGCTCTGAAAATATTCAAATAATGCTACAATAATTATCAAGGTGGAATCTCATTAAAAATCCTTTGAAGCTTGGAATTATATAGTGGATTTAATTTATCTGCTCATAATTCATAATATTAAGTAAGATATGAATATATTTTTCATGGGCTTTCACCTTACTCAACTTTTCCTTTTTGTCTTGACGTTCTGTTGACTTTGCCTGCCCTCCTGTGCACTATAAAGGTACTTGCTTGATGTGCGCTCAGTATCTTCTTACACTAGGTAGTTAGGGCCACATCAGGACCCCCCACTGCACACTTAGAACTTTCTCTCACTGCCTTTTCTCAAGCCTGATGAATGGCGCTGGACAACTCACATATTAACAAATCCCCGGGTTCGGGTTTTGTGTGGGCTTAGTTGGGTGAAGAATTTTTTGTTGCGTTTTCTCCTGGTTAAATGTGGCTTTGGTGAATATTAAGGTTTAGCTTTGGTGCTTCGAACCCGCAAACAACCCGATCTGTGTATAGCCTACTAAGGCCAATAACTATTAACTGCAAAAAGGAACATTTCTTTAGAAATGTGTATGTAGTGGTACTCAGCATTTAACCTTTGTGGTGTACAGCAGGGGGAAAGTTTGGATTGGGAACATTTGAGCTTCTGATGAAGTCAGAAACAAAACATGAAATGTAAATCGTCCATTTCCTCTCACATATCATCTTATAAGATGTTTTTATTGAGATTTCTCCGGGCATTGTATCTGGACAAGCAGTTCCCATGTTGCCACCTAATACTGCACTAGGTGTGCTTCAATATCTCTTATCAATGGACGTAATAAACCCATGGTGACTTATTGAACTGCCCAGATATTCAATATATTCCTCTCTCCTTAGATGTTGACTTTGAATTGCATGACAGCGTGGCGTCGTCGGCTAGTAATAGTTGTAACACACCTTCTACTAGAGAGAACAGCCAAGGTTCTCTCACTCTTACTAAACACGACTCTATCAAGTCTAAAAATAGTACTGGGCTCAACAGGCGCTCTTTAGAAGCGGATATGACATTCGGTGGTAATGCCAATGGTCAGATGACATGCAGTACCGACACTTTGAATAGTCTAGCAGGTGATGCTACTGCTGTCACCTTGAGGAAAAAAGGCAATAGACTAAGCTTCCCTGCAGCACTCAACAATGCTAGCGATAAACTATTTGGCAAACGAAAGAGTGGTGACAGTTTCAAAAGTAAATCATCCAGCAGTGAAAGACCTGAGAAGAAAGAGAAGAAAAGGTTAAAACATTTATTTTCCATGAAGCGCACGTCATCCAAAAAAGACTTATCACAGTCTATAGAGTCAGGGTTGAATGAGATAGGGAGTATATCAGATTTATTAGAACAATCAGACAGTAATCACAATGAGACTTGTAACTCCGACGATTTCGTCGGTGAGGTGGTGTTTAAACCTCGTTATACTCCTCAAGATGAGAAGCAGCTGGACAGCTGGCAAACAGGCGCTGCCGACGCTCCCCTAGCTGACTCTGAAGGTGATAGTCCGTTGTTTTTAGAACCACCCGTTCGTAGCTTTCCGTTGTCACTCACTCCTCTGCCTCAACACTGTCACAGTGATTTATATGACACTGCCTTCGCACTCGCCTCCCTCAGGGCTGGGAACGAATCATCCTCGGGCCTTAACTACCTGAACAAAGTACACGCAGTAGTGAAGGAGGCTTGTAAGGTTACTAACAATAATAACAATCATGTGACCAAGATGGTGGATATTACCAACAAACAGGAAGTGGATAACACGCAGCAATCACTCTCACTAACAGAAGGTAATAAATATGGTCGTAGTTGAATCTTGCTGCTTGGCCTACTTCGCCTGCTGCCTGTTTCTCCTGGGCTTGTGGCTGCTACAAATAATCATCTAATCCATCTCTATCTGTTGTACTGTGCTTGTTATATGGTTTCTGTCCCGCTGGGTCTGTGGTGGTACCGGTCCTTAGTTACTGTATGTAGCTGCCTAGTTTGCAAAGCTTAACCTGGAAAAAAAGTGTCTCTTAGTTTTGCTATATTTATGTAGAGTTTGAGTTGAAACGGATTGGATCATACACTAGAGCTATGCGTGCTGACAGGTTCAAAAGATTGTCATCGGCAGATTGGGCATTAGGCATAGCCGGCGGTGCTGTATTACCCTGTCCCACAGCCGCTGCAGCTAGCAGACCTGCCAGCAGTAGAAGTAGTACAGGCAGTGAGCTGGGCACTGTTAAATCCCTGCTCGGTATGGCGATGCCCTTTAGCAGCTCAGGCTCGGGGCTAGTTGACCTGCCTACTTCACCTAATCGCACCTCTTCCCGCATGTCAGCTCTATCACTATCAGCTAGAAGCAGCACTTCTCCGGCTAACCTGGCCACCGCCTCTTCTGAACCCGAACTGGTAAACCAGACCATTGATGAGGACAGTGACGAACCCGTCAGTAAGGGATTTTTCCTCTAGAAAAAAGAATGTGGAAATCTGTTCCATCCAAAATCATTTCTAAAACTGTTGTGACAACACGATTCTATTATTTTCCTCCTCATTTTCTAAATTCCCAACTGGAACAATTGAAATTGTGTTCATATAATTTTCAGTGGGTAGATATGTGCTAGATGTATGCAATGTGCTTTTTTTCTGCCCTGAGTATGGCTATGTGTATTGTTGTCGAACCCAAACTAACTGTGTAACTTTTCTGTTTGATTCCTGTTCCTGATGGAGGCCAGTTTGAGGAGGTGAGGCGTACCCCAGTCTCACCTCCCATAACTTGCCACATCTCAAACTGCTTGATTTTGGAATGTCCTGTCACTTTGAAACATTTTACTGAATTTAAAACTGTAGCATGCCTTACTTACTCTCACTAATTGTTGTATTGATTATATTTATTCCAAATTGTCTCAGCTTTATATATGATATATAGCATTGATAATTTTCCCATAAAAGGAGATTTTTGTTTGGCATAAATAAAGAAATGTCTGCTGACTACTGAAATATAATCGTCTACAATCAATTCTGCCTGCCAGTCATTCCCCTACCAACAGTTTAGCAGTTTTAATCCAGTTGACACAAAAAATAAGTAACGCTTATGTACAATATGATATGGCTTATAGATCGCTAATTTGTGATTATTCAGTAGAATTTACAAGATCTTTTGTTTCAGATGTGAAGTTCACTGATATGAAGACAGTAGAAGCCTCAGCCTCAGAACCACAGAGAGCAGCTGCGGCGCATGGTAGGAGACCCTCTGCCACGCCCGTATCACCACCTGCTATAGTAGAGCCTGCTGCTAGCTTGCATAATAACGCCTCCTTTAAACAGAAGCCTGTCACACAGCAGCAGCAGATAGATGTCGGGGCGACATCTCCTTCGATGAACCATAATATGTCTAGTTCTACTCAGCTCAGCGCCTCCTCACTTAGCGTGGCATCTTCTGATGGTAGCAGGTAGGCTTTACTAGCGCATCGCTAACTCTAACTTTCCGCCATGTAAATAACTGTTGGGTGATGTTTGTCTCTAATAGTGAAACCTTAGCTGTTTTACTGGTAGTGAAAGCCATTCACTTGAGTGTTGTGTACAGGTTGTATCCATTAAATAAGTAGCGATAGTTTACCTCCAATATTTACTCTCAACTGCAGTTTGCCAACAGCTCCGGATCAACCGCTGATAAATCCAAAACCACGGTAAATCCTTGAAATCAAACGCTCTATGATATTTCAGATATTTTATCGATTGCTGGCCTTTTTTGGTGCTCCTGATTCCTGAACAATGAATTTACTATGTTATTTGATTGATACTACTGCTTCTGGGCCAGCAAAACAGACACATTCAATTTGTGATTAAGTTATTGTACTCTTTTCAGCGGATTTTTCAGAGCGGGTGAGGGTCAATTGTTTGCTTTAGTTTTTATGATTTACAACAAGTGTAATCATAACTATGAGCAGGTTTTTCCCTAGACTCTCTCGTTTAAAAAACAAAATTGGTTAAAAGCATCGATATGCCCATCATGTCTCTCTCACATAACGATGGCAACGCAGCGATATCTGAAATGTGTCAGTTTTGACGGCCCTATACTTGTAAAAGTATATATTATTTGGTGGTGGATAGTTAGCTTCTTCTTAGCTGTACTTTCTATGCTCGCTAGACTCCGAGATATCATCTGTATCTGTCTCTATTACAGGCTGGCCGTGAAAATTCTCATCGAAAAACTAAATGACTTGCAGTTCTAGCTTACGACCCTTAAATGCACACTATATGGTCATCATTTTACCTGCTTTTGACCTGACGTCTTTTAATTAGCACCCTTGTAAATATAATTTTTGCTGACCAATGTCTAAATCAATAAGTTCTGCATTGCACTGCATGGTAGCACCTAGAGACAGAACATCGACCAAAACAAGAGCCTTCCTCTGTCTCATATATAAGTCTATTACACTTCTGTTAGCCTGTCTTCACCTAAGCAAAGTTGTCTACAACAAGCTACCCTTCTGTTTTAAGTTATCTGTTTTATGTTCTAATTTTAGTTGTGCCTCACCTACAACACTCAGGAGGAGTAAGAAACCCGCACCTCCCCCGCCCCCATCGACCTCCCCCCATCACAAGCAGCCCCAACAATCCCCACCAAACAGACCAGAGCAACCAAAACTCGAACAAGCAGCCAAACCAGAACAAACAATCAGCCGTAGTGAATCAATAAGAAAACCTACCATTCCACCCCCTGGACCCCCTAAGAGTGCTCGTCCCAACAACCCACCCCCACCTAAACCAGCTGGACCGGTCACACCTAAAGCATCACCTGGTCCAGACATGGTCAGCGGTAACCCATTTGAGACATCTGAGCCGGCGTATTCATCTAACCCATTCGAGACCGCAAGTGAAGTAAACATATCTGATCAGGACTCAGTAAGCTTCAATAACAAAACAAAATCAGAGAGCTCATCTCCAGAGGGAGTGAAGAAAACGCACACAAGAAATGCTTCTGCAGACCTAACGCAATCACATACACTATTACATGACGGTAAGGGACATAGTCGAGCTAAGTCACATGACTTCAGAATGCGTCAGCCTCCTCCTATCCCACAGAGAACACATTCTATTCCGGCCAATCATTCCATGAGAAATAAAACTGCACAGCTGGTCGACACTGGGCCAGTCAGTGGTGACAGCGGAGTGGTCAGTTTAGGTGAATCGGTCACTGCTAGTTCTAGCTCATCAGTGAGCGGTAATCCTTTTGATGATGTCATCATTGAGAATGTATCAGAAGCTGATGATGAGAGTGAAACTCGAGATAGAATGAACAGTCAGACTGGTAATACTTCTCTCTGATAAACCAGGATGCCGTGTATCACACACCATAGATTCTATAATAAGATATTAGCTTCTAGCTCAACTATGGATTATAAATGGAGTTGCACAAATAGGATGCATAACAATAACAAATCAATTACATTTGACTTATTTCATACCAATTATTTCAAATGAAAATAGAACTAGAGACATTAACTACAATATCACTTGACTCAGTTGTCAACCTGTTAGTTAAATCTGTCATGAGTGCCAACTTATTAAGACTTTTAAACATTTTCTGATCATTTTAATGCAGACTAGCTTTTTTATATTGTGGGTGCTCATATACTATGTTAATACAAATTGACTGTTGTAAAAGATTCTATCGTTGACATATATCAACTCCCACTTCAAAAGTGGTTATCACAAACACTTCTTATCACTTTTCTAGCATTGAAGAAAGCTTCCTTTATTTTTTATTTATCATAGAAATTCTATTATATGTATGACTTGGACAACAATATTTTGTATCAACACAGATGCTTTTTTGGCAGCATCATTGCTTTATTTCAGAGGCTGCATAAGTACAAAAGTATATACAAACATTGTTTGGGCACAAACTGCATCATCATTCATGTACATGTAGATAGAAATTCAAATGGTATAAACATGATTAGTTATGTGAGATGTGTATACCTGTCCATCTGACCGTGCAGACCTTACTCAAGCCAAGCTGCAAACAAAGAGAGAATATATTAAACTATCCATCACAGTTAAGTGTTGGTCCTGATTAATCATCTGCATTCATAATTCAAGGGCCAAGCAGGAGAGGATTGAGTACATCTCAAACATGCCAGACTTACGACAAAATGTAGCATTTATAACATCTACATCTTTTTGCATTAGGTACTTCTGCCTAAATCTACCAAATAATGACTCGATATTCTGAGAGCAAGAAGTACAAACCTGTCAATAAGAGAATCTCTCATCTCATTGGCTATCGTATTAGCAGAAGCCTCTCCCAGTTTGAATACACTCTCTATGACTGATAGCTCTGTACTAGTCGTGTCCATACCACAGAAAGCTGACCAATCATTAACTACTAGTCCCCCTCCTAATACCTCACTTCCTCTGTTCACTGTCCCGGCCTGGGTAAAGAAAAAAAGGTTTTATTTAGCCACTGGAGTTGTCCTCTCTTCATTTATATGTAGACAACTTACAGTGAATGGTGTTATGATCGTTTCCAGATCATACGTATCATCACCATGGTTTATGTAATACGTATGACAAGATCATTAGTAACTTATCAGACTTAGTAACAGTCTGATGCTTCCAAAGGAGTTAAATATATCTATTTAACTTCTTGTGTTATCTAGAACCAAGTGACTGCAGACGGGCGTTGATTATGTTTTACAAAGTAAGGGTAAGATTTTGTGCCTCTTTATTCTTAGACAGCTCATTTCCTATACTGAGAATCAAATGGCAACCTTTGACACTTTACCTATAAATTCCCTGTTATTTTTTTAAATCAAAAGACATAATTTCCAATTGATAAAGAATATACTGACTCAATCCTGACCAACAAATCTGCAAGTTAATACAGGTGCCAGGTAGATTCAGAGCCAGTGTAATCAATGCTGACTCGTTCGGAGCGTAACAAACTCATCCAGTCACAATTAAGGGCTCTGCTGCAACTTGTGAGCTAAACAGGTAAGGGTAATGCGTTTTGAACATTGAACTCCATATCTGGAATAGCATAATTAGCTCTATTTTCCCAAACATTGGCTTTGCAAAAAATATTTCAGTGGTTTTGACAGTTTAGTAATTTTAGTTGATGTTTTATAATATCTAACTTACCACAAGAGGAACTTGTAACAGAGAAGACAACTCATCTTGATCTTCCACCTTTGTTTTGGGATGCACCTGAACAATAAAAGAAGACAGGTTTTTGACTTTCCACACAAGCAGTCATCTTGGAGTAAAGTAACCTTTTAGCTCTACTGACAAGCAGAAATAGAGGACAGAATGCTCCATCGACAGCTTATTGACTACCAGCTTGAGTATGCGTATTTTTGTTAAGATCTAGCATGCAAAGGAAATTAGGCTTGCAATTGTTGGGTGATTTTGAAGAGAAAGCAATGTCTTTTAGCCCAAATCCAGGATACCAATATCTATAAGCGGCCACCAAGTCAGATGGGACAATAGTCACTCACCAATCCACCTTGATTTGTGAACACACAGTAGCTCCCAACTAGCACATTATCAGCCAAAGTTTGTCTGAAAACCTCCACATTCAAAGTGTCTGCCAATATTTCTTCTGTTTCCTTTATCAAAACAAAATAAAAGACATGATGGACTCTATGAACAGTTCAGTGAGGTAATTGCACAAATGCAACATAAACGAAACCCTTCATAAGGCAGATGAGAATTTGGTGAGAAGGAAAGTTGCAAGGCAATGATCATAACAGATTATTCTTCAATGTTGACTAATTTACAGGATTGGATATACTGTGTTTGTATTACCATCTCGGCCCAGCAGCTGTATGCTGTCTCTGTATATTACCTTATCTAGATCAGGATGTACAAGGGCGACGTAGTCATTGACAGCGATAGTATTACCAAGAGCAGATAACCTCTCCTCTACTCTCTGTATTTTGACACTCTCTGGTAAGGAGTTACGTAAGTGTTGTAACTCCTGATCTGTGGTCGTTGAAGGTACTAGTAATCCGTGTCTGTTAGCTGTGTGTACAAACAAATAACAACTGTTAATATGAAGCTTACCTGCATTTTACTGACCTAATTATTGTCTATGTTCAGATCCTTATTTCAAGTGGGAGAAACTAAATTTGTGACTGAATAATAATGCTGATCATTTAGTATGTAGAATACCAAACTAACAGAGTGACTTACCAGCAGTCATACGACCAATGATACGACAGCCTCCTATGCTTGTGTGGACGACAGGTATACTCTCTGATAACTCTCCCTCAAAGATACTGCAAGCAGAAATAAGGTAAAATGAATCTGAGCATGAAGAAAAGGCGGTTTGGATTATTGCATGAAGCAATGATTACCATGCTGCGTTCAAAGGTAGAAAACCTTTCTGACCAATCACTTAGACTACGTGCGTCACCAGTATTATTTATTTATATATACATATTTATTATACATAATTATCAGCACTACATTTTAACTTTATTATACATAAGTGATCAAAGTATCCATACTGGTGATGACGATGGGTGAAGCCTACTCAAGAACTGTTGCTCACCCATCATCAGCATTCATGATTACCATACCTTCTTTCTTTTATTTTCTGTTACTAATTACTTACTGATGATATTATGATAATTTGGGCTCACTGCTAGGCTATCTCTCTATTCTATTAGTATTATTGTGGTAGTATTTATTGATAATAAGTATAATTATTCACTCACTCACTTGTATCATTTCAGTACACACTAAACAGTCAACTTAGCTTGTCTTGACAAATCTTGTCAACACAAGCTACAGCAGTCAACTGTACTGTAATTTTTATTAACTCTACTCTAGTAGTCTCAATACTACTACTCTACGTACGAGTTACTGCTGTACCAAGGAAGAGGGAGTTCATTGGCTGTACTTACCTGTAAAAGTTTTCTGCCCCACCAATGCCAACAAGACAGTATGAATTTGTAAGTTTTGAAAAGACACCAATTTCATTGTTTCCCTCAAACTGTGCTCTGACAGCCATGTTGTATGTGTGATGAGGTTTTGAGCAGTAAAGCAAGATAAACACTTCAGTTCAGTTTTTCCCAAATTCTTAAAATTGCACCAGGCATGATCTTTTTAGTCTGAAAGCATCAAAATCTGAAAAATCTGTATAAAACATATCATCAAAAGTGAACCTGCATTATACTACTAAAGCTACAAAAAAGTGTATGTACCAAGGTAGTAGGTCAACCTATTTCATTATTTACCTTTTTTCAAGTTTGAAGAAAAAATCAAACCGTAATTTTTTTGCTATTTCATCAGTCTTGAATAACATAATTCATAGGAAATACTGCTATTGTAGAGAAATATATCATCAACATTGAGTAGGCGGAGCTTATGTTTGTAAAGTTGGCAGGAAAAATTGCCAACAGGTAACTCTTGCTTTCAATCAGGTTGTCAGATTTTTGTACCAACCAAGCTTGTCTAAACACAGCTAATTCTGTGCCATCAGCATTTTGGGCATTACCTGAGTCAACTGACTGTTATGCAATGTAAGTTGGATTATGATTATAGCTAGTGTTGTATTTTTCATGCATAGACATTGTGTGAAATAAATATACTAATTTATTTATAGAAAATGTTCTCCGAGAACAGTTTTTATAAGATGAACTGGTTGCTGATATGTAATATTTTGCAGTCTCATCTTAGGCTCAGCAGGGAAGAGTTCAAACCATACTATTCAGAGTCATACCTTACCTTGTTATAATGAGAAGATATTTATTTACTGGCTTGTCTACACAATTAGTTCTCCACTGCTACTCACTAGACTCATTCATTCATTCATTGTCCTGAGGTTATTTATTATGTATATGAATTATTAAGAACTTTGCAAAAAGTATAGATGTGTGCTGCTTACACCAGCTCCAGAGGTTTTCTGAATGACTTGTAGTGTTGGACCTAAGGGGACATCTGTGTGGTTTAATATTAATATCCATCCATTGTGGTGTAAATGATAGCTTTAACTGAGTTGAAGGATCCAGTTATACTTCCTACTACCCATCTATTAATATGTGATTAATACATTTCATTTTACAGTAGGGCAATCAATAAGCAGGCATTTTGGGTTATATATAAGGTGCATATTTCAATCCCCTCTGTCCTACTTTCTTCAAACTGGAAGAGCAGCACCTACCATTTTGCATCTCTTCTACATGTCTAACTTGTTTCTGTTTGCAGAGTGTGTCCCGTAGCTGTGTAGAAGATGTCAGACACACTGTCCGATTTACAGCGATACTGGCAGCTGCAGATTCAGCTTGTACTGCCAGTGTTGGGTGCTATCATTCTAGTCGTAGTTTTCTACTTCTACAGTCTGGGATCTCCAGAACAGCCCCCCTTGCTGCTGGTAGATGATACCAACTCAACTAAAAAGGAAAAAGCTTTAGCCAAAAAGAAAGCTCGACAACAGCAACAACAGTCAGAGACAAAGGTAATTCCATGGGAAACCTTTCAATTTGAATGAGCGATTATCTTTTAACCAAATCATTGTTATCACTTTGCACAAAATACTTGCTTGTGATCAGATAGCGATTTTGGCTGCTTTCTATTGACATACTTCCATGCATTGGCTATATTTGAAATTACTTGTCAGATTTTATATAAAAGTGCTCATAGTTCTTTTGTTCTCTATTAGGCTTGTCACAGGTTTTCATGGCACACGTTTCCTTGAATGTTCTCACACCATTCATGTCTCTTACAGAAATCCAAGCCTGCTAATGGCCAGATAGTGGAGCCTGCAGTTACACCTGAGGTTGTGAAAACACAAGAGAAAGCAGCTAAACCTGCGCCTTCCAAGGCAACTACAAAAGCTACAGAGACAAAGAAATCAAACACTACTTCTAAGAAGGCAGATACAAAGTCAAAGACCCAGGATAAGAAGGCAGCAGCAGTAAGTGTTTGTTGATCCTAAGTTGTCAGCGATATATTCAGGCATAAGTCATTCTGTTTCAGCTTCTTGTTTGGGAATTTAATTAAAATGTTCTTGTACTGTAGTAGACATGAGAATGTAAGTTCTGCAACTTTTTTGATGTTGTTGTGTACAAGCTCTAAAGTCTGACCGGTGTTCATTGTTTTATCTGTTTTAGAAGCAGAAGGCTACTGTCGCTCCCAGAGATGAAGAAAAGGAAAAGGCGATCGCTGCAGAGCGAAAAGAGAAAGCTCGCATGAAAAAGGAGGCAGAATCAGGTTTGTTTATTGAGGAGATTCTTACATTTTCATATGTTGGAAGTATGCTATCAGGTCAACATTAGTTTTCTCTCCATTTAGGGGTTGTGAGACGACAGATTGAGACTTAGAATTGGATATGCTGACAACTTAAAGATATATTCGTAACTCCGTCATGTAATCTTTCGCATAACTACTTTAACACTTGGGCATCTCATATTTGTTGAACTGCATTGTTCAATGCCTGTGATGGTATTATAGCTAAGAACCTGAAGAAAAGGTGTTATCACAACATCACATGTAATTATGGTGATTTACTGAGTGTTTAATCCTATTTTATCATGCACGTAACTTGTAGTTCTCATCTTCTTGCGGTATTATTGTGAAATGTTTTGACTTTGATGAACATATTTGTGAACCTTATTAAACTGAAATTTTGGCAGGTGAATGGACAACTGTGCTGACTGGTAAGGAAAAGAAGCAGGCGCAGGTGAAACAGGTTGAACAGCTTGATGAGCTGCAAAAACAGGTACAAACCCTCCCCTCATCACCCAGTATTGTACACATAAGCAAATAGGCTGCTGAAAATATGAGTGTGATGTAACCTGCTAGAGTTCGAATAATTTACTTGTGCTTTCTTATTAAATTGGTGCTTCTGTCAAATACTAGTCTCATCAGATGCCGACTCTCTCTATAATCAGACCTTTGCCAAAGAAAGTATTTTTCTGGAATGATTATGAAACTGTTGAGTCTCCATTCCAGGCCATTATAGAAGAAGCTAAAAGGCTGTCTGCTGAAGCTGAGGTTACAGCAAAGAAAGGTAAGGAAAACTAATCTATTATGAGCTGTGTAAAACTCGTCCTCCTACGCAATGACAACAGCGTCAAAATAATGTAGAGGCATATGTTGTCGAGAGGAAGCAACTCCCAAATATGATAAAGCTGATTAGCGTGCAATTAAGTGGTTGATTTTAGTCAAACATTAGAAACATCATGCTATGTATTTTTCCAGGCAAAAGTGAGGAGTCGAATAAAAAATCAGGCTCTTCCAACAACAAAGGTGCTAAAAATACAGCCTCTAACGTAGAGGAGACAACCCCTAGTACTAGTAAGAGTAAAAAATCTTCCAAGTCTTCTTCAAAAACGAAGGCCGAATTAAGCTCCAGCGAATCATCCAAAAACATTCCTGTAAGTAAAAATGGTGTAGGCTATCAAGCTTATTCTCATGTTTATAATTGTCATGTTTATAATTGTCATGTTTATAATTGTCATGTTTATAATTGTCATGTTTATAATTGTCATGTTTATAATTGTCATGTTTATAACTGTAAATTATTACAGTTACCCCGTGATACCGTTTGTTTATTCAATAAACATGTAAATACTTTCAATAAATAAATGTGCATTCAATTCTATAGTTTCCAGTCTATTTATTTGTTTATGGTTTTTCACCAGATTTTTTCATGTATCATGATTAGAATGTATATTTACCTTCTCACAATGTTATGTTACAGGAACCTGTCAAAAAGCCTGCTGCAGATACTCAGCCTGATGTACGACCTAAAGAGACTAGTGCGGCGGCGGCAGTCAGTAAAGATACTCCAGCAGCAGCGGCAGTAGCGGCAGCAGCTAAAAAGGCTGCTCCAGTAGACGCACCAAATAAAGATGAGAAGGATAAAACAATTCAAGAGAAGTTAGAGGAGGCCATGCAGCCTGCCTTTGATGAGATGGGCGGTAAGTTACACATTATATACCTTACTTTGCTGCCTTTGTAGGGTAGGCGGGTTTGCAACACTAACTCCTGAATATGGGCTAGTTTGGGTGATTCTGTGCTTGTTTACTCACTTTTTAAACGTAATCAGAGTTGGGTGGTCCTCTCAATTGATATTCTTCTCAAAACTATTGTGGTTGAGGAAGCACAACGTATATTGAGAGTTTAATTTATCTTCTAATTTCAGAATGGGAGCAAGCTAAGCCAATGAAGGCAAAGAATGTAAAGAAACGTGCACGTCGAGAGAAATGATGACAATACTTAAAAACTTACTTAGGAACTTGGCAATAATTTTACCATAACTGATTTTTTGATAGTTTTGCTAGTCTGTAATGGGGCTAGCATTTTCTTATATGCAATGACAGTTTAACCAAGTCGAATGTTTCTCATACCTGCCTTGACCATTTCTAGAAGTGCATCTCAGGCTAAAGTATCATCAAAAAAGCTTCAAAATGTTTACTATGTTGTCTCACACCACTAAATGATGCAGCCATTTTTGCATTTAATCAAGAATTCTTCGGGTCCACTCTGCAAAATCTTCAAAAAAATATATGTGATGTTTGTGTAATGAGAGATATTAGGTGATGGGTTATTTAGTCGCTATTTATGTTTTTTTACCTACACGTAAGTGGCATACAAGGTCTTTTTTTCACAATGCCTTGGACAATATTCAATGTTTTTGTGTTAGCACACAAGAGCACAGTCTAATTCACAATAAGTGCTTCAACTTCTGATCTCCGAGTTAGCAGTAATATATCCTTGTTTGCCAGATTTTTTACAATGAGAAACATTACTCCTTTACCACCATTGGATATCACTTGAGGTTGTAGTAATAAATAACTACGCTACATAAATACTTCACCATCCCACTGAACAGACTATGGTTGCAGAGATCATTCACAATGCAATTACAATGTTCCTGTTGAATGAAAAGTTTATTATAGTGATTCTTTGAAAGATCTTGTTAATCATGCACTGCTAGAAAATAAATTAAGTGCGCATGTAAAATTTGATGACAAATAGTAAAAAAACTGTAAAAAAAAAGTCTTGCTCTTCATAATAATGTAAAATATGGTGAAGACACTACAAGTCAGCTGGAGGGAACAAATAAAACAAGAAAATGAATGTAAAAAAAATAATAATGGTGAGATATGTAAACCAAAAACGCTTCATAGTAAAAAATACAAAAAACCTGTTAATGCATCTATTAATGTCTAGATCTGCTTGCTCAAGAGATAGGATCAGACAAATAAATAATCTTGTTCAGAACATGTTAATTTCATATGAGGTTGAAGTTGTTTCCACACTACAGTAAATGGGACAACTCCTCATAGTTTTGATTATGCTGTTATTTTGTATACTTTAATGATTATTGTGAAAATTTGCCTTTCATTTTCTTAAGAACATTGGACCATCGGGCAGAAGCGCTTGAAGAGCCACCCCGATCTGAATTACCAGTTATCACCAGGTTCTCTAGGCTATGACTGTTCATTTCAGAGATTCTGTTGCTGAGAGCATCAATAAGGTCTGAATTCTCGCCAAACTCATACCTGTATATCTTACAGAGGCGGATTATATCAACTAAAGATGCCAAAGATCTGTAACAACAAAACCAATCAATATACATATAACTGGTGACTGGAAGCCGTGGCTGTCCATCGAGACTTACTGTTCCATCAAACAAAATCTGCAGCATAAAGGGCTAGACAAACTATTGTGTTTGTCCGTAATGCATATTATGCATTAGCTATGTGTATGGGGTCAATGGCCGGATAATCTCTGTGGTGTTCAACTCTAAATCCCTAGTATGGCTCAAAAGAAATGTCGCTGGATTGAATACAATGAACATGTAAAGGCAAAAGGCATTATTAGTTGTCAAAAACAAAGTTTGTATTTCTGATCTGACCTACCTGAGTTTAGGCCAGCGATACATGCCGTTAGCCAGAGTAAAGCCACCTTGCTCTAGCTGCTGCACATGTAGGGCGAATAAGGAAGAGCAGGGGATTGTGGGAAGGCCAGGCACATCCTCAGGGGGACGAATAGCAGAAGCTTCCGTCTTTAGCTGCAGTTTTATATCATCTAGCTCCTGTATCAATTTGCTGGGTATTTCCTTCCAGGCCTACAGAACAGAAAATTATATAAATCTCAGTAAAATTTAGATAGAGGAGAGATGAGCACTGGTCACCGGAAGTTAATACCCAAATGTGTGTTTGTGACTGTAAAAAAATGTGGGTTAAAATAGCAAGATCTGTTTCTGTCCGAAGACTGGGAAATAAAGGTGCCATAATTGGCGCTACATTGCTCTCAGTTTTCCGGCAGGTCTGCGCACATCTGGGACGTCAATTATAGATGTAAAACAAGGTTTAAAAACATTTCGTTCCCAGTTTGGTTTCTTGAAACATGTTTTAGACATGATTTACATGAGGACGAGTCACAGATAGACTTATTCGAGATAAGAATATACTTACTGGGATGTGTCTGAGTAATGGTTGATCTATTCCATCCTTTACTGACATACATGTGGCAAAGTTACGCAGATTCTTACAGATTTTAGCCACCTGTATAAACTTAGTCAGTACCGCTGTCTGTGCCTGTAATAGATCATATTGTGATAAGTGCTTCTAATTTCTCTGACAGGAATGAAACATTCAATCTCTATTGATTAAGGAATTAAGTGTAGAATATGATTATAGGGTTTTATTAGATGAAATGGAAAAAAACCAAACATATCTAACAAAAAGCTGTTTTTAAAATGCTTATGACTAACCTTAGTACCGTTAGCACTGATGACTTCAGCTGTCACCCAGTGAGCCACTTTCTTAGAGTGCTGTATCATAGTAGTGACAGATACAAACTGCATATAGTCACTACAGAACAGAGTCCTCATCTCCTTCTGGGGTATAGTCTCAGCCATACTCTCAATCATAGAGGCACCGATACCCTGAGCTAAGGTGTTCATGAAGTTAACAGGATGTACATCAGAAAACAGCTTCTACAAAATACGTAAGGTCACCGAAGTTAGATATCGACTCTTATCCGACTCTTCTAACATCTATGTAAGTGTAAAAATGATTTTAATATATAATTATAATTTTGTACACAGCTATTTCAAATTTCTCCAGTCAGTTTATAATCTGAAGGTATTTCTACTTCTTACAGACCATGTGACCAGTAGGAGAGAGACCGAGTAATTTTACCTGATCCAGTAGAGTGAGCTGTTCTGCTAGTTCACTGCTGCTGTAGTCGGTTATAGAGAAGGTATCAGCCTCCCTGGTTGTAGTCGGATGGTAGGATTCTCGGATGGCTGATGATGATATCTTCCTGTTAGATTTGAGTCCTATACACGACACAATACCGTGTCCTGTTCTCTGATACTGCACAGCACTCCGCCCGCTGCCGATAGTCAGCACTGACTTAGTCGAGTTCCACTGAAGGGATAAATACACATTGTTAGGTTTCACATACTGTAGGATTAAAAAAATACCCCAATTATCAGCTTGGTATGATACGCACAATAGTCGATTATTCATACAGTACATCATTGTCACAAAATATACCATGGATACTGATCTGCAAACTCTTGAAAACTCAAAGTCACAAAAACAACACACGAAACATAAGGTGATGATAATTATAAGGTGGGTTATTACAGTCAACAAATTGTTGCTTCATCAGTTTGGTGAGCTGACACTTTGACAGGCTACATAATCATGGGAAATTAACTTGGTACTTTGCAGCAAATGAACACACTGAGGTTAACGAAACTGAATAGTGGTCCGAACTAAGGCCAACAATGGTCCTCTAGTCATATGGGTTGGATAGGGGAGGGGCAGCCTTAACAAAATTCTAAGCAGGGATTTCAGCAGGTTTGGAAAGCAGCACTTTTCAAAGGTTGGAAACATTCAAACAATACAAGGAGCATTTATATCGAGCAGGCAACAAAATAATAATAATATGGTCGCGTCGGAGCCACTGCAGTCTAACATACTTTACTCTCCTCGGTCCATTCATCCAGTTCTGTCCGACGTAGAAATGTATTACTACGCCTAAGTGAAGCCTGGATAGGATAACACAGTTAGATAGCTATAAACTTAATACTATGGTCAGAGAAAATGGATGGGGATTTATAAAAAGGGGCTGCAAAACAATATACTCTGTAATAAGCCTTTAAATAGATGGCTGAAGTGTTAGAAAAAATTTCATACCAGTATAATGATACTGGGAAGCAATCAGTTCAGTTGCAAAACTTGTGGCTTTAAGTCCAGTAGCAGAAATGAGAGAAATCAGATAGAGAGTAGAGAATCGCATGCAGTGCAAGTCACTTCACAAGAGGTGATTGGTAGTAGTTTGGGTGAAGAGATGTTTGTATCGATTAGTGGTGAGTAGAAGTATAGTATAGTGAGGCTTTGTGGTACGACATGATCACTGCCTCACCCTACTGTCCTGGTCAGGTGACCGCTGCAGACCCTCAATAAACATCATCTCCATCGCATGAAGCGCCGGGGAGATCAAAACTAGGGGCCTGTGCCCGGTCACAAGGATAGATATGTGTAACTGATAAACAAACACATCACACTGATATGATATGATATGGAAGGAGCTAAGTTTGTAGGAGAGTTTGTAGGAGAGTTGGAGTGATATAAAATATAAACACGGTAGTACTTTAAGAATAGAAGGAATATTCCAGTTGGTGTTTTTCTTTTCTGGGGAGGAGGGGATTCGTTCTGATTATATGTTATTGACTAAGGAGAAAAAATTGTTAGTTTAGACAAAAAGTGCCACAGTGTTTTGTAAATGGTTTGACTAGTAGAATATAACTAACCTTTCTCGTTAGTGGATTTGAATCCTCATCTATAAATGGTAGGTCGTCATTGTTAGGTAACGGGTTTACAAAGCCTGAGTTTTTACTTTTATCATTTTCATATTCATCGAGTAGTTTTAGTAGAGCCTCGCACTCCGATGAATGCTCTTTCTGCGCCTGTAATAACCATCACAATAACATATACCTGAACCTTGCAACATCCTTCCGCATACAGTTCAGACTTTGTACCATTAATTGTAAACACACACACATAGCTAAGAGACCATATTGCTCATGCTCCATTTGGCTGATCTTAGTTTTATGACCAATATTGACTTATGAGCATATTAAAAAAAACAGCTTTTTTGCAAATTAAACAGCAAATTCACACACCTCTTCCTGGAGGAAGTTGATTAGAGTTTCTATCACAGTTGCCATGACGATGAAATCTACACTATAGTAACAGGTCACCCAGAATGTGAGGAGATCCATGGATCTCTTCATAACTCTGTCTCTGATTTCACTCGGCCGTAATCTGAAAGGGGAGAAAACATAATAAGAAGCAGAAGAGAAACCAAGGCTAGATAACTGCTATCCCTCTTCAACTCATACCACCGCAACTCGCAATTAAAACAGTTGAAATAACTTATCTGACTCTGAACACACATGAGAGTTTAGAAGATATTCAGTGTACTCTGTGTTGTTTACTCACTCTTTTGCAGCGTTATATTTCTCTGTGATAAAAGCCATCACATCTTTAGTAGCGAGTACGTATCGATATGAGTGAAAGAACTGAAGTACGTATCCATCCTCCAAGGCACCTCTGTAATAACAAAGGGAGAAAACATGTTAACATTAAAGTCGAAGTTTTACTCAGGGTACAACATGAGTATATGTTTCTACCTTACTTCAGCCTTTATCAGTGCTCACTGCTGTATTCTCATACTTACTTAGCATATAGATATGACAGCAGACCGAAGGCTTCTCCTGCGTATAGAGTCTCTACTTCTCTCTGAGTTTTACTGTCTAACTTAGTCTGGAACTGAAGACGAGGATTCTCCTTAGTCTCAATCACCAGGAGGGGACGACTCGGTTTAGTAAATGAGAACAGACATGACACATCTATAGCTGCCTGACCAGCCAGTAATACTTCTAACTGTGACTTAGTATGCATCAGATCATCTAACTCCTTCACTGCCTCTCTGTGATCTACCTTTATCTGTGCTAACATTGACTTATAATCTACACCTGAAATATAAACAGCTTTATATTGGTTCTGGCTTTAAGCATTGTTTGTTTCCATGATATGATTTAGCAGTGAACACTCATTTCAGCCCAGGGGTCAACATCTTGATCAGTATGGTAATTCCATTGTGTATTGGTTTTTGCAAAACCAGATTCCAGTTTCTTTTGGTAATTCCCCACATTAAACTTGGAATGGAAACTGCTGAATTGGCTAGCTTCCGTATTCAAGGACTTGTTTATCCAATCATATTTTCTTTAGTTTTACATTTATGAGTATGACTGCAGCTGGTGTAAACTAGATCTGATCGTCACAATAAACAAGAGTGTTGTACAGTATTACCAAACATCCAAGTTCTTTAACTATGGCTAAGGAAGTACACCAAGAAGAATCAGGGTATTTCTTGGACTCTCTTGACAAGGATTTACAATGTTCAGTATGTGGAGAGGTGAAGCAATTACGATTACTGCCTTGTCAGCACATGTGCTGCTTACCGTATTTGGGTAAGTGTATAATAGTAGTCAATGCTTTCCGTTATGCATAATATGTAGTTTTGAGCTCACAACCTTATATATATTAACATTAACTCACGGAATTGAATTCATATAGTCTCAAAAGTCATACTAGAGGGCAGAATTAAATGTACATTACTTTTTGATCATGAATCATCAGTAAATGCCCTTGTTGATTATGTAAAAAAACGTTGCCTGAATGGAAAAAGCAGAGCGATTATATGACACCTGATATCTTATCCACTATCTCTGGTCACAGGATTGATTAATGTTTTTGGTTATTTTGAATTCCGTGGTGTTCTTTACCAATTAAAGATTCGGCAGAGCCGCTAACAGAGCATATGATGCAATAACAAACACTTCCAGTCAGTCGTTTTTTTTTCAAAATGTTTTTCTTGGTTTCACTATTTATTAACCTTTTAAATGCACCATGTGAGAAAGAGCAGGAATAAAGAAACATGAGTGCAGATTTTTATTTGGTTATTTTTTGACCATGAAGTTTCGATTTTTATATGAATTTGGGTTCTTTGTGATGTAATTGAATGTCTTAGTTGGCAAGGCAAGGTTTTTGGAGCTTTGTTCGAAATTAAGAAGGGTGCCAAATAATTTGCCTGCAATGTCATTGATCAAGGTCACGAGAAAGGAACATGGCAACAGTATTTGACAAGATCTTTCATGAACTCATGCCTTAATCGGTCTTTTATGAATTAATGGTTCCCTCACAATGACTTTGTTATGGCTTTCTATTTCATACCGTATCAGGGACTCACATTGTTATAGCCGATGTACACCTGAAATTTAATGGTGAGCACAGCTAGTTAATAGGGAATTTACTTACAGCCATAGCTACCTAAGAGATAAGATAAGCACTGAAAGATTGGCCTGGTGTACTTGAATCATGTATACATATTATTGGTTATTTACAGAGAAGATTTATCTAAAGGCCGAGACAACTTCACATCACCAGGCAGACAGCACACCCCAGCCTCTGACAGAGCACATTAATGAGCAGGTACCTGCCTGTCCGACCTGTAATCTACCACTGACTGGTAACCCCACAGTCTATCCTATCTGTACACTGGCGGAGCACTTCAGGGAGATGAAGGAGAAACTAGAGCAGGCCTGCTACATTACAGGTAGGGGATTTAGGGAGAAAAAGACACTACGGACACTGCTCAAAGCACTGTTTGAATCATGTGAACTAGTGTTTCTAATTTTTACCAGTATAATCTTAACTTATTTTCAAGTGACCAACCATTATTGTAGATCAATGTCAGAGCAATGGCTGCAAGCGAGGAGAGGAGAAACAATGCATTCAATGTGGTCGCTTCATATGTTACAGGTATATAGAATTATAGTTATTATATTGTTATATATATATATATATATATATATTGACTTTTTTATGATATTAATTTCAATTTTAAGTCTCACATCGTGTGACTGATAATGTACAGTCAGGCTGGACTTATTGAATGTATTATATCATCAGATGCCACGAGAGTCCATGTGAAGGGACAGATGATGAGCATGTAACTAAAGATATCACAGAACTGGTGAGCGACAGCAAAGAGGCATACACCACCTGGCCGCAAGGAACAAATCTTAAACTAACTGTTATGAAAAATGAGGTGAACATAATATTACCACCGGTAACGCCTTCATGCCATCTACAGCAGTGGGTCGTTCCAATTGAATTTTTGATCGCTTGGATTCAACTGATGTTAGTCTCACAGCTTTTTCTACTCCAGTCATATTTGCTCTTAAAATTCTCAGTTTAATAAGCCGTAATCAATAATGGACGCTGTGAAACTTTTTCATTGTTCTAGCGATTCAATACATTATATTTCCCCCCCCCCCCCCAAAAATAGATGGAAAAAGCTACTGCTGAGACAAGGTGATTAGCAGGAGATTTAGCTGACAGTGAGAACCTTGAAGTATGTGAGAGAACTATGAGGATCGTTCCTCTGCTAGAGAAAAGTACAGACACCATGATAAGACTACAGCCACAGATAACTAAACTAGAGAGTGAACTGGCACTCATGAGTTCTTTGATGAAGAAAACCAACTCAGAGATAGAGACGATCAAGGTCATCCAAGGGCTTCAAGAACATGGTAGGCGATAATGCTGTCTCTATGTTGAACTAAAGGCACATCCCTCTTGCCATGTTACCTTTCAACTGTTGTGTACATCATTCTCAGTCCACATCAGACATGAAATGATTTACCAGCTCTTCAGCAGTTTTTCGGCACCTGCTTATACGCTCCGACCTTTTTCTGCTGTCAACTTATCACCATAGGAAGAGCAACTTAAGCGCCCAGGAAGGCGAAATTTGAACGTATGTTGTGTCGTGTCTGAGAACTCAACAGCCAATTTGACTGGCAAAAATAAATCTGTCGTTTCAGGGAGCGATTACAAGAGAGCACTCGGTGAAATGAGAAATGTCATAACAGATAAAGATTGTGCTGATGCCCAAGTTGGTCCCAGCGGACTCATTATTGCCTGTCTCTTAAACTCACTCCAAGTAGTAAATAGTTCTACAGGAGAGATAAAGAAAAAGATAAGTTATGAAGGCTATGAAGTCTACGCAGTCCAGTATTACAAAGAGAGAGTAGTTTTAATAATGCACGAAACTCTGGGCACTCCAAGTGGTACCTTAACCCAACTACAAAAATATTATGTTGTGCAGCTGGATGAAAGCTATGAGGAAATACATCGATGGGAAGCTAGTCAGGCATCAGATATGGCAGTTGTTGATGGAAGGGTACATTTGTCAAATCTTCATACGGGAGAAATTGAAGTCTATGATCTAAACACAGGTGAAAAACTAGCACCGGTCATCATTAGAAATGGGGAATCTCGTGCATTAGCCCAGTTCCAGCCCTCTTCTATTGTTGTCCTTGATAACAAATACAACACTGTCCAGAAGTACAACATCAACAAGAGAAAGTTCACACCAGTATGGACACAGGAAGTCATCAAGCCGTGGGCAGCTGGAGTCGATGAGCACGGACTGATTTGGATAAGATCCAACACATATGATCGCATAACAATCATCACTAGATCAGGTATGTATGATATTCCAAATCTTTCAAACCAGCTGAACTGATTCATGACAGAGAAGATCAGGATGATTAAGACAGGACTTATATTTTCAAAACAGAGATAGCGCTGTAGACTAAAATATAACCCATACTTCTGTTTTGATACATTCTGTCAGGGGACCTCAGTTTTTCAGCAGCAGTACAATAGCATAGCATAGCATAGCATAGCATAGCATAGCATAGCATAGCATAGCATAGCATAGCATAGCATAGCATAGCATAGCATAGCATAGCATAGCATATCTTTACAGTTAACAGTATTGGAATAGAGGCCTTAAATTCATATTCCTTACAAATCATGAAGATATGGCTTTTCATTGAAGGTAAAAAGATACAGGAGCTCGTTGATGACCGAATAACTAAACTCGATACAGTACATGGTATCGGAGTTTTCAATGAGTATCTATGGATTTGTGCTGATGATGGGCTAGTGAGATTTAAAATAGGATCTGCCTAGTGCTTTCTCAACTGTGTTTGTATGACCTTTCAGATCTTGGCAGAGTAGGTTAAGTTTTAGTAGGGAAAAATCTGAGTTATCTGCCAAATTGTTGCTAGGGCTGGTCAAAATATGAGACCTTATGTAGATTATCAACACTGTGTCATATGGTAGATGGATGGTATATTTAACCTTTAATATTTAACCTTCTTCCACCGGTATACTCGAGCAAACTTATGAGGAAAGGAATGCATTTTTTTTGTAACTTTTACATTGACTTGTACTCAGTTTATTCATGATAAAGTGGCTTATCCAGTAAAACAAGTGTAGGCTCATTATGCTTTTAAGGATCCTGTTAGTTGACAATTTTATCTGGCTGGTTTCAGCTGACATAGTTGTTATGTAGCATCGGATGATGTACTATTACTGGTTATATAGTTAGTTATACCCATAGACTTAATATCCAGTCCATGATTTTGCCATTGGAATGTTGGTTTCCCAAATTTTGTTTTTTTCTGATATCTAGCCGTCATTAACCCGTCATTAACCCGTCATTAACCCGTCATTAACCCGTCATTAACCCGTCATTAACCCGTCATTAACCCGTCATTAACTAGTAGAAGTAAGTATTGATCACCATTTTTCAGTTTCCAGTGGCTGTAGGTAATCATTATGCTCAGAATTACTTCTCAAGGTTCATACAAAACAGTCTTCAATATTTGAATCAACAAATTCAGAAATCAAGGTTAACTTCCATGTAACGCAGTGTGAACTGTAAATGTCATTGGGAATTTTGTACACATAGGATTTTGGGCTTCCCAAAAGTTGTTTTGCAATGACCGTGGGAAATTCCCCTACTCAGTGCTATGTCAATAGGCTTTTGCAAACTGCTATAGTCTCAGTATTCAAGTCAAAGAATTTAGTGATCAAAGGAAACTTCCGTGTAGCAGTAGTTTAGTGTGAATGATGGCCTCAGAAGAGCTTGAATCTAGCTGTTTTCCTGATTCATTAACTAGAGATTTAGAGTGTCAGGTTTGTATGGTGATAAAAGAGCTGAGACTTCTTCCATGTCAGCATCTCTGCTGCCGTGAGTGTCTGGGTGAGTGTTTGATATCTGAGCCTATATCAGGTCTGACTGGTAGATTTGTTACACAATTGTTGGTGTCTGTTGCTATCTTTCAACTCGGACAAATGATTACTGTATCAAGTATGTTTTTACTGATTTGATCTGACGTGCGATGAGTTAACACAGAACAATCAACTTGATACTCTTTATCCACATCATCTAAAAATACAACCCGTTCATCGATGCGCTGATTTCAGAGAAGATCTGCGGTTTGGATGGTGGGACTGATGCCGGTACAGAGGACACACCGCAGACTCTGAAGGAGGATATCAGAGTATATAAAGGCTTGTGTCCAACATGTCAGAGACACCTGCCTGGGAAAGCTGAGGATTATCCCATCTGTACACTAGCTGAGCATTTCAGGACTGTCAAAGACAAACTTGAGCAGGCAGCAAAGAAAAAAGGTATCATGGGTGGTAATCAGAAATTATAAGTCCATTGTAATTGACACTGTAGCCTAACTATTTACCCTCTTTTGATTTTGGAATGAATTCAGTTTTATATTACTAACACCAGTTCACATGATCGACATAATGTTACCAACAGCCATTACAATATAATTAGTTGTATTTTCAGATCATTGTCAGAATGTGGGATGTAGCCGGGACATAGATCTACAGTGCACACAGTGTGAACGCTTTCTCTGCTATCGGTGAGTTAATCCACATCTGAAAGCTACCAACGCCAGTAAAGAAGTTGAGCGATGAATCATCAAGTCCCTTTATTTTATGGGGCACATCTATAGGAATTGTCCAAAGTTTCCAGGATTATTCCATGAGCGCATTGCTCAATGTTTCAGATGTCGTGAAGATCCATGTGAAGGAACAGATGATGAGCATGTAACTAAAGATATCACAGAACTGGTGAGCGACAGTAAGGAAGCCTACACTACCTGGCAGCAGGGAACCAAATGCAGATTGGAGACCATGAAAAACGAGGTGAACTCAATTATACCGATAGAAAATTGAATATAATATCTAACAAGAACTGGGCATTTAAAACTTTGGTAGTGAAACGATAGTTTTAGACATGTAGAAACTGTTTGATTTTTAAGATGACGAAAGCGATAGCTGACACAAAGCGTTTGGCAGCAGCCCTCAGGGACTGTAGGGAGACTGAAGTCCATCAGAAGGCTGTCACTGTGGTACCTGAGCTTGTAAAGAGTAGAGATACTATGGTGAGAATTCAGCCACAGATAGGAAAGTTAGAGAAGGAGTTGTCGTTCATGGAATCTGTCATGAGCAAGACAACATCGGAGCCAGAACTAATCCGAGTCGTACAAGGCCTACAGCAATATGGTGAGTATCAGTGTAACTATCAGTGTACAAGGCCTACAGCAATATGGTGAGTATCAGTGTAACTATGACGAGATATTGTTGTAGTTGTTATGAGCTGAAAAGGGAAGGGGTGTTGAACTGCTATGGGTTTGTGGTCATGCTTCGACCCTGTAACTATAGGACTGTCATATTTTTCTTTGATAGAATACACATATATCCGGAAGCTGGGTGAGATGGAGCATATTTTAGAGGGAATAGTTTGTTGCGATGCAAAGCTGGGACCTCAAGGTCACATGATGGCTTGTCTGGAGGGAGAGTTGAGGGTGCTCGACAGTAAGACGGGAGATACCATTATGGGTGTCAGCTTCAAAGGTTACCAGATATTCTCTATCCAGTATTATAAGGATACAGTTGTGCTGGCTTTAGCGGAGGACGGGGGAAGGGGCAGACAGAGCCATGTCGTGGTGCTCGGGGAAGATTATCAGGAGCTGAGAAGGTGGGAGACAATACGAGGCATAGATCTGGTGGTCATAGATGACAAGATCCACATATCATCACAGACAACAGAGGAAATAACTGTCTATGACTGGGAGACTGGTCGTCGCCTGCCAGCCATCATTGAGAGAAACGGCTCTAACACCGGGATGGCATACTTCCATCCCTCCTCTTTAGTAGTGCTGGACCAGGAATACAATGTGGTGCAGAAATACAAGATAAACAAGAAGAAGTTCAGTATCGCCTGGACAGAGAAAGTGATCAAACCGTGGGCGACAGGGACGGATGAGAATGGGCTGATATGGATCAGATCTAACACTAATGACTGTATCACGATAATCACACGCACAGGTATCCATACTTGTAAACATAAACACATTCAGATTAAAACTTACGGCATTCTTTCAATTTCCAAACTTACTCACGATTACTGACTCAATGTATCTTACTGCCCTACTTAGTTCCCCGGATAAATATTTTTTTGTTTCATGACTAGATTGTATTGAAAGAATTGATTGCTTCGTCTTGTTCCATGATAACATTCTCACCATTGTAATTCCCATATTCTTGTATATTCTTGTAGGTAAAATAATACAAGAACTAAAAGATGACAAGATGACTGAGCTAGGAACAATCAACGGTGTAGGTGTACATGATGACTACCTGTGGTTAGGACATGATACAGGTCTGACTAGATTCAAGATTGAGGCAGCGTAACCATAGAATGGAGGCACACAACTTGCTGAGTTATGGATGGATGAAAATGCTGCTTCAGATTTGTTAATTTGCGTATGTTTATTAATTGGAAATAAAATTTATATACAGCTTCTGCTAATTTTATCTTTTGTGTTTTTTGATTTGTGTTTGGTTATGTGATTTATGAACCACATTTTGATAGAGAGTAATAAGAGGAATTTTTCATACCTTTACTGGAGGAAGACTGCGAAGACTTGAGTATTTTTGTGATGTATTTACAAGCTTTATTTCTCCGTTTACAATTCACATTTATCTGTTGATTCAGATCTGCTATCTTCTTCTTCAAACCATCCACAGACTTGTTTTCCTGTGTAAAATAAAAAAATAGTGATACTGGTACAGCTAAAAAATAAGATAAGACAGCTAACGAGACAGTAACTGACAACAAGACACAATTATTTATATGGACGGCGGACAAAGAACTTAAGGAGTAATGAGACATGGTAAGGACATACACAGTAGATAACAAGCTATCTATGCGCAAGGTTATCTATGTAGCAAGGTTAGCAGTGGTATCGTGTATGCCCAAACTATCATACGTAATATTGAGGTTGTCAGAGCATAGCTTTGTTAGTTTATATGCGGGTGTGGGATTGTGCAGTGAGGTTTGTGCCATTTTAGATTTATCAATCGCAGTACATCGGAGGAGAGAAGAACCAAAAAACTGGAAAATGAGAAATTCAGCACCTTGTGGTTCATATCCTGTGACGTGGATAGATTATAAATAATGAGATATTCTGCATGCATTTGGAGTTATCCATACTTGAAAAGACCCTCAGCAAAAGAGCAGGCAACTTCATGTTTGTTTTTTTAAAAGGGTGCATGCAGGGATGTCAAATCTGACAGGTGGTGTGTTGATTACGTCAGCCTATCACCACTTATACTTACATAACCTGATATGAAAACACTTCGAGCCTAAAATTTATCCAAACTCAGTAATAGATGCCCAAACCAATAAATACAAGTTGTTAGCACGTCACAGTAACAATGCTTTACATCTGTGGAGCTAGTGGGTTCAGTCTAGATATTCTAAAAGTATTTCTCCTCAAATTGTTTGGGGAGCAGCAACCTTAGTCACTCAGACATCTTATATAGGAGTCCAAGAGATAGATAGAGCACACAGAGGAGTATAAGGTATAAAAGGATTCACTTTTGTTGGTAGATTATGGCCTTAGGTCCTACCTCTTTATCACTGATGGTGGTTATTGTCTCACTATTCTCAGCCAGGTAGGAGGCGTACATGATGGTGAAGTTTATACTGCAGTCCTTAACTGCACCCTGAGTATGACTCACCAGGCTGTTATCTGACTCATACTCGGAGGATAACTTAGATCCCTGTAGTAATAATAATAATAATAGTAATAATTATAATAATAATAATAATAATAATAATAATCATTTAATTTTCATATTAATATTAATTTATAATCAGTTGTGATTATCATCTATACTGTGTCACAGCTAGGAGTCGGAGTAAGGGATGTTTGTTGAGATTATTGTTTACATGGTTAGAAAACCTACCCATCGCAATACATCGCTATTTCATGCTATTACACGCTATTTCAGCTACTTGGCTGACTATAAATTAAAGTCAGGATGTTAAAGGGCAACCAAGGTTTCAAACAACTTCTCATTGATGGCCATTGATTAAAAGCAGATTGCACCTTCTGCATTGGGAAAAAGACAAAATATAATTCGGATGATTATTCAGCCAGAATTCTTGTGAACCGTTTCTTACATCAGGCACTCAAACTCAGCTAAAAGAGAATACCACATAGCAGTTTCCTGTTCCTGTTATTATTTAGCCTGTGCTCTATAATTATTACAGCAAAGTCTTGGAACCTCCCCTAAACTGAAGTGTTACCCAGCTTAGAGTCAGCAACTACTTTGAGTTTTGCATCGCGTAATGCACAAAGCTGATGCTGCCCAGCACATCATTTGCTATTTATTAATGCATTGCTGCGAAACCTTGGTTGCCCTTTAATGGCTCACTGAACTAGTTTACCAACTCAATTTGTACTTACAAAGGCAGAATCATTGAACTGGTCGTCAAGGGTGTTACCAGGGAAGCTATAGGTGGAGCTATGCAGTCGACCTTTGACCCTGAGTTCACTAGCTGAACTGTGAGAGTGTGAGTCAGATTCCTGCTCGAAGGCGGAGCCAGCAGACCCCGCCCTGTTAGCTGTACTGATGATCTCATCAAAGTAAGTGTTGGATTGTTTACCCTCTATATACATAACCTCTCTAGTGCCACCATTAGGTAACTACAAACAATAAAATATACGAGTAAACATTGTCGTCTAATCTGGACACTTTTCCTGATCAGAGTTATTCCTTAATGGTCAAAGAGAAGACAACATTTTATTCACAACATGCTGCAGATTACTTGTTTAAAACTGTTTTTTTTATGAAGGCAGCGATAATAGAGGAATAATTGAGAGCTTACTATTAGACTTTTAACTAGCGGAGTCATGGCCCTCTGCTGATTATTAACTATCTGTAGAATATTATTCTGACTTCGTGATTTTGTCAGGCCGCTGCTACTGCTTGATGTTTGAATGGATCGCGACAAGTCCTGAAATAAGAGAGGAATTACAGTAAGTACAATGTCCCAGTACAGCTGCCTGGTCATATTGAAATTTTAGAAGTAAATATAGCCGAGGTTTGAATGCTGTTTGGTTCCTTAGTGGACTGAGATGAATTTAAATGTACATTAGAGTTTATCTCAACATGTGTGATGGTTATAGTTCGATCAGCTTAGTCTGCAAATGCATACATTTTATTGGTGAGAAAAGCATGCGTTTAGCTAAGAAAATTCCATGCAAGAAATTGAGATGAAATATTGTTAAACAAAAATATAATGCTAGTAGGAATCTTTGAAGACCAGCAATAGAAGAAATTGAGAGAAAAGAAAATAGATTGATCCAAAACCTCACCTCCAAGGAATCAGAAGAAAAATCAGCCTCCTGGTTTTAATAACATGATTCAAATCAATTAATGTCGATCACAATACAAAGACTGTTGAGGGATGGGTTTGAGGATTATCAATTCATCGCTTTCACACATGTACTAACTAACACAATATTTTCATTTTTCAGCCAAATGTTACATGTTTATATGTCAGCACAACATCAAATACTCAGATTGTAACAACATACAAGGAAACCTGTTACACTAATACAGCTGATGAGATGAGAGGACTCTCAAATCATCTCCAGACAAATTAAATTATCTATAAATGTCTCACCGTAACAGAAGCACTCTTCATTCTAGATAGCCCTAGAGATATAGGGCTGTGTGAGACGGTAACATCCACGCCCCTCATGTCCCCTGATGGGTGTACTTGAGGCATCACAGGCTTTGGTTTTACAAGAGAGCTAGAAAATAGATTATATCGTTATGTGTAGATTTGTATCTTTGTAATGTATGCTTCACTGATATTTTTATAGATATTTATGCAAACCCATAAAAATAGTAAACATAACATTTAACATTAACATAACATTAACAGGTTTTTTTAATGCCAACTCAGTGCCTACCTTTTTATATTAGATTTCTTAGGGGTGCTGGACACAGTGGTTGTGAGATGTGATTCATTAAGTGGTATCGGTCTGAAAGGAGACGTAGCGTATCTCTGGGCGGTACTCGTCACATCAGAGCGCTTAATCTTAGATCCTGGCTCGTCCACACTGATGACACGTGCTGATTTAGCTCTCAGCGCTCCAGACGGAGGCCTGAAATATACCAACAATATCTCTGAGACATCGATCGTGATTTACCGGTACTTAGAGATGATAGCAGTAACTATGTGCTGCTCATTACCTCAAACAATCTACTCGGCTAAGTCAGCGGCCTGGCACTAGTGATTAAAACTTACAATAACAAAGCCGAGAAAGAACAAAACGCTGCCGCATCGAGAAGAACAAGAGAGTGATGTCAAGATGACGTCTCCAGGCACACGACCTCACAGCAGACTAAAGATCCATTAGTGATATAAAAGTCCCATAAGAAGAAAACTGCTCGTATATTTAAGTGGCAAAAAGTATGATAATTTAATAAAGACTTGATATAATAAACTATCTGTGAGTGATGACATAGACAAAGATAAGACTGAGGCAGCAAAGTAAAGGATTAAAGCTGAGCTTTGAGAGGGCACCAGATCGAATAATCATGAATATTATTACGACATGAGTGTAAGACATGAGTGTAAGAGATGAGTGTAACGCAGCGGCTATTCTTAGAGTACGATCATGCGTTCAATAATATTGATGAGTTTACAAATATTCTCAGTAGCGAGAGATGAGATGGTAAAATCTGCGCTCTGCAGGGCTCTCTGTTACAGGAGATTACAAGGAGATCTCAAAATTTGACACAGATGTAGTCCACTCCTGTGTATACAAAGAAACAAATATGCTATAAAAACATCTCCAAAAATTTTAACCACATTCTTACATCGCAAATTCGGGACTGATAGATGAGAATTTTGAAAGTTCAGAGTAGAAGCACTCAGCCCGTGAGCAGAGGGAATCAATAAAGAGAATAAGCTAAGTGTGTTTTAGTACGTTCTTAGGCAGCAGCAGAGGACATGGCGTCATACTGGGCAGCATTAGAGCTTCTACTGAAGACTCCTCAAACTGAAGTAATGTAAACAAACCCTGCTCATCACAATTACACTTACTCTGGGTCTACATCCCATTTCTAGATGTCTGTTCGGCTATCATTTATCGTTAACAAGAGATACCAGTTATATGTATAGGTTACACTATTTGGCACAAAACAAATTATAAGCTGTCTTATTGAAAATTGTTACAAATACAGAAACAAATACAGTATCCATAATACAATATCCATAATACAATAACAAATACAACAATCTTATTTTTCTGTTTATCCCTCATATTTTATACTCCCTACACAAAGTATACAGTGCTGATATAGTGCCTACCTGTCCACCTGGGGTTTCTGAGAGTGTATAGCCTCATATAGAGCTATAAGCAGCTCATCAGCCCAGTATAAATCTCCATACTTTGCTACTATGATGTTACACCAGCTTGTAAAATCCAACGCAGGGAGGTGAAGTGAGCCAATAAACTTAGCTGCAAAAAAAAACAAGTAAAAGTTGGAAGATTTAATGCAAATTTAGTACAAAAAGTTTCTCAGTGTTGAGATATATTCCGTTTTTATCTCATAAGCTTACATTCTTCTCAAATATCTTGTTACACTAAAAACTGATCGAACTTGGATCACTGTACTGAAAAATATCAAAAATAAGCACTAAGGAGAGAAACTACTGCAAATAAAGGTAGAGAAAAAAGTTCAAATGTTTACAAAGTGAGAAGCACACTTGTATAAAAACTTCAGCCGGAGGTAACTATGCGTACCACCTACTACATAACATAACATTATGTGAAATTGTACAAACCCAGTTCTGAGGTATCAAATCAGCAACAATAACCAAGTTATCATCATCGAGACAGGATAGAGAATAGTGTGACATTTGAGAAGGCTAATAGTCTTTAATTTCATTTACTGATGTCGCAAGCAGTATTACATAAATCAAGTATTACTGAGATTTATCCAGCGAGAAAAGGCAATTCAGGGTCTGTGCCGTTAACTAAATTGATTTCAGATTTCAACAAATTAGTCAAAATACAAACTACATGAGTATCATGAAGAAGTTGACTACTTACCCATGTCAAGATCTTCCTGACTTTGGTTCATATACCCATCAAAAGCAAACTCGTTCTTTAGAAGTTGTCTAATCTTAGTAAGAGTCTGATTTCCTGAATTCTCTTTTTCTCTTTTCAGCTTGTTTGGTGTTTCTTTAGACTGTGAATCTAAGCCAGTAAGCATAGGTTGTTAAAATTTTTCTTAAAAGACCACGCAGATTTATTTTTCATCAGCATGATTTTTGGTAGTAATATTGCAGTGATTCAAAACCTATTTGAATAGATGTAATAATATTTCTAACCTCCTAATCTTTACCATAGGACTATTTATACTACATATATTTATTTTTACTTGTTTTCCTTTCATCAGCATTACTCTCATTATCATTGAGCGTAGAGCAAACTTTGGTCGTTATGTCAGTAGTGGATTATTAATGTCATGTTCGCATCTTGGAGAGAGTTCACTTAAAAAGTTAAACCTGAGTATCCTTTTCTCAATTTTAAAAGCCTTAACTCGTAGTATGAATGATTTGCTGTAAGTGGGTACAAGTAAAATTCTGACAAACCCTTGTCGTGGGCTCTTGATATCGTTTGATAAATGTTTATGATAGTAAATCATACCATAAAATTCAGGTTTAGACAACTCTTAATCATTAGGATAATTGAGATACTACAATGTGCAAATCAGTTCGACTTACTTCTGGGTTTGCGTTCTCTGACAGGTTTGGGTGGTGCGCTTTGTTGATGACCGTTTTGAGATAATCTTGTAGTGGATTGCTGATTTAATGTGTCAGCTTGAGGTTGTGAGAGTTGTGTTATTGTATCTGTTGTATTGTCACCCTGAGTGCCCTGTTGAGATGCTGTCGTAGCTATCAGTGGACTCGTCACAGCGGAGTGTACTGTCTGATTATGTTGGGGAGTTGTGGTCTGCTGTTGAGGGGTATTGACAGGTGCTTGAGCAGTGACAGGTTGTATGACAGCTGGAGCTGGTGCTTGTTGAGGTGACATCGACCAGTATGGCATATTATGTACAACAGGTATCCAGCTCATAGCACCTGTTGTCGGATCTCTCTGTAGTACTACAGGCACACTAGGATAGGATGAAATCATTGGTGGGGTTGATATTGTAGCACCATTAACCACTAAAGGTTGTTGTGTGGAGTGATTAGTCTGAGCGTGATTAGTCTGAGCGTGGTTAGTCTGAGTGTTGGTTACTGCAGGTAATGTCTGTACTGGTTCAGTTATCTGGACGGATGATGGCTGAGCTAGATTATGCATACTACTACTTATGTTGGCCACTGCTGATGAGCGATTGTTTGAGTTGTTGAGATTCTCCATGCTTGCAGAGACTTGTTGCTTAGTGTTTTGAATAACTCCTGAGTTTCTTGGTAATGGACGGACTGCTTGAGTGACCGGGGTGCTAGCCCCTCCCCTGTCTTTGATTTGACTTATGGACGGTTTAGTGGCAGGTACAGGTTTAGTAGTTAAAGTAGGCCTGCTATCTGCTGTTGTTTCTGGAATTTCAGGCCTTGTGGACGGATTGTTTGGAGTAGATACAGGCGATAGATCTGAGTTATCAGGTTGACGGGGCGAAAGCTTTGCCTCCCCTTCCTGAACGTTGTGTTTTTTGAGAAGCTGTTTCTTCAGCTCTTTGATATTACGACTCGCTCTGTCGACTTTAGATGGGGAAGTTGCCGCTGAGCTTCTAGCCGGACTTGTTTTCTTCTCGTGATTGGAGAGTACTATAGGTGTGAAATGTGTAGCTGAAGATCTGTACGCATCAGGTAGTTTTAAGGGTGCTGTCCCTGCTTTCAGTGTAGCCCCTTCTCCAATATTTCTACGAATATAGAAAAGTGACATGAGCAGACCAATTCACAATCAAGAGAACATTTAGTTTGATCTAATCCAGTCTTTTAGTCTATTAAACTCTGTGATATATTTATCACTTCATGATAATAACATTGGTCCTAAGTTAGCTTAAAATTAATCATCTCGGTTATACTTACTTCTTCTTATCGACTAGACTATTAGTTTTTGGAGCGAAGGCACTTCCTGTTGAGGAGGAGGAGGATCGTTTACCATTACTCATTTTAATACCGAATCCCTCAGGGGGAGATAATATCATATGCTCATTAGAATTCTCATCAGGAACTTCTGCATTCACATTCTTATCCTTGAATAAAAGAAAAAATATATATAGTAAAGATAAACATAAGAGTTTTCAGTTATGTGTGAAACAGAAGACAATGCGGAGTTCAGATTGTGTTTCACTGTGGGATCACCCTGCTGGTCAGGCTTATAATCAACCTGAGAATATACATGATATCCCTCCAATAACATAAATCCTCATCAAATGTAAAAGCTAAAATCCTAATCCTGATAAAATCATACAACAGGGCAAGCATATGATGTTAGTTGGTCTGACAGCATTCACAAGCAGGTAGGTAGACATGACAGGTAAGCATTTAGAGCACAATATTAAATCACACATAATAGCCATATATCCTCAATAATCCTCTATAAACCTCACCAAAGCAAACTCAAACCATCTGATAAGCTCCATATTGATCACCTTTATCTACTGATGGAAGGCTTACCCACCCTAACCCGCTTTCTCTTAACCAGCCTCCTCACTTTAAAAGTATCACACACATGAATGTCCTTTAAATATTCTAATCTTAGTAAACAGCATAAAAGAGTCAGCCTAGCTAACAGGTGCTTCAGCTGGTTGAGTGCAGAGATTATCAGAGATTCACTACTCATGACCAGTAGCTAAGAGTGTACTCTGTTATGTCACCAAGTGCCCCTGTGTCAATCTAACATTATCACAACAGCAAATATATATCTGCTCTCGTGTTTACACACTAGAAACAATGAACTCTGCTAGGCTTTCTAAAATGAAATCAGTGGAAATGCCCTGATAAAAAGAACTAAAATGCTGAGACTGAGATACACGATCATCTCATCACACCAGTATCCGCGTATTACCTGCACTACAAAGAAGAGGAGCTGTAATTAAGAGCCTGCTGCTGGATAAATAAACGTTGAAAATCTGCAACTCTGTCAAATTCAGTAAATACTACACCTTATGCAAACAGGTAAAAGCTGAAAGGGGTGACTTCCTATTATATTGACATGATAGGCTTACGGTTATATAATATCCGATACTCGAATCAATATAAGCCAGCTAAGTGTACATTACAACAACAAGGGACACACTATAGGCCAGCAAACAGTGCAGTCAGATATATAGAATATGTAATATACATTAGATTCTCACACGAAACTGAGATATGAAGAGATTCGATGACGGTGACTTAGCTTACCAGAGGCAGCGACTTAGATATATTCCGGCAGCGATAGAAACTGACCCTCAAAATCTTGCAGTGGTAGCAAACTCAAAACCAAGTATTATATTACTGTAGAGCTAATATTGAACTGAATAAACTGTCACCCAACACTGCAACACCAGCAAAAACAATGGAAACATTCAGCCACTCACGATACCCAGCAGTAATAAAAACAGTATTATACATAGCAGAACACAGCAAATAATCTAATCATCTAATAATCAAAACATGAGAACAACAGGCTGATAAAACAAAACATGCGTGAGCATAAAACCAATAAGTATGATTATTGGACACGATCAATGTTATCAGTGAATTACCGAATAGCTGTTATTGTGTTTTGTGACAATGCCTTTGTTACTTGTAGGTGATTGGTGGATGGAGCTGCCGCTGATGTCAGTCTGTGCAGTGAACTGTTCGACTATAGCCTAAATATAACATATCACAACTCCAAATAAGAAAATGTGTGATAATTTGATTGAACTCCCACAATAATACAACATGCTAAACTGGTGCAAAAGCTAAGAAACGTGCAGTGCAAAGTGAATGAAGGCATGTGATGTGACTCCTTTTATTGCATAGCTGCCCTACTAATGAGCCATTTGTATTATTGTTTCAGGGTGGTATGCATGGCTCTCATAAGTATTGACTGTTGTCGTTTACAGAAACATTTTTTCTCACTATAATGAAGACAATACACTGCAGGGTGATACACTGCAGGGTGATACTTGGATGTATCGGATATTTTGACATAGACATACCTTGAGTCTGCCGGGTGTGTACTTCTCGACTAACTCCTGCAGACTCATATCAGTAGAGGATAACACCAGAGGTTTAGTTAGTGATGTATGAGAATCTGTACTAACATCAGACATCTGACTAGATACTGTGTCTGTAACATCTATAAGTATAACAAAGTCTGTCTGTGAGTCCGAGAACATAGGTTTATTGAGAGGATTATAATCAGCTTACTGATCGGAGGTTTTGCATTTCCAATACAGGGATTCAGATAGCATACCTGTATGACTCAAACACCAAAGAGAATGGGTAACAACTCAAACTGTCATGGTAAAGATCAAATTACCCACATTGATACAGTCAAAAAAATACATCACAGGCAGCGAAAGGTTTGTACTTGTACTTTGATCTATCAGTGGGTTTGTGGAGTTAACACTTTGGAGTTATCATATATCTGATATTAAGCAGACAACTCGAAAATAGTACATACCTGTATCATCTATATGATAAGTGTGATTTGGTGACTCCACCCCATTGATAGTCTGATTAAGAGATGCTATGAGATGTTTACATATATCATGGGAGGAGCCTGCACCCGCAGACAGGAAGTACTGGTCACATTCACGAATTACTCCATCCAGAGTTATCCTCTCTGTATAATCTGTCTCCATCATACTACAGATATACAAACATAGCAGTCAGCAGATATTAATATGACATGTTACACTGAAAGCAGGTTGTCTGTCAGACATGAGTTCTGCAGCTCTACACATACCGAGGCCGAATAGAATTCTAAATGGCCTCATCACAGTTTTTATGAGGGTTGGTCAGAATTACAGATTGCATTTAAATTTATTCAAATACTTCAAGGCAAAGATGACCAGCCTGGTTTGGATTGGACAATATGTTGCCACGTAAACAACATTTCAACTTTAACCTGGTATTCCCACAAAGAACAGGTGTATATCATACGATCAAAAACCCAGAAAATTACATTGTGGCATACTCATTAAACTGCTCCATTTTAATTATTTATCTCTTTTTTTTCAAGAAGGATTATGACACATTCCAGGTATTAACCTGGTTTAGTTGGTGGATTCTCAGAAAGAAATGGAAAGGAGCTCAGGATGAGATATGAAATGTACAATATCGGATCTGGCCCGTATACAGGATAATAAGATTCTAGACTATTTCTGTCTCTGGGAGAGACAAAGTGGTGTTATATTTATCTGGTTGCACAATACTGCTATTGTATCACTGTTTCTGAGTGGCGTTCACAAATGTGTGACAGTTTGACGTACTTGCTGAGTAGTTTTCTGAGTCTTGTTGAGTGTTGAGGTATTTTAGTATCAGTACCAGAGTTATAGGCTGAAGCTTCAGATATCAGCATACCCAGGGAGTATATATGACCTTTAGTAGAGTTACCAATCTTATCATACTCTGGAGGTTTATAATCTGCATCAGGATCGGCTACAACACAAACACAAACGGTCGCCACGATGGGAACAGAGGACCACACACATGATGTACATAGAGCAGACTTACTACATTCCAACAGGCCCTAGTCACTGAAATACCTGTTCATAACTTATAGAGAATACGACAAGTTTCCGATTCTGTGACAAACGTTTATATGTGAAATGAGCAAGTACACGAGATCGCAGAATAATGTATATTCGATCAGGGAGTCTGTATTACAAGGCTTAATATTCATGAGGAGAAAACAACTCCGTATAATCATCTCAATAGTGTTGTAGCTGCCAGCAGCCTGCGATACTAGTGATATTATAAGATGAGCTGCCAGTATTGAGCCAACAACAGGATGTGTGGGACAAAGTTTTCCATAACATTTCCTGTCTAGACAAACTTCTAGTTCATGAGGGAGTTTGTTTCAATATCAGGCAATATATCATAAAGAGGAGAGACTGCTTCTCAGCTCATCATACTAACAATCAATGATCCTTTGTCACTTTGTCATGTTAGCAGTACTTATAAGTTCAGCGCACTCTTCATGGGATAACACAACAGAGGCCGTTTGGTTCAATTTAGTTTACTTTCCCTTAATCCTGATTGGCAGTTTGTATTGGAATTCAATTTTTTTTAAATTTACCAAATATTATATCATTAGTCAAGAATTATTTTCATTGAACACACTTACCTGGTCTTGCCACTAAGATACCTACCAGCATGCGTCATAGATATATATCACAGAAAATCTAAGCAGAAAGTGACAAAATAGACTCACCACATTCATGATCATTGAAGCAGACATATCCCTGAGAGTCAAAGGCCAGTGTCTCTAACATGACACAAAGAGATTGTACGACATCAGCTGAGCCGCTGATACGCTGTAGTGTGAGGCAGCATTCTCTACATACAGCCCATAACTCCTGCTGACCTAACCAGCTACCTCTTACGTTCAATACATCCTACAACGAAACAATATATACAAACTTTTATATCCAGTCACACAAACAAACCATCACACAGCAGGACATCTTCTGGTGATCCCAGAACCCAACTCGACATGTGCACATCCTGATATTATCTATTATGTCTAAATAATGCAGCGATAAAGTGGAGCCATGACACCCTGCCAGAACTAGGGTATAGAATGTCAGATTGAAAATGTTTTCTGTACAGTCAGCAATTTACTACGTTACATTCAGAACAAAATTCCGCACGGAGTCGGACAAGGACTGTGTGAAATATGAGCTGCATGTAATACATCGGCATACAGCGGCGGCGATCACATTATTAATAATTAAATTCATGCCGAGGGTTGATTGAGCCATGCAAAAACAACCATTATTGAAAACAAAGTGACCAACCAGGCTTAAATTACTATTTTTTCTCTAGTGGCATGAAGTTGATATGTTGTTACAATAAATTGTGATTAATTGAAAACTGATGCCTATTAAGTTTGTTTGCTCATGAGAAGCTACGAGGGCGTCCCTGACAGCAGTTAAATGGGCTTCCGCTGCTGATTTTAATTAGAAGTACTCTGATCAGATCTGCTGTACCAGGCAAGACAAATACACATGTGGAGAGCAATGAGGGAGTTCATCACGGGGAGCATGCTTGGTAATGATTGAATAAAAGACATGCATGCAAGGCTCATACCTATTGAGATTTTACATCTACCTTTACTATGAAAATGAAGATATCCCTCAATCAAGACCTAAATGCAATCACAGTGAAAGTAGTTAAGTTGATAACAATGTGAAATGGTGAAGCTTTTGCAGCCTTAGGCCCATTCATATGATGGTACCGTTTGACGTGTTGGATTAATGTTGAGGGATAACAGCATCAGAACCGGACATAACGTGGATAACCCCACCACTTTAGTTGTTATGTTTACCTGGAGGGTGGTGTGTTCATCGCCCTCATTGATAGCTGTCAGTGAGGTTCTGCGGGCTTTATATCTTGAAGATGACATTTTACTATCCTTACTGCGGGAACTGCCACCAGATCTGGAGGAAGAAGAGCTGGGAGTGCCAGCAGATCCACCACTCACTCCTAGTCTAAAAATGTTATAAAAATAGATAAATACACTATTATCACCATCTCTAACAGTAGATAATTATGTCAAGGAAAGCAACATAGATATGCGAGTCGGGTCGAAAACTTATTATATTCACATAGAGCTTGGACGCAACAAATTCTTTTGATCATGCTGACGTAGGCCTATGCAAGTAATTGCAGTTTCTCATCCTAAGTTTTTTTACATAGAATAATAAATTGACTCATATAGAAGTGAAAAAAGTTCTCTGAGGTTATGGGTATCAGGTACCAGTACAAAAAGATCCTATTTATTCAAATTGAACAACAACACCGACTGAGGATAAACATTACAGAGCCGACATAGTCAATACTGATAGAACCTCAGTTACAGCAGGGAGTTTTATATCCCAAACTCTAGTGTGAGAGCACAACTAACAAGGTACACAAAGGAATATCAGACTGAAGGGCCTGAGATGGTACGTTGCCTATTCTAGATACCCCATACGAAACTCAGGAGGTAATGTGAGGTGTTGAAGGCGAGATGGCCCAACACTGACCCTCACATGAGCTTTCATGTCATACCAACTAACGCACACAAAATGATGCAATCTAAACCTCTCATTCTCAGAGTCAAACCATGGACTGAATCTGACACAAGAACTTATCTTACCTAGCTGTACGTGAGCTACGAGACCTCATTCTGATCAGTCACAGCTAACTAATAACTAAGTCCCATCTCAGCAGACTAACTAATGTCTGTTGCCACACAACAAACAACTTGAGCAGTCGGTATCAGACTAACTAGAGGGAGTCAAATACTGCACAGTCGGTCAGAGTAAGATCAACAACGCGACTCAACCCAAGCCATCCGTTGGCATGTTATTTTAATTTTCTAAATCACTCAACACCAGTAAGACCATAAGAGTAATTGTATCAAAACATTATTTATATAAAACACAAATAGCTGAAGCTTGGCTTAATCGAGTGTTCATAATAAAGCTTGATTAGGGTATTTAGTTCATTTAGAAGACTGCTGGAATGTCACAGAAACAAAGAGGGTGCTGCCACACAGAGTTTACACTGACAGGAAACAAAGGCAGCTTTACAAACACACCTGAGTATAAAGAGTACGGAAGTTATCACAGCACAACTCCTCGAATCTCATGTAGACTACATTGAACCATCAAATAACCATCTTATTGAGCTTTATGCTTACCATAGACTTGATAAGCCTATTTAAGTCTATAATGCTTACTTTTATGAGTGAGTAAATATAGTCAAACCGACAATGTGAGTATATTATATCTCCTGGTCAGCGATGTTTTATACAAGTGAACTTACCAATAACGAGCTGCTTATGAGTAGCACAGACAGGTGACTGAAATGATTTACTATGCACACCAACGCGTATCCCTGAACCAACAAACAGACACAATATGCTGAGCCCTGGTGCAGTGGGTATTGTAGACACACAAACAAGTGAGAACTGATGTAGATTGTAAGGATCACAAACACATCACTGATGAAAGTCAGCAAACACCTTTTGAACAACTCTAGCTATACAAACCTGTCAAGATAATCTAAACTTGGCCAAAGCTTCTATTTATCAGTTCAAATTAATCCTTATTATCATTGCCGTCCAGTGTCAATATGCTCATAGATTTATGTAAATCTGAGAGAAAGCAATAATTTGACTTGTATCCTGAATTGAATGTCACACAAAAATGTCAGCCTGAATGCCAGATAAAGCAGACAGCTGTCATGGTGCTGCTGACATTACGACTAAGGTGTCACTGCCTCCTGAGAATGTGAACTGTCTAAATGGTCTATTAGCAACAATAAATATAAATTAAAATCAATTTTTATACAGTTCAAACCAGACCCTTAATTAGTCAATTAATATAATCAAGTTTGATGCAAGGACCATATGCACTGTATACTCCAACCTATACAATAGGTTGCACTGAGTAAAGTAACTAGTGACTGCCAGTACAAATGTAGCTTAGCAGGACGCAAGTGTAACTTGTAAGTAGGCAATGAAACAACTCACAAAGATGATGATGACCATCATCTATAACAATGGGATGTCCAACATGCAGTTCTCCCTCAACAGTATTAAAAATTAAACATTACCTGATGCGTTTTATGAAATTCCCGAGAAGCATTTCCTGAGATCAAAACTGAAACAAATGCCTGACATAATTAAGCACTGAGTGGAGATACAATGTGACACAAAACTATCAATAAAATGTACTGGTAATTAATCTTCTCTGAGAAGCAGTCATGGAGCTATGGATTTTCAGCTTTACACAATTGTGATAAATAGGTATCATCTAATATTCAACAAAATGAACAAAAGAAAAACAAACCTACCTACATAATACATGAATGGAGTGTAAAATCAATTTGTTCATCACAAATTTCCAAGTCCAGTGAAGGACAATCATCACAATGATAAGGGCCGACAGTTTCCAGAAAGACAAGGCGACAATTATTATCAGTGGTCAGTATAAACAAGGAAGGCTGGTTGCCAAGTATGCAATTTTCCTCTGACATAAATGAGTGCCATGTCTAAACATATCTGTTACTAAGGAAACTTGGCTAGCTTTCAAAACTCCTATAACAAAGAGTTTGTTTATATTGCCATAGCTACCATGCTGTTGAACGTCAATAAGGGAGCTGTGCAAATAAAGTATGTCATGTTTGTGAGTGGCAAAAATCATATTATTATTTCATGTATCCTATAACAGGTCACCATTCCATCATATCATCACCTGTATATATTTTTTGAATGCAAATTCTACTCTATTTGGCAGCTCATTCCATTGCGCATTGAATGAGGCTCTGCACTCTATAATCCTTTGAGCTTGCACAAAATCAATAGATCTGTAAGGCATGATTTAACCCTGAACCAATAACAGTCAATCACCGCATTTTATCAAAATAAACTTCCAAATACCTCGATGGATTCAACTAAATGAATAGATTGTTACTCGCCAATTTGCTATATTGAATCAAGTACAAAACATTTTGACAGCTAAACAAAATGTCTACAATCGTTCTCTTTGATGATATGGGTGTCAGCGACATCAGATCTGGTAAACACCAACTAGAGTAAAACCTAACTGCCCTAAAATTAAGTTGGCTTTCAATTATAATACGAACATAACGGAACCGATTGTTTTCCCCTTTCCCCAACCTCTTTTAATCCTAACCGGGACGATATACTCCATAAATCAGTTTGATATATAGGCCTACTTTAATTCACTTCTTGGATTATCAAATTGTATTATTATGTATTTATTGTTATGTATTGCACTTACCAAAACAGAAGAAACGAGTTACACGAATCGTCTGTTATCTCCCATTGTGTTGAATCCTCTTCTCACCTGAAACATTGATTTGGAAAAATGGATCTAAACAATATAAGTAGACAGGCTAGCTCATCAAGAACCACTGTAGTTGGACACATTGTTTTTTCATTACTCCCAACGGTGTGACCCTATAACTATTACCTTTAATTAAGGGGAAGTATGTAATAAATGCCAGCTAATTATTTTTTGTATATAAATGTAAATGATCAATAGCTATGCTTGTCTCCAATAATATTATAACAAATCAAACTTTAGTTCCTGAACTTGCCCATTTGACAAAAAAAGATCAAAGAGAAATGTGCAGACAGCTTTATAGGCTATGTACTCATCAGCAGCTTTATTGCACCATCTTAGACTTTGAGATGAGACAGTTAAACATTGATTGTTACTGGGAGCAAGGAGTAACAGGGTTACTCCTTGCTGGCAGTATTGAATGGCGTTATAATTTTTAACTTTATATACAGTCTATTGCTCTTATTGTTCATGCTATGAGTACAGGTTGCGAACAAACTGCAAATTTTATATTGTGTGGTTATACATATTTCCAAACTTTTATCAGAATAAGTACTCAAGACCAATTCCAAAACTCACATTGCTGATGGATATTGTCATCATATTCTTTTGACTTTTTTCTTCACCAATGTAGTCTTTGCTCAACAAGGAGTAAAATTCTTGCTTTGCTTCTGATGTCAATGTGATATCAATTTATCATTAATACACCAACCTCTAACTACTTGATTACACATATCAGAAAATTTGAAAAAAAATCACTCAGCAATTGTTTCTTTCTTCTTCTCCTCCCCCTGTCACTGTGTCATGTGTATGCGCATAGGACTGCCGCAAAATCAGGAACTGTGGCAGTCATATGTGTACTATGAGAGTGAGACTGCTGCTGGCTTACCATCTGAAACTTTCTTTGGTTCCCTATTCCTCAAAAAAGCTTCATTGCTGCTTAAGTGGCTCCATGAATTGAAGTAAAAAAATCTGTTACTTGGACTCCTGGTCAAGTCTTGTTCACATTTCAAGCTATTGTTATCTTCTTGGTATCAATTGAAGAAGAAAAAAATGTAAATTCACTGACAGGGCAACAATTTTCTTACTTTGAAAACTTGGATTTTTGCTATCGGGAGCACAAAATTGAAGGTCGTTTGAGGTCATTCAATCAAGCGGGTGCGTTCTATGTTCCGCTTCGCCGATGTTCCGCTGGTCTATGTTCCGCTTGAAATGGGTCTATAGTCCGCTGTTTTTTAGACCACTGTATCGATCCTTATTCATCCATACAAACTGCTCCATGTTAGTTTAGCCCATTATCAAGGACTAAATTAATCAATAGGACTAGACCTTCTTGCCCATTATAGACCACTAAACCAAGGAGTGACTGAACTCCACAGCTGAATCTATAGATTGTGAAGATATTGAAGTGATTTGAATCAATTTAACCCTGTTTGAATGTACACTTATTGCATAGGACATCATTGCTGATGACATGCAAACCACAGGCCTTCTGTAGTTGGTGCAAGTCCAGTGGTCGAGTGCCCCAGTGGCCGAGGCCTTTTCTTGAGAGAAAAGGCCTCGACCACTGGGGCACTCTACCACTGGACTTGCACCAACTATAGAAGGCCTGTGATGCAAACCCTAACTTATGGAACTATATGACTGTCCTGCTTTCATAGCTTCTGTATTTTCTGGAAACCATTTTGGCGCTTGCTTAATTTGTTGTTTTTGCATTGTCATTGCTGCCAGTCAGATTCCAAAATTCCTCGATTAAAGCAACAAATTAAGCACATGTTAATGACCCGGAAATGTTAAACCGATTTTGAGCAGAAGTTTCTAAAGTCACAGCTGGAGAGCTGGCGCTTGAGACGAAGAAGACACAGGTAAATACGCAGGTAAATAAGCAAGCGGCAACATGGTTTCAGAAGCTATGAGAGCCAGCTGACAGAACAGATTTGCGACATTTCACAACAGTTTGACAAAGGAGAGGAAGCGGATGCCGGTTTCCTAGACTTCAGTAAAGCTTTCGACCAAGTTGACCACAATAACTTCTTCAGAAACTCGCTTATATCGGAGTTACCCCTCAAGCTACTTTCTAGGTACAGAGTCTACTAGAAGGTCAATCCCAAGTATTTACAGTTGATGGCCATAGTTATAGCCCACGCCAAGGTCATCCCAGGGTTCAGTAATTGCCCCAATCCTGTTCCTGGTCTACATAAACGACCTAGCTGACTCAGTCATATCCAAAACCCGCATGTTCGCAGACGATACGTCATCTGTTTGACCGGTGAAAACTTTTTCCAGCTCCAAAAAAATCTAGATGCCCTCCAAGTATGGGAGAGTAGTTGGAAGATGGAGTTCAATCCTCTCAGATGCGAACATGTTAAATTTACCCAAAAAAGAACTAAAGGAGCCAACAACAACCACATACATAATGAAACAGATATCCCTAAGACAAAGGGTGTAAAATACCTAGGATTAAGGCTGGAGAGCTCTCTTAGATGGAACGAAAACTTCAACTATATTACCAACAAAGCAGCCAGCATAAGGTGAGGGTTCATAAGAAGAGCACACAATACCATACTTTCTAAAACATCTCAGAGCAAAAGCTTACCCCATACCATACATGACAAGTTAGCTGGGCTCTATATCTGGTGGTGTATAAACTTGAAGGCTGGGTTGGTCTGGGGGCCCTAGGGGGCCCTAAAATACTCCCGCCGCCGGCCCCGGGTAACACCCCAGCCGCCCATGCTCTTAAAATATTTGATTTTCTGTAGTTTTATTGTTAGATAACTGTAATATACCAAATTCTAGCAAGTGTTACACAGAATTTTACTATGTATTAATGTTTAAACTAATGCAATTTGTTATAATAGGTTGAAAACTAGACCTCATGACAGCAAAATAAGCATATAAAACTTCACTAAGCTCTTAGGTGCAAAAGTGGGGTGGTTATGGGATCATCTGGTCTCATAGGGTAATCAGCCCTTATATCTGGTGTTACCCTACCAAATAGGGTAACATGTCATGTATGCCCCATACTCGTCAGGCCCATTCTAGAATACACATCATCAGTATGGGATGGTAGCCTGACGCAAGCACAAGCAACAAAGCTCGAAGCTGTGTAACGCAAGGCCGTGCGCATGTGTTTACAATGTTCCGCGGTCAGACCACACAACTAGCACCTCGCAGCTGATTGAACAACTAGAATGGAAAAACCTAAGTACCAGAATGGCGAAGAATTGTACTCTTCCGAGCCATCCACTTTGGTAAAGTAGAGACTGACATGGGAGATTACATCAGCTTCACCCACATCCTGGCAGTTCTAGAAGGCACAACCCACAGTACCTAATACCTCACTGCAGCACTGACCTCCACAAAAAGAGATTCTTTGTCTCCCCGCTAAATTGTGAAATGATCTTTTTTATCACTCTTTGATACTTGTAGATCCTCCTGTGGCAGGTTAAGGTTACAGTAAATGGTGAAAATCTGGTTATACGATCTATGACACGGGCTAATACCGATAGACGAGCCTGAAAAAATACTGGAAACTTCAGATGAAGAAACGATTACTCTACAAGTATCAAGTAAGTATGGTATGCTTAATTGAGTTCAGTGGTAACTTCAGGCCTATATATAGGCATGTCGGCAAAGAGAAATGCTTTCTCTCTGTTTCTGCTATTTGCAGCCGCTAGATGTCTGCCTGGCATCGACATCTGTTAGTTGCCAAATAGACATCCGGTTACATAAAAGGCATCCAGGCACGTATTTGACAAAGGTGGATTGGTATGTAGCAGAGGAGGATGGATTGTAGTCACTCATCATCGGGGCGACAACCCCATCTGAATAGGGCTGTAACAGCAAATATTAATGCTCTAAGCCCATTTGGTTGGGTTTGTTATACCAAAAATTTCTGCTCCAAGCCCATACAAATGGGTTTGTTACAGAAAGTATTACTGCTACAAGCTGTTGTACTAAAAATGTTTTCTGTAAATGGCCATCCGCCACACATCTCTGGTCTATCCTCAGCCTATGCAGATGAGTTTGTTACTGCTCCAAGCCCATATGGATGAGTAGTTGGCAACCATCAGTTGCCATATGGCCATTCGGATGGGTTTGTTACAGTCACACTTCGAGATTGATACAAGGTGAAATGGATGGCCAGTTAGCATTGCCGCATGGGTATTCGTCATAAGCGGATGGCCCTTTTATGGAGATATGTTGCTGATGGCCATTTACCGGACACATTTGGCTCATCTGGAAGAATGGTTACAGCAAATATTACTGCTCAAACAAAACCCACCCGGATGGAGTTAATTTAGCAAACATTACTATTCCAAGCCTGTCTGGATGGGTTTGTTGCAGCTATAATGCGAAAAATGTGGCCGGTCCACCACAAATCTTTACGTTAAAGGTCCATCCACTCATGACAAATATCCATTTCACATTATATCAATTTCAAAGCTCGGCAGTCACAAACCAATCCTGTTGCAAATTTTGCAACCAGATGGCTTCATGGCAGATGTCAATTGTAAAACAGACCCATCCGGATTGCTATTTGGCAACCGTTGGACACCAAATAGGCGTCCTGATGGGTTTCTTTCACAGCAAACTCCACCGTAACAAAACCCATCTCTGTCTAAAGTGCATTTGCATCTGTTACAAGCCAATCCTGTCCCATGAATTTTATGTCCGGTAGCGTTAAAAGCAACCGGAAGCCTATTTGTCCGTTGGGCAACCGACGGCTGCCAAATAGTAGGTTCTCATCGCAGAATAGCTATCAAAGTCGGAGAAGACAAATTTAGCATATTGTTTATACCTGGTTCTGGAAGTAGTTCATTGTGTTATGCGATTTTATCTCTGTTCGAACTCCACTGTTTTTGATGGCTATTGCACATTTGTCTCTAAGCGATCAACTTGCACTTCCAGTATGCCCGTTCATGTCTCCGGCCAAGATAAGCACATCTGCAGCACTGCAACAAACTGTCCAAAATCTGTCTTTGGCCTCCACATCACAGTCTTGCTGTTCGCATAGGCAGAAACGATGTTATAGGTCTGCCTTTTGGTCACCAAGTTCAAATTGATAATCCCCTCAGATTACCTGGTTACATGACTCATCCCACACCATTCCTCGGTCTTATCCCGCCACTGTTGTACAGCTTGACGCCATCGTCAATGTATCTTGCCTTTCCTCCAGGCCTTTCTCCTCCCATCTGGTCTCCTGTAGGCATATGTTACGCCTCACCATCGTATCAGCTATCTCTCTACTCTTATTTGTGAGTGTAGCAATGTTTAGGGCCGCTAGCTTGATAATCGTCTACCTCGCTCGCCTACTTTCCACAAGGTCCCCAACAAGGGAGATGCCTTGGCATAGTCTGGTTCTCTCTGGTTTTATTACAGTCTGTGGCATAGTTTTTCCGGCCGGATGCTCTGCCTGTCGCTGAACCCGTCTCTATCCAGGATTGGGACTGGCTGAGTCTGGCACCGGATTGTACATTCCTCAAGCAAATTTTTCATAATATCATAATATCTACAAAACAACCACCTCTATTGCAGAAATAACTGTTGGTCTTGTTCTTGACTTTTTTGCTAGTTTTCATATTTTATCCTGCCCCCTACCTGTTCCAGCTAAGAATTGGTCACTTGCCATAGCACACCAGGACATGTAGGTATATACATAAAGTACATAATTATTTTGCTTTATTTTTATCAGATCCTATGCGGAGAAAATTAGTTGTGCATTTGGCTGCGACTTGAGATGATTTCCACCAATCTACATCAGGTTTGTTAAGTTATCATGAACGTGAAAAATACCACTTGCCTTTGCCCCATAAGTGAGCCCAGAAGGTACAATATGAGGATTGAAAAAAAAACAAAGCTGAAAGACATAATGCATATGGTAATTCGCAGTTGGGCAGTAAAAATATTGACATTGAATGTACATCATATCAACTACCCTTGCGGATAAACTATTTTGGTTCCAAGTTTCAATCAAGGTAATTTTGTACCGAAAAACATAATATGTCCTGATTGGGAGGTCTGCATCAACCCATCACCCTATCCCTAATGACAGGATACCAGTGCTAAGATGAGAAAGTGTCCATCTGTTCATCTTCACACTATTTCAGAGTGACCTACAGTGCTGGTTGGTAAATAGAATTGATATGTACGGGGATGTGAACTATCAGCTGAGGTGTTGAGCCGCTTGGAGGTAGTGTCCATCATGCCTACCGCGTATCGAGATATGGGTATGTACAAAGGTGTTACCTTCATTTTCATTCCATAAGTACTGTAACCAAAAAATAGCTTCTCTCTGCGGAAGTGTTTATATTTCTATTTATAGCAATCAGCAAATTTTTTTCCCCAGAAAGAAAGTATTTTTACAATCACAATACCTAAATTTGTTGTCAGTTGTTATAAGTTTTGATAGCAAGAGGTCCTGGGTTCAATTTCCCCTCTTGTTATGAGAGATCTCCCTGCTCATATCCCATAACACGCCGAGCAACATAAACCAACACCAACTGAACTGACTCAAAAGTCGCCACTTCTCTAATGACGACTCTACAACTATACTGTGTGGAACATTCTTAGTCTACCGACATCAAAGAGGCTGTCTATCAGTAATAAACCTATGAAGACAAGAAATTTCAAAAGTTGAAACTTGGTGCATGGCCAACAGGCTCACTCTAAATTATTCAAAAACGTTCCAAATTATTTTAAAATCGCCAAAAAAGCAAATTGTTTTGGCGGAATATAAAATTGATCTCAGCTGTAAAACACAATTTTTTAGGCATTATTCTTGACTCTAATATAACTGATATGAATTACCTCGTGGACCACTGCCGAAAATTCAACCTAATTTTAACATTGATTAGGGCAGCTCTCCCTTATTTTGATAGCAAAACAATGGTTGACCTGTATTACCGTTGTTTTTACCCACTGGCTTCCTGTCTGGGGGGCAGTGATGACTGCAGCTGGAAGGGGCACTTGTCCTGTACGTGTGTCTCGTATTTGACCTTCAAGCTTTACAATTGGGCTGTCTACGCCCTAGCGCAGGCTATAAGACTGTCCCTTTGCTTTTGACATGTTTCTATTGCAATTATCTACAATTTTTGATTAAATCTTTTTTTGCCTTTCTCTGAGTCATACTCAATTGAACTTTATCTATATATGTTATCAATTTTATCTCTAGCAATAAACACTCATGAAAGAAAAAATTGTCTAACAGTCTTCGAGTTAGGGTGTCAATTACCTCTCTGAAATGTGCAGTCTCACACCACTACCCTCCCTCATATCGGACAAGGGATAGAAATACCCATATAGATAATTATGACAAACCTATACACAAAATGACCTAATGACCTAATTTTACACTAGTACCCACTCGGTAGCTAAAACTACATGCATCTTTAGTGGCTAGTTATTGCATAGCACCTTTAACATGATAATCCCATAATAACCTAATACTAATAGTTATTTTTCTGGCTGCTTTGCGATGCCAATCAATGTTGCAGCTAGCTTTCTGGATATTGTAATCTTTATTTATTTTTTAGACTGCCATAGAAAGACCAGCTACAAGCTACAAGCTACAAGCAAACAAATAACCACACCTACTGAAGCATCAGTGTTGTGATTTTAAAAAAATTAATGGGCGTTGTAGCCATTTATAATGATTTAAGAACGAGGATTTATATTTTGGTCCATTTCCATAATTTTTATATAATCCCCATAGGGGAAAATGGAACTCTATCCTCTGTGCTCCCATAGATCTCAGCCAAACCTCAAATGTATTTTCCGGTAATTATTTATTCCTCTCCCTGAGAATAAAGCTTAAAATTCATTTTATACGATTATTTTATGGTGTATTTTGATAAAGTATAACAGCTTCAATAAAATGTAATGAGTGATGGATAACCAAAATTTTGTCTTTTTTAAACCAAGGACTAAGCAACTTCCTAATAATATGCAAGTTGCGATTGTTATCAATATCCAGCGCGTTTGGTGCTGTTTTTCTCCAGGAATCTGGTAAAGATATCTGGCAACCATTGGAATATGCCTCGCGTAAGATGACTGACACTTAGACACGCTCTTCGATGGTAGAGAAGGAAACTCTTGTCATCATGTGGGCAGTTTGACTAGTATATGATAGGTCGAAAGTTTGAAGTTGAAACGGTCCATAAACCCTTGGTACAAATTCTAGGTGGTAAAGATCTGAGTGATCTACCACCGAGGGTGCAAAGGTTCAAAATGAGGATAATGAGGTATGGATATAAGAATTTTGGTGTTAAGATGTTTGTTGCCGATAGTTTGAGCCGACCCAACGAGGCTTACAGTGCAGCCAGTGTGAAGCATTGTGCAGCTGTTGAGTACTTTATTGACAGTATTTGTGAGGACTTAGTCCCTGATATACATGAAATAGAGGCGTTTGAAGCCACCGTGACTGACGATGTCGCAGTTAAATTCAAGCAGTATTTGGTCGAGGGTTGGCGAAGAAACAAGCAGTCATAAATTGCCCGGGTACAAAGGATGTCTCATGTTTAATGATAGACTTGATGTACCTGCTAGTTTGCGTAGTGCCTATATTGCACATGCACATGCTGGACACCAGGGTACTGCTAAACCTGCAGAGCTGCTCGACAGGTAGTCTGGTGGCCGAGCTATCACCCAACGACAAATTTTTGTCAATTTTAGCTCTTGCTTTTGGCCTGAGTCCCGCAGCAATTGATCTCGGGAATATGCTGTGCAGCTAAAGCCAAGCTTCTTTCAGATTGTCTGCTCAACAACCCGTAGCAGACAACTCCAATTTGTACTTCAACAGACATTCTGATGCGTTAAAAGTGCTTAGATAGCTGTATATGTAAGTTTGAGGCATCACATCATCAAATTCCTTACAAACATTATCAAACCAAAGTGAATAGTTGTAATGTGATGCCACAAACTCGCACTTGCAGCCATCTAAGGAGTAAGAACCTAAATTATGTTCGGGTATACATAAAAAAGTATCATGTGAAATTGCTTTTATAAACATAGTTTTGGCAATCAGACATTACATGTATTTCGTCTGCCGCATTATGGGCATTGATTTTTGCTTATTGAAATATTATAGAAGAACTACTGATCTTTCAATTCCAACATAGCTCACCATGTCGTAAAATACAACCTCATTAAATGACAATTGATATCTGAAACCTGGGAACTTGAATTGTTTTTCATATTATGTATGTTAATGATGGCCTTCTCCAATGGATTTGCCCCGGTTTTGGAGCACCTCTACAACATCAAAAAATATACTACATCAGGGTATTATGTTATATTCGCTGCAGGGTGCCAAAGTATAGCGTTATGTGGTCTAGAAAAAATTGAGAGAAATTGAATTGAATTCAATGCACTCCACTGTGCAATCAAAATGGTTTTGACGCCACCACCAGCATCATTTGCGACGCAGCAAACAGCAGAGTTGTCGAGTTAAGTAGGTGATACTGTTTACCTGAAATGACCCTTGCAAAAAATCTTCATGTATTAAAATGAGCAACCAGATACACTACTCCGGCTTGAGCTTCTTGAAGACCTGTTCATGGTTTCGTTCGATCCAATGAGTAGATTTGATTCTTGCAATTTTAGCATTGTTCTAGTATCGTGTTTGATTTTTATTAGTTTCTTTGATCTTGAAATCTACAAATACACTCACACCAGTACCTTGTGATTCAAATTGATATGATAAGTTATACCATGGTTCTATAATCAAATGACGATTGGTAAATGATACATCTTCAACTTGGCAACTTTTTCAGCTAGTGTTGCTGAATCTATTGATTGCAGAGATCATCATAAATAGAGTTTCTACTTCCAAAAATGATCTAATTTTCAATATACACGCCTCCGTATATTTAAAATTAAACAATAAAATGAAACAGATCAGAGCAAAAATCGGCAGCAACAATGTTTCCTTCATGTCAAGCAAGTTCATATTCAAACAAGAAAAGAAATGTAGGGGCGCTCATATCAGGTTCCTTGACCAGAAAGCTCACCATCAAGGTTGCGCTGTCAGCTGTCTCTTTCAAGCAGATTGTCTTAGTTTAATTGTGCCCTGTCAATAATTACTGCAATTACATGCATACTTTTAACATAGAGCTCGCCTGTCGTAAATTCATGATCACACTGTTTGGACAATTCCAACAGTAAACGGGGATGATGCTGTTATGATATAAAAAATACAGATCCGCAGCACTAGTACTCATGAGTTTGGTCTTGTCAGGTTCTAGATTTTTCAGTTCACCAACTCAACATGTAACTACCCCCAATAGCTGTGACATCTGTAGGGGTAACAGTATATTGTTAACAGTGATAACATGGCAAATCTGAAAACATTCCGCATATTCATTACCATGTTGACTGATATAAACAAGGTGCCCCTCCTCAATATTTAATTTATATCTCAAGAACTTAATAAACATAATTCCTACATCTCAACTTTTGGTAACCTATCTCATTCATTCATAAACATGATCTAGGGAAACCCAATTAGTCCATTGTTGTAGAGTTAAGTTTCATATAAATACTATGTGTATATATATCATGTATATATATATATATATATATAGACATACAAATCTATAACAGAGGAACATGTATGGTCCTTGAATCATTCCGCTCCTAACTGATAAGGGCCCAAAACTCTGAATTCAAAACATGGGAAAAAGTGTAGATTGATTTTATCGATTAAATACGTTTTCACTGTTCAATTATATTGGATCAGTTTTTACCCAGTTCAGAATATGTTTGAACCGGTTACCTTATTTCCAAACAGTCTCATGACATTTTTTATGTACTTAGGAATAGAAGCGAGACAATTTTTTGCAGGTGATTTTTAGAGTGGCTGAGCTACATTAGAGAGTGTGCCTATCTCTGAAACCTTTCTCTCAGAGACTATGATGACACAAACTGTTGATTTAGTGTTTGAAAACTCATTGATTATACTATCATAATTGCAGTCACATCAAAAAACATCAAATGTTAGATGGAACTTTTCCTGTTTCACTGCTTAACAATATAATAATTGTGTACCATCTTTTCGCCTGCAAAAAGAGGCATTTTACCGCTTAAGTCACTAAAGTTGACAAGCTATTCATAATAATTCTAAGCTAGATTTTTCATTTAACTCAGTGATAAGTATCAATGAAAACGATTTATATTGATAATGTTGAATGTTCAATGTCTAGTAATCAAAAATTTTTACGAGTGTTTTTAATAATGAATTTTTATTATTATAATTATCAGCTAGTTGTCTATCCATGGAGAGAGAGGAGACAACTGGTGTTTGATTAAAAAGCATTAAAATCGCTATCTGATTATTCCGCCTGTAACATGTCAAATTGCAAGTCATATTGCTTTTTGGATGATGGAACCATATTCTGAATGGACAATTTGGAAATGAATTTGTCTAAATTGAAAGACTTAAGGAGCGAGGATTTTGAGCAACGTTTGTTTGTCAGGATTTTTCTAAAAAGGCTTCACCACTCGGCAGCAACAGCCGGCATAACGATAACCAGCGTGAAATTATCAGATCTGTATTTCAACAGAACTTTGCCGTTCGATATGCTGTCCAACTGTTAGTTTCAACTGTGTCCCCAATCTTATAAAAAATATCATATTAGAGAGTTTGATGGTGCAGGCAGTGTTGCGTACTAAATGCATTTTAAGTACTCAGTTCCATTAAACACTCATACAACTTCCTGAGGTGCAATGGGTGTTATAAGACCTGTGGCAGGTGCTGTATGGAACACAACAAAACTGTATAGGCCTTGAGTGCTGTAAGACGTGTCCCATACAGCACAGGCCACACGTCTTACAACACCTGTTGCCAGCGCCTGTTTTTAATGCCCATTCAGAACAGCATAAATTTTTGTAATGCAAATTCCATCGGTTATTAAAAATGGCGTGATGCTAACTTTTGTCAAGGTTGATAAATCCCATGAGAAGATAAGGCATATTGCCAAACCTAACTTAAATGGTTGAGCTCAAGTGTATTACCAACTCATTGGTTCATTGATAACAGTTGGGTTTTGCTATGATTCCCACTCTCCCTGTATTCTCTTTTTTATTATAGGGAGTTGCCTTTTTTTGGAGTTATCAAGTATCAGTTGGGGCGAAACATAATATGGGCATTGAGTATAGGCAGGAGCAGCGGACTAAAGACCCAAAAATCAGCGGAACATAGACCCATACGGAACATAGATCCGAACGGAACATAGACCTGCACCTCAAGTACTCCTTGTTGTGGTGTACACAGAGAGTTTTTAAATCTCCACAGATAAATAAGGCGGGGATCCAGCGTACTACCGACCCACAAGTAGAAGTCTAACCTAAGGCCATGCAATGATCTGTTTTGCATGTTGGGATTATGAGCTAGAGGAGATTTGCATAGAGATCAAGGAGCTCTTTTGCAAAAGAGGTATTTAATAAAAATATAACGCGGGAAATAAAGGAACAAACATGTGGAGTGAGTTAACCTTTGAGGTGAGACACATGGATTTTTAATTTTCCTAGGTTCTAATATTCAAAAGAAATTGAAGACTATAGAGTACAAAGGACATGAATGACATAAAAGCTTATCACTTTATTTAACTGTGACTGTCTGATGTTGAGATGTCAACAAAGAATCCATTGCTGCTTCAAGTCTATAATAATAATATCCATGTAGTGTACAATTACATAGTTAGTTATGACTACTTTAATACGAAAATAATGTATACAGTCTAACAGAGGACAGATAAATAGGTATGCGCTATGACTATGACAAATTGAAGAAACGCGTAATTGGCCTAATTAGAATAAGTTAATTGGACCCTCTACTGAGACTGACATTATCCAGTTCCCAGTTTCTATCCAGGTCTTCAACGGTTATCCGGTGCTGTGATTTCGCTGCAATCCCAGCATGTTGGGCTGGGAACCCATACAGATTTGGCAGACTGCTGAATGTCCGCGTGGCATCCGGTTTCATAATACGCACCCGATCAGAGGAGATTTGATAGAGGCGGATTGGTGTGTAATGGAGGAGGATGGGTTGCAGACCCTCATCATCGGGACGATAAATTCATCCGGATGGGGTGGTTACAGCATATATTACTGCTCCAAGCCCATCCTTATGGGTATTAAGCTGCCAACAGTTCCCAATGGCTTCCGGATGAGTTTGTGACAGTCGCACTTTGAGGTCGATACAAGGTGAAGTGATACTGAGCAGTTGCTATAGTTTTGTTATACAGTATCGTTTTAAGTACTGCAGATGGTGTTTCCTAGACTTTTGTCATGAGTGGAGTGAGTGGAGCTCTGATCATGATGAGTCACCACTTCTACGTGGCTGCATAGTTTCCCACTCCAGGTTTTTGAGTAGTTTGGTACTACTAGTCATGTGATAACTCTGAGGTGGCCTCAAAGTGGTTAGGACAGATATCCTCACTTTTCTTTATGGCGAGTACTGAGAAAGAACTTCTTGGTATCAAATCTCAGTGTCAAAAGAGGTGTCAAATTTTGTTTTTCTGGTTTTTAAACTTCTCAAAACTTGTCCTCGGACTGCTATACTGATGAATTGGGTATAAACTTCCTGAGACCGTCTTACATTCCAGACACGGATGAAACAAGGAAGCTGATGGAAGGAGGTTGATGTCTGCTTCTGTGATTTCCGTAAATAATACATCAAAGATGATCGATTCTGACTTCTGGCTGTTGTAGAAGGGTTCTTGTTTCATGCTGTTTATTTTTGAAATAGCTATATGTTTTTGCCTGGATTGATCGACACTCTTGCTTGACCGCCAACTCTGAACAGCACCAAAATACACAAACCACTACAACTGTTAATTAGTGTTGGCAATGTCTCGGTATCAGTCCCGGTCTCGTGAGACTTGTCTCCTCGAGACACTGTCTCGACGAGACAGACATATGTTGAGACTTGTTCATTATAAACATTGTTATGATGATTACCCAATGGGCCATACGTAGGGTCAACACCTTACCATACTGTATTATGATGTATTATCGTTACCATTGATCTTTCAAAATGATAATTTTTGTTCAGAACACCAGACTGATGTAATATCAAAATTAATAAAGTCAATATCAAAGTACCATATTCAATTTCTAGATGCCTATGAAGTGGCAGACTTTCAATTTTATCGGCATCAATATATGTCTCGGTCTCGTCACGGTCTCGAATTTCGTTGCTGTCTCGGTATAGTCCAGTCTTGCCAAAATCTGACAATTTGCCATCACTACTGTTAATGAAACTGCCCAAAGTGACCTCTGGGCAAAGACGTACGGTGTCAGCAGGGATCCATCACCAAACCTATCCTGTTCACCATCTTCATCATCGACCTGTTAGACTTATTCAAGGCCAAGTCTGAGGGCTATATGTGTTCAAAACTTTGGTGACCAGAAGTCACCTTCATGAAGACCTTTCTACTCTTGAGCAATGGGGAACACCTGAATGGTAGAATCTAAGTGGTGTATTTGAAGAGACAAATTATTATTATCACACGTTTTTATTGAGGTTTCCATCTAAGTGTATTGAAAACATCAGAGTATAATAACTTGTTAACCTCATAAAAAAACATTATGCGCAAAAAAAATCTTATGTAGAGATTTAGTGTTGCCCTATAGTCTATGTGGTTGAAATGAATAGAAAACACACTATACATAAAATCGACATTATTTTTTAACTAGATAGCAGTTAAAGTATTCAACCTCCTCTTAGGTTTCTTTGTTGGCATTCCATTATCAATTGATAATGGAATGCCTCTACCAGCAACTGTTGCTAGTGAGTTTAAATACTTCTACTAACTTGGGAGTAAATATTGAAAGCATCTTGCAATGGAACATGAATGCTGACTACACCTTCACACGAATGTCATTAAGAAACGGATTTGTGGGATGACTCTCCACAATCTACCCATCTCCATTGTCTCAACAGGGAGGGAAGGATATACCCTCCCACCCTCCCTGGTCACAGATTCCTCAAATATATCATGAGGCAAACACTCAAATACTCTCGTACCTCATTGGATTTAGATACAACCTACTCAACAACTAAACTTATCAAAAGCAGTGCAGAGACCAGTTGACAGTACTAAGATGATTGACGTGTTACTAGTACAATTGAGTGGGGGACATGTTACACACAGCATATTTATCTGCACAGTTCAATATGTAACCATTCCACTTCTCAAAGGAAAACTGCTAAACAACGCGTGATAATGATAATAATGACCTCACTTTCCACCGTAAGAAATGTTGAAAAACATTTATATGGTACAGTTGGCTCAAAAATGTGTTTTCTGTTATCACTCAGCAGCCTACTATTCAGATGCATTTTTACTGAGACTTTCTACTGAAGTATACAACATTAAAAGGTCAAGTGTAATCCGTTTCGCCTGCATTAGAAATTGCCCCCTATTTGTGGTCGCAGGTTGCTTACCATCAACACCAGACATAGTAAAAATGGGGTGAATATTCAATGAATGTATAATATGAAAATGAAATGTGAAAATTACAATGAAAAATAGAATAATGTACAGTATGAATGTAAAAATTACAGGGTATAAACATAGACTTTGTAGCGGCAGCCGTGGTTAAGTTCTTGAGTTATTTATTGAGTTGTAAGTCTCGAACTGATGCCATTAAGACACCGTGAAAACTACAAAGTTTGAACAACAAGTTGGTAAAAATGTGTTTCCAAAAGTATAAAATTAGCAGGTATAACATCAAATACAGTTGAGACTTTTACATTATTTCACATCAAAGATATTAACAGATCAGATTCACAGAAAAAGTAAAGTTATTAATTACCTGATTGGCTCTATAAAACGGCTGTGCTAAATTGGTGGAACATGACATGACCTTCCATGGCTAGGCCAAGCATAGAACAAATCTCTATGATCAATACACAAGTATTTATGGTCAGTTAAATTGTTTACAAAAAACATCTGAATGATTCATATATCTTCATAGCGGGCAACAGCAAACCACCGAACAGGTGGATATCTGATTAATAACCACAAAAGGTTACAAAATATTTACTGGTTGGTGACAAAAGCATGGGTTTATGAATCACTTTCTTATGAAAATATTAGGCTTTATACAGTGCAAAATAGATAAACAAGATGAGCTAAAATTAGGCCATGCTGGCCGTTACACTGCCACCTAAAACCACTTTGGTTTTAAAATAATTTAAGGCCAGCTGATGGCCATTAAAACAGTGTTTACTGGTATGCATTATGTACTGTCTGATTTGAGTTTGTGTGGTAATGCTGACATGTGAAGATTCTTAGGCTATAGGTTTGGTTTGAGTGAGTAGGTACTCCATGAAGGTTGAACATAGTTTGTTCACAAGGGTGGATGTGGCAGCTTCACTAAACTGCGGTAATCCCATTTGCGCATGACAGCGGCGTTGTGTTCCCAGTTGGAACTTCTGAGTTGCTTCACAAGACATTACTCTCAGTGGTTAGGGTAGGCACACCCGTCCACTGTGTCAGATTACAGCTTTGAGTTATTGTCGTTTTACATGAGGGTCTTTAACTTAGGTGGAACATTACGGCATATCAGCTTTCAGACATGTAGTACAGAAGGTACATAGTTAGGAGACAATAGTCCAAAAGGTCGTTAGAATTTGATGTAGGTTCAAGAACGAGTTGACAGGACCTGCTGAAGAAGGCTGATTTATGTGTGCAGGATTATCTCAGACTACCAATCTTGAGGCTTTACGTAACTGAGAAATCTAGTAGCAGAACCCATATTTCGTTCATAACTACTCCCTAATCCAGTGTCCTGAAAACTCTGACTGCTAAGCCCTTAGCATACTTCGTAGGTTTTCCTAGACAGCTGACTTGAAGATCCAGCAGCATTCTCCCGTAGTTTGGAATAAGATCTCACTCCCACCGTAGCTCGATACATCCATGTCCATCAGCATCAATCCTCAGTTTTCACTGTACTGCACATCGGGAGATTTAGTTTGAAGTTCAACAGATGTCAATAGGTTGATTGGTAGTTATTTTATTGTACTATATACCGTAGACACCATAGACACCATAGACACCGTGAAAACTGTAATGAATTAATAGTTATGCGATAAAATATGATAATCAAGCATTAAGTGGTTGTCAGCACTACAGTATAAATTGACAGGTTAAAATAGCAATAAAAATGTAACAATTATATTAAAAACAAATAATGATAAAATAAGCATGAATGCAAGCATGAGGTGAATTGTTCTTAAGTTGTCAAATTAGATAGAAGGAAAATAATACCTTGTTCGCCTTCTCCGATGATATGCAATAAATGTTTAATAACAGCAGTTGGTTTGGTTGGTGAGTATAAATTCTCAGTCGTCTGATTTAGTTGAGACTGGTAAGTGAGACTAAGTCTTCAGAGTAACAGGTTGGGCAGCTTGATCGAGCGATGCCTTGACTTAGAATGACCAATATCAAAAATGTTGTAGAAATGAAGGATTCTAGCAGTAAATAACACTGAATCATAATTATTGCAAAATAAGTATTTTTAACAAAGAAAGTAACATGTTGCTGTCAAAAAAACGGCAGCCATAAAACCAACGGAAGCTTGATTCACCTATACCAGGACATTGATGTAACAATTGATGCTGAAATCATCTTGTTTGTTTTGATAATAATTCACAATACGCTAGAACTAAACTAAGGGATGATTATGGTTGTTTGTGTGGCTAAATAAAACATGACCTAGTGATGGATAATAAAACAAGGACAATGGACCTAGTGATGGGTAATAAAACAAGGACGATGATATTTTCAATCTTACAGACTTAACATAGTATTACATGTTACTACTTAGTATAGTAAGCCTATGGTTAAAAGTGACCATCAAAATTCTATGTATTACATCATTAGGTGTTGGCACATTTGATGATATTCTAAAACCCAGCTGACTTTGTCCAAAGAAATCTTAGTAACACACAAAGGTATCGACTTTAATGTGCTGGTTACAGCAGTGCAATATTCTGAAAACAGTAAAACACCATTCATATGAAGTTTTATGTCTGCTGATCACTCTGTAAATCTAGACCTACCAATAACGTGGTACTCACCAATTTATGATTATTAGTTAAGGCTGGTCCAGCTCTACCTTCTGCTGGTAATAATTAATCTTATTGTGATTCCAATTTCATCAATATATACCAAATGTTGAGCTTGATTAGATTTGACTATTTTATTCCCATTATTAATTTAAATTTCAGTATCAGAGGCTATGGTATGGAGAGACTCTAATGAGTTGAAAAAGCACTTTGTAATTATCACCAATTTTGGTGATAATTACAAACTCCTCAACCTGACCATCATTTTGTTAACAGTACAGGTGACTAAACTGTTATACATATTGTATCATCATAGGTCATAGCAGATTTGTAAACACCATAAACTTATAAATATAAAATATTTATATGTTTATGGTAAATACAAATGCACATTATTATCGACATACATATCATTCAGTTACTACAGTTATACTTCTGGTTCATATTATGGTAACTGAGCATGGGTTAACGATTTTGGAATTAAAATTCTTAAACTCCTGTTTTTTCATTGCAGTTAAGGAACTTTTTCCTTTTCCTCACACAACGGATTTTAGTGAGACTTTACATTTACCCAGTCTAGGAGGCCTCATGGGTCCATTTTGGCTGGTTTTTTAACAGTGGAAACAAAAAACTTGTTGACCGTGCAGATGGTCACATAAAGCTTCCATACACCTTGACTAAATTATCATTCATGACTCCAATAAAAAATGGCCATAAATCTAGGAGCAAATTTAATCTTTGGTTTAAAGCTGCAGCCTAAATTTGGACAAAAGGTAATTAGCAGGGCGCAGTGAGAGGTGAATGGCATTCTTCTGTGTTATTATCTTATCTCGATGTACTTGACGATAGGCAAGCAGTGTTGTGTAACAACTTCACTTTTAAGAGCTAAATTAATTTTATCTAATGATATTTTTATTATGAACTTTTCCATATATTATCCAGGTAACCTTAAATTTGGGTGTAGAGCCACCCCGCTAAGTTTTTTTGTTTGCTTTTTGAAGTGCAGACCTTTAAAATGAATGGGCGGCAGTTATATATCCAATCTCTAGGCGCTGCCTCTCCTGCTGAAGTAATGACGTCATATCAAGGTTGGTATATAAAGGGAAGCACACGAATCTTAAGACTATAACCTTGGTGAACTAATAAACGCCACCAAGCATCAGTCATGTCGCGGAGGGCGGCATTAGGATGCCTTCTAGGTGTGCTAGGGTGAGTCAATACTATCAATTCTAGCTGCTCTTACCTGAATTAAATATTTCAAATCTATTCTATCTAATGAAAACCTCATTTTAATGCAACTGTTTTCTCCTTTTTCCAGGTTGGCTGGAAATATTTACGCGAACAGTGATTGTGAGTATTGTTAAAATAGCATTTTTAATAAAATATAAATTATACAAAAACATCAGCTTATTATTATTCCTGCTGTTTAAAAATATAGACAATTATTGTCTGTCGATGTGGCGTGTGTAGCTGGTTCTCAATTAAGTTGTGTTTGGATGTATGAAAATCAGGGATCAGTATTTTGATATTTTTTAGATCTATACGTTCCTGTACCAGCAACCGGCAACTCCTATGATTTACCATCCAGTTTTATGTCTAGTGGTTCACAATCTACCAGCACAAAAGACTATTGTGAGACATGGAATCGCGAGAATTTTCAAACATTCGACGGTAAGCTGTATCGCTTCATGAGCCGATGTACTTACATCTTTGCCAAGGACTGCATACACCAAACATTCTCTATATACACCACCAATAATGGAGAATGCTTTGATGGTGAGAGGTGTACCACCGACATAGACATCTATATCGGTATGGATCACGCTCTCTCACTGTCTAGAAACAATGTCTCCACTGTGGTGAGTCATTATTGGGTTTATTATCCAACCGTGACATTTGAATTTCTACGAAATGATTTCAAGCAATATTTGTACAGTGAGGCTTTTTAAATAGGAAATGAATCCTAGACATTTTTCAGTTCAATTTCGAACATTATTTTTTAATATTTGGTAACTTGTACATACACGGCTACTAAAGTTTTTATAAAAAGATAGCACAAGTTGAGGGCTGTGGATGGTGATGTGCTTGAAAAATATTCGTAATTCTTCCCCATTCCTTCCCTGAGCAGTATCTTATCATTATATTGTAGGTGAGAGATATTGAGACAGAGCAGAAGGTGTCGTTGCCTGCTATTGTCAGCGGTCTGGTTGTAGAGGAACTCGCTCACTACGTTTTCGTAGAGAGTAAGAAACTCGGCTTCAGACTTCAGTGGGACGGTTATGATTATCTCCACCTGGAGGTGAGTAACACATTGTATATAAATGTCCCTTTACATGATACGAGCTCTAGACAGTCTACTGATACATGCTACTGATTCAGAAGTTAGTCAAATAATAAGCTTCAGTTTTATTATTTAACTCCATGCGCAGAAATGAATGTTCGGGAATAGAAGTGTTCCCCGGGGTCTTATCTACATATGCCCATAATGTCTGAGTATTGCTATGGTATTTTTGGGGCTTTCTTTAGGTTGACGAAAACCTGAAGAATAGAACATGTGGTCTATGTGGATTGTATGATGGAACACCAAAGAATGATTTCTACCTGCAAGATGGTTCAGTCGTCTCCTCACCCTCAACATTCGCAAGTGACTACAAGCAGATCGACCTTATCGAAGGTAACCATTAGACCATCAGACCATTAGACCATGTAACATGTTCTGTTATCATCTAAGCTATCCTAGCTATCTCAGCTATCCCATTTTTACTCTCCTATAAGGGAATTAAACACTTGTAGAAATTCTTTTGCTGGAGGCCAATAAAAATAATGTCATATTGTTATTCTGCACACGCCTTTGTATCATTCCGATTATATCAGCTCACTTTTCTATCATGTAATCTCGTTATATGTTATAGATCAATGCCAGGAGACAGCTATGTCTGACGCTGCCTGTGACCAAACAAAACGAGAAGAAGCTAAGCTCTTCTGTGCTGATCTCATGAGAACTGAATTCGCCAACTGCCTGCAGGTAAAATATCTGTTATATCTCTCCTTTCTATCCAAAATGTGTGCGGATTGAAATTCAAAATAACTCAAGTAATGAAGCGGACTGTTCTTCTAATGACATGAGAATGTCATTTTTTGTTGTATGAGGAATCAACACTATATACTTGAGGCTATACCTATTACATTGTCCAAGGCAGATAATATACGAGCTGCTAACTGTAATATGTTTTATGATGTTATAGCTTGTTGATGCTGACTGGTATATGAACACATGTGAGAATGACTACTGCTCAGGAGGTAAGAAGGATGCCTGTACTAGCTTCCAGTCCTACTTTGAGAACTGTCAGAAAAAAGGAGGTCCAGTCCTGGACTGGAGAGCCATCAAGTCTGAGTGTGGTATGTACTTCTCTCACTACTAGGAGGATAAGCAGACATGGTTATGAACTGCTCTAAAATAATGATGATTCTGGAAATTTTGATTTTGCATATATTTGTGTGTAGCTGTATTGCCTCACCTCTTTAATTTCAAGTGCAACAATTTTCTTCAAATCTGTTTTTACTTTGGTGTAAATACCGATCACTCTATATTATGTAATACAGTTTTGATTGTCGATTTTTTGTTGATTTGTGGTAATGTTGTTGACAGCTCTGCAGTGTGAGAATGGTATGGTATATAACAGATGCGGAAGCAGCTGCGACAGCACATGTGCTAATCCTAACCCAGTGTGTGCTAACGATATATGTATAGATGGCTGCCACTGTGTACAGGGTTATGTGAAGGAAGGTAACAGGTGTATCCGTAAGGCTGAGTGCCCATGTACTCATGGTACCACTGTACATCCTAGTGGATCAGAAATCACTAAAGACTGCAACAAATGGTAAGTGTTCCAGCCATATCTCACAATGACTCTAAACTATCGGCACATATGCATTGTGAATGAATACGCTGCTGTTACTCAAATTTTTAGTATGAAATAATAAATAAATGTAAATGCAGTCTTTTTTTATAACATGTTAGGCCGGTACAAAACCTTTGAAGAACTACGAGTATTGTTGTACAATGAGTAAGTCATACAGAGTAGTTATAGAGCCAATTACTTTTGTTGGTAATACTATTTGTTTGTTTGTAGCGTATGTGACGGAGGTAAGTGGGACTGTGAGACAAAGGTCTGCGATGCTGTCTGCTCATCTACTGGAGATCCTCATTATAAGACATTCGATGGTAAGAGATACGACTTCCACGGTCACTGCAGCTACTATCTGGTACAGGGAGAACGGTACGAGATCAAAGCTCAGAACATAGAATGTGGAAGAGGTAAGTCATCTCCCCACTTCTCAGCCTCTAAGTTATAACTGTCTTCTCGTGTCTAGTTTATGTCCCTGTTTATCAATTAATGATATAATCCATTATGCTAGTAACAAGATTGCTTCAAATTAAGACACTCCATCGTTAAGTTTCAATATGCAAGTTGTAATATCAGAATCTCTATGTTACTTGTGTCTTACTGATTGGCAGGTGGAGCAGCTTGTACTAAGTCTGTGAGTGTGTATGTTGATCCCCACACTATACAGCTTCAGCAGGGACTTACAGTACTAGTAGATGGAGTACTAGTATCACTACCTCATACTATTACTAGCATAGGAGCCAGTATCATACACGCCTCATCCATGTTTGTCCAGGTAATGTTTTAATTATGTTTATTATTGTTACTATTCAATTTTTTTTAAAGATACAGACCTCCATCATTTATTTTTTTTGTTTTTGTGGCTATGATGCTTTATGAAATTAGAAAATTTTGAAGGGTTTTTCAAATTTAAATTTTCCAAAGGAAATTTAGAGTGATTTTTATGTATACTCAAATGTGCTGTTGTTTGTTCATCACCTCAATAGTATTTGGGTATTTTGATGGATAGTATGATTCTGTATATGTAGGTAAAACTGGCTAATGGCGCTAAAGTATTGTGGGACGGTAAGACGAGAGCATACGTCACACTGCCTCACTCCGAGAGTGGTAAGGTTAAAGGTATGTGTGGAACATTCAGTGGGCAACAGAACGATGACTTCCTCACCAAATCTAACATCGTCGAGACCAATCCCAACCTCTTTGGTGAGTAATATTTGCTATAAACTTCCTTTTTTTCGGGGACCCGGTTTCAGGCTAATGATTGTTTGCCCATTGATATTGAGCGGATAACTCCTTCTTACTTCTAGTATCTGAAATAAAAAGCATTTCTTCACTCCGTGGTGTTCAATGGTGACCAGTGGTGAAGTTGTTAAAACTTAATAATATAAGGTTTTTCACAATAATTTTTGACCTTTTTATGATCATATTATTATGTTGTGATAGAATGTGACACTTAGATTTAGATTTAGATTCGGTGCATACTGTCTCTAGTGTACAGGTGTAAAGTTGACTCTTTTTATCGCTGACAGGTAATGAATGGAAGGTAGAGAGACAATGTAAGGATGTAGATGAGAACCATAGTGTACCTCCACCCTGCTCCGGTTTCGTGGAGAGAAAATCTACCGCCACCGAACAGTGCAGTAAACTAGGAGGCCCTGTGTTTGACGGTCAGTGGTACTTTATTTGCTCACTTATAATATGACCACAATGAGGATTAAATAAGGAATGTACCTTGATACTATAATAAGGAAGCTGCTTTGCAAGCAAAGCACGACATGATTCTATGATTCTGGTTATTTATAATTGCGGTTTTTTTGATTATAGCCTGTAAGAACTTTGTGGATAAGACAATATTCATGGAGAACTGTATGTATGATGTTTGTGAATGTCAGACAAACCTTAAAGACTGCATGTGTGACTCGTTCGCTGCCTACGCTGATGAGTGTGCCAAGTTTGGAGTTCCCATCCCCTGGAGAAAACAGATCCCTATGTGTGGTAGGTTATTATTCTGTCAACCATTGCATATGAAGAAGCATCTAAATTTCCTTTCAAATTTATTTATTTCATTAATTTCCAGTAAACACTAATCACCACTGCACTGTGACCTAGTTTTTGCACAGTAATACTCTGCTGCTTGGGGGGTAGATTTTGGGTGGATGTCTGAATACATCTGTATAATTAAAACTGATAACACCTTTCTCCCTAGCTCCCACTAAGAACTTATTTCAAATAAGAATTCTTAATTGCTGATAACTTGTATGCGTTTTTATGTAATTCAGTTGTTATCAAGAGGCATAAGGACTTTTACCAAGATTAAAAATTTTGTTACTGCTATTTTATTATGTTAATCTTAGTTATGCAACTCTTTTTCAAGTGGTTCAAACCCTTGCTGAGGGGAATTCACAGCTGATCAAACAAATTATAAGCACCTATCTCTAATTTTATCTTGCTCCCAGGTAGCTTTAGGGGACATAACAGAAATATGATACAACTTGACTTTGTTAAGCATTCAAGCAACTGTCATGTTTGACTATATATTTCAGTTTTTCTAATCCCCTCCCCTTCCTAAACACCTGCCATTAGAAACATCCCTAAAGTTGGTACAGAGACAGGTAGAAGGCTATATATGGGTTAGTGGTTTGTATTCTATCCCCGTCTGTATCCCTTGCATTGTAGATGTGAAGTGCCCTGCTGGTCAGGTATATCAGGTCTGTGGATCAGCATGTAACTCTACATGTACTAACATAGCTGAGGATCCTAACTGTGTGAGCACATGTATTGAGGGCTGTGCCTGCCCTGCCGGCCTTACACTTAATGACAAGAATCAGTGTGTACCAGTAGAGGAGTGCCCATGTAAATTTGATGGAAAACATATCGATGCTGGACAGAGCTTCGTCAAAGCTAGTGACCTCTGGTAGGTTGATCCTTTGTTAATCGAGCTCATTTTATGAGAGCGGTTATATGCGAGGGTTTTCTGTTTCGCACATGTCAAAGATTTAAGGACCACATTTGCTGGCTACCTGTACTCTTCTTGACGCTACTACGTAGTCATTGGTCTTTGGGTAGTCTTTAACCGACAAAATAAGTTCTCACTAAATGAAATAGCTGTTACCCAGCAACTTATTATTGCAGCACATGTGAAAAGGGAAAGATGCACTGTAGACAGTCTGATGACCCATGGAGCCCCCCACCCCAGGGACCACCACCCCAGCCTCTATGCTCCAATAATAAGATATACACAGACTGTAAGAAGATGTGTGTACCTTCTTGTCAGTACCCTAACGGAGAACCCGGCTGTAAGCAGCTTCCACAGGGAAGCTCATGTAAACCTGGCTGTGAATGCCCTACAGGTACGTCCTCAACAATATATATAGTTTTTACTGAATTATGTTTCCCCTTATAAATAGGGAGGCAATATATAACAATATATAATATTACTTTTAACTCTTTCAGGGTATGCATCATCAATATATGTTTAATGAGTTATTTAGTAAATTGACATTTTAATTATTTATACAGGAATGGTTTTGAATGGCGATGAGTGTATTCCACAGGCTCAGTGTCCCTGTCACTACCATGGCAAACCATACTCTGAGGGTATGAGGATTCAGCAGGACTGCCGCACTTGGTATGTATATATACTTTATATAAATCGGCAACATGAGGCATCAACTGGACACAAGTTTGGTTTATTATTTGCTGAAATCGTATTACAACAAATGCTGTGAGTTAGGATTATTCAATTACTGGTGTGCTCTAAGCATAGCCAAAGTTGTGTCCTTTGTCTAATTATGTCTGAAGTATCCATGTTAGCATAGTTGATGTGAGTTATCTCTTCCTGTAGCACATGTAAGAGTCAGAAGTGGCAATGTGAAGATAAGGTGTGCCCTTCCACGTGCTCAGCCTATGGGGAATCTCACTATAAGACATTCGATGGTAAGGAGTTCCAGTTCCAGGGAGAATGTGATTATATCCTAGCTAAGAGTATAGATGGTAGCGCTGAGAAGTTCCTGATCACCAGCTCTAATGTACCGTGTGGATCCAGTGGTGTCACGTGTACTAAGAGTATCGATATCTCAATCGGAGATCCCTTCGGACAAGGTATGTGTAGTCGCTGTGAGCGGACAAAGTAATAGAGTCATAGAGAGTTATATATAAACACGTCTTGTATCATAGTGTAGTGTTCAGACTTTTATCCAGTGGAATTATAGGATAAAAGAACTTGATAATTTCAGTTTGTTTCTAAAAAAGACATGTGAAAATTAGGTTAATTGGATGCGTTGCGATTTTTTCTCTGAATTTTCTACCAAGGATAACCTTTACGGTTTAAAGCGTCACCGTTTTTGCTTACCACCATCAACATGTATGTATATAGTACTGTGCATACAGGGCTTATACATTTTTTTTCAGTTAAAGTTTGATGCTTGTAATTTCAGTTGTTTACCCTCTAGCAGCTGCAGTGTGATTTCAGCACCCTGAAATGCAGGTGTATCGGATCTAACATGATCTGACACATAATTATTCTATACTGTAGGTGCTGATTATCATCATGTGCAGCTAGTCAGAGGCAAACCTATCAAACTTCAGTCAGGTTCACCCCTGACTGTCAGAGAGGTGGGACTTTTCGTTGTTATTGAGACACCTTATGGCCTGACTGTACATTGGGACAAGGGAACAAGAGTGTACATCAAACTACAGAGACATCACTCTAACAAGGTATATAGATGATGAGGCATAGTTTGAGTGTTGTATTCTGGACTGTGAGGTATGTTATCCCTTCCTTCTGTCAATCAATGATATAACTATTGAAAAGCTAAGGGTCTGTTGATCACATCATATCAACCCATGTATCTTACCCAGTCTGTTCATTGGTTTAATCATTATCTTATCCTTAACAGGTATCAGGTCTGTGTGGAAACTTTAACGGTAACCAGAATGATGACTTCACAGCTCCCAATGGAGGTCTAGAGGCGATCCCCCCTATCTTCGCTGACTCCTGGAGGGTATGTCTGTACTCAATACTACTAATACTACTAATACTACTAATACTACTAATACTACTAATACTACTAATACTACTAATACTACTAATACTACTAATACTACTAATACTACTAATGTAAATGTAAATGTAAATGTAAATCACTTTTTATTCAGCTGCTCTCCAGCAAACTTTACATGAATATAACATAGAGACATATACATATTCAATTTAGCGCACTCCTGTACAAGGTAGGAGTGGGCAAGCTAGGCTATTGTCCAGAGAGCTCACCTCCTTCAGCAGCATGGGTAGTGACTGGGATTCGAACCAGCAACTCTCAGATTGAGATGCTCTAATCCTAACCACTACGCCACCCTGCCTGCCTACTAATACTCAATATTACTAATACTCAATTATATGTTTGGTAATTCACCCCATGCTTCTGGTACAACATCTTAGCTTTGTTTACTGTAAGAAAATCACTGTATAAGATACACGTTTTTTCTTGAAATTGTCAATTAAAATGTCAACAGAATAAGTTTACAACTGTGCCTTCAACTGTCGTCAGACTTGACCATACTGGACTACATTTTCACATCTACATCATCTATGTGCTTCAGTGTTGTTAATCGCAGTAGTTATTATCTATTGATAATTATTGATTGATTATTGATATTATTTATTATTTTATGATAGGTAAGCAATCACTGCCCACCCAGTAAATCTATACCAGAGCCATGTGCGCTTACACCCCACAGAAAACCCTGGGCTCAGGAGCAGTGTAGTCTTATCATGTCAGATACATTCAAGGCCTGTCACTCTGCTGTCACCCCTAAACCATACTATGACAGGTAGGCTATGTGATATCTGTTCAAATTCCATATTAAGGTTTGGTCCCGTGTAAGCTTTATGTTATAGTAAACCCTGTTAAAAACTGTGACTTAATTTTAATCACAAATTAAATGATACTATCACATAATAAGGATGTATAAACTTGTATATATATAGATGTGAGTACGATGCATGTGCCTGTGATTACGGAGGAGACTGTGAGTGTCTGTGTACAGCCCTGTCAGCCTACGCTCAGGAGTGCTCTAATAATGGTATCCATATCAAGTGGAGAGATCAAGAGACCTGTCGTAAGTATTACACTAAATACCCACTTACTACAATATCTGGTCAAAATTGTGAGTGTGGTAATAGAAACTATCAAATCACTGACATAATGCAACATTATATCTTATAGAGCAGTGATGTATTTTTGTTGCAAACGGATGATGCCCTGATTGTTTTTTGTCAGAAGATTCTAGTGCCGTCAGTTTATGTATATTTTCTGTTATAAGTTGATATTGATTGTTATGTATGTGTTGTCAGCCCTGCAGTGTGAGGATTGTGATGTATATGATCCCTGTATGACAAGCTGCCCTAAGAAGACATGCGATAACAAAGCGGTGTTCACTACTGAATTCGCTGCCTGTGACCAGCACATGTGTGTAGAGGGATGTAAAACTAAACCATGTCCACCAGGTTTGTCTATATCTATACATACAGACACATAAAGAGCACATAGAGAGCACATGTAAAGAGCACAGACAGGGCACATACAGGGCACATACGGAGCACCTGATTTCACCTTAAATGAAAATGCTGACAAAGCAGAAATATCATTAACAATACCCTACACCATTTTCATTGTGACAAATTGCAGCCATAGCTGTGTCTCACCAATCTGATGTATTTTACCTAAATTATTTCCTTCAGTCTCATTCTAGAAAAAGTTTGGTCCATTTGCCTGCATTCTGAGTTGCTCCCCCTCCACAGGTCACTGCAGCGTGACCAGTTGATGGGAGCAAGTCATGTGCAGGCGATTGGATTAAACTTGATCTCGTCTCATCCCGTTATTAGCAATCAATAAGGGACCATCTACATTAATACTGTTAATATACAAAAGCATTTTGGCCGTAATCCATGTACCTGCTTTTGTTATTTCACCCACATACAAGCTGACACCCCATGTAAACATGGTTTGTCATGAATTATTAGTGATATTAATTTGATTACTATAGTATGAACTGCTGTACATTTGAAATGTATTTTTTCATGTACAAAAATTCAGTTATTTGGGAAAAAAAATTAGCATCAGATCGTAACGTTATATGATAGCATCAGTTGCCCTGCATGTGATTACGATCACTGTCACAGTGGTGTCTTGTTTTCTTATTGCAGGTCATGTATTTGTGAATAACACTGCCCCATTCCAGTGTGTGAGAGAGGATCTATGTCCTCACAAGGAATGTGAAATCAGAGGTGTTATCTATCCCCACATGAGAGTGATCAGAGACCCCAATGTCTGCGGAGAATGTGAAACTTGGTATGTCTAATAACTATCAGTTTCTATGTAAGTGTCAGATGCTGCAGCTCTGTGGCTCATGAGTTGAAAACATGGAAATCCTCCTATCTTCCTATGCAGCACGGTGCAGTCATCATCTAACTTGAAGAACAGTAATTAACATTTTGCAAAATAGATTTTTTAGATTTAAATTGTTGTGTATTTTGGAGTTGGCCCTCCTTGATTCACAGGCCCCCCCTCCTGCTATGCGTATCTGTAATGGAGCACAGTCCATGTAGATTGTAGACTAATGTCTAAAAACCTACTTTGAAGTCTGGTATATGTGGTCCTGATTTGCTAACTAACTACATACATATTGAGGTGCAAAGGTCATTACCTTCCTGTCATTGCTTTACCTCTGACCAAGTGACAGTGGAGCCCAGAATATTGAAAAACCCTCCAGCCTCCCCGTTTACCACCCTACATGTCTGTACTCACATTTTGTGTTTGGAGACCAATCTTGAAGCCAGTGACTAACAATCACTAAGATCTAATTTGTCACAGCTGGGGTGAATCGGTATTCACCAAAATGTCGGCGTCCTATTCTTCGCCAAAATGTGTTGTACAAATAAATACCTGAATCAAATGATGAAGTTGCAGCCCGTTGATTGATTAGGCAGCAATAATTGACATGAGAAAAAATATTATTATTATTTATATGGAAGGCTGAGCTCTAGAAGTATAGTGAGTTGTTGTGTATGTAATACTTTGTATATGTATAGAACCATGATGTTCATACTGATAATCCCTTTGTTTTATTCTAATATGCAGCTGGTGTGAGTCGGGACAGCTGAAGAAGACACAGATCGAGCCCTGCTTCACCACTCCTGCACCGTTAACCACTAAGTTTATATTCAGACCCCCGGGCTTCACTTTCCCTGTTCCCACTAAAAATGTCGTCACCACTGATACCCCAACTACAAAATCACTGCCAACCACAGCGTCTCCAACCACAAGCTCACAAGGTTAGATATATACATACATACATCTCTCGTATGTAACACTGGCTTGTTATGTGCCAGGTGTATTGGAATGCTGTGTACAGTACTTAGTTTCTGCATATATCAATAATAATATTCTATGTATAATAATCTAATATCATGAGTATGATTCTGTTAAGCTGTTAGTAGAATACACACTACATAGGTGATAACATTAACAGAAAGATAGCTTTTTTTTCTCAGCTCTCACCCCCATCCCCCAGGCTAGCTTCTATTCAAGGTGCTTATTCATTATCTGCATTACAAAGACTATCATATCTCAGAGGAAGGAGGTGAGCCTTCTCAGAGCTTTTTGCCCCAGATTGTTTCTCATGTGAAATGCTTTGTATTGCGCAGTTAAGGATGAGAAGTGTATTAGGACTGGATGGACAGACTGGATGGACTCTAGCACTCCTACATACTTGAGTGGAGGAGACTCAGAGACACACGACTCATTGAGAAGAACTTATTCTTACTGCTCATACAACGAGGTGAGCAACATCTTATCGTATCGTATCATCCTCATATCATCCTCATATCATCCTCATATCATCCTCATATCATCCTCATATCATCCTCATATCATCCTCATATCATCCTCATATCATCCTCATATCATCCTCATATCATCCTCATATCATCCTCATAGTCTCCAAATGATTAAATAAACCCCATACAACATAATAGTTTTAAGCGTGCTCTGAAAGCATGTCCTTTACTTGTTTCACTCTCACTGTCAATCATGTAGCTTTGAGCACTCTGTATATTTATTTTTTTAGATTACTAGAGTAGAATGCAGGATGGTCGGCTCAGACAAGCCAGCGACAGCATCAGGACAGAAGGTCACCTGTGATATCGGTGATGGATTCAGATGTGAGGACAGTGAGAATGGTGGACCTGGCAGCTGTGCTGACTATGAGATCAGATTCTACTGTCTATGTGCTCAGTCAGGTAAGTCTGCCCCCCCCCCCCCGCTCTCTCTCATCTCATATACTACTACTATCTCCCTCTTAAATACTACAGTCATATTATATGAATGTCACATGTAGATACAGTAAATGGATGAGAATGTGTTTCTCAGACCATGTAAGTAATTGTGACTTGATATACAAGTAATTGCTGTCCTGTGCACTTACTCTATCTTGGTGACGACCTGTCAGTCAGGATAGTTTGTTTGAACCTTATCTGACAATGTGTGTTTATTTTCAGGCGCCTCTACAGATCGTCCAATCACAACAATCATCATGAATAACGAAACATCAACTCTAAAACAGATCACTAAGCAGAGCACTCAAGCCACACCAAGGTCAGTATTATAAACTGCAACTACAGATAACCAACTCCTTTCCATTTTATAATAATCACCATAATGTGCAAAATGAAAATGATTTTTACTCAGCGCACTGGAGCAAGTATTGCAAATTATGTAACGGTTATTATGGAGCATGTTTGGGTTCAAAAGCACCAAATAAACTTCCATTTGATCTGATAAAGCTTGAATGCCAAATAAGATATCATTTATACAAGCAGGACATTTTTACACGCATAATTACTAATTGGTGTTTTTACAGTGGTTGTGACTTCTGGACTTCTTATGTGAGCTCTAGCATACCTATTGATGGCGAGGCAGATATGGAGTTCATTGCTACTATTCGTGATCAGCTCAGCTCTCAACCTCTCAAACTCTGTGAGGACAACAAGATTGTTGACATCAGATGCAGAGAAAAGGGAACTCTAAAACCTTCAACAGCTTTCCCTGGTGAGCCGGACAATCAAATCTACTCATGAATGAATGCTGGTACATTATCTTGACTAAGACTATAGTTATCCTTACGTTCATAGTTCTTCTCTTAGTATTGTGAGAGGACTAAGACTATAGTTATCCTTACGTTCATAGTTCCTCTCTTAGTATTGTGAGAGGACTAAGACTATAGTTATCCTTACGTTCATAGTTCTTCTCTTAGTATTGTGTGAGGACTAAGACTATAGTTATCCTTACGCTCATAGTTCCTCTCTTAGTATTGTGAGAGGACTAAGACTATAGTTATCCTTACGTTCATAGTTCTTCTCTTAGTATTGTGAGAGGACTAAGACTATAGTTATCCTTACGCTCATAGTTCTTCTCTTAGTATTGTGAGAGGACAATATGTCAGTGGTGATTCATAATCAGATATATTGATGCATTACTTGCAGGTGCTATTGACTGTAAGATACCTGATGATATAGACAGTAATGTACCTGTTATGCTGTGTAGACCTGATGACCACAATGGCAGGTGCCCTGACATTGAAGTCTCACTCAGGTGTACTTGTGACGGAAAATTCCCCACGCCAGGCCCCACACGAAGACCACCCACTGGGTCTACTAAGCCTGTGCCGGTACTCCTTAACAAAAGTCGTCCAACCAACCCGAAACCTACTGGTATGTGTGTGATATAGAGGTATTCGACCATGGGAATGTATGGTAATTTTCGGAGGGATTCACCTTTTACATCATGTTGGGATAAGATTTTGTCTCAGTTTTGAAAATTGGAATAAAGATTTTGTTCTATATAAAGCCGAAATCACTTATCCTTGTTGATGTTATTTGTGTGAAATGCAATGCATGTTAATGAGCGGCTGCTATCGAATTGGCTATGACTTTAGGTTTGGCTCTGATTATTTACCACTATGTTTAAAAGAGCGAATGTATTGCAGAGGGTAAGGGCACAAAGTTCACACTACCAGTAACTCCACCTACGCGGGCATATACAACACACAATAACAAACGTGTAGAGGTCACTACTACAGCACCTGTGATGTCTACAGAGTCACATCGACTGCCACCTCAGTGTGTGAAGCATGGATGGTCTGACTGGATGAGCTCCTCCACACCTACCCCACAAGGAGGAGAATTCGAAACTATTAACTCACTCAGATCTAAATATACTTTCTGTGCTACACCAGATAGCATAAAGTGCCGAAGTAAACTAAATAAGGTGAGAATTTTCTTCAGCTTTAGACCTTAGAGTTTTATCACTGCTTTGTTACCACACACATCAAAAAGCAATTGAAATTTTTATTTCATTGGAACGTCCACATTGGAAGTTGGTGGATGATCTGAAGAAATCGCTTGCATTATGAAATTTTTGCATAATCAGGCAGGTTGTACTCACTTCAAATTTGATATTGTAGGATAACTTTGACATCACGGGAGACAGAGCAGTGAGATGTGATCTGAACAGAGGCTTAGTTTGTGAGTCAACATATCAGCCAATAGGAGCAGTTTGTCAAGACTATGAAGTCCAAGTCTGGTGTCATTGTAACCCAGATGAACCAAGGCGGTTCCCTCCTTTTGATCCTACTGCTATTCCTCCAACAGTAGATGGAAATATCCCATCCAAGACAACCCATGGTGATCCAAACGGACCAGGAGGTAACGTCGGTCCACAAGGAGACACAACTAAAATGCCAAACACTGTAAGCGGAGGTATCCCATCAAAGACAACCCATGGTGATCCAAACGGACCAGGAGGTAACGTCGGTCCTCAAGGAGACACAACTAAAATGCCAAACACTGTAAGCGGAGGTATCCCATCCAAGACAACCCATGGTGATCCAAACGGCCCAGGAGGTAACGTCGGTCCTCAAGGTGACACAACCAGAATGCCAAACACTGTAAGCGGAGGTATCCCATCCAAGACAACCCATGGTGATCCAAACGGCCCAGGAGGTAACGTCGGTCCTCAAGGTGACACAACCAAAATGCCAAACACTGTAAGCGGAGGTATCCCATCCAAGACAACCCATGGTGATCCAAACGGACCAGGAGGTAACGTCGGTCCTCAAGGTGACACAACCAGAATGCCAAACACTGTAAGCGGAGGTATCCCATCCAAGACAACCCATGGTGATCCAAACGGCCCAGGAGGTAACATCGGTCCTCAAGGTGACACAACCAGAATGCCAAACACTGTAAGCGGAGGTATCCCATCCAAGACAACCCATGGTGATCCAAACGGCCCAGGAGGTAACGTCGGTCCTCAAGGTGACACAACCAAAATGCCAAACACTGTAAGCGGAGGTATCCCATCCAAGACAACCCATGGTGATCCAAACGGCCCAGGAGGTAACGTCGGTCCTCAAGGTGACACAACCAGAATGCCAAACACTGTAAGCGGAGGTATCCCATCCAAGACAACCCATGGTGATCCAAACGGACCAGGAGGTAACGTCGGTCCTCAAGGTGACACAACCAAAATGCCAAACACTGTAAGCGGAGGTATCCCATCCAAGACAACCCATGGTGATCCAAACGGCCCAGGAGGTAACGTCGGTCCTCAAGGTGACACAACCAAAATGCCAAACACTGTAAGCGGAGGTATCCCATCCAAGACAACCCATGGTGATCCAAACGGCCCAGGAGGTAACGTCGGTCCTCAAGGTGACACAACCAAAATGCCAAACACTGTAAGCGGAGGTATCCCATCCAAGACAACCCATGGTGATCCAAACGGCCCAGGAGGTAACGTCGGTCCTCAAGGTGACACAACCAAAATGCCAAACACTGTAAGCGGAGGTATCCCATCCAAGACAACCCATGGTGATCCAAACGGACCAGGAGGTAGCGTCAGTCCTCAAGGTGACACAACTAAAATGCCAAACACTGTAAGCGGAGGTATCCCATCCAAGACAACCCATGGTGATCCAAACGGACCAGGAGGTAACGTCGGTCCACAAGGAGACACAACTAAAATGCCAAACACTGTAAGCGGAGGTATCCCATCAAAGACAACCTTTGGAGGTCCAAGTGCATCCACAGGCAATGGTGGACCGGTAGAAGGCTCAACTCAAGTACCAGCAACAATCAATACTGTATCACGTGAGTTTGATAAATTTAGAAAAATAAAGGAGGGAATCAAACAATTAGGAAAACAATCAGGGAATTAAAAACAATGGTTTATCGAATGCATAGTGTAAATACCTGTAATATTTATTGGACTATCATATATTCCATATACGATTCTTGTTGATAGGCACTTTGATACATTGTGCCTATATACTTGCATAATTCCGTCTTTATGAGGCTGGTCAGGATTGATCATTGACCAAAATAGCTATGTGCTCAGGTCACTTCGCCCCCCTCATTATCACAGACGTTTGACTAAACATTGGTGACATATATATATAAATATACTTATTATTATATTCTTTTTGATTTCAGCTAAGTGTCTTGATGGAATGAACTTTGATACGTGTGCATATAAGTGCAGCGAGCTCTGTCACTATATGAAAGAGGGGTGGAAAATGAGAGGTTTGTGGTTCAATAAGTTTACTCTAGTTATTTTTTGTATTGTAACTGTATTGAAACCATGTTGCTAAATGGTACAGGCCATTGAGTCAGTCATTTGCGCTTCTATATACATAATTATATGCAAGTATAATTATGTAAATGCTTTATTCTGAGTTGATTTTATTAAAAAAATACAGCAGTATGAACCACATCTTAGAAGTATAGGAAATTGTGCTGAGATTCTCCATAAATATGAAGGTATCAACGCATCAATGATCAATTGCTGTCATTTCCATTTAGGATTCTGCACGAAAACTGTTGACGAATGCCTTCCAGCATGTAAACCAGCTGTACCATGCAAACTTAACTCTCTGAGAATTAATGAGGTGCAGTGCATCGCTCAGAGCCAGTGTACATGTATGATCAATGGAGCTGAAATACCTGTAAGTAGCTTTGTCTCTTCAACACAAAAGGACTTCAATGTATCAACAGACATGCAAAACAGTAATAATTAATTAATAATAAATAATTAATAATAATAAATTATTATTTGCACCCTGCAAATAATAATTAACAATAATTGTATTGTAATACATGTTTTAAGGTCATGCTTTTTTCGAAATTGAAGGCAGATTTTGTTCATGTACAAAACAGAACAAGTGAACAAATTTTTTTGTGTCAATCCGGAGGCAATTTGTAACGAATATGATACTAAAGTGACAGTAATACATTATTACATGAAATTAGCTGAACATGTTGTTGTTCTATGAAGAAAAGTGATACTGTCCGTGAGACTTGAGGAATGGCCATGTTGACCATATTGACTTTCTATTTCACCATCAATGGGCACTAATTTCTCCATAACTATCTTCTGGCAAAGAATCTAACCAAAGTAAACTTTAGATACCTGTTCTTCATGAATATCAAATGGTGTCTGAGCACTTTTCTTTAGATAATGTTATAATAGTACAAATCTTCTGTTAATTTCAGCCTGGTAAATCATGGACAGACCCACAGGACCCTTGTAATGTATGTGAATGTCACAATAACAAGGTAGAGTGCGTTAGAAGCGCATCATGCACAACGGGTAACGATGGTGTGTACACAACCCCTGCACCTACAAAGACAGCATCGCCCCCACCATATAAGACCCCACCTAAACCAGTGAAACCAGTCAAACAAACTACTGCATATCCTCCTACTGACTGTATCACCTCTCACTATACTCCATGGATGAACACTAGTGCTCCCAGTATATATGGTATGTAACATTTCTAACAGCTGTTTAAGTCTGTTACATTGGTTTCTAACTCGATGTTGTGTTAATATTACTCAACCACTAAAATGCTGGTCCATGATTCCCTGTCCAACCTGTACATTTACTGAGTGATGGATTTATTGATGGGTTGATAATTACTGATTTATGATTGGATCGGACAGAACAATAGATTTGCATGGTTACTGTTTATATCATTAACACCCTTACTGAACCTGCAAATGATAACCAACCACAAACGATAACCAAGCCTACATCATGTAAACCTCTATCAATTCTTAAATTAGCAAGAGTACTTCTTTTAATATTGACGGACTTTACCATGTTCTCCTTGGAGCTGCGATATCTGATATCCATCAAATATACTTTTCGTTATCCATATACCACACTAGATTTATCAGTATGAATAACTGGAGAGGGTATTGTTACTATTTTTGTTGTATTGGATTGTAAGGAGTATAGAAACATGGCGTTTCATTGTATCTGATTACAGGAGAGATCGAGTCAATATCAGCTCTCAGACAGCATTATAGTTTCTGCAGCGAGCAGTACATTATCAGAGATAGTGATGTTGAGTGTGTCACAATGCAGGGTCGCAGTGCTCCATCTGATGTGACATGCAGTAGAACATCAGGCCTCATTTGTCGTACATCAAAGTCTCGGCCCACTTGTGCTGACTACGTAGTCAGGTTCTGGTGAGTTATGTAAAAATGACTATTTTGTTTGTCTACCTTCTACTGCCTTGTAGGTGAAAGGCGGAAGGTTGTTCTCAATGTTGCTTTATTTTATCATATTAACGATTTCCTTGTGTGTGTAATAAATGAGCTGCCTTGATCTGTGTGTGATGAATGAATAGTAAATAGTAAATATGTGATATTACATTCCACAAGTACATCTGCATGGCTTACCTTATGTTATCAAACTTTATTTTTCATAGGTGCGACTGTGGTGATGGACCAACAAAGCCCACTCGGTTAATACCTACATATTCTATGACCTCAATGCAAACTCCACCTACTAAAGGTTTTGGAATCCCTGTTTCTGTAGGGACCAAGGTACCTCCTACAATTAACGGAGTTATCCCTACAAAAACAACCCATGGTGACCCGATCGGACAAGGAAGTAGCGTCAGTCCTCAAGGAGACACAACTAAAATGCCAAACACTGTAAGCGGAGGTATCCCATCCAAGACAACCCATGGTGATCCAATCGGACCAGGAGGTAGCGTCAGTCCTCAAGGAGACACAACTAAAATGCCAAACACTGTAAGCGGAGGTATCCCATCCAAGACAACCCATGGTGATCCAATCGGACCAGGAGGTAGCGTCAGTCCTCAAGGAGACGCAACTAAAATGCCAAACACTGTAAGCGGAGGTATCCCATCCAAGACAACCCATGGTGATCCAAACGGACCAGGAGGTAACGTCGGTCCTCAAGGTGACACAACCAGAATGCCAAACACTGTAAGCGGAGGTATCCCATCCAAGACAACCCATGGTGATCCAAACGGCCCAGGAGGTAACGTCGGTCCTCAAGGTGACACAACCAGAATGCCAAACACTGTAAGCGGAGGTATCCCATCCAAGACAACCCATGGTGATCCAAACGGCCCAGGAGGTAACGTCGGTCCTCAAGGTGACACAACCAAAATGCCAAACACTGTAAGCGGAGGTATCCCATCCAAGACAACCCATGGTGATCCAAACGGCCCAGGAGGTAACGTCGGTCCTCAAGGTGACACAACCAGAATGCCAAACACTGTAAGCGGAGGTATCCCATCCAAGACAACCCATGGTGATCCAAACGGCCCAGGAGGTAACGTCGGTCCTCAAGGTGACACAACCAAAATGCCAAACACTGTAAGCGGAGGTATCCCATCCAAGACAACCCATGGTGATCCAAACGGCCCAGGAGGTAGCGTCAGTCCTCAAGGAGACACAACTAAAATGCCAAACACTGTAAGCGGAGGTATCCCATCCAAGACAACCCATGGTGATCCAATCGGACCAGGAGGTAACGTCGGTCCTCAAGGTGACACAACCAAAATGCCAAACACTGTAAGCGGAGGTATCCCATCCAAGACAACCCATGGTGATCCAATCGGACCAGGAGGTAGCGTCAGTCCTCAAGGAGACACAACTAAAATGCCAAACACTGTAAGCGGAGGTATCCCATCCAAGACAACCCATGGTGATCCAATCGGACCAGGAGGTAGCGTCAGTCCTCAAGGAGACACAACTAAAATGCCAAACACTGTAAGCGGAGGTATCCCATCCAAGACAACCCATGGTGATCCAATCGGACCAGGAGGTAGCGTCAGTCCTCAAGGAGACACAACTAAAATGCCAAACACTGTAAGCGGAGGTATCCCATCCAAGACAACCCATGGTGATCCAATCGGACCAGGAGGTAGCGTCAGTCCTCAGGGAGACACAACTAAAATGCCAAACACTGTCAGCGGAGGCAACCCAACCAAAACTACACCCATAGATCCCACTGCACAACCTGTGACACACCATAAACCTCAGAATGGATCCTTAGTGTCTCCCCCTTACTGTAACAAGTTTTCGGAATTTTTCAATGACGATGGCCCACTCAGCGGATCACCCCCTTATGATGATGGTGATTATGAGCTCATAAGTGACATTAAAATAAGGCACAACTACTGTAACATCCCTGGTTCCTTCATAAAGTCTATCGAGTGTCAGACAGTTCATAATGGATATAACTACTTGAGTGCATCTCAAAATAATGTAGTTTGCGACAAAGTGACCGGTTTGGTTTGCAAGAATGCTGATCAAGTCAACCCCTTGCTCCCAATATCAGACCCATGTGAAGACTACATGGTGAAACTCTACTGCGAATGTCCTCTGACATCCACAATGAAAGATTCATCCTACACATCAACAACTCCTGGACCCAGCAAAAGACCATCAACGATCACAAGGGATTCACCTTTTCCATGTAAGGAGTCACTACATACTTCATCTTTTTTGGTTGCAATGGTGACCCAAATCTAAGCTGTTTCATGCAAAATGTTCTCTCATGGCAATCATTATTTTGGTAGCCTCAAAATAAGCTAGAGACATAAATAAATAAGTTATTCTTGTTTCACCTTCAACTCTGTTAATGTTCAGGTAAACCTCCCTACACGCATCACATTTCTAGGGAGTCGTTATCAAAAGAGCAGTCGATCTTTAACTGTACAAAGAAGCTCTTTGGATAGTCCATAATCCATCATACTTATATTATTATTATGTTATGTTTCCATCACAGCATTGTGTAACGATGAACTTGGTGTTCAGTATAACGGCAAAGTCTCAGACACTCAGATGCTGGCCTCCAGCGTGTTACAGGGTAATGATAACTCATTTGGTGCCCAGAGAGGTAGACTTTACACACCTTTTACTGGAGGCGAAGCTGACCACTGGAGTCCTGCTGTAAATGACAGAAATCAATGGCTGCAGGTTAGAACTTGTTCTACCTTTGCAATATGACACATAGTTGCTTAGAAGTCTGCTATTCAAAATCTTATATTATGCAACATGGAAAGTTCTTAGCATAGTCTGTCTTTGGCTCTACAGTTCAGTCCATGCCTAATAATTAATTGTTATCCTTAACACCGTTTAGACATACTCCCGACTGGCATAGTGGTCCACACTGCTTGCATATCGGCTCGGTGATACGAGTCTCTCCGCACCGTAGCGACGGTGCCACAATCTGGCTTAATTGAACTTATTACATTTTGCTTAAAGAAGCTAACTTTTACCCAATTTGGGTGGGGTGTCTTTTTAACATGGGAACTCAAGCACATTTGTAATAGTTCAGTTGCTACGGTGCAAAGATAACCCACCTGGATTGATTGGTGCACATACGCAAAGTGGTAGTGGTCAATAATTTGCATCTTTGCAAGCTGAGAGGGGTATGCTCTACTCTTTTTAAGCTACAAGCTCTGGCTTACACTTGTATGTATTGACCATAGCATCTTGCCAATAGAAGGAATGACGTTGGCACAATTTCTGCTAGCTGGTGTGTTGACTCTGATTTATGCTGTTATCCCAAAAGTAATTAACTTATTTTGTGGGAGTCAAACTCTGGTTGTTTCTATCCGAATCTTTGTCAGCAAATTTAAGCAACTTACTCAAATGCCCAATATTGATTTATTAAAAATAAATATTTTCACAACACACAGAATGAATGACTGGTGTGCTCAGTATGATAAGGATGTTTTATGTAGACAAGGTCTCAATGTTTTGACTCCATGTAAACTTTGTAACAATCGTTTTCAGGTTGACCTGCTGACCATCAATGAAGTGACTGGGGTAGCAATCCAGGGTAGCAGTGCTTCCGGCCACTCTGTCACCTCATTCAAAGTACAGTTCTCTCCTTCTGGCGCTAACTACTACACTGTGCAGGAAAATAGTGTTGATAAGGTAAGATGACAGCAGGTTGAAGAACAGGAATCATGATTGGGATGAATAGTTGATGTGACTCACTATATACTGTTGCTGTAAATTGCATATCTCGTAGACAGGTTTTGCGGTCAGCGTTTTGACATCTAGCTTAAAACGTGATTCCTCGAGTGTTTGGGTTATGTGAGAATGGTTCGTTCTTTTCTCATCTACACCCGTGGGAACAGATCCTGACAATTGTAAAACATTACTTTACGTAGCCCCTCCCCCATTTAATTTGTGAGAAGGCTACGATAAATAAATATGATTGTGCACACATCAAACCCTGCCATTTGTGTATGCCTGTATGCTCACCTAGCAAGTGCGCTCCTATAACTGCTGGTATAATTATAATTTTGCATTTTTCTCTAGATATTCAGTGGCAACACAGATGGTAACACAGTCAAACAGAGAATGTTTCCTAAACCAATCCATGCTCAATATGTCAGGATCATCCCACAAACATGGCAAGGTTCAATATCTATGCGCATGGAGCTCATCGGTTGCGGTCCTCGCCCTGACACAACTCAAGTACCAAACACTGTAAGCGGAGGCATTCCATCCAAGACAACCCATGGTGATCCAATCGGACCAGGAGGTAGCGTCAGTCCTCAAGGAGACACAACTAAAATGCCAAACACTGTAAGCGGAGGTATCCCATCCAAGACAACCCATGGTGATCCAATCGGACCAGGAGGTAGCGTCAGTCCTCAAGGAGACACAACTAAAATGCCAAACACTGTAAGCGGAGGTATCCCATCCAAGACAACCCATGGTGATCCAATCGGACCAGGAGGTAGCGTCAGTCCTCAAGGAGACACAACTAAAATGCCAAACACTGTAAGCGGAGGTATCCCATCCAAGACAACTCATGGTGATCCAATCGGACCAGGAGGTAGCGTCAGTCCTCAAGGAGACACAACTAAAATGCCAAACACTGTAAGCGGAGGTATCCCATCCAAGACAACCCATGGTGATCCAATCGGACCAGGAGGTAGCGTCAGTCCTCAAGGAGACACAACTAAAATGCCAAACACTGTAAGCGGAGGTATCCCATCCAAGACAACCCATGGTGATCCAATCGGACCAGGAGGTAGCGTGAGTCCTCAAGGAGACACAACCAAAATGCCAAACACTGTAAGCGGAGGTATCCCATCCAAGACAACCCATGGTGATCCAATCGGACCAGGAGGTAGCGTCAGTCCTCAAGGAGACACAACTAAAATGCCAAACACTGTAAGCGGAGGCATCCCATCCAAGACAACCCATGGTGATCCAATCGGACCAGGAGGTAGCGTCAGTCCTCAAGGAGACACAACTAAAATGCCAAACACTGTAAGCGGAGGTATCCCATCCAAGACAACCCATGGTGATCCAATCGGACCAGGAGGTAGCGTCAGTCCTCAAAGAGACACAACTAAAATGCCAAACACTGTAAGCGGAGGTATCCCATCCAAGACAACCCATGGTGATCCAATCGGACCAGGAGGTAGCGTCAGTCCTCAAGGAGACACAACTAAAATGCCAAACACTGTAAGCGGAGGTATCCCATCCAAGACAACCCATGGTGATCCAATCGGACCAGGAGGTAGCGTCAGTCCTCAAGGAGACACAACTAAAATGCCAAACACTGTAAGCGGAGGTATCCCATCCAAGACAACCCATGGTGATCCAATCGGACCAGGAGGTAGCGTCAGTCCTCAAGGAGCCACAAATAAAATGCCAAACACTGTAAGCGGAGGTATCCCATCCAAGACAACCCATGGTGATCCAAGCAGACCTACAAACACACCCTCTGTTGATGTTACAGCCACTCCATCTACACCACACCACCAGACTCCGCCCAAACCGTCAAGACCAGAATGTGATAAGTGGAGTGATTTCTTCAACCTCGACGATCCTTCAGTTCCAGATGGAGACTATGAGAGTATCAATAAATTATTACAAGTCAAGGACTTCTGTAATAAGCCTGGAGACAAGGTGACTTCTGTGGACTGTCGATTTGCTGATGCTTCTAAATACCACTGGACGAGTGGCAATCAAGTTAATGTTGTGTGCGATCTCCAGGTTAGTAAGTACTTTCTGTGTGGATAATGAATTTACTTCATTTACCAGATGTGATCAACCAATCGTCACTACCTCAACACTCTCTAATATTTTAAGATGTTACATGTGTTTTAATATATTGTCATGCCATAGCCAAAAGTGTATACTTACTTTTTTCCTCTATAGAATGATGGATTAAGATGTCTTAATGCTGACCAGTATGTACCAGGTTTGCCAGACATGCTGCAGGAGAAATGTATAGACTATGAAATGTCGGTATTCTGCAAGTGTGCTGAACAACCTACAACAACCACACCAACCCCAGTATCCACTACAGCACCAGTACCCACTGCTCCACCTAGCTGCGTTGTCTGGGGAGACTGGGTAGACAAGTAGGTCACTAATTTCTATATATCAGACCACTGACTTTATGTTTTGATAATTGTGTCATCCTCAATTTCATTTGATGTTACGTTTGACATATCAGCAACGGATTATTCCTGATTAGAAAGAATGTTTACATTTTGCTTTTGTAGTCATCAGCCTTCACCGCCATCTGTCACTGATGACTATGAGCCATTGATTGAAATCCAGACAAAATATAGGCAAAGTGGCATGCAGTGTGACATCCCAGTACAGATTCAATGTCGAGCTGTTGACCCGATGTCTAATTTTATTCCACTCCTCATGACTGGGCAGGTTAGTCTCACATATTTTAATTCAAAGAGAAATATGGTTGGATGCCTACATTAGAGAGTAATAAGACTCAGTAGATAGGTAAATGAAGCATTTTGAATTATGAGATAGAATCTTCATAACAACAACTGTATCATTATGGGACATATCCATAGTTGTTGTGAGCTCGCCAACTGATTGAGGCAGGACTAGTTGTAATCTACCAGCCTCTCCATCGGCAGAAAAAAAGTGGCTGAAAAATGAGAATACAATGAGAAGAAAGAAGAGAGAAACTCAATTTGAGCCTCATATCAGATTTTGTGGTCCTGATCTTTTACAAATTTGTATCTTTGTAGGATGTAGAATGTAACCCTAGTAAGGGCGTGCACTGTTTAGCCCGTGATGGTGAAACATGCTTTAACTACCAGGCTAAGATTGGTTGTCTCAAGCAAACACCTGAATGTGGTAAGTTAACATGAAAAAATTACCCCTAGTAACACCAGGAGGTTTACACCCTCGGCAACTGGTCCACGGAAAAGGTTTTCACGCGCCATCAGGAGGCCATCCTTTTCTATAGGGGATATGTAACTATCTCGGAATTATGCATCATTATGAACACATGATTTATGAGTTCCTATTAATGGCATATTTTCATTATTTTCAGTACCATTTACACCACCACAGCAGACAACACCTAAAGCACCTACACCTGTATGTAAGGGAGTTGATAACTCCAAGTGTCCTCCTTCGTGTGCACCCGGTCTTATGTGCGACGGAACCAAGTGTGTACCACCTAAGGAATGTCCATGTGTTCTACCTGGTGGTGAACTCTTACCTGTGAGTATATACGTGACAATATCAGTAAGATAGGTCAGGGCTGTGATTCACTAAATAATACGTAGAGCAATAATAAACTTCAGTGTAGAAGACGCTCAGAGATTCTGGCCTGCTGGTATTTTTGAGATGATGGATGTGTCATGGACTGTGTTTTGTTATGTCATTAACTGTGTATTCTATTGATCTTTCTTAATTATGTAGCCGGGTGTTGAGAGGAGAAACAATTTCTGTGAGACTTGTCATTGCTTCATGAGTGAACTCAAATGTATACCAGACAAATGTCCACCATGTGCACTTGTAAGTTATGTATCAACTCTTTTGTTATCTTAGCGATAAATACATCGGCAGAACCTCACCTGCTGTACAAGGTGTATTTTTACACATCCAAAAGTACCAATAGTATTATTATGCTTGCAATATTGGTATGAGAGTTGAAAGCTTTGCTATCAGCTCTTTCGATTAATGTCATGACATTATACAAGAATGACAGGATTAAAGTCTTTCACTGATCATATGTGGTGATCAGTCTCACCAAGCACTGTGTTCATTTGTAATGTAGCAGTATTTGCGCCATTGTCTCATTGTTATACCACATGTTTGTTCAGGGTAAGACACCATACTTCAAGGATTCATGTGGATGTGGATGTAAGGAATGTGATATCAGTGATCAGCACATGTGCGGAGATGGTCACTGTATCCCTCCTACTCAAGTCTGTGACGGAATCGACCAGTGTGACAACGATGAAAAGAATTGTGGTAAGTGTGATGATGAGAATATTATACCCGCTCATCTTTCAGATACACTCACACAATTTATGGCTTTATTAAATACAGAGGCTCTGGTCACAGACATGCGTGACACCAGGATTTTAAGACCCTTGGCCTATTTGCGTTTTATTACTACCCTATAGGAGTTTAGTTTTCACTGCATTTAGGATTCGCTTTTCGCGTTGTTGCCTAGGTTGCGAAATTTAGTGTATCTTAAATTTAACTCACTCACCATAGTTTTATAAACAATAGAATTATACAGGAATACACCACCCCTATGCATGCAAGCTAGCGTGGTGTAGTGGTCTAAGTGTCCGATTACTATCAGATGGAGATTTATGCCCTGGGTTCAAATCCCAACTTTGACATTTTTTTTTAATTATCACTAGTAAGCCTACTAGCGAAATTTAGTACTAGTGAAATTTAGTACCAGGTCCAGATAGCGAAACTCTAGCTAAATTAAACTCCTATAGGGTATATTGCTAGCAAGTTAAAACGATATATTTGCAACCAATTATTTTGGTATCGATAATTATCACATTTTGGAGTTATCACACTTTGATATTGTATGTTTCAAGACAGACAGGTGACATCAGAGAAATCTAGCGATGCCTAAGATGGCAACTGTCTCTCTGTTTACTATGGGAAGACAGCAATTGCATGAAAATTGTCCGATCATCGAAGGTCATACATATCTACCAACAGAAATATGGCCTTTATCAAAAAAACAACCCACATGATAATGATACCAATCCATATTGTAGAAAAGATAATCATATTGGGCCAAAACATGGCCTGTTTCAATATCGACCCAGCTGGTATTGACCCATATTGTGATATCGTGCAAGCACTATGCACAATATCCTATTCCATTTCGCATTTGCTTTATATCCACAGGTAGCACAACTCCGTTTGATAAGACAACACCCATCTCTGACATTCCAACATCAAGTAAGTATTATAAAAACTTAATGACTCGAAACTTTACACATTAATCGGGGTGTAGCTGAAAATATCCAAATACGAATAAAATGCTTATTTTACTGTTGTAACTGATACCTCTAGTTTCCTTAGCTGTAAAAGCTTCCTCATGGTCTTATTCACTCTCGAAGTCAATGGATATTGTTTTATCATACTTCAGCTCCACCCACTAATATGTGTGTCTATGAGAAGATATTTGAAGTGGATTCAGAAGGAAACAGTGTGATCAGCGGTAGCCCAGTCTCTATCACAGCCAGGGTACGTATCTATGTATCGTACTTGGGCGGTGTGTGTACGTATCATACTTGGACGGTGTGCGGCATTCATATTCTGTTGATAAATTTATATATATGTCTGCAACTCTGCATATGCATTGTAGTGCATGGTTTCTCTTTAATATTTGTGAGGATACTATTTGTGATGATATACTACTTTAGCACTAACATTTTGTACCATTATGAAAATGAATGCGTATGCAAGTATGGCCAAGCTGCTTATTAAGTGTTGGTAAAAATTTCAGGATGAAGGTGCTGCAGTACGTATTTACATTGAGTTTTTACAAGTTCTTTTGATTGTACTTCTGTTCTTGAGGTTAGTTTTTGTATTCTTTTTCAGCCCGGTCACACATGGAATGATGGTAACTGCAGAGAATGTACATGTATCATGGGATCCACCCCTGGCATGTATGTGTCTAAGTGCTCTGATATTAAGTGCCCACCTAAAGGCCTGCTGCATGAGTATGGACCCCGGACTGACAAAACAGAATGTTGTGCTCCTCTCATCAAGACCAGATGTCAAGTTGTCATCAATGGAACCCCTACACCTTTCACTGTAAGATTTTTGCTTTTAGACTAAATCATCAGTCATTCCACAGTCTCCTAAGCTCTCCCAGGTGGCTCATACAGCAGCTAACGTCTATGTACCTCAGATCAGTTGGCCATAATAGTTAATATTTCTACTGCCTCTTCCCTGCTGACATTGGTTTGTGAGTAGCAGTAAATGCTGTCAGTGTTTATATGAATCTGGGGTGGGGACTCATACCTTGTCAGAGATTGTAATCACCTTACCAGTTCGCTCTCTCTCGCTAACCACATCTGATTGTTTTGTTTAGGAAGGAGAGACCTGGCCTAAACCTAACTCTCCATGTGAGGAACAGAAATGTGTCAGAGGACCTACTGGTGATGTCATCATAGAGACTACACCAACACAGTGCGATAAACAGTGTCCCCCTGTGAGTATATCTTATATCTAGTATCTACATCTATCGAGTCGGTGTTTGTCTGAACCCGCATTAACGTCAGTTACGTAGGCACCATGTAACAGTGTTGGTAGTAGGCTGTCCCTGCAGGGGCATTATGGGAGAAGGTGATGCAGACGGGACACTGTCACATTATCACTTGTCGACTGAGGACCACTTCACGTTATGCCATATACGAAGATCATCTACCAGCTTTCTTATCTATGTGTACTGATTTGTGTTTACTCATTCATATCATGTTGTTTTGATTCGGTTACAAGGATATGGAGTACGTTGATTCAACTGACCCATCATTGTGCTGCGGAGAGTGTAAACCAAAGGGATGTTATCACAATAACACACGATATAACTCAGGAGATGTGATTCCTAGTGATAAGCCTTGTAAAGAAATGACTTGTGTAACAAACAGTGGATCTCCTCAGTGGTTCACCGATAAGGTCATATGTACTGAACCAAGACGATACTGCCTCAAGGTTAGTCTGTCCGCCGCCGTGACATCATACCGCCTTAATTGAATGGGATTTAGTGGCCGCCCCACTTCTTATCACTCGACGCAAAGACAAACTTGTTGTCCTAACTTTCTGAGTACTCAGAAAATTCCTTATAAACTTTATGCGGTAGTGATTTAATGCTACCATTTCTCTAAGCTGTGCTACCATTTTTCTGCCACATTATGGTGATTTTCTGTGTGTAGATCGAAAAATAGGTCCATGCACCAGCGTTGACTGTGTGATGATTAATGTTTTGTGTTTTTGCAGGACGAACCGGAGATGGGACCAAACGATTGCTGTAAGAAGTGCATTGCTAAATGCTCAGATTGTTCTCCTAAACCAGTAACTAATGCCACCCTCATCACATTCAGGTAATTAATCTATACAGGATATTCTCCTGCTGTCTGTATATTGAGTTATATACCCTAAAATGGCTCATACCCGGTAAATCAGAGTCAAGCGCTCTTAACTGGTTTTACATTTTAGTAACAGTAACGGTATAAATCTTCACATGTGCTGTTTTTTATTGTTTTCAGCTTCACTCACCCGATGAAGGGACTGTGTGAGGGCGTAGCATCAGGACTGAATGAGTGTAGCGGTTATTGCTCATCCTCTTACAACGTCGGTCGGTCTGGAGCCGCACCTATGTCTAAGTGTACATGCTGTAAGCCTACCGAGTTCAAGGATGTAGCTGTCATGTACAAGTGTGCCAGCAAGATTCCTCATTTCGAGACTATCAAGAGCCCCAAGGCCTGCGAGTGCACCCTATGCTCAGATAATAATGCTCCTTAATCATTGTTTTTTATCTCAATGTAGGCTATTTTTCCACTTTTTATTTTACCGTAATCAAGAATAATTTTTCTCTTGTTGAGTCTGCATTTGTCAGACAAAATCTACCAAATTGTTCAAACCGACTGACCACAGAGTACAGCTCACCACAACTTCAACCCACAAATCTTAATCCAAACCAACAAACTGCCACAAACAAACGACTAATCCAATCCACCCTGAGCCTCTATTAAAACTAAACCAACCCACTTCAACAATCCACCTGAACTAAAACTTAATAATACAGACCCAGAAAATACACAACAATCAACCTACACACTAAGAGAAGTCAATGGATTGTGTTGAGGTAATCTTGAAAAGTATCTCACTCAACCTTTTCCAGCCTTGAAAACTTACTGAACCCACCCGACCATAAACCACTAGCCAACTACAAACTTCAACCACAGTAGACCACTAGCCCATCCAAAAAATAATCCAAATCAACAAATTAGAAATCCAAAATAACTAAACAATTACAACACCTTTCAATCCATCAGCAAACCCTAAACCAAACCCGAGATGCTTCATGTGATAAACCAATACTCAATCCATTGTCATAACCTTAACCAAACCCAATACAAAATCTCAAAAACGATTAAGCTCTGAACTTTTGCACACTCAACAACAGACGTTCTGCGATCTCAAATATTTCTTTGTACCATGCTCATTTTCCCTTCTGTGTGTCTGCGGACCAATTGTCTATTTTTGTACACCTATTTTACTGAATATAAATAAACTCAGCATGTTGTGAAATCGTGTTTCTATAATTTAGAAAAATGCTTCATTGACTGGTTTGTTGTTGATATCTGGATACACAATCCATGGCAAAGCAATTACGTGGAGGATGTATAATGCAAGCCTTCCAGCACTCATTGAGATTTATAATGTTGATAACTTGGTGCAGATAATAATATTTATCAATGTCAATCCACAGTGTGTCTGTCTATCATATAATGATTCCAAGGCTGTCCTCATAGGCAGTGGCAATGTGTCATAGTTCTAGCACCATTACAAAATAACATTTTGCATTGCATTTTGCATTGTGCATGTGAAAATGCAATCAAGTGAATGTTTTCAATGTTGTGATATCTTATAATTGTCAGGATTTGTTACATCCCAGTATCTTTTTGAACGAGACAAGCAGCTTTGTGACAAAAATGGTAATGAATGACTCATTTGAAAAACTTTGATAAAAATCACTCCTCCCACGCCACGCTCAGGCCCGCATTCAGCCTGTATAATTCAGGCAATAAATGGACTGTTATGCTCATCATTTGGTTTTAAAGTTATCCCTTGGATTAACACAAAAATTATACATCATTTCTCGTGCTGATATGTCATAGCCCCAGTGGTAAGTCATGATTACAAAATCTTGTTGAATTGGAATCAATTGAAAGTGGGAATAAAGAGAGCATATAAACACATTAAAAATAAATAGGATGATTCCAAATATACCGCAAATTAAAATATAAAATTGTGTGTAATAGTTTTCTATCATTCAAAATTAAGCGTTAGCTGCCGCATAGAATATGATTGATGATACATTGATCAGTGTAACCCATTACCACCAACAACAACAAAAAAAAGTGCTCATAACCTTCCAAACGAACCTTTCAGGCTTGGCTGATGGATGCTAAATAAGCTCACGAAAGCTTTTCAAAAAGCAACAAACCTAGAGAATCTGGCCATTAAAACAGCAAAAGTAGCCTTGTCAAGTACATCAAAGCAATGAGTCAACATGTCTGCATAAAGAAAGAAAAACACATTTATTCACTTGTGCCGAATGAAAGGGAGCTCCCAGGGCCAAAATATTAGTATTACTTTAAAAAGCACAAAGCAGTATGTGAGAACTGATCATGTTACCGATATATTAACATTAAAATAAATGAAATAAAGATTGAGATTAACATTTAATTGTGACTTTTACATGATATTCAGCTACGAGTTGTTTGACTCAAAGTTTTGGCACATTAAAGGGCAACCAAGGTTTCGCAGCAACGCATTAATGGGTAGCATATAATGTGCTGGGCAGCATCAGCTTTGTGCATTACGCGATGCAAAACTCAAAGTAGTTGCTGACTCTAAGCTGGGTAACACTTCAGTTTAGGGGAGGTTCCAAGACTTTGCTGTAATAATTATAGAGCACAGGCTAAATGATAACAGGAACAGGAAACTGCTATGTGGTATTCTCTTTTAGCTGAGTTTGAGTGCCTGATGGAAGAAATGTTTCACAAGAATTCTGGCTGAGTAATCATCCGAATTATATTTTGTCTTTTTCCCCATGCAGAAGGTGCAATCTGCTATTAATCAATGGCCATCAATGAGAAGTTGTTTGAAACCTTGGTTGCCCTTTAAGTGTAGATAGGATGGGATTATGAATAAACTCTGATCCCGCTATCTAAATAAAACACCATATCATATCTCACTTCAATTATGATTGTTGTATCATTGCCTAATGCAATTGTTATCAATTTAGGTTAGAATTCCTCTCCAGTTGATACAGCAGCACAAAGTTGGAAGGTAATAATAATCATTGTGACCATAATAGAATAACAAGTATATACAAACTGATCACTGTTGTTAATAAAATATCCTATATCCTATATATATAATTATAATGATGGCTGATACCTGCTTGTTCTACATGAGAGTCAGGTGCCAGCTGGTGTCAGCAGGGAGAAGATACGAGGATGGTGTAGCACCTGTACAGGGGAGGGGGGGTCATAGGGAGTTCATATATCATAATTATTCTGAAGATGACAATATTCCTAGCAGCTATTGGATACGCTAGTAGTGTTTGCCCAATCTGGCATGGTGTCCAGTTTGAAGAATGCAGCTCCCCATGTGTTAATAGCCAACATTGTGAAACACAGACACAGGACGTTCATTATCATTCCAGCTTTAACCTGAAGAATATAAGAGCTACTAGTGAAAGTATGTGCAAAAGATGAACATTGCATAAGCTGCATGCACTCTGTATATAGAGACCATCTCTTCCGCAAACTCTAAATAGCTGTCTTCTTTATGACTGTGATATGACAACTCCAAAACTAATTTCTAACCTCGAGCATTGTTATTATGCTTTAACTTTATTCTGTACTGTACTGATGAGTCAAACAAATGCAAACAACTTGGGAGAACTCCATGTTTTAGCAATAATAGCTTCATGAAATTTTTCGCTAGAAACTTTTGTCTGATAGCAAGAAGCCCCCCTCCTCCTCTCCCACAGAATGACTTCACACTATAGGTGACGACGCCCCAGACTAACATCGGCAGTAAGAAATAATGTACTTACCATATCCAAAACTCTTAGATGTCCAAATGCAAACACAATGGCATTAGGAGGTGTAGCCACTGGGAAAGCAAAGGCGAAGCTAGAGCATATAGTCACAGGTATGAGAATGTAGAGAGGATGAATGTTAAGTGTCACTGCCTGTTAGGAGAAAATAAAACACTTATCAATGTCTGCAGCAAACCAAACTTAATCTTATATCTTATTTCATCTTTATATAGTGGGATCATCCTTCATCAATAGTGTGGAGCCAATGGATTCGGGAAAAATATTTTGAAGGAATATAGAAAAATTTCAACAAAAGTAATATGGATAGTCTGTTCTCAATACGTACCAGTTGTGCTAGAATGGGTAAGAATATACTGGCAGATGAAGTATTACTAGTAAACTCGGTAAACATTGTCATCACAGCACCGCATATAAATACTAAAGCTGCTTTAGGTATGGTATCTAAAACTTGTAACTGACATCCGAGCCACTCCGATAATCCTGAGGTCTACAATCAGTCAATATGAATCAATGCACACAAGAACCAAACTGCTCTTAAAACAATCCCAATTTGCAAAATTTCATCAGTTAAATTAGAACTGTTCGATAACTATATTATAGTAATAGTCATTGTATAATATTAGGTTTGATAAAACATTGACCAAATTCTGATCGCTGTTTGGCACCCTGCTTGCAAATTCACTAAAGATACGAGTCTCTCTGCACTGAAGCTACACTGCCACAACGTAGCCTGTTTACGTTTTAAAGCTAACTTTTTCAGACGGTGGGTGGGGTGACTTTTTAGTTTGGAAACTCAAGCACATTTGGATTAATTCAACTGCTACGGTGCAATGATAACCAGCACAAACTGATTGGTTGCACAAAGCGGCTGTTCAGTCAGTTTAAGTTTCCAAAACACTTATAAGTTGTCTCCCCTAGATAAAAAGCTCTAGAGTCTAGACCATAAGTATAAATGGCTGAGCTAAAATCCCACGGATTTAGTTCAGTAGAATGAGCAACTGAACAAACACGCAAACATCAGTAAATCATAACATTTATGTCTCTTTATTAACTATAAAGACTTTAATTTATCCTTGAAGTGGGTATTAGTGGGTTAAAAATAATAAATACAAAGTCTAAGTTATATTAAATGACGCCTACGGCTTCAAAAAAGGCTCTATTGATATTTAAATTCCTTCTTTGATTGGAAAGTTATTTGCAAACAGACGTCACATTACTACATTAATATGTTTCCTGGTCTTAGGCTTGAGAATATTATACTACTTGGTGCTGCGGATTGTATGCTGTTATGCACTAATCGATCATAATATCATATTTACATAGAAACTGATGTTAGTTTTAGGACAAAAAGACTGAATAATATGTCGACTTACTTTGCACATGTCGGCGAGAGCGAATCCACCACCTAGAAGAATAATCACACCCCATGGTAGTTTAGCCTGCACTGTCTTCCAGTCTAGAATGGGAGGTCCCAGTTTGTAGCCTGTTGAGTGAGATTTCAAGCAAGGAAAACTTGACGGGAACGCGAACAAAAATGTACAGATGAATATTCCTGTTGATGCGTCCGAAACAAATCTGTAAAAGAATGAGAACAGGAATTTCTAAGCATCACCATAACTTAATTGATAGATGGTCCAACTGCGCAGATTACGGTAAAAGTAAGGAAACAAAGTTGACATAACTATGAAATCAACAAGTAGAGTCCACAAAACCATACCAATAGAGCAAAAAATAGATGTAGGTATTATATTATAGTTATTCAGACTTCACATTGAAATGCGAATAATATATTTCTTGTACATACTTTGGTTTGAATGCACTCGACCATCCGGCCACAAATTTTGGGTCTCTCCATAACCACAGCATCACCAGAAGCACAAAGAATACTACCAGAACTATCTCAGGAAATCTATAACATAGAACACCATAACGATATAATGAACTGAGATACCTGTAATATGGGAGTTATCTACAGGCTCAATTGGATTGATCAATTATCTATCATCGACATCATTTTCAACATCAACAATCAATTTTTTTACATTTTTTACAGAATAACCTTAACTCACAATAAAATCGTTACTTAGTTTCAGTGTGCACCTAAATTCAGAGAGAACTTAATGACTATTTTTACCTCATTTTGCCGAGTTTTTTATACTCTTTTCTGAGGACTGCTCGGCCTCCTTCAGCCTGGAATTCCTCATCCGTCTCCCAGCAGAACAAAGACCTGACAAGATTATCAGAGAAGTATGATTAAGGCCAATCTGAGGATATCTCAACATAAATATAACAACCGGCAGTTTGAAACGCCTCTGCTGTCATGGTTTACAGGACAACTAGCATGTGGTTAGAATATTTTACTAACAAGGGTTCTTCTGTATTTACCTTGGACCTAAGAACACCATGACAAGAATAACCCAGCAGATCACCAGGCAGATTAACATCAGTGGAGTGGCGAACAACATCCAGCTTCCAAAAGTGATGTCATTACTGTTCGGAAAATATCTGCAAAAAAGAAACAAGGTAATTGGCTCTCAGTCGTTTCAAAAGGCTATATTTTTTTGCAGACGAGGGTTGCTCTGGGATCACTGATATGAGGAAATGGATCTGATCTAATATGCATGGCAGCTGGTATTTGGCAACTTGGATATTACGTATTGTTTGATGTCTCAGTAAACACCTTCAAACACTTATATCTATCCACAAAGGTCACAAAACTCAATTGTTAATCATTGAGTTTCACTAACAGGTTAAGCACATAAGTTTGAGATGTTACCACCGATACAAAACTGCATTGGTAACCGGTAACACATTTGTGAACTAGTAACACCTATTTGGGTATTACTCTAGTAATTTTATCATAATTTAGTAAATGATAATCATAAATCGCCCAGGGTATTGTCAATAGGAATTATATGATCTCTCACAGATCTTGTTTGTGCAGTGAGGTAAATCTGAAAATACAAATAATCATTTGGGGAGACCTAAGCCTATAGGGTAGGCTTATTTGGTGACTCACTTGCTCATTGTACTTCCAATGATTAGATTGGGTCCTGTACCAGTAAGAGTTCCTGTACCTCCGATATTAGCAGCATAACAAACACACAAAGACACAGCCTTGCCCAGGTTCTGAAACTTAGGACTCATGTCCTCAGGGCGGATATCATCCTCTTCCGTATCATTGTCACTCCTACAGAAAAGACATCGAAGAACACATTCAACAACATCATCAAGCTTTGTGGCCCAGATTTCATACTCTTGAAAAATCTGGGGGAGACAACTTAATTAACAACACAAAAACTTTGATGTCATTCATACCCTTACAAAAACACAAACAAGTTTTGAGCACAAAACCACAACTTACTTTTCCCAAATACATAAACAATGCAGTCAATGACATAACGGAAAGTTTTTGCTGTTTGAGTAATTCCCTCTGCTGAATGCTATGGACTTACACCATACCAACATACAGTGCATGGACGTACGATTCATATACATACACAAGATAATGACTTACTCTATATCGGGGACATCGTGATGCTCAAGAGCCTGACTTTCATCATCCTGTCCCTTCAGATGCATCTGATAGCCTTCTCTGAGGTCTAAAATATACAGGGACAGACAACACTCAACAAAAGCCTATAGTCATTACAGACCTGTGTAGTGCTAACCAACCAAGTTATGATTGGATATGGATCACTGTTTTATATGTATGTATATAACTTTGCTAATATCTTCTATTTTTGGCAAGAAAAAATCCTTTTGTGGCATAACTAGTTTTATATCTCTGATGCTAATGATACATCCTATGACTATTGAACGAAATCTAATGAACTTTTTTGCTCAAAACAGTCTCAATTTTTATGTTGATTCCTTTATAGCCGGAGATTGGATGAGTAGAGAAATTTGCCACGCTTTTGCTTGGAAGCCAAATTCAGGAGTCAACCAAAAAAAGACAGAGCTTTGCAGTCCTTTGTTTATAAGCTATATTTCACTCTACATTTTGAAATAATCAACCCGAATTAAATTTAGCAACCAGTCTGAAAATCATCTGATTCATGGAGCAAATTAGAGATGTAATTTGATTTCTAAAAAGCTAACAATGGGTAGAATTCACAGGAAAGTTCTCGGGCTATCAGGTAGTAAATATAATCTCACATGTTAGCCATCAGAGGAAAACTGTTATTTGGGAATCTGAGAAGAGAGTATTTTTGTCTAAAAATTCGTACAATATTATATGTCTCTTACTGTTAGCATTATCTTTTTTCTTCTGTTTCCACATTTCTATGAGGACAGCGTGAGCGATCGGGATCATCATCGCCGTGGTAGCAGTATTACTGAGCCACATGGAAAGGAAACCTGTCACTGCAATAAACCCGAGCAGCAACCTGTAAAATAAGACAACAAGATGTTGGTTACAATCGCAAGTTCTGTCTCGGCCCGAAAACTGAGAAATAAAGGTGCCTTTGGAGCACAGCGCCCAATAAGTCGTACACTGCAGCGAGATTTGAGGAGATACAACCTGATGCCTAATATATATATATATCACTATTGGTCTGTGGGGGCTTACAGCTGAGTATAAGCGAGGGCATACTCTATAATACGACAACAAACTGCCTACTCAGTACACAATTTATGTGTAACATAGATTACTCAGCAGGAGAATGCTGCCTATTACATTATGTCATCATCAGAACCATGATATATTGATTGAATATTGGAATACACACTGGAGTTATATTTGATCAAATGGACTCTAGTTTTCACTAGTTTTCTGAGAGCACATATAGAGAGACTACGTCAGTGCGGACTTATGTAGCCCTAAGAGGCTTTGGCAACATTCAATACCAATACTTTCGCAACAGTACAAACATGTGCCTAATATATCACACTAATCTCGTTACATGCCCTCATACGTTCACCATATAATAATAATGAGAAGTCTGGTCATGTACGTACGTGGCATTCAGCTCTCAGCTACCTTATAGTTTTAGACATGCTGGCCTCAGTCATAAAGATTATTCAGTCCCGAGTGCTGCCACATTGATTTTTTATGTGCCTTGAAGTCTTTGAACCCTCTATTGCAGAGGAAGGGGGGAGGCATCGTTTAAGTGTTCAATCTTTGCCTGGGTTGTTGGGTTTTACAGACATTTATTTAAATCTTACATCTTTGGCTTAGTTCCGACGAATATGAGAACTCCTAGAGCGATCCTCTTATGAAGGTTCCACTTCTCTATGGCTACTGCAAACATGAGACCACCCACAAACAGGAAGTTCAGATCCTGTAAATCAAAAAAGTTCAAAAGTTCTGAGCTTTAGAATTTGACAGCATGGCTGGGGTAACTTAAGCACATATTCAGATAAATATTTTATCAAGTGATTATTTATTGTTAGCCAGTTATTGAATCATCTGACATGAATGTGCAGAAATAGTAAGACTCATTCATTCAGTGTGATTTCTAATATACAATCGTATTGTTTCAGTGAATACATTAAGAGTTAAGAAATTGTGATTTCATTGGTTTCACTGGAGCACAATGGGGATATCAAACAGCAGGGTATAATCGTATTTCCTTTGCTCACTCAGCTCATTATTGTTTTGATTTGTAACTCAGAGAAAACAATAATAATATGTGCATAATCTGACATAACTGATATTCGGCTTCATTAGAAATTAGTTATTTGACTGAGTTATGTATGAGGAATCAATGGTGGATATTTGCTGTATATTCAGGGTAGCAGACTACAGACAGGTAAACTCAATCAATCAGGGTGACTGACCTGTACTCTATCTTAGCATGGAGGCCCTTAGGATACCGCTAATGTTTTTATATATTGTTATCACAGAGCAAAGATATATACTTACTCTGTTTAGTTTTATTTGGTAGAGTAGGGCAGAGTAGATAATTCATTCATGCTTTTATGATAATTGTTAGATTAGATTAGATTGCAGAATCTATGAACTCAGAAGCCACAAACTTTTGGAAACCCAGACAGATTATGTTGAATAAAGACAAACGGACCTAACAATATTTTTGAGCTGGTCTTTAATCCCTAATGACTTTGACTGAGACGAAATTCTAGCTTCCCCAACTTCCATGAAGGAATCTGATAATGACCATTCACTCACAGTGAGGTAGTTGATGGCTATTTCTTTGGAGGACATGAGGCCGAGCATCGGAGATAAGAACATCGGGGTGAGCGCTGTGGCAGGAAGTGGCAGCGCCTCGGTACACCAGTATATCGCCATCATCAGTAATATGTACGCACATTTTGATATCTGTAATAAGAACGGTAATGATTAGTGTCATATATACATGGATAAAACTCGATTTGGATCATGTTCATGACTTGAGGAGTTGTAGTAGACATGAGTTGTGTGATTATTGACGTTGATCTTGACTCTAAGGTTAAAACTGTAGTGAGGATAAAATTACACAGCAGCATCGCTCCTAATCACTATTGATTGACTCTATGTTTCCCTACGGCAGCACAAGAGTAATGACATTATCTGGCATTATGCCAATTATTGGGATGCCAGTCAGCGGCCTAAAACAACATGATGATACAATCACAGAGTTAAGTTATCCTTACTCTGTGATACAATATACGTTACACTAAGGTGAAAGTCATCATTTGTTTACTGTTGCAGTATGCCATGTATATGAAAATACATTTATGATACCAGTATGAGTGTACATTAATTAATAATATATCAGAGTAAGGATCCTTACTCTGTCATATTATGGTATGAATATAAAAGCGTAGTGTCAAGATTACATTGGAACGTGCCCAACAACAGAGAGGAAAGGCAGAACCAGAAGACATCCCACGACCTTCGGAAACTAGCCGATGTCGATTGTTATTAATATCTAATATCGGTCATAGTTTTAGTCGCTGCTAAGTGTATGAGCTAATGGATGTGTAATAATAAGAGAACACAGTTATCTGGTGAGATGAGAGTGGGTGGCATTTATAATATAATTATTTATAGCACTTAGAAGAAATTATGGGAACACTTCAACACACAGGAAGTTCATAGTATCGACGTTTTCGCACAGCTTAAGATTTTGTGGAATGTAAAGCTGTATCTTTATTTAATGTTAGCAATGTCAGCCTCCAAGATTGAGATGCCATTTGCTATCTACCCAAGAAATTTGGAGCTTAGGATAGGTACACCATGACAAAACAAGCCTCAAATGAACAAAGTTTGTCTTCTTAAAAAATAGCAGGGAAAAATTTTCGTACCAGCAGACAGTGTTCCTTAACCTAATTGCGCAATTACACAATTGCTCGAATCCTAAGCTACAAATATATCTATAATGTGCAGACACAGTGCAGACACAGCGCAGGCTTGTACGGTCTGTTTACAAGAGAATAGTAGCTGACCTGGTATTGGTAATGTGGAGACAAACATGATGTAATGACTCACTTATTTACATTACCCTGTAGGAGGGGGGCTTACTTATCTGACGCGATAGTCAGGGAACTTACCGGATTGTTAGGTATCGCTACGAGTATCGGAAGTAGGAGTATCGGTGTAAGGAGGACCACACCAAGCCTCCAGTTAGAGAGCGCTTGTCTACATGTTGACATTCTAGTCACCGAGTTGTGACAGTTTTCTGATGATCCTGTCATCGGAGAGTTTTCTCTGGTACCGTTTGAAGGTTTAGTTAAAGGTTCTGTGCTTGTTATAAAATCGTGTGATGATGTTGGAGACAGATCTATAAATGAAATAGTTGCAGGGCCATAAACTAAGCACGGCTTTGACAGCACAATGAGACCTCAGTGATGGATGGATGGACTTTGGTTGGCTCATTTTCATCCCAACAACTATTTGACACCACAATGATATGTTGAAGGTTGGTTGGAAGAGATTTACAGCATGATGAAAGGGAAAGAGATTAACACATCTGTAACAGATTGAGCTAAATTAACTTTATTACAGTCTGAGATGTTTAAGTCATTGCCATGTATTATTTATGGCGGTGGCTATAAAAGAATAACTTTATTCTGGATATTCATATAAGCCTGAAGTGGTAAGAAGGAAGCCCTGACAGACAAATATATGGATCATGGCAAACAAACCATCATAATTATAGGCATAGGCCAACTTATACCACATATTTAACAGGTGCCCAAGCACTATTATATATATGGAGGTTTTTGGTACATTGAAGCTGTATTTCAGATGTAAGGACATTCAGGAATAATTATAATGAATAAAGCAGAAAAAAAACCTACACTCTGGGACACAAAAATCATCAATGCTTTTCACAGTCATATTTAGGTGAAGTTATTTTTTAAACTCACCATCATAGACCTGGAGATTATCCTGTTTACTCATCCTGAGTGTACTCTGATCACAAATACTCCACAGAACCTGATCACAAATACTCCACAGAACCTGATCACAAATACTCCACAGAACCTGACCAGAAATACTCCACAGAACCTGGTCGTCGGAGTACAACACCAACAGCAAATACTCAGCTTAAGACTGTACGTCACTGCACAATCTATATCTGTTACTACAAGTGAAATGGGATCAAATTATCATTGAGGAATTTAAAATGTAAATATTTATACCACCTGCTTCTGTTTTTTGGAATAAGATGATACAACTGAACTACCTTTACATCACTCAACACAAATAGCTCATTAGCTAGCTACATTATTTTGATTGGCAGCAGCAGCCAGCTGTATTGATACGAGCTTCCTACATGCAATACAGGCCTGGTCTAGACTACATCACAAGAAATCATAGATATAACCGCCTTAACTCTGAGCTATGGGTACAACAGTTGTATTAACTAACCCATTACTTAGCGCTAAGACCATGAAGCTCACATCAATAATTGAAAATCCTTGCCAATCCAATCAAGACTAATATAAATTGACTATTTTTCTATTGGCATGATAATTATTATCTAGGAACCCTGGCATGCCAGCCAGAGTTGATTTATAAAAAGGGACCTACTATTTCTGTTACACACAATCATATGTCTCACGTATATCATTTATCAGACGACTCAGAGCAGACTGCACCAGACCAAGTCAGAGTAACTGGGGTCAGAAAAGATTAGTACTAGTCTTCCACTTACCTTCAATGCTTTGCCTAGATGAAGGGACTCCTTGATAGAAGTAATGTTTGACCTGACTACCCGCACCTGGCACTGCTTCTATGTTAAGAGCTACACAACAAAACAATAGTTCATAAGAATAAGCAAATAAGATTGCATTACAGTGAACCGGATTAGGCAACAATCACAACAGAACCAATTATAGTTCTGAACAATTGCATGAATGACTTAATTAATTATGATATAAACTAACCTGAATAGAAGAGAAATTTGTTCTAGTTAGCCAGTGTTAACCGAATTCCTGGCACCCCCTCCTGTTTATTAGTGTGATTTTCTATTTACCTACAGTACAAAATATAAAATTACCTTTCTCTACTAGTTAAAATTAAGACATTCCATGGATCAGTAATATACATTTTTCAATGTATTTAGTTCGATAATAAAGTACTCATCAATCAATCAATCAATCACAATGAGTAGGTATGGATATATTCATCATCAAGCGCCATAGTAGTGAAAAAAACTCCTCATCTGAGATGGTAATGAAATGGTTGCATTGCTCTCACTAGCTGTAAAAGATGTGCGAAAAAATTTTGCTGGTACGCATACTCTTTTTGTGAAAATAGTGAAGTTGCCTTGCATGTAAAAAGAAGATTAGAAAATAGTATTGCTGATATAAGTGTACATGTGTCGCATGAAATTTATATATACTATGTATACATGTGTATATGTGTAACTTAGTCGGCTCACCTTAGCAAAGTAATCCTTGTGTCAGTATCGCCTCTCTCTTACTTTCTCTAAGCTGCACAGTGGTTATGTTATACAAACCAGCGTTCATAAATGAATTCTCCGATGCATTGACCGCTAAGCATGCTATTAAATTGCGCTTTTTGTAGGTTTGTACGATCAATAAGCATTTGTATTTGTTACCAGATGATTGTTTGGCTCTCATTGGTCACACAAGTTCTAGTTTGTGTTCCTGATTAGCTGTATGTTTCAAACAAACATCTCGTAGTATCAGTTTGTACTTGCTCAAGCAGAGATCTATGTTTCTGGTTGAAGGGAAACATCGACATTAAATCAGGTGTTGTTGTTATGGTTCTAAGTTATCTGCCAATGCATAAAATCTGATTTAAGACTCTTGAGCTTGCCGCCAAAAGACAGCCGTCACATCAGATACACTACTCCCATAACTTCAACTCTATGACACAGCACATCCAAATCAATGACCCTTGAAACTAGGAATCATCCCCTAACCCATATGTAAGTTGCGCTCTTTGTTAAATTGCAAAAAATAAGTTATAAATGTTGAGCATCCAATTAACCGAAGGGTTCATTCGACATGTTTTGCCTTGTAAAAAACAATATATGACTACGATTCCTTTTGCATAGACAACCTGAACTGCATTCATTATTATATAGGCAAAAATGAACTGAACAATAAATATATGCATATAACCTAAGAATTGATTAAAATGATCACAATAAACAGATACCATTAGGATATTATGCTTGCTCTTTTATAAGTAGAACTACATTTATTTATTCTGTGGAGTATATGCGTCAACAATGACGCAGATAACTCAAATGGACGCGAGTTATCTGCGTCAACAATAAATAGACTGGTTGAATAAAAGATTGTCTTTCCTTGTCAAATCATAGGACAACTCCAACATGTAAGTGTAATATCTAGCCTCCCGCCCTCCAATCATAGCACATAGATTCCTCCAAGGAAATGATAGGATTCTTCCATGCAGTCTTAATGTGTATCAAGCTACAAAACATTTCAACAAGCTTGAGGATGATCATGTGATCCTAGCCTTTAGCTCAAACTAAGGGCTAATCTTGAACCTGAAGCTTAGCCTGAAAAGGTACACAATAGATCGCTGAGAAATTCAAATTGTGACTTACTGTTTTTCTAGTGTTATTATTAACATGAGACGCATCAGCTTATGTAGAATAGAAGGCATGAAAGTAATCCTCCCCATCTTCCATCAATCAATCAATCTCTTTACTTGAGACTCCAGCTTTGGTTTTGTGCATTCAAAGATCAGTGGCAGCAGCTACCTGTGAGGATAACAAGAATGTATAATATTCAAACCTACAAAGCTTATGTGTGGCAATTCAGGGCAAGAATGCGCTATGTGTTGGGTAATAGAAACAATCTCTTACATTGTTCTACATATACATTCGCTCTCTCTCCACCGTCATGCGTACTAGACTTGCCTGCCCTGTGGTAACAAAGGATGTAAGGAGTGGGCAAATCTCCTCTCAGTTTTGGCCTAACATCATTTGTTGTATTCTCTTCAACAGACAGTCAGCCTGTCTGCTCAGATCTATATATTCTTACTTCAATTCTTACCTCAAATATTTTAGAACACTCGTAAACTACCTAGGTGGTATAAATGTAGAGTGCCTCATGTGGTATTTTTGAGACCGTGGTCAAGTCTGGATTCTGGCACGTAGCCATTGTGTATTTAATTTTGGTGAGATCCTATCCGAAGGTCTCGAATGGTTTTTGGGAGGAAGCTGTTGTGATATGTCGTTGATGATGATTGAATGGAGGTGGGTTCCCCTCTTTTAGCTGCCCTTGTTTCCATAGTATTTTGAGTTATACAGTTAACAATTTAATCGTAGTCAGCAGATAGGGTCCCATGATTGTTCTGTTCTGAGAGAATTCTCATCAGGAGTGATATTCTGTGGGACTTTCTCCTTTCTTGTAAGGTCTGAAGTCCGAGGATAGAGCGCCCCTCTGTAACGCCGTAATGGCTTTATTTTGTATCAGTTCCAGTTCACCTATCGAGGTATTGCCAGACGGATCCCAGAGCACATCTGCATATTTTAGCTTAGGGCAGACCAAACTGGTATAGGCGAGTAATTTAGCTTTTTCGGGCGCTCCATATGGTGTGTATATATAATCTTTATTACTGAACCAATGATCATCTTCTAAAAATTAGAGGCGACCTTTAGAGGTTTCATCACAATATAAGTAAGGAAGGCAACCTGGGCATGAAAATAAAAAACAGAAAAAAAATTAATCCTTAGACTTTATAATTTACACATCCGGCATTGCTGTAACAAAAGAGTAAAGTGTTGCCTCTCAATTCAGTGTGTACTTAATGCAGCTTAGAGTTTTGCTTGCACTACCCATAATCTCCGATAAGTGGCTTCTGAATTTGAGGTCAGACTGTTGTGTAACTCCAAGATACTTTGTGGTGTCAACACATGTGGGGGGGTGTCCAGAGATATTGTAATGCGGCGGTGGTGTGATTCCTTGGTTAAAGACAATGACTTCGCATTTTGTTTCATTGAAGGGCATCTTGTTCTTAGTTGACCAATTGACAAGCGAGTCAATATTCTTTTGGAAGCCATTCTCATCGGTTTTGTCTTTTACTTTGGTGTAGATAAGTGTATCATCTGAGTACAGGCTAACATTACATGTGACTGAGGTAGGTAAATCGTTTATGTATAGCAGAAACAGGGTAGGCCCGAGGACTGATCCCTGTGGTACCCCAGAGGTTATGGGTAAAATTTCAGACTCAGTGCCTCTCACAGCAACCTTATGGAATCTACCCGAGAGGAAATCTTGAATCCAGTTGGCAATATAGGGGTCAGTGTTCTCGGTTTTTCTTATTTTGTTCATAAGTAATTTGTGAGGCACTTTATCAAAGGCCTTTTGAAAGTCTAACACCACGGCGTGGACAGTAAGGGATTGTTCAGCAGACTTAGCGAGCTCATATGTTGCACATAACTGTGTCTCACACGATAGCCCTTTGCGGAATCCATGTTGTCTATTGTGTAAAAGAGAGTCTAGAGTTTCGTTAAGATAATGCAAGACAATATGCTCCATCATCTTTACATGGTATGCTGGTTAATGAGATAGGGCGGTAGTTGCCTTTTTTGTGAATAGGGCTAATGATAGCCAGTTTTCATGCTTTTGGCAGTTTGTCAGTGCTTATGACGTTTGATATATATGTTTCAGGCATCTGGCTATTAGGTCAGGGTGCACAAGTAGTTCAAATTTTCTTATAGCACCAGGGCCTGGTGATTTGTTACTCTTTAGACCCATTATTAGCTTTTGTATGCCTAACTCATGGATTTCAATGCACTCTGTCTCAGCTGGGAAGGGTGCTAAGTCACTCAAACCTTCGTCATTGCAAAGCTGCTGTTGAAAGTAAATGTTCAGAATGCTTGCACACTTCACATTGTCAGTAGTAAGGCTACCATCAGGTTGCTTTAGTTTGGCTATAGGATGCTGCTCTTTTTTCTTATTCCTCAAATACATGTATAACGGTTTACTGTTACCATTGAGCAATGGTTTGCAAACCTTGTTAGTAATGTGTTTTCTTTTGAGCTGTCTAAATATCTTTGAGTGTTCACGACGTTCTTTCTTGTGTTTAGCTAGGAAGAATGGGTCACAAGCACAGACAGCAGGTCACTGGCGTCACTGACAGTTGATTTGATTAGTTGCAGCCTTGTGTGTGTCTGGTTTGTGTTTGTTGTGGTGAAGATGGGAACGTAATTGGCGGGTACAGAAGCTCCACAGCCGCGATAACTTGGTTCATGCAAGCTTCCCATCTTCACCACAACAAACACAAACCAGACACACACACAAGGCTGCAACTCATCAAATCAACTGTCGGTGACCTATTGTCTGTGTCACAAGTTGATTTGTATTCTTCTGGTAGGTCTCCCTCTGCTTATTTACAAGTTTTCGGGTGCGTTTGACAGTCGTTTGTTAAACCAAGGCGGCTGGTTTGTTGGTTGTACATCAACACCTTTAGTAGGCACCGAGGCCTCAATAAATTCTCTGAACCAACTTCTTGTCTGAACGATGTTTCGAATAGATAGTGTCCACATCCTCTTCAGCGTCACTCATGTCAGCGAGAGATGAGTAATATTAAGCAGTACTGTGATTCATTTCATTACATTGATCAAAAAAGTAGAAAGGTTCAAAAATTTAGTTGAGTTAGTTCAGTGCCATTCTCCCTGGTAAGTGTAATAAATAAGATTTAAGTTACTTTTACTACAATGTTTCTGCCCCGGACAATACGGGATATGAAAATCTAAGGACAATCAGAGGACAATTACAATACTACTCTACTGATGCCCTACTGGATGGGTACATGTACCCACTCTGAACCCAAATGCCCTATCCATGGGATGGTATTCTGGAACAATGTCCAAACCTTATGTATTTATGTCCAAAAACTGAGGCACGCCCCTAGGCGGTCTAGCGTGATGTCTTCTTTGATGTAAGTTGATGTAAGTTCCCCCGTTGCAAGATCACTGTTCATTTTTATGTTTTTATTCTGCTTTCAGCTGAGTAGACCATGTGACCTGATCTGACCCGCCTACTTGGCCAGCCAATCAGGGGGACCTACTCAAACATAGTCCTGTCACAATGATCGTAATTATCCCAACAAATCGTTTTATGGAGAGAGGTAAGAAATTGTGGGAATCCTGTGTCAATACACAAGGTCATCGTTTTTCTTCATGAAGCTGACTAAATTAATAGAACAAATTTCTATTTATTAGTTATATTACATGTACTGGTGGGTCTATGTGAATATCAATCGACCAACAGCTAGTGTTTAACCCTGTACTTTTTTCAGGCGGATGTCCTTGTTTACTGTTGGTTTGTCACCAACTATAACTGTAAGATAAAACTTGCAAAACAACAAATCACTCATTCATTCAGTATCAGTTCACTGTCTGTTGTGTGCACTAGACTAGTATTACTATGTATTAGTAATGCGAGCATAGGCATCTGGAGTTACAAGCATGTATACTTTGCCAATGTTCATGATGATGGGATGGTTAATCATGGACATTGACAAAGTATATACATGCTTGTAACTCAAGATGCCTATAGGCTATGAATGCAATGAATACTAAACACTCCTACTCCTATTCTATTGTATTTGGATTTTCACAAAAAATTACATCTTCAGCATAGGCATAGAGAGTTTTGGAAAGGTGGGCAGTTCACAGGCTGGCATACTCCTTATGCCTATGCTCTCCAGTCATATAATATTTCGACATCCATAGGGACCTGAGCTTTTTATATTCCATGTCAACCGTCTCACTAAACCTGTCAATTCTTACAACACGTTGATCTGTGAGTGGAAGGCGTCTGTGGTCTTGTCTGTGCTTCTTGTACGTCTCTGTGAATACATCGTAAAAATAATGCTTGTTCAGGGTAATTGTGCTGTAAGAAAAGAGAGTAGTAGGTTTTAGTCAGAACACCAGCTGCAGCAGCTCTGAGGGCATCCACTGTGACCACAGACGTCACGCTGGGTGGCAGGGAGTTCCACAGGACGATCGTGTCAGGGATGTATGATTTCTGGAAAGCCACTATTCTACACTGGAGATGCGTGCACTTCTAAGGGTGGACAGGTGACTGACCAAGAGCATTCTATACATTGATGAGATTGTTGATCATCTTGTAGAGTAGAGTTATTGTTGATTTTGCGGCATGTCTGCATACTTTCCCAGCCAAGCTGATTATTCATCGCTGAAACACTGCTGAATCTTGAGTAGTCATTGTTCACAAAGCCAGCGGCTCTGTTTTTGTATTGCTTCAAGCTGCTGAATCTGGTTTTGATGGTTTAGGTCCCAGATGGAGTTGCAGTATTCAAGCTGGGGCGCACAAGCGTCTTATAACTGAGTTCCTTTGGTGATCTTGGACAGCTGGATATATTCCGCTGTAGGAATGACAGTGAATGGTTGGCCTTTCCTGATATTGTCTTTATGTGAGGTCTCTATGATAGGTCTTTGATGATGATGGCAACAAGGTACTTTGCAGAGTCAAGAGATGCTAGGTCATGCCCTCTGATCGAGTAGGTCTTCAGTACCGGTTTCAAGTTCCAAGTGATTCATAAGGTGTAACACATGTTTGGATGGAATGCCATTCCCCAGTCCTCTTCCCAGCGAAGCAGAGAGTTGAAATCAGTCTATATATTCTCAGTATTCTGGTTGGACTGTAGCATTCGATAGACTACAGCGTCATCCACAAAAAGACGAACAGTTGAGTTCTCTTTGGCATAGTTTAGCAAATCATTGATGTAGAGGAGAAGTAGTGGAGGAGGGGGCAGGACACTGTCCTCTGGCATCCCCAAGGTAGCATCTGATGTCTGAGATGATTTTCCTTCTACCACGACTTCTTCTGTTCTATTTGATGGAAAATCTTTAATCCACTGGAGGGTATGTTCATCTATCCCTAAGAATTTTGGCTTGTAGGGAAGAAATGGATGGGGGACCTTGTCAAAGGCCTCTAGTGAGTCGTTGAGATTGTATGTAGTCAGTATCAGTTGACTTTGCTGAGCATCGTTTAGAGCTTGGTGTATGTAAAGATGGCGGAGGATTGCACTTGTTATTATGTGCCTGGTAGTTTTACAAAGTATCGATGTGAGGGATATGGTCAGACATTTTTTCCCTTCTTGGGCGTCATTTTTGCATGAGTCCAGTCCTTGGGGATTTCACCTTGCTTCAGTGGTGCTTGAAATAGTGTGACCAGAGTTTGATTTGTACTCGTCCAGGTTTTTTAGGAGCTTGCAGATACCTTCACTAGATAACTCTGTGATGTCAGGGAAAGGGAGGGAATCTCGAGCACCAAAGACAGTGTAAATTGTCTGTTGAGAGCCTCTGCCTTCCCGTTGATGTCAAGACATACATACTTACTCTACTTTCTTACTACTCTACTGTCTCATCATCATCATTGCTCTATCCTAGTCTCTTCATTGGTTTCTATTGTACTACAAAAAAGAATATGATTGCCATGATGAGGTAGCTAGGAAACCTCCTGAATCCTTGTACTGGTTTTAATTCCAAAGTAGTGGTATGATAAGCTGGTTATGGATCCCCACCATTTTCAACCAGCCATCCGTTAGACCCAATGTTGCTGTGTGCTTGATTGAATTTTTGACTTGATTACAGATGGCTGAGAGACCGGAAGATCTAAATTTACCGAATGCGGTAGTCACCAGAATAATAAAAGAAGCGATTCCATCCGGTGTAAACATCGGGAAGGACGCACGCTTAGCGATCAGTAAAGCTGCCAGTGTTTTTGTCTTATATGCCACATCATGGTAAGCTAAGTTGTTTGTACCTTTTCACTTGAAACCTAAATTGAAATTCAATCTGGGAGTTTTCGCCATAGTGCATTTTCCTTCTCCTAATATATTGCTATCTTACAAAATCTATGGCGTTTTTCTTATATAATTGTTGGGAGATAATAATCCTGTGTCGTCCATCAATCTTGCTTGCATAAATATTTAGCAGAACAAGTCTTCAATTTGAAAATTCTCCTGTGTATGTTCTTGTATATTTCTTTTTTGAATGAGTGTTTTCTTATTCTGCATTGTTTGTTTCAGTGCTAATAATAATGCTCTGAAAAGCAAGAGGAAGACGATAAATGTCAACGACGTTTTCAACGCACTCGAAGATATGGAGTTTGATAGCTTTGTAGATCCTCTCAAGTCTGATTTGGAAGGTGATATTCATCTCTATTTTACTAACTTTATATTTTTGGAGTTTTTTGCGTGTACATTTTCACAGGACAATTAAATTTTCAAAAGCTCTCCTTAAAATATCAGGCGATCAATTTTGTTTGCTGTAAAATTCATATGCAAAAGCTTCTGACCAATCTGGACTGTTTTTGTGAATAGGGCTGGTCCTGTGGTTCTGTTGTATGAGTTTATACAAGTCTCTCTTAATTGTTTCTCCAGCACATAAGAAAGTTCAGGCTTCCAAGAAGAGCAAAAAAGTCTCTCGAAAATCTAAGGATACGCCGATAGCTGAGAGTGAAGAGAATACAGTAGCCTCAGAGCCAATAGACGCTACACCAGCTGCAGAGACGGCTACAGTAGCAGAGCCCGCACCACCGGCTGACCCTGCCGATGGTGCTGGGACTAATGAGGTGACTGCAGCTGAGGAGAGTGAAGAGACAAGTAGAATGGATACATCCTCATAGGTGAGCGTCTAGTGTCAGATCTAATCCAACAAGTCAGATACTGGTGGTGAGCTGTAACCGACATTGTCTGTCTTATAGTGTGATTGAAGTGTTGAGTTTTCTTATTGAGACAACAGTTAATAGTATACATAAGTACACACATATTGTGAAGTAACTGTAATCATGTGTTTTGTGTGCACATTGTCCTATCGAACAAACTAAATCAGACGGGATGATAACTTCTTATGAAGTTCCGTTGCGCCTGTAAGCATATGTTTATAGTGAGATTATTTGGGATAAATAACATAATGAGGACATGAGCTCGATCTCCAATCTAAGGGGGACTCATTTCAAAGAGGCAAGAATGTTTTAGCAAAATATTTGCAATCACCTCGCTCTAAATCCTGCTTCTGTCAGTCTTTCAATCAGGTGAAATCTGATCCCATACGGTTCGCTTAAAAGGTGCGTAGCATCATAAAACGTACATTTTGAAATAAGGCCCCAGCCATTCTTACATAATAATTTCCTTGAGACCATTAAAATAGTAAGACTTTATGTATTGTGAATGACTTTCAATCGGGCCTCCTCAACATTTACAGCAATATATGCAATATATATTGTAAAAGTGATTTGGACCTAGGATATCCCTCTAGGTATTATTGTACATTTGTTCACAAATACCTCATTCATACCACTAGGTAATCGTTGATCGCTAATCGTTTCATTGTTGATTGGAGTGTTTTTCTAAGCCCACATACATGTATGAGGTCAGTTTTTCTTGCTATTTGACCGAGGATTTGACTGTTCATATCTTCGTCTCTCTTTGTTTTAGTATATCCTGACATCATAATGAAACTGCTACGGATTTGTTTCACATACCATTGCCGATGAGTGCAGATCCTCGCAGAATAACACTACAACACATCATCATCGTGATAACATGGACCGGATATCCTTATTACTGCTCTTCTATCCTGTCTACCCAGAGACCATCATTATCTACTGTCTGCAGTTTACCTATGTATATTATAATATATATAACCCTATCACATATTCCTCCTATTCTATCAACAGCAGAAGGAGATTTTAAAATTAAGTGACTCTGTTGCTGCTCTGTTATTAAAATTAGGAATCATTGCCCAGGATATATGGGGAGTTGTATACACTTAACCCCGTAGGGAGTTTTCTCGCGTGTTATAAAATACTTTCACTATTGTGCATTATTGTATAAAGAAGCTTTGTTGTATATAGTAAAATATAAAAGGCATTATTGATCAGAAAAATGAGACTTAGTTAAAGTGATAAATACTATCACCTGATGCTAAACAAACACACCTTCACCCTAGGCACTGTGCTACGCCTTAGAACTGCCCTTTTTAGACTACTGTTTGTATCCATCTGATGTCTCTGAGAGCTCAAAGTAACCAATTGTGAAAATTTGAGTCGTTCAATGTAGTGCATACTTCATCAATTGCCATAAGAAGGTCTTTAACCTGAAATAAACTGAACGGGATGGGATGGAATTGGAATGGATGGATGTTAGAGAATATACAGTAGTACGTTGATGATTTTTATGTGTAGCTATTTCATACAAGAATATCATTTTTATGATCCTTGTTATAGATTAGCTCAGGCTTAGCATCATTCAGTTGTTACTGTCTGTGCAATGCTGAAGAACTAGTATTTTGCATCTGCGGTCAATATGTACTCAACTGTATTAGTGCCATTTATCACAGGTAAGTTAACATGTCTTGTCACTGATTTATAATACATAGAGAAAACTGACAAGATACGAAGATCTGGTGACACAATGCCAAGACAAAGGTTGGAATTGCGAATTATTCGCAGTGGAAGTTGGCTGCCGTGGATTCATGGCTAGATCAGCTACCAAATTTCTGACTAGAGTTGGGCTGTCGGGCAGAGAACTCAAACAAGCCACAAAAAGCATAGTACATGAGGCAGAAAGCGCATCTGCATGGATTTGGCAACAGCACTGTGTGAAGACAAAAGCTAAGTAATCCTATTGCTTGTAAGCTGGGGTTTAACACACTCACTTTGTTTTGTGGAGTTGGCCAGCATTTAATTCCTTTGTTTATAATCCTTGTAAGGATTAGATTGAGGGGATTAAGTGATGATTAGCAAACTGAGCGGGTAGAAGGCTAAGCGGGATTATGCCTTTAATACTCAAATTAAAGTAGTTTAATCTCTGCAGGGTGAAAAACCAGAGTGAGTCTGAGTTAGATCTAAGGCATTACAAACATAGGATTAAAAGCTTGGCCATCGCATAAAAGGCAGGCAGAGCGAGACAGGAGATCACATCACAATCAGCCCACTGGCTGTAGCGCAAACAAGTCATCTCTCTGACTTGTGTATGAGTTGTACTATGCTCAATGTGGTGAATTTGAGTAGTGAACTATGGCACGAGGGGCGGATGCCGTGACGATTAGCAATGTTGCGCCGATGAGTTGAAGGACAGCAAACCTCCCTGCACTGGTTTGGCTTAGAGTATAAGCATGAGAGTGATGGGGCGAACATTGTTACACTGAAACAATGACGAGTTGGCAGCCTCCCTGGTTGCGCAACAGCGTAAACACACCAATTATGTCAAACCACCGAAACTGACAAAATGCACTGAGGGATCGATAAGATTGATTGAGATGCTCAGCAACACACAGGGGTGGCTTCATGCTGCTGGGGCCGGCCATGAGGAGGTTGTACTAGCGAAGGCCTCGAAACAGCGCCTGACTCATGGTTTCTAGCTGAAGACCTGTGTGTTGTGCAGTGGTACGCGCACCACTGTATGTTGTATCTGTTTATAAATCAGTGTGTCTTGTACCTGGTGGAGAATATCGATAGGAAAAGAGTACTAAAATCATGTTATTGGTACATGGGTGCTGAACATTAGTTTGGGTGATGAATGGTCAAACTTTACCACTTGTGAGTCATACCAAGTTTTTAAAAAATTGTGACAATATATATTTGCAACAGAAGGATGGCTAATTGAGGAAATTAGTGACCGATTCACTTATCCCAACAAATCCTGGGATTGAGGGACAAGGGTACAGCACCGTTGTTAGTATATCTGCTCAGAAGATCATTGACCATGACAAGTCAGTACAGGGTAGAATTATCTCAGCTGCTCTACTTTTGGTTGCCTGAATTGTCTCCACAATCATAATAATAAAAGTAACTGTTTCACCTATTGCATGTTGCCTTTGTTCTTTTATTACAGCTTATCTGCTGATTGACTCAGCAGTTAACGCGCAGAAGAGGAGATGTTTTCAGTGTGATGTAGACGATATATCATGTAGTGATCAGTATACCGCACCCATCGTTCACGAGACAACATGTGAATGGGGAGACAATGCTTGTGTCAAAGTAACACGTTATAAATCAGGCAGAAATGATGGTTAGTCACTGAACAAAATGCTATCATATAAAAATATACCAATACACTGCTGCACCTTTAAATAGGATGTGTCCTAAAGGTGTACATCGTTAAATTTGTCCGATCATTTGCTGATTTATTGTTGCCATGTGTAGGGCCATATTCGCGTCACAAAAGTGTGCGTTGGCTCCTAGACATGGATTCTGAAAGTTTGACTCAACCCATTGAAATAACCAATACTTAAAATTCTGATAAAATTTTTGCCTAAATAATGACTTCCGGACTGGCTGAACCATAGGACTGCCACATTTCCTAACTAGCCCAAAGGTAGGAAATGCAGCAGTCCTATGGGCTGAACAGAATTTGAAGTATTGGTAATTTCATGGTAATAATGAATCAAAGTCTCAGAATCGACGTCCAGGAGCCAACCTGCACTTTTGGATTCTACAAACTCTTTATAGCCTCAAAGGCCCATTTTTGTCTTTGACATAATATGGCTAAACCTTCATCACAAACGATACCTTTGCACATCTCAAAGAGTTGTCTGCTCTTAGTGTGAGAGAGGATAACTTCATGGTCCGGTCTTTATGAGGGCGCAATATATATCTACTGAGTCAGATTGCACTTATCTGTTCTGACAAGGATTTAAATGGTACTAGTTACTCATACTGGTACCCTGGTACTGGTGCGTTCTCAGTACCTTTCTTAGCCAATATTATTATTTGGGGTGTTATTTCTGTGTGTATTTTATTCCTCCACGGTCATTTACTTTACTTTGGATTGACTAACAACACCAATTTCCAAGCAGCGTTCCTAGCATGTCCAAGTTTTTGTATGTACAATATTATATATGTATTACATATTATGTATTACAGTGTCACGGGGATGTTATAAGATGGATGATAGCACAGTTGGTCAGATAGGTGGCTGTACTCTTTACACAGAAAACGGCAGCAGATATAGACGATGTCTATGTGATAGCTGGGATCTCTGTAACTTATCTAAATCTATACACAGCAGCAGCAGCAATATCCCTACACTCTTACTTATACCTACATTTCTAACCTTGTGCTCGCAATAACCAATAGGCCCTATGTGAATATGGAGCGAGAAGTGTTAAAAAGAGATATTTGAATCTATTAACCCAAATAATGTTTAGTCTGGGCTAAATTAGAGTTTGATATATAATTTAGATAAAAATTGGGCAATAGTGTGACTTCCAAGTTTAGTTTGATGACTGTAATGACTCCCAAAACATTCAGTTATAACAGTAGCTGCACATTGTTACTATCAAATCAGGAATAATACTCAATATTATTACGCAGAAATGGACTGAAATATTGTATATTGCGTACAATATTATACTATGTAGCTTATCAGATTTATCGGAAATAGATCCATGGTTTTGTGCCAGAATGTTCATAGAGAGAGAAATATTATCTGTTTGCTGTCTGATGTACCATCGATAAAGTACTCTATCAACAAGAGAGTAAATATCGGCATCACAATACGCTATGTGCCCCAATGGCTCAACATTTCACTCACATCAGTATGTTGGTAACTAAGACCCAGATCATCCACCCTGATTGGATACAATAGACAGTTTTCTGAGCTCTTATTTATGCCTCAATTCAGAGTTGTCCTCTCTCCAGTTTGGTACTTTTGACCCACGCCGCATAGGAAAAACCTGCTGAAAGAGTGTTATCTTGAAAACCGCTTATGTTAGGATGAAAATGAGTTTTGATTCAGAGTCTGCACCATTGAAAACCCTGGGAGACAGGGTTTCCAAATCATTGGAGGCATGAATGTTGATAAATCTTAATTTTAGTGACGAAACTCATGAAAAATTCTGCCAAATTGTCCGCAAAACAGGCAGAAAATGATATAATTGACGATCCAAATACTAGCATTTTTTTCCAAACTATGTCCATATTAGTTTTCAATGCCGCAGATTCTGAATCAAAAATAATTTTTATCATATTATAAGCGGTTATCAAGACAACCCTCTTTTCAGTACATTTTTCCTATGCGGCGTGGGTTAAAAGTACCAAACTGGAGAGAGGACAACTCCGAATTGAGGCCTAAATCAGAGCTCAGAAAACTGTCTATAAAAGCACATAACCATTTATGTTTAGGAGAATTCATACGAGCAGGTTGAAAGAAAGTCATGTTTTATCAAAACTGGCTCAACAAATTGTACATCGGGTTACATCCTGCTGCCAGCAATCTATGACAAATTACCCTTGCCTTCTGCACCATCACCTTGTAAAGTCGAAGTTGAAATTCCATTTATAAAGCTGTAAAGCTAGTAGCGGTAGCATAATCGTTAGCTGAGGATAATAATAATGGCTTGTTACTGGCTTTTATGTTCAAGTTCAAGGGAATTATGCCTATTGTGTTTGCCCATTATGCCCACTTTCATGACTAGCTGAAACAAATCTGCAAACTGATTATGCAGTTCCATTTGAAACATGACTAACTATCAGCAGAGTGCCATGGTATAGATAGGAATTCCAACAGAATTCCCATCTTCCATTTAGGTCCTAATGGAAATCACCTTACCTCTTAGATAAGCGTCATCATTAAATCATCCAAGATATTTCAAATTTGACAACTAACCATACGGTGGGCATAAGATAAGATGAGCAAATGGGAAAATCACATTGTCCCTTCTTACTCAATTAGTTACGATGATCAAATAAGTTGATATATAATCAGCCTGGACTCCCTTGATGTTATTAGCGGTGAGTTTTAGCTCAGTGCTCTCGCCCCTCCATCTGGACTCATTTAGATATCCCTACTATCATATCGGTAAGTAGACAAATGTGTTTATGTGTTGGTCTGCTTCCATTCATCCATTCATTTTTCGGCCTGGATATTTCAAATAAATTTGATTCTCTTTCAGGGTGTTACACAAATAGAGTTATTATTGTCATGTCTATATTAAACTATACTAATAAATTAGTTATATTACATCTAATGTCACAAGATTAGTGACCTATCCGTGATGCTTTCTTAGCAACTGTCAGACATAAAGTATCATACATCTAAGCTTTCTTAGAATTTTCAGTATGACCGCCAAACTGAGCGATGTTGAGTTGAGTAATGTTGACTTCTTACGAAATTAAATGATATAGATGTATTGTGATATTGACATAATAGGGATTTATCGATTTTATAATGTACGCATTCACCGCACACATTGAATGTAGAGAACTTTGAAAAGGGAGGACAAAAAAGTCTGACCATTTGGCTCTTTACTTTCTGTGATTGACATCATTGGACATTAAAATATTTTTCTAGCTTGGAATTCTGCTTTGATAGTTTGGGTATGCGGTGTGGGATTATCTGATCTAGGAAGTCTCCCGTGATCAGCCCATGTTAGTCTGGTGTATACTTTACTCCCCTGTTAGTCTGGTGTATACTTTACTCCCCTGTTAGTCTGGTGTATACTTTACTCCCCTGTTAGTCTGGTGTATACTTTACTCCCCTGTTAGTCTGGTGTATACTTTACTGAGCAGAAAATGTCAGCAGCTAAGAGAAGAAAGCTGTCCTCAGATTCTCTCGGTGACAGCGGCAGCTCATCAATCAAGAGAGAGTATACCAGTGATAGCTCTGAAGGGGAGGACAATGAGGGTGAGTGTCATTAGATGAATAATACATGGTTATATAGTTTCCTTACAAGCTATCCATATCTTCTGTCTTATCTCACTATCTTAGTGAGGAAGCGCAATATCAAACACACCAATTTATCAAAATGTTTATACTTGTTTATCCAGTGAGTTGGTGTATCATTGTAGGATAATATGTTGAATTTTTCCTCTGGATTATATATTATATATACATTTTTACAGTATACAATACATGCTATACACATACTTCAACAATGAGATATTTGATCGATGTGATAATATGTAGGCTAGGATTTCTCTTTTCATCGACCTTTCAAAGTTAACCAATCCTGTGAATTGGTGAGGCAGTTATTTTTGGGAAAAGATTTATTACCTTGTGACCAAATGTTTGAATCTTTGAATCCTTTTAAATGTAATGACCTGTTGTGGTGGTTTATCTTACTCTAGCTACAATTATCCTGATATAATCATCTGACGGCTAAGAATCAGTTTGCTGTCATCTCATGACAAATCCCTGTTTATGACAAAACAGAGGGTGGACTGTCCCTAACGAGGGATGCAAGTTGCCCGAAATCCTTGCACTGAGAGTGTGATACATTCTGGTAACTAAAATGCATCCTAGAGGTGAGGCCATAGAGGACCTCCTGAGCTTAAGTGTGCAGCAAGCCGCCAAAAACTGAAACTGGCACTAGTCAGCCATTGGCAGTGACACGTTGACCATAGCCAATAGGCCGAGTAGCTATCAGAATCTATCAGAAGCCGGAGCCAGCCTTGGGTTGAACTAATGGATTGTGGTATAGATCATATAGATCAGAAGTCAGCCAGATGCATCTGTCATGTCTCAAGTTGCTGGGTGTCTCTATTGTAGAGTTCTATGAGGTGTGGATCCACCTTGATAGCTACCCGGATATAGGAGAGATCCCTCTAAATGCTGAGACTCATAAGATGACCATATCGGAGATACTAGACGCTAGGGGGACTAACACTATTACACACATGTTCATAGAGAGATCTAATATACCAGAGCAGCTAGACAAGATAGCTCCTGACTTACAGCAGCTGAGACTGAATAAAATGCTGAACATTGTCGATCAGATTGTCAGGTGACAATACAATGATTTTATTAGATAGAACAAAGTTTACCATGAACAGAATCGTCAATCTGTAATGTTTATCATCAAATTCACTGGTATCTAGCTGGGAGGGAAATGTCTTATTTCAGTTATCTATGACAAGCTTTTGCTATGCGCAAGAGGGTTCATTGTGGTCTTGACTGCATTGGAAAATGTAGCAACAATAATGGTCGAATTTTCCATATTCAGAGTATAAGCCCAATTTGATGTCCATTACTAGATTAGAGTGAGGCCCAAAAGCTGAAATTAACACAATTCAGGTGAATGCGCTTCACAAAGTTTGATACTAATTTATGCTCTGAGAAGTCCACTAAGTTTAATTAGGCAAAGGTCAACATGTACTGTGGAAGAATAAATGATCATTGGAAAAACCCACCAACCATGGAACCATGGTAAATTCGCGCCCTTGGTATCTATATTAAATAATCAATGGAAATCCCATTTTCCCATAATTCTAAGTTTCATGACATGAAACTTAGAATTATCTCCTCATTGGAGCAGGTCGCAAATTTGCCTATAAAGTATATCAACTATTAAGTCTATTGGGTTTTTACATTGATTATTAATTATCAAATTTCTTTCCACCGCATGTCTGCTTTTGCCTATTAGATAAAAGGTATTTATGGTATTATGAGAATGCAAAGTTAAATCACATATTCACTATTCAGTGTCAGCCAATTGAATATTGACCAATGACAGTCCTCCAAGCTTTTATCGATCGAAAAACCCATCTAGCATGGTAATTCTCATCCATAGGCTAGTTTAGCGACTGTGTTCTCAAGCGACTGTCAATGTAGCCCAATCGGCACAGTACGGTTTCAGATAGAAAGCTGGATTGTTTTATATAAGTTTCCTGTTGAGATTTTTATCTACATTTCTTATTTACAGAATTGTGAATCTAAGACAGCTAACCGTACTCGACATCAGTAGTTCTAGTTTCCCAACTGGTCACCTTCCACAATGTTTTTATCAGCTAAATACAGGGCTGGAAGTTCTACGTTTAAGAGAGTGTGATCTCAAGTATATCCATGCTGAGTGAGTCTATGGTACTAATGACGGATACTAATGGTCTGTGTTCCGATGTTTTTGTTTCTGGTGTTATAGTTCCATTCGAACAAGAAACCACCATATATGCATATCTCAAAACTGTGGGACACTTTACATCCATATCTTAATTGTTTTCAGGATATTGAATTATCACTCCTAGGTGTAATTACAGTACAAAATTTACACTAGTGACAGATAGATCTCCTCTCCAGAACCAAAGTATTCCTTTTATATATATCATCATGAATGAGTTTAGCTTTGGCGTATATCCTACTTCAACCATTTATATTACATGTCAGTCTGAATGATTTTTCACAGTATTGCAAGATTGGAGAACCTCCGTTGCCTGAGTTTAGGAGGGAATCCGTTAGGAGTTTTGCCTGAAGCAATATTCAGCTTGAATAATCTCAAAGAATTCAGGCCGTATAATTGTGAGCTTACAGAGTTAGACGGCAGGTATGTTGTTATACACCCATATGATATGGCAGTAGTAGCCTCACAGCAGGCCACCCTGCTTCCATTGATTTGAAATATTTCATTGCTGTGGACGTTTCCTCTTCTGCCACACATGAGCACAGTTCTCAGATCAGGTTTATCTTTTATTTCACGGGCTATTTTTACAGTTACATGGTTGCAAATTACTTAAAGCTTCACTTCACACATTTGAACTAGGTTGCAATCTTGCAGTTATACCTATTTTTATTGATGGGTGTCACTAGAGCGGACGCAGGGTGCTCATATTTGATGATGGGGAGTTTGCCACCCAGCAAGTGAACTCCAGAAAACTCTTTTTCAACAAAGACGCCTAGATCAACCAAAAACTAGCAACATCACATTGAAATCATATATAAACTGTATCATTGGAAATGTTATTTGCGACGGAAACTATTTAAAAGACGACAACATATATTGCTGAAACCGAGATACTTGTAATAAATTAAAAATATTATTTCTTATGAAAACCCTCTCTACTTCACCTGACTACACAATTTCATTTGAATTTCGAGGCACATTGTTACATTGTTACAGTTGTTACTGCTGCCAATGAGTGCTTATCAAATTTTGTATAGCGCAAATCTTACAAAACAAAGTTGCAAATTTAGGATAGTTACCTTTAGGCGAGACATTTGAACAAACTGATCATCAAAATTAGGGTGTGAAATTAATTTACTAGCTGAAATGGTGTAAAAGTATTTACCGTCTACTAGTCCAAAATAATGGCGTCACCCCCTAGTGCGTTAATTTCATACCCTGATTTTGTGAGGTTTGTTCAAATTAATTGATCATTAGGTAATGATACTGAGATTGTTGAAAGTTTTGAGCTATACAAAATTCAATAAGCACACATTTGCTTGAGTGACAGCAGTAGTCTAATGGCCATGCTACATGGGCCGATGTTTTGCATCTTACAAACAACCTGTGCTCGATGCTAATATCGTAACATGTGCTACACGTACAGATGCAGCCAACGTTGTGGTCGACTGATTATATTTCCCAGTATGGCCATTTAACAATCATGACTCATTATTAACCAATCACAGACAATAATAGTCCATATACTTTTTGGGCGTTACTGCTATAAACCCATCAGCCAATGAAAAGAGAGGATCGACCGACTAAGTCGACTGAAACACCAACAGACCGGTGTTGCCTATAGATGCATACGATGCACATCGTTGAGCACAGGTTGATCCCATCGTAGCCTATGTCAATGCTAATAGATGCCAAACATCGGCCTGTATAGCAGGCCCTTAAGTGATTACAATAAACTGAAATGTTCTGTGATCATAGGAAGAGAAGACAAACCTTAAAATTTCAAAAATGTGTAGAAAAAAGCCGAGGGGTGCTCTTTTGCACAGGCTGCACAACCCTAGTGACGCTCATCGTAAAACCTACCATACCTGTACAGAGCACTAAGTGAATAAACCTGCTGCTTTTAAAGGTAGAGGAAATACTTGTTTTCAGGATTTTGAATCTGAAGAAACTAGAGATATTGAATATCAGCTATAATAAATATCAGGGCGGAAAACTACCGTCGGCTATCTACAAAATATCTACATTGACTGAGTTGTATATGAGGGATTGTGGTATAACTATTTTCAGCAGGGAGTAAGTATGATGAGTCATGATGATAATAAATAATTTTGAGACTGTTGCTTGAAAAAAAAAGAAAAAAGGACTTTGTTTTGGGAGTGTGATAGGTAGACACTGTGTTACACCGTTAATGCACTCGCTACTGCTAATGCCACCAGACACTTCTTTAGGAAAAAAGATGAAGTTGGATGAAAGTCGAGAAGGTTCACATACTCTAACTGCCTCAAGCACAATCCTAGATGGAGTTTAGTTTCAAAGAAATAATACATCCTATTGCCTGGGAGCCAATTGGACTGGCATTATATCACGCTTTTGGTTTATATTAAATTTCTTTGTTAATCATCATAGTCTGAGGAAGCTGGCGGTGCTGAAGGTTCTAGATTTTAGCAGTAATCCTGTTGGAGTTGTCCCCACGGCTGTTTATGAGCTACCTGCTCTGAAATCACTATACATGTACAGCTGTGGCCTCACAGATTTGGACAAACGGTAAGTAGATGATATTCAACCAACTCAGGTATATGGGCAGGCATGGCAGCTTTTTAAAGGCCACCCACTGACCAAAGCAATACATAGTCAGGCAGTTAGTTCTGCAGTAGTTATACAATATCTTCACAATGAAAATATTAACAGCATTTCTGGGTAAAAATTATTCTTAATGTTAGAAATTGTACCCCTGCTTATCTATGATGTAAACATTGGGTGTGTACTGATTAATCCTAACCTACCAAATCCTTTTATTCAGGCTTGCAGATCTAACAACCCTCCAGCAGCTGATGATCTGTGATAATAAGTTTGGAGAGCTCCCAGCTGTTGTCTATGAAATGACAGAGTTGAGAGAGTTGAGATTATCTGACTGCTGTCTATCTGACCTACATCATAGGTAAGAGAACCTGAATGGATTTTGGATTATAGAATTAGATGAATTAGCGATATCTGGTAGTAAACTTGTATGATCTCTGTTTCGAGATGAAACCCAATACCTTATTATCATGAGCATGACACTCTAAGCGCTGAGTTTTCTTTGACCCTTACTCTCTACAATTATTTGCTTGCTGGCCCTTTGAAAACATGTTATTGCTTTGACCATGTCCGGAATGGTTTGCTGTTTTAAAATGTGAAGAACCTCTAGAAAGACGATTTTTTTAAATCATTAGAAAGTGATATATTTTTAATAGGAATCATTTGTGTTCTCATTCTTGGGAAACCATTATTTTTGTTGCAGATTGATCGGTTTACAGAAGTTAGAGCGCTTGCGGCTTGGTAACTCCTTCAAGCCAGGATTTGAGAACAAATTCAAGGCAGTCCCATCAGCCATCCCATTTCTCATGAGCCTCAAAGAGCTGGACTTTCCGAATGTGCTCACTCTCGAATCTCTTGATCGTGGGTTACTCAATTTGCCCTGCCTTGAAACTCTGGATTGCAGTCGATGTGAGAATCTTCGATCACCGCCATATGCAGTCTGTGAGCAGGGATTACATGCAGTTAAAAAGTATTATATGGACATGGAGAAAGAAGATGGTCGAAAGATGCCCACAATATCAGCTGCTGTCATCGGTGAGAAAATGGCAGGGAAGACTAGCCTCATATGGACTCTTCAAAAGCAGGAAAGAATGCTCACATATCGTAATGCGTTTGCTGCCAAAGATGACACAACAGAAGCTTTCAATGTGGAGGAGGTTTTGATGGGAGACTACTCGCTGAAGGTTTTTGACTTTGGTGGACACAAAGTATATCACATTGCATATCAGCTTATAATACGGAAGAATTATATACCTGTGGTTGTTATCAACATGGCTGAGTTTGATCGCATATCTAATGAACAGGACAGTAAAAAGGCAGCAAGTCAGCTTTGCATGGATTTTATGTCTCAACTATATCTCTCGTGTCCAAAGCTTGGCCCTCCTATTCTGGTGTTAACACATAGAGATCACTTCGACACACAAGTGTCATTTGAACGGAGTAAAGATAAATTGCTGAATTCTGTTGAAGAGCTCCGAAAGGAGTTTCTTAGAGAGGAGAAGTTAATGACTAGGGATACAAGAATTTTGCCGAATATTCTCCATTTCGTCGACGTCAATAAGCCGTTATTCAAAGTTGAGGATATTTTTGTGTTCAGTAAATGGAAAGATGAGGCCATCATTCTAGCTCTGAGAGCTGCACTAGAACTGAGATGTTGTGTCGATGACATTCCTAGGCTGTGGGAGGAAATGAGCGAGTTTTTTGAGCAAATGATCCACAAACTATACCTGACACTGGAAGATTTACGTATCGCATTTCCAGGCGATGAAGGGCATTATATTCTTCGCTATATGCACAATGTTGGGAAAGTATTGTGGTTTGAGCGAGAACCCAAACTACAAAACTATGTTTTCCACAGAATCGATGTTATAACCAAATTTATAACACTGTTTTACCATCACCGTAGTGATAGCCAGTGGGAAGCCCAGATACAAGCTACACGACCCTATCGCTTTCAGGATGAGATAATATCAATTCAGCGATATAAGTCCCTCGTGAAATCCTTCCAGAAGACAGGAATACTTGATAAAGCAGTTCTTTCTAATCTTTATGCTCGAAACAAATACCCTGCTGATATAGCATTGCATCTGCTGCAAACATTCTATCTAGTTTGTGGGCCTATTGGTAAAGCTCCTAGAGAAACTTTTATTTTGCCTTACTTCTCTGAGGAAGTAATCAGATCACCGTTAAGGAAGCATATTCTACTCAAGATAGAAATATGCTTTGTTGGACTGACACCACCATCGTACATTAACCACTTATTGACAGTGGTGTATTTGAACATGTTTACCAATCCTATAGAGACATACAGAATGAGAGTTGGTCAAAACGGGGCAGAGGTGTATCATGGGACGACTGTGAGTCGGGTTCTGCATGACAAGGAAACGCGATCCATCTCTGTACAGATTGATACTGATGTGAAAAATCTTGCTGATTCTTGGAAGCAAATCATGCTGATTGTAGATAATATGCTAGAGAAGGCGTTACAGGTTTGGGTAGCTGCCCGGGCTATATGCCGATTCTTCTGTGCCCATTGTACAATTACTGGTGAGAGACAACCTGAGATAATGGAAGATCCAGATTGGTATAAGCTTCCGGATCCAACCGGTGGAAAGTCTTCATTGGATAGCCGACTCGCTCAGTTCCTAGGAAAAGGACCTGTGCCCTGCTGCAACGATGGTTCTCATGATGGATCTCTGATAGTACCAATGGCGCTTCGATTTCCATGTGAGCTTAGATCCATAATTTTCAGTACAGCGTCATTTCATTCTGGCCAATAATATAAAGACAAGCATCATGCAGAAGCAAGAGAAGTAAAAGCAAGATTTAACGCTGGCATCCTTCTCTTAAATCAGACTGTTTTAATTTTCAGGTTTTTCGATCTCCCAAGAAGATGTGGCATATATAGAAGGATATGTACATACTTTGAGTAGCTCAACCATTGTTCAGTCAAGGTTACCTACAAGTGAATATTATCTTTACTTGTACTGCTTATTCTATTTAAAACTTGCTTCTCAAAATTGTTGTCAAAATGTACCTCTGATTCTTCATCTGTTGTTTTGGAATTTCTCTAAATTTTGATCGGCAATATTCAACGTCTTAGCTTGGATGGTTGCCTGTTTGCCTTATATTCTTATTGAACTATTTAACTAACCAACAGCAACGGGGCTGAGTTTGAGAACTTAAACAACCCAATTTATAAAATGTTTCTGGAAGCATTGTTGATAAGGTTTTAGCGTTTTGCATATTTATACTGAATTATCTTCAGCATATAGTTGTCCTTTCATGTTTGTTGGTGTGACAACTATTTAGATTACTGGCAATCTTGCTGTTTTTGTCTAGTCTCGTGTGAACTATGATAAATGGTTGCCCAGTACCCTATTTTGCTGTTTTTAAGTCAATGACTACCTATATGCTTGCTGGGAAGAGACCATTTACTAGATTTTCAGAGACAGTGTCAAAAATACTATTATCAATATCTGTTCTGAAGTGTCAGTGAGGGAAACTTAGAACTTAATGTCTTGTTACAGATATAGTTCCCTGCACTCCTTCCAGCAGCCAACCTGAGGAAGACACAGGCTCCTCATCTGAGGTCACTATGGTGTCTACAGTTACAGATCATGTTACGGAAATAGTGAGAGTGATGGAAACAGAGGGTGGAGTTATCGACTTTGGGCCGTCTGCCCCTCTAGAGGCTATTTTGCCTCCTATGAGCAAGGTGAGAGCTGTGTCTGATATTGTAGAACTGTGAGGCTGCAGCTTCTTTGACACAATGTGTATACGGATAACGATAGTTTTTCACAAAATTCTCTCAAATAAACTGACCGCCTCATTATCTTGCTAGTCGCCGGGATGTTGATTAATCTTTTTTTCCCTTTTGTTTAAGGCTTTCAGGATGTCTGAACCGAGGGGAAGGGCTCTAATCATCTCCAATAAATGTGAAGTGGGGAAAGATTGGAGAGAAGGGGCTGATACTGACCATATTAACATGAGACGAGCTCTAGAGAAGCTAGGCTTCATTGTTACTGGCAACATACGCAACTACACAGCAAAGGTATGGAAACATTAAATGAACCAAACGTAACGTGATGGAGTTGTTGGATAGGAGTAATGATGATAATGAGTTCGGCAGCAAAGGAAGGGTTGCATATACTGTTCCAGGGTATCAAATAATCTTACTCTTGAGTTTGAGAAGAAACCTAGTGAGCAGGGATGATAATGGTATGAGCCTTGATATGTGTATACATCGCCAGTTGTAGTCAAATCATACTGTGTAGTTCTTCCATATCATGGTTAGACATGTTTTTTTTTATCGATACCATTTTGCTTTAAAAGTGTCTATTTACTACGATCTTGAGTAGGTGTATATTTGAGAATGTTTTCTCTTTTCAATGATGACAGGAGATTGTTGAGGTCATTCACACAGAGACTCAGCTTGTTGATGAGAATGGTGGCGGATCAGTTCATGAGCGCTATGGAATGTTTGTTCTAATGATGTCTAGTCACGGTGGTGATGGGAGTATATCAGGTTGCGATGGAGTACACATCAAGCTTACAGATATATATGAGCTTTTATCTCCGGAAAACTTTCCAGCCATGAGAGGCAAACCAAGAGTTGTTATCATACAAGCGTGCTCAGGTAGATCTCACTTTGATAATTTGTAGAATTGCAGAAGTGAATCTGTAAACCAGGTTGTCTGTTGAATCATTAAATACAAGCATGCATTTTCACCGAAGGATCACAACACGCAGTTTAAAGATTTGAACCTGTCTGCTCATGTATTTTCTTTAGGAGAGAAAGAGATGAGAAGCTCTGGTGTTTCTGATCAGAGACAGCAAATAACGCATAACTCTCAACATATTCAGCAAGACGGTCGGACTCAAAACTGCATAATAAGTAATACCCAAAAAGACACTCCCCCTCCAGAGCTGCTTACTGAAGGTCAGCAGCCAACAACTTCTCATATGTCATCTTCTACCCGATCTCCTGCGGATGTGGGAAACACATCATTGCCATCTACAAGTCGTCATCCGCCTCCAGCAGCCTCCACAAGTCATGATGATAACAGTATGGCCAACCTTCTCATCATGAAATCAAGCTTCAGCTGTAAGTTGGAATTCATTTCATATTGACTGCTGAATTGATGGCGTAGAGTGAAAGATCTGCTATAATACATGCTTGCGATGATTGACTCAATCACCAGCCGCTTGGCCCTGTTGATCGCAAAGAATAACATATATAATGTGTTCACAGAACAGACAAGAATTACTTGAAGCTGTCTTCTCTTTTGTCATAATAGCATTACTCTCATTGCACTTCGGAAAGCAGGGAGGGTGGTATATCCCACTGTCCCCGATAATAACATATAGAAGAAGCACTTATTTTTTATAACCCAACCATCTCCTTCATTCTTGCTTGTGACATGATGCTCTTAAGAACCAGCGGTCATAACGCATAACTGCGGCTGTTTTATTGCGTTGTAGCATATGTTTCACAACGAAATAAGAAGGTCGGATCACCCTTTATAAGGGCGTTGGTCATTTCACTGTTCAAATACGGAGCCAGTCATGATCTTACCAGCCTGTTCAATCTTGTAAGTACTCAAAGACTCAACTTTGAACCCTGCACAATTAAGTTAAGTTAATCTGGATTTTAAGTTTTAATTCGCCTTGTTAGAAAAACATTTTGATAATGGCTTGTTATAATCTTTGGGATAATGCTTTGATATTCCTAATTACTGACATGATTTAGCTACAATAGTGTTGAAAAGCAGAAAAACATAGTTTAGCATCCATGGGACATTGGAAAATAAGGGGTCTTCTTCTTCAATTTCATTTTTCAACCTTCTAGTACTCTCACCAAGCTGTAATGCTTCTAAACTACTTTTACTATTCAGGTACAGGATGCTGTTAGTAGATTCTGCCACAATTACGAGGGACCTAAAGGAACATCATATGGAGGCCAAATACCGACTCATGAGTGTACATTTACACGGGAAAGAAAACTATACCTTACCCATAACCTTGAACAAGTAAACGAAACAGGTTATCCCAGAGATCCCAATCATCGACAGACTCTAATACATTGGGAGCAGGGTAAGTGATTATTATAACAGGTAATTTTGTGTATGGGTATAGCTGATACTTATATATAACCAACATATTTGATGTATCACCAAAGTTTGGTTCCAGAGCTTTGGATTATGAGAGTTGAGCTGGATTTCTAATCATGTGTGGTATGTGTGGTATGTTACAGACACAGTGTTAGTGAAAAATCAAGGCTGCCTAACCTTCACTACTCGATACCTCAAGTGGAGAGTTACAAAGCATCAACCATCTTAGAGATATCTACATTCATCCATAGCAATCTGTCAAATGGCTGCAAATCAGGAGTTGTCCCCCAAGAAGCACTGCTGAGCACAGTGCTGGACAATTCTGACAATAGCTGTGTTATTAGAAAATATCCTCAGTTGCGACTGCAGCTTTTTACATAAGTATAAATAATGAATATACATGATGTACATTGCCTATAAATGTAAATAATAAAAACATGTACACACCACATATCATAAATAACTACATTATGATTTTAATAATATTATAAAAATACTATGGCACAGGATTCCTCTGTTTAACTGACTTCTCGGCCTATTAGCTAAGATCGAAGTGTCCTGGCCAATGGCTGATTAGTGCCTGTTTCAGTTTCTGGCAGCTTGCTGCACACTTACGATTAGGAGGTCCACCATGGCCTCACCTCTAGGATGCATTCTAGTTTACTAGGATCACTGAATTAGATTCTTCTCTTAGAATGGAAATAGTATCATAGCGTTATACAGTTAGGACACTAAACACAGGGACCCATCTGACTGTTATCTGATTGGCTGTCCCTAGTAGCATGAATAATTAGCCTGAGAAATTGTCTTGTTTACAAAATTGCAAACAGTAATTATACTCCTACAGTGTCGATGATTAGGGCATTTCTAGATTGCTACTAGGGACTGGCTATTTTTGCAAGCCCTTTGTTTGGCAAAAGAAAGCTAATGGTGCTATTCCAGATATGGAATTCAATGACTAGGATGTATCACACTCTCAGTACGAGGACTCCGGGCAACTTGCGTCCCTCTTTAGGGGCAGCCCACCCTCTGTTTTGTCATAAACAGGTTTAACTGACTTCATTTTCTCCAAGCTTCATGATTAATTTTTTCAAAAAAACGATTTACAAAACATAATTTTTAGACTAGGAAAATTCAGACAACTTCTCATTGGTTCAGCTGGGCATATTATTAGATTTTTTACTGTATGTTCCTAATTTCCTATACATACTTTCAAAAACCATCAGTTTGCTTTGTGAACCAATTCAGGTAAGCTTTGAGATTATTTTTGATAATTGGCTTACAAGATGTACTAAAAGAAAGTAAACTGTTTTGTTGGAACTCTGCAATTCAGATACTCAGATTATTATAACTAAATTGTAAATTTTTAGGTGTTTTCTTTAGACAGCAGACAGCGCATGATGATGATGAGCTCTTTATTGATAAAATAATACACAAAAAAAATAAAATGCCTCTATTTGCAGGCAAAGATGAAAGGATAATATTTGAGAATGTATAAAAATACAATCTACAGCGCATTTTGAACCATGTTGGCTCTAACATGTCTAAACATTCATTCACATTTTATCCAATGCTAGTCAAAAGCATAGGCAATCATGGGGACGGTTATGTAGTAAAGCTTCTAATAATCTGAATGTGTTCTTTAAATATTTTCTTTCACTATTATAGTTTCTTTTTTTCTCTGTTTTGGCACTTACTGTAAAACATTTTCCAAAAAATTATTGAGATTGCCAAATGAAGTGGTGCATAGGAAAAAAAGCCGTAATAGTTCCCAACCTGTCCTGTACAATACAACATGCTAGCAGATGCTGTTGAAGTAAGACTCTGACATACACAAATACATACTACCATTATTCTACCAGATGCGGACTTTGTAATCAGAGACCTGACAATCTAAATATTATTCATGCATGGTCTTATATGTTCTTGTTATGCCTTGTAAACACCTCCCGCATCAAAACACTATCAACAGAACATCCAGTAGCAAAGCCATTATAATGGCTTTGCTACTGGATATACTCCATATATGGACCAATCCTACTGGATATACTCCATATATGGACCAATCCTACCCATCTAAGTGTAGAACAACCAAGAGACAAAAATACTTTTGTGAATTATGTAGGATTTTTTCGAATGAAAAATCTCTTGACAAGCTATTAGGATAGATTAAGATGTTGCTATGATCAGACTTCGACCATTTGGTCAGCAGCACAAGCACAGTAGTTGTCTGTTGATTGTTGGAGTTTTCTCATCTCATTTAACCACGTGATGGAAATACCAAAATCACACTGCAAGTGACACTCTGCAAGGTTAGACTGAAAGTCGTAGAGCTATACTGTTTACACGATATCACATCAATGCAACTTCTGATGATTACCAGTAAGCTCATTTCATTGTTCTATAAATTGGAGTGGTCTACAAACAGATAAGACTTAGGCTTGACCTCCCATGCATAGAGCTGCCGCATTTTCCATCTATATCCTGGTACAAAATACCTCTATTCATGACTTATTTCGTGTATACTGTATGTATTCAGAGTTCGGTACACAGAGATATTACCTAAATAATTTTAGTTAGATGAACCTAAGAGGTGGTCTGAAAACTGTGATTGATGGACAAATCTTGGAGCAGAAGGAATAAACTTGTAATCATCTAATTCATGAATGTACCCGATGTGTATAATATCAACATTGTTTAGAGCCGATCATAATAATATTTCTATTTCCGTTGCAGGGTTATAACTAGACAGATCTTAATATGCATATCGGAGCTAATTTTATGGACTCCTCCCCGGATCATGACACACAGACATTGCTAACAGAAAACAGATCAGATAATATACACACACCTCCACAGCTATCAGATATGACTATTATATTATCTGTTGTGACATTAGTAGTCTCGGTGACATTGATAGTGTTGTGTTGTGGGTCCGAAGCACCAAACAAACATGCGGAAGGTGACGAGGAGGACGATTACGGAGATTATGATTATGAAGGTGATAAAGGTGAAGGTGAAGGTGATGAAGGTGAAGAGTATGACTATAAAAAGGACTACACTACTAAAAAAGTCAGTCGTAAAGACAGTCTACTATATGAAGAAAATGATCCAAAAAAGACCCGGTAAGACATTGATATAACACTTCTGTTTCAAATGTTGAGCATGTAGAATAATATTATACTATATATATATGTACTTATATGTATATATGTATATATAATAGGTGATTTATGTTGCAATCAACAAAAGTGGATGCACAATACATAAAGCGCAATCTGACCTTGCTTTATTCAACATGAGTAAAATTCACTAATATTCTCTACCGATTGTTTCTCCACAAAACTTATCTAAAAGGGAATTCTCTAAATTTCAGGGTAGCAGTAGATTCTGGTTCCTTTGGAATAATGCAAATGAAGAGCGGAGCAAGTGGAATGGTGGGGGGATTCAACAACATGTGAGTACGCTCACTCATGTGACTGTTTATTAAATTATATTCAGTGTAACAGCGTAACCATTCACAGTGTATTATTTGGGGCAGTGTTCATTGGAAAATATATTAACATGGGCATTGACATACATAAAAATCAAGCCGCAAATTCTCGTCCTCAACGCCTGATGAGTAAACTTTACGAATTATGTCAAGTTCAATATGGCCTGAGGCTGATGGAACGGATCGGGGTTAGGCAACCTCGGATCGGATACCGGATTGGTCCATGAATTCAACCTCGTATCGGATCAGACATAACACATATCCGGTCCGGTTTGTGGTTGGATCCGAGGTCAAATATCCGAAATTCAACTCCAACCTCAAGAGGTCGTTCCACCCCTAGTTCCACCCCTACCTGAGGCAAAAGAAATTTGATGTAAAACTAAGAAGTGGTGGGAATATTCACAAATTGTGATTTATTTATATTTTGCTGATAGTCTGAAACTTTGTACTGAAACTGGAACATTCTTCAAAAACATAGAACAACAAATTAATCATGGAAACCATAACCGACTTCTACACCGTTTCTACTATGGAATAGAAGCTCCATATTTGCCGTAAATGTTAAGTAGCTGTTGGATATAAAACCTTATATAATATGTTGGCATCTTTTCAGAAATTCACTAATACTGCCAGACGAACAGACAGTCTACCAAAACGTAAGTTACTGCTCAATGTCGTTTTTCGCTCTGACTACCAAAAGGAAAATAGTATGGATTGAGTTGTCCTTTCAAAACTAAAGCTACATTTATATGGTATTTTCATGACTGTGTGCGTAATGAAAAGATGTTATGTTCTTTTAAGTTTCTCTTTATCTCTTGTTTTCTTTTCTCTTAGCAAGGGAAAGCTAAGAAGGGAAGCGGGATTGCAAGAAATGCAGTAAGTTATCACCATATTATCATAGCACAGCCGTGATTTGTTGTTTTACAATCAAGTCGATTACTTTTTCCTTCATTTCTTATGGGGATAATGCTGGAAATGCGTAAGAAGACTTTGAAAAACTGTGGGCGTGGTCAGAGAAGCCTCGACTTGGGTGGCAATCATTCTATTGGCAAAGGTAATATTCTCCCAGTACACACCTGATGGTACACGACCATTATACAGTCCCAAAGATCAAAATATTGATTACCATGCCGGTCTCACATGCTAGAAACAAAATATAGTCTCATTTGTGTTAATCCACATCGGTTGATTTAAACCCGTATCAAGTTGATAATTATCATCATCATCCTCAGTATTGTCGTCGTCAACGAGGGCACTGATAATTTTCTGATCAAGGATGTTTAATGTGAAGCGAAATGTTGCTTTATTTTAAATGTATATGTGAAAGTCTATTACTTATTATTTACAGTTTAGTGTAGATGATCACACTATTTATGACACAGGACCAAAGACAAGAATGTCAGGTAAGAATTTCAAACCTACAAGTTGGAAAGAAAATCTAACAACGTGAATCTTTGGGATTTTTATACCTACATTGATTGTTCTTCTGGTCTGATTTTCAACAAGTAGTGCAACAATCACTTCATATTTTGATGTGTGGCTGTGTGAATGACATTGAACAGTCGAGTGAACTGACCCTGACCTTAAAACTATTCAGACATCACAGGCATTATAAGAATTTAGCATTGTAGCCTGTGTATTTAGTTTTTTATTGTTTTCTAATTGCAGGTGGATCTCGCCAGGCAGTAAGTATCTTCTCTGATGATTTGTTGTCTTCTCTGTGCTGATTTACAAACATGCTTGTCTTAGCTTATGTATTTTGGGTTATTGGCAATTATTTCTCAAGTCAGAATTTCTCACAGATTTGTTACGTGACTTTGCTGAAATCAGCTCCCTTAACTCAAATCATATAAATCAAGGTGCAGGAACACCTTATAAACTAATTTAAGCCCTCAAACGTCGGCGAGATGCTGATAATGTAATGCCTCTACCAGCATCTCGCCGCCGTTTGGGCGCTTAAACTACTTATAAACTAATCATGATTGAAACCACATATTTCGCTTTATTTTATTATCTAGTCTTATTACACACTACCAGTTCAAAAAGGATATACCTTGATTATCTCCTCCTCCCTGATTGGCAGAAACCTTGGGTGGTCATCAAAATCACATCAGTCATAGTTAAGCCATTTTGTCTGTCTCCATCTCCTATAAAAATCGATGGGGATCAACTAAAACTTCAAAGAAATTTTAATAAGAACTGAGGCTGTAATTTCATTCATCAGCTAGTCCCTATCGAGCGAAGCCAGAAGTGGAACCACATGGATAAAAAAAAATTAGATTAGTCACCTGTCTACACAGGGCAGACGGAGTTAGTAATATTACAAGCCCAGTCTGGTGTTCACACAATTTTAGTGCACAAACAAACAAGGCAATGTGAATTTAGACAGTTTAACACACCAGATTTGGAGGCAGCCAAGTGATGGGGAGTTTTGCTTCCAAAGTCTTTTTTTGCTTGATAAGTTTATGTGACATAATAGTTCAACTGACCCTGACGGGTGGATTGAATAACTCACGGCGGAGTCGGTTAGTGAGTGAGTCAGCATTATTTATAGTTACAGATGTTTGAGAATGATGAGAACACCATATATGACACCGGCGTGAGCAGGAACAAACCCAGAGGTTCGTAACATTGCTGAATTGCCGATTAGCATAACAAACAGCTTACCCTATAGGAGTTTAATTTAGCTAGAGTTTAATTACGACTTGGTACTAAATTTAGCTAGTACTAAATTTCGCTAGAAGGCTTACTAGTGAAAATTAAAAAAAATGTCCAAGCTGGGATTCGAACCCAGGGCATAACCCTCCAGCTGTTTGCAAGGCGTAACTTAGACCACTACGCCACACTACCTTGCATGCAAAGGTAAGGTGTATTCCTGTATAATTGTACATTGTTTATGAAACTATGGTGAGTGAGTTTAATTTAAGATACACTAAATTTCGCTACTTGGGCAAAAACGGAAAAGTGAATCCTAAATGCCGCGAAAACTAAACTCCTATAGGGTAGATTCATTATTATTAGCTTTCAGGTGGTAATTTATTTTCTCACTATACACTATTTCACTTCAATTGAAACCCTATGAACAGAAACATTTTAAAGTTTACTAGTACATGTATATCAAGTCTATGGTGTTTCCATTAAAACATTACCATTAACATATTAGCTCTGAATGGATGTGCGAAGGCTCATAGGACGTGTTGTAATTGTAAGGTAGTCTTAGTAGATGTAATGCAGTCTTGAGACATTGTGAGGTAGTAGGCAAAATTGAGTCTCGGAATTCCGAAGCCATCTGATTGGCTACCTGCTCTGGTGACATACTCCCCAAAGCGTGCGGATTTGTTATTAATAGTTATCCTCTCTTGTCATTATTAGCTGATTTTGATTGACAGTTTATGCAGGGGATATCCCATTTCCCCTTTCCAAAGTTGCAATCAGAACCGAAACTAAACTCATTGTTCTTGCACATGCGCAAATTCAAGTCACGCATGACGCATACTTAGCCTTACGACACCTGCTTTGTGGTAATGATAGCCTAGTTTATCAGTGATCTACATGCCAAGTCAGATCACGAGAGTCAGTATGCTATCACACACACCCTGATCATCTCACATGAAACAAAAAGACTCATGCGGATATTGTTACGGCCTGATGTCTGATATTCATGGAACTCATGTTATGAAACTTTCAGAACTTGGATATTTTTGTGGTGTATGTATTCATATCAGTGAGTAAATCGAAGATATTTTTTTCTGCAGGGAGTATTGGCGCCTATAATAAGACCGAAGACTCAGAGACAGTTTACTGTACAGGGAAAGGCGGTGCTTGTGAAAGTGAGTTATGTCATAATCTGATCCATGTTATTTATGAGATGTCCCTTACCAGAGATGAAACAGTAAATTTTCAAGGTTATCAAATACTTACATTTTTGATAACCAGTTGATATGTTTAAAGCATAGGACTGTCTGTATTAAAGCAGCTTTGCATTGATCTTAATCTAAAAATGACATTTACATATAATTACTATATATCTATAAAAAAGGGAGAAACTCAATCTGTGATCAAGCAGTTTGGCCATCCATAGACATACACAGCGGATAGCTCAACTAGTGAGCAGCTAATTTTTGTCATTACGCTGCCAATTACCAAACAGGGACATCAAACTCTTATCATCTTTACTTTGCATTTTACCAGTGCCAAAAAGCAGCGTGATGATTGCACCAAATTATGAAGTACCAACAGCTTCCGCTGCGAAGGACGACTACATGCTAATGTCAAAGATGCAGCCAGAGACGTATGAGGTGCTGGGAAATAGAGTCAGACCCAATACTGGCCTGGAAACATACACAGTACCAACAGTACCAACAGCAACAACAACAGCAAACAGTGAAGTGACAAAAACAGCTACAACTACTCCATCATCTCAGCGAACCAGGAGACATTCCAAAACATTTTCAACTGCTTCCGGCCATAAACACAAAAAAAGAAAACGCAGGAGAAAAAGACGTGTAGTACCCAAAGAGGAGGAAGTTATCGCAGAGTGACATGATCCATCACTAATACCGGGTATCACATTTTCTTTCCATTTATGTATATATGTCTATACTGAGGCAGCACTATAACAGTGCTCTCATCAGTATAGTCGGCATAACAGGACAGTGAAACACACAAGTGCGAATATCACTCTCTACGGTTTGAGGCAGGCGATGAATATATGTGTTTATGTTATATATATATATAAATTTGATATCATACAAAATAACAAAACTTTTAAGATGTAAAAATTTGTTAAATAATTGATGACATGATAAGATGATTGATTGCTTACTATGAATGTGTGTGAGCGAGCGAGCGTTCGCTTATGGCATAGTCAGCATAGAAAAGTCTCTTATTTAGGGAATGTATGAATATGGAATGTATAGCTATAAAAATTGACAATCATAGACGGTAAACGTGAGAGAATGTGCTTTCAGAATGAACCTGAGTTATCAGGGTGAGGAGTAGCTCTAGTGTTTTGTCAATACTTAGTCGGGCTGTATGATCTGAAAATTCACTTCATATGGAAATTCTTTCAACATCCCTCTCTCCCCCGCACAGGCCTAGCATTATCTCAAAGGCGGCAACACAAAACTTGTCTAGCGGGCGAGTATAGTATTCGTTACGTAGAATAACTACAGTATATACATTCTACAAATATCTTGAGCACTGCTTATAGTTGTAATGCTATGTTGTTTCACGACAGCTGATGTGTAGTAGATATAGATAATATACTAAGTAGCAGTAGAAGTAGTGAGTTGGGTAGAGTAAGACTCGCCTTCCCTGATAACACGTACACAGTGGTAGACTTCATGTACGGATCTCGTCCATCCAAAAACTTCTGTGGACAATCATCAACTACAACACAGAATATCATAATCATACCTACAAGTAACGTTCTAGTTTAAGTTGCCTCTGTGGCCTTAGTTATTTTTATGGTAGGCCCAATTTGTAAATTCAAAATAAACTCAGCTCAGTAAGTTGCACTTGCTCTTGTGATTAGCCATCAGAATGAGCAAAGAATTCTCAGTAATACACAGATAGGATAGGATGGGTTAGCTAATTCTGCAGCAGACAGAGATGACACTGATAAGAAGGGTGATAATGACACTCACACTCTCGCTCATTCTCGTGTAGTTCTAACATAAGACTGGCACCCTCCGACTCTGTGTAACTTCTAGGAGTCTGATTAGAACCACAGGCTGATCTCAGAGCTCTGGACATTCTTATATCCTTCCAACCGAGTCTCTCATAAACCTAAAGTAAGAATAACAATAAAAATATCAGCTGCAAACGAGCCATGAGTCTAAAACATCATCTCCCCCTATATAACAATCATTTATAGGCTTAGACTATACTGACCCAGAGAGGTACTTTAGTGCTCTGTACGCGAGTGAGTAAATCCTAGCATAGCTAGGCTTGTATTATATATATTAGACAAGGACTGAATAGCTTAGAGGCAGGTCACTATATAACTTAATGAGACTTACCCAGCATCTGTAATTAGAGACGGGGTCCTCCGTATCGTAAGTAACGAGATAAGACTGCTGATTCTCCTGCCAGTAACCGACACACTGAAGGTAATTATCCGGCTCATCTACAGAAATACAGCAATGTAACATCGAGGTAACAGTAATCATTACCAATAGATCATAGAGAAAGAGTTATCACATTATGATGGACAGGACATTATCGGACCTAACTATTAACGGTAAGTAGACTTTGTTTGCCATCATATGCAGCAAACCAACTCCACAAATTGACTATCATCTATCAGGTGAAATCTGTGCTTAAACTTGTAGTGGCATTTTTTCCTTTCCAACCAATCAGGCACAATTTGAGCACAGATGAATCTGCATACAAAATATGCCAAATTTTACTCAAAAACTGAGTTGTCACTGTAACCAAAGCCTCCATATCAATACTAGAGAGGTTTATGACTAGAACATACCATACTCTCCGATTGGTCGTCCTACGTGATCAACTGTCGCGCATCTATCGGCATCCAAATTCACTGTCTTGGGGTTTCCAGAACAAACCTGTAAACGAAAGGGGATTCATTTTTTGGATTTTATTTAGAGTTCTACCACATCTGGCTAATTTAGCCAAGGACTATTTGGCTTCGTCAAGAGTGTGGTCAGAAATGGCATCCCTTACCAAGAGAAAATCAATTCAATGTTTTGTCTCCTATTCCACTCTCTCATAGTTCAAAACAGTTTTACCTGAGTGTCAAGCAAGCTGACGATTCATCATTATCTATGTCTATTGCTTTGAATTTGCTACTCACCTTAAATTCAGATTCCACATTATCACAAGTGTATCCCACACGAGGCCTGTCTGTAACACCTCGAATCCTAGTCTGGTACTTAAACTGAGAGACTCCAGTCTGAGTAAAATTATATATACCGCCTATAGGACATTCTACTGGTGCTGGAGGGTACACTATAAAATAACAAGACATGTCTTAGAATACTCGCACATACAGCTCACTCTACAATAAGTTCATTTGCATGAGCAGATTATTTTAATTACAGATAACCTGACCCGACTTAGACTAAGAATAATTTGCCAAATCAAATTAGAGTTACATTTAATAGTTGTCTTGTCACAAGTTCTGATAAATAGAAGGGGAAAATTCCCAATCCAAGAGTGAGAGTCTTGTAGCTTTTGTATTATTTTGCCTCTCATACAGAGACCAACACATCAGACAGCAGTTTAATTATTTCAACACATTATTTCTTCAATGTCTGTATAAAACTTTATAACTGCTATAGAAAGAATAGCCGATGTTCCCATTTGACGGTTTTTTAGTTCAAATTGCTATTTTCCAAATAAATGTCTCCAAATGATCATACAAATGTTATGCTCAAAACGGCCTTGAACTATACTTGATTAATTTTTAGGTGTGGGGCCATGTCCCTATACTGAAATGAGCTTATTGAGTTCACGAGGGAGCTCATCTAAACATTATGCTTACATATAAAAGTCTGGTATACATAGTTGAGGTTCTCTGTTCTGCTGACGGTGAAGGCCGACCAGCTGCACGCCTCAGTGAATATCTTCTGTAGACTGTCTGTATCACTGAAGTCTGTGCTAGCTCTGTATGGTTTACCTGAACATAGATCATCATACATTATATCTCATATAACATTTAGTCAAAGAATAAATCTCTGCAGAATAGTTTGACACGACTAAACTAATGCTATACATTTTGATTGAAGGTATATCAACCCTGCCTTTAGGTTTTGTTGCTACAGCGATAGGCAAAGTAAAACACTCAAAGCTTCCAGTTATTTGGATTATCAAAGTGCAAAATATTTTCAAGAGCTAGGAAACTTACTGGACTGTTTGTTTTTCAATCTGACATTTTGATTGCAGAGTTCCAACAGTACTCACCCATTCTAAATCTGATAATATTTTGGTGTCTTGGAAGGAACTCAAAACAGACATAATCAGTCTCACATTTACCCAGTGTGACCTGCTTCATCAAAAATCTCGTGTCACGTGTCTGCTGACAAGAGAAGTATGTGTCAACCTACAAATCAGAATAGATACTACATGGATAAGACATCCTCAGCTCTCGCATACTACATAAGAGTATGCTTGGTCTGCTCATCCTGTAAGGAGAAGTCGTGTAAATCCTTCTGTGTCACTGAAAGGTGGCACATTTATTACACTCTAGAAAGGACCTTATAAATCCATAATTAACAATTTGAGCTCCTCAGCCAGAATTATGGTGTTTATTCAGTGGAGTGACAGCTTGAAGCCTTAAGGAAAAATCATACTGAGTAACTACTTACAGATTTGAACGATGTATAGACAGTATTGAACATGATATGAGTGGCGTTGATCTGAACTGTAGAATCATATTGTGAAGAGGTGAACCAGGAGCCAGAGAAGTTCTGGGGTAACATACAGGTGGGAGTGAGACCGTCCCTCTGGGCGGATGTCAACGCTACAAAACCACCAGTCCAAATATCATACAGCAACAGAACGATTAATAGAATCAGGGTTATATGCGTAAAGGTATCTTTGCACCTTCAGTTGTTTTCTTCTAATATGCATACAATTGATACATAGCAGTGCAAAGTTACTACTAATAACTACTACTCCTTATATACAACAACTGCATGGCCACACCGCCGTGTGTGGCGCCGTATGTGGTGCCGGTACAACGCGCCGTGTGTGGTGCCGGTACAACGCGCCGTGTGTGGTGCCGGTACAACGCGCCGTGTGTGGTGCCGGTACTTACAAGGTTGTCTCATGATTCTCTCAGGACCCTGATATTCATCCTGTAACTCGTTACAGCTCGGATTGGACGACATTGTGTATCTGACCTTATTATCAGGTAGCTGCTGATTATCCTGGGTCAGAATACATCTTATCTACAAATATATCCTTACATGTAAAGATGCGGCTCGACTATACAACATTTAATTAGGAGTTGTTAAATCAATGACAATCTGAAGCAAAGACATCTTTTCTTCACAAATAAATAGACAGGTATTATTAAGCCAAATAAGGTAAAATATAAAATGTCGACTTTATGAAATGCCGCTTTCTAGATGAATTGGATGCAAAACAAGTCAATGTTAGTTAGTTGAATACCTTCAATATTTAATTGTACTATATTTGACTTATAATGATCCACGGACCAATAGCCAGGAATCACACCATCTACACCTTGAAGTCACTCACCTTCTCCTGGAATACAGCCTCAGCCTCATTCCATATAGCTGCATACATACGATGTGAGTTGCCAGGATCCTTCCATGAGCCAAGACATCTCCATTTGATGTCTAAACAAAATAAATAATATTAGGCCCGAGATAGAAGCGCCACTACACTTAGCTGGAAATTATTTTATCAACTTATAGAAGCCCAGGGTTTTCTCTAAGTCACTGTAAGCGATAGCATATCACATATTATAATTTAGTGTATCACCTGCAATTTGTCTTATGTTGTTCCATTGGGTCTCCTAGATCCCCAATTCAAAAGACAATTACACATTTGATAAATTGGGTTTGTGGCAGGAATAAAAACTAACAGCAGCAAAATTGTCTTACCGATATTTTGTGATCGACTGTTTCCTGGACATGTTCTGTAGTATTGGAAGAATACGATATTATCTCTATAAGCAGAACCTGGTTCCTGGCAGGCACTGATTCTGTTCTCAGAGTTATCACAAATACCTTCAAAATCCTGGTACTCATAGTTAAACTGGAACTCTCCTTCTATTGTGTTCTTACAATTCTCATTGAGCACGTTACGACCTGGATAAAATAATATACCACATATAATCATGTATGCTCTGCAGACCGGATATCATATGTCATTACCTAGATGGAGAAGCTGCCTTCAATAAAATAAAGCCAGGTAGAGAAAGTATGCTGTTAGGAATAATGGGTAATTATGAACCAAACCACTTGCTGTATGTTGTTCAAAAACTTGTGACAATTATTGGTATATTGCCTATATAGGCCTACAATACAAGGGAAAAGAAATATAGGAGAAAGCTTTTACGCTGGCTGAAGGTTTGGTCTTGGTAGTTACCAGAGGATTGAAACCATAATAACGTTTTGTGACTAATGTGAGTAACGTAACGTAATCCATGATTATATAGTGAGATCAGAGAACATGAACATACATAGTCTCTGGTGAAATGTTATCATGTAGGTTGAGGAACATGACTCATGACAAGGTATGTACAACTGTAATTATCATCTTCATATTATTTACAAAATCATTCTCACATGTAACAGCTTAAACCACTGCTGACATAGGTGGGCTTTGCCCATCAGTGCCACCAGTCAAAAATTTAAATAGAGAGTTGTGGCATCAAAACATCTAGCCAGTAGCTTTGAATGGAGTTATATGAGCTATCAAAATGTAAGAAGTATCTTCTTCCCCAGCCATCCACCGTTAGTGATGACATATGTTGAGGATGACCAATCAGGTGCCTTTAAAATCTAGCTGAGGTCCAACATTTTTATTAGTGATGGATCTCAGCTAGATTTTAAAGGCACCTGATTGTCAACCTCAACATAATATGTCATCACTAGTGGTTGATGGCTGGGGAAGAAGATACTTCTTACATTTTAAAAAGCTCATATAACTCCATTCAAAGCTACTGGCTAGATGTTTTGATGCCACAACTCTCTATTTATATTTTTGACTGGTGGCTATGCTGGGCAAAGCCCAGCTGTGGCAGCAGTGGTTTAATATTCTTAACGTGCTGTGGCCTCAAAACATGTTGACGCCACAACCATTAATAGTCAGACGTGGGCCACCATGACATCTCATGCGGTGCCCTGGTGTTTGTCTGAAAGCAGAAAAATTTTGGCCTTATAGGATTTTAGAAAAAATGACATTTTTAAAGACTCACGATATAGTTGTTTGAATGTAGATACTAGTGTCTCAAGGTTACAGTTCTCATTAGCTTGCTGAGCTGAGGCATAAGTACAATCACCTACAAGGAAATAACATTATATTTTAGACTATTGGTTAGGACTGACACAAATAAACTATTAACATGAAATGACAGCTTCAACTCAGCTACTTGCATAAGGTGATTCATCACTTATAATGGGCGAGATCGTGTACAAATAAAGGATGGTTGGATGGATGGATGGATTTATTACTATCATAGACAAAAATTTGTCACGAAATACGTTGTTAATACTGACAAGAAAGAAAAACATGGAAAAAATCAGATCTCTGTTGTATAAAAAGTTTTTAGAATAGTATATTATTAAGTGTATGTATGAGATGTCTTAAAAAGCTGTCTCTACCCCATGTACCCCGATATTTAACGGTGCAGTAGCGACCTGAGGGGCATTTAGTTAGAAAGTCATTGATAAAGTGCTCTTCATCGTGTATGTACCGTAGTCCAAGTGTCTTGATCTGGTTGGCCACCAGAGCATCTATATCGGGGTGCTCAATCCCTAACTTGGCGGCATCTTTAAATATTTTGCGTAAGGACTTCTTGTCGCTTGCATGGATGCTTGTAAAAATTATGGGGAGACAGTAAGTGATGAGGGATACAATAAAACTCTTGAATAACATATGAGAAAGGGGCTTTGAGCTATAGTATACAAAATTTTTCACAATATACATGCGTTGAGATGCAGTAGTCACTATGGATTGCACATGATCATGATAGCGGAGTTTATCGTCAACAGTAACACCAAGGTATTTTACTTTGTCACAAAAATCAACACCCGTGCCGTTAAGGATAAGAGTAGGAGTAATGGGCCTAACAAGCTGAGTAGAAAACATCATTTCTTGAGTCTTGGAGGCGTTTAACAATAGGTTTAAATCACAACATTGCTTTGAAATTCTACTAATCTCATCAAGATAGGCACTAAGATCTGATTGATTTGATATGCATCCAATTATACAGGTGTCGTCTGCGTATTTAATGACAGTTATATTGCTCAAGTCTGAGGTAACCCTATTGGTATATATTGAAAACAAAAGTGGAGATAAACAGCAACCCTGGGGAGTGCCAGTGTTGGTTATGATGGGTTTTGAGATATTGCCATCTACTATTGTTCTTTGGGTGCGATTCGTTAGGAAGCTGTATATCCATTCAGTGACATTGGAGTCGAGATGTGATAGTTGCGAGATTAAGTCTGGAACATGTATTGTGTTGAATGCAGAAGAAAAGTCAAGGAACAGACACCTGGCATAATTTGAAGTTTTCTTGTCAATGAAATCTGTGATGGTAGTAGTGAGGCATAAAAGAGCATCTTGAGTTGAGCGGTTTGCACGATAAGCAAACTGAAGGTGGTCCATAGCTGTATGAGTAATAATGTAATGTTTAACAAGTCTCTCCATCATTTTGCACAGGCAACTGGTGAGCGCTATTGGTCTGTATTGTTTAAGTTGATTGGGATTCTTAACTTTGGGTAGGGGTTTGATAATGGCCGATTTCCAGGAAGTAGGGGTTGACTTAGACGTGATAGATAAATTGAACAGTTTCGTTATGACAGGCGCCAGTTGATAGGCACATAGCTTAAGTACTTTGGGGATGAGGCCATCAGGGCCTGGACCTTTCCTCGAGTTCAACGATTTCAACTGCTTTAAGACAGTAGCCTCTTCTATTTCTAAAGGTGGTGCTATGGTGGTGTTGTTATTGATGTCAGGACGGTCAGCGAGAGGCTTCTCAAATCTTGTGAAGAAGGTGTTTAGGTCATCTGAGTTGAATGGATTTTGTTGAGTTGGTTTTGGGCTATTAGTAGGTAATCCACTAATCTTTTTAATGTCAGTCCAGGCTTTAGCAGGTTCTTTCGCTAGGTTATGCTGTATTTTCCGAGAGTATTCTTGTTTGGCTTGTTTAATAGATTTAGTGATGTCGCGTTTGAGTTTGTTGTAGAGTTTACGGTTACCAGTTTGGTGGGCTTGTTGTTTCTCACCGATCATCTCCGATATTTGTTTATTGATCCATGGTTTTTGATTTGTGCAAACTCTGACGCTCTTCTCTGGTATACACAGATCGGTACAAAAGTTAATATAGTCAGTGATAATATTCGTTTGTTTATCAAGGTCATCATTGTCAGAAATTAAATTGTCCCAAATAGTGATGTCAAGAGCAGCTTGCAGATTTTCACAGTTTTCTTCAGAATAATACGACGAGTTATTCTAGTGGGTTTGCATTTGGATAACGGAGTGTAGGTAGGAATGAGATGTGTTATATAATGGTCAGATTCACCAAGCTTAGCTAGTTGACAACATTGTTTGAACGCATCTTTAATCCTAATGTAGCATTTATCTAGAATTCTGTTTTTACGTGTGGGTGTTTTCACTGCTTGGTAATATCCAGCAAGCTTGAAGGGTAGCTGATTGAAATCACCCATCACGATGATGCAGGAATCTGGATGTTTTTTCTCTAGATCTTTGACATGTGATGATATCGTTTGAACAGTAGTTTGAGCATTGTGTTTTAATCTGGAATCACCAGTGAAGGGAGCATAACATGATACAGAGATAATCGAGGAGAACTCTCGCGGTAGCCAATGCGGTCTTGACTTGATAGTTAAGATTTCGCAGTGTGGATCGGCGTGGTTGAAGATAATTTTATTATTTGTAGACCATTCGTTGTCGATATAAACTAAAACACCCCCGCCGCAAGATTTACCAGAAGTCTCGGGTATTCTGTCGTTTCGGAACTGTTCATATCTATCTAGTTCTGTGCGTGAGTGTGAGATATCTGGGGTCAGCCACGATTCAGTAATACAAATGAGCTGGGATTTATTTTGAAGTCGTTTTGTTTGCAACAGTCCATGCAGCTCATCAAGTTTGTTGCGTATAGATTGAGCATTAGTGAGAACGATAGCAGGGAGAGGTACTTTTCCGTTTTTGATACTGTGATTCACTCTGACACCAGCTCGCTTTCCGCGTTTCCGAGTGCGTAAAAGTCCAGGGTCAATATTTTTGACTAAGTGCTTGTAATTATTATTCCAGATTTCTTTTAGTAAGGATCCATCTAAAGTGTTTTTTATATCCAACAGAGATTGATAATCCATGTGTTCAAGGCTTTTCACTCCTCTAGGCTGGTAAATGAGGGTGATTATAAGTGCCAGTATGAACAGAGGCTGCATTAGCTGCGCCATTGTGTTGAACAGTAAAAGTATTATTTAAATACTGGATTACAGAGAGAATTTGAAAAGACAACCTCACTCTGCAAGAGCCAACTGCCAACTGGTTGAGACTCTCGATTTAGTGACTGATCGACTTTTGTTTTTCTCATGAGGGATATGGATCTTCAACAGTGACCACGAGAAATTACAGCAGATGGCAACTGGATTGCATACTTGTCTAGTAATAATTATATAAAGAGGTGGTCACTATCACAGGGAACTTGAAAGTCATATCTATATGTCTTTATGAAAATTGCACACTTAGACTAGACACACTTAGACTTGACTCAGGTCTACTTACTTTCCTTGAACTCCATAACATTAGCTGTCCTCTGCTGAATGAGTACACATCCATAACAATTTCCTTTCTTCAGGATTATATTACCCCACATGTATGCACTGGTTGCCGTGTGTTGTTTAGTTATATGCACCATTTCACAAGTTGCCCCATCGAATATATCACCGTTAATGTTGCCATTTTCATTGATCTTCAAGAAGCGATGAGTGCTCTCAAAGTATTCCCAATCGCCGATCCACCAGTCCAGAGCTCCAGGCTCACTCTCTTTTGGTAGATTATCACATTTTCCTTGTGCAGTGCCTAAAATAAATGAGAACAAGTCTGTACTGCATAGTATCATAAAATCGATACGCCTGACATTGTGGAAACTCAGGGATGACTTCTTCTTAGCATTGTATTCTAAGGTCAATCTTCTTTTTTAAATTCCTTATTAGATATACTTCTATCTTATAGAAACAATTCACAAAAACCTTACCAAGCTAGGTAGCCTGGGCATGCTGATGCTGACTAGGCCTATAAGTAGTAGTAAACCAATGATGATGAGGGTACAAAATATACTTTCTTCTGAATTTCAACTACTTAAACTCCAGTAAACAAGGCATTAGCAAGACAATCAAAAGATTCTTTTATTTGTCATGTTCATGCTTTGTTTACTACTCACACAGCACAGTCACTGCTGTGCTAGATTTTTTTGAGGAGTAGAAGTAAAACTATGAGTTTTGAAAGATCATGATGATGAACAATCTAATGTTAACTTTTCATTTGAGAACATATATGCATGACAGTGCTTCCTTGAATACCAATGGAAGTGAGGGACATATCTACCAAATTAAATACACACCTCTTTGAATTGCAAGAGAAATGCAAAGAAGGAAAATATTGAGGTGACAGTTCATCATCTTCTTCTTGAGTAATCTGAGGTAGGTCAACAATAGCTCAAAATCTCCACTTGTATTGAGAGACCTATTTTCGGTTATCGAACTGGTTGGTTAATAATATGAGGATCACAGGTTTGTTATAATCCTCCAATCGTATTTCTCAATTTTTAGAATGAACCAATCAGAATGCCTTTGCACCATTCAAGTTGTGTCATTTGCAATTGATATCCAGTTTAGTTAAAATTTAAAATTTCTAGGCCAGGGGAATACTTAGAAAATGAAAAACCGTTCACCTACCCTCAGGGTTATTATGGTTATTATTTATATGTCCCTTGCCTCACCCACAGGACCAGTTTACTCCAAAACATGAGGCTCTGGCAATGTTTGACTGGTCCCCCTCTCAATGGGCCCACAGAACTCGGCAAATAAATGGACACACTGACTGCATATGAATAAAAAAAAAAATATATATATATATGATTAATAATATATAGATATATATATACCCCTCTAATTCCTTCAGTCCTTGATGTAAGTAATCATTTCATTCAGAGAGCACTATCCTAGTAAATTTGTTGGCACTGATTGGTGGGTTTGCAGAAGAGGAGCTAATCTAATGCCAGGTTACATGTGATCAGGAATAGCTCAGTAGTCAGTTGGGGGAGCGCCGCACTCTTGACCGCAAGGATGTGGGTTCGATCCTCAGTGGTGCAAACTCCTGATTTGTCCGTGGCTGGTTATCAACCCTAGCCGACCTCAAAAAACTAATTATGTTCTTTCACCAAACAGTTGCTTAAGTCACGATTCAATATCGGTGTTGGCGACGGTATTGGCGACGTGCCCAAACCGGGAAATTTTTCATGTCACTTATGTGTGGGGAATTTTTGGACTGGCTTTGATGGTAGTCTCATGGCTGCCTCACAACATCCATCCAGCACAACTATATCTAAACTATGTTGGAATGATGTTAACCTTAGAGTAGTTACTTAATTGCATCTGCCTAATGTGGCAATCTTTCCCGCCAGTTTATTTTGGAATGGTGCAACCGGTAGATGTTTTATGATAACTTACAGGCCTCTGCTACATATCTAAACGGCTGCTTTTATATGCCTGACCCATGTTGACTTGACATTACAGGAAAAATCCAGTTCTGTATCGACAGTAGCCAGTTTTATGGAAAAATCATAGTCCAATCCAACACTCGGGTGTTGGTAGACGTTGGCATGTGCTGTATGGGACACATCTAACGGCACTCATGTAGCCATACAGCACGAACAACAATGCTTCATTATAGGCCTTGAGTACTATACAGCACCGACCACATGTCTAACGACACCCATTGCCAGCGACGGTTTTTAGTGCCCATTCATAACAGCGTAAATTTTTGTAATCGACATAATTTGGTATAATACCAACTTAGCCTGCAGGGGTGAGGGTTACCAAGAAGCGATTTAGGCCATGAAGAATTTGGTGGCTCAGCATACAGTTAAATAATTATGTAATGTCAAAAAAGTCGTTTGTGTCTCTTTCATGATGAGGTGAATTAGCAATTGACTTGTATGTATCATTGTTTCAAAGTTATTAAATTGTTGTTCATTTTCACTATTTAGTTGCATGTATAAACAGTTATATAAATGCAAGATTTGTATACAAATCCACCAAATAGCTGTCATGACATCATCATCCTGACACAGTTTAGAGTCTAGCTTTGATTTTGCAGTAAACTTAAAGGGACCTGCGAATAGGGTCACATGACCAAACAACCATAAAGCAGCTATATATATGCTTGAAAATTGACTCGCACTCTAACAACTGAAACAAAGGCACTCCTCTTTGCGCTGTAAGGTAAATCTGAGTGTTCTATATTGACGTAACATTCAATGTAAGACAGAACTTTATTCTGAGATCAATAGCAGCTCTGATGAGGAGTCATACAGTCAGATCTAGACTCTCTCTTTTTCAGGTCATTCAATTGGAAAATGTGAACACAAAGCATTTAGCAAGAAAAATCATCCCAGCCCCAAATACAGTCTAGGAGGTACCCCTCTCAGATGTGTTGAGGAGAATACCTTCTGAGGAGTGCCAATGCAGACTAACCTGAAACTTGTCAAAAACGTAAACATCAAAACCAGCACAGCGTGCAAAGTACTTCGCTGCATGAAGTACACCCTGTATAAGGGGCCGGGAAAGCAAAGCTATTGGCGTTCACTGCACACCAGTGTTTGAATATACTGATAGTCCATGGGTCCCTGCAGATAAGAGACTATATCTTGTACAGAACAAGAAAACAGAAACACAGAGTGTCCCTGCTGCTGAGATGAAGACAGGCATCAGACTGTAACTGCAACCTTCAATGAAATTTTCAACAACAGAAGTACGTCAACAATGACAACACACGCTGCTGTGAGAGGAAAACCCACCTGTATCAATGCCTCATCACAGTTGTTCTGTGACCTTCATATGGCAACTAGATCACAATACAGCTAAAATGTGTATGATGGAAAATTGAAACACTTCAAACTGAAACAGGAGAGGCACACCCCCCCCCCCCCCCCCCGTTGCACCAAACGGTGAAACTGAGTGTACTTTGTTATTTCAGTTAAGATCTGTATCAATTATAAACTGACTATTTTGTTTGAATTGATCATCACCATAACCACCCCTTGACATGACTAACAATATTGCTTGCATTCTCGCTTATACTCAGAGTCAAACCTGCTATTGTCAAGCACATGATAGGACAATCTGGTAGGTTTATATATACCGTAATACCTCACTTATAAGGCACCGGCCTTATAAGTGAAGCACCTCCCTCAGAAAAAATAAAAATGCTCCAGTAATAAAGCACCCCACAGCTATAAGGCACCCCTTTGAAAAAAAAACTGACCACAATGGGATTTGATCACGCAACAACCTATTCAAACCGAGTTTACCAGGCAGACACTCTGCAAACTGAGCGATTCAGCCTAACTTACAGGGTCTGGTTTTGGTCCAACATAAATATATAAAAAATGCTTAAAATGATAGCCGCGCCTATATGCTCCTCTCATATAGGCGCCTTCACTTATAAGGCATGTGCATTATAGGTGAGGTATTATGGTACATGCTGTAGAAGGCTTTGTAATTGTATTACCAGTGTTCATAACTCTTTGGTTGTACTAGGTATCCGTTAAATAGGGCCGTCAAGTAAGGCATAGTGTATGTTTTTTTTAATTTTCCTCCTTAATGACTACCGAATGGCCAAAATAATCTATAGTCTGGCAGCTAGTTCTTCATTGGTTACGCAGTGTTTTACACAACAAAATTCAAAGGATTTCAGGGTAAAAATTATCAATAGTGCTTGATTTTTTCACTTATTTAAAACAAATATATTGTCATGTATATATGTCAGGAGATGTTGTACATTAGTAGATAACCTCATTCATCAACCTTTTGATGAGATATTCAGCCCTTACTGTTAGATAGAAGTTTTAGCTCTTCGGGCTTATATCTCATAGATGAGCAAGAGGACAAATTCTGACTCTATATTTTTACCCAAAAGAGCTGACAATTTATTGCATTCCTTCACCATAACTAGCTGCCAGACTATATATCGCCTTGATGTTTTGGTAACTTTGCACCGTCCATGAAGTAGTAAAAATACTCCAGTAGGTAAAAGTAAAAATAAACAAACTCATAAACATGTTATTCTCTTCTGTCTGCCCATTCCACTGCTCTCCCTGCTCTAAATGGCTATTCAAAGTATGCTCCAATTACTCCCATAATTCTTCATCATTTGAATGACAATAATTATACACAGGCCTTGTCAGATTTTTACTTAGCTGCTGATCGCTATACTTGACTTGACTCTTTGCTCATGTGATAAGCTTCTTGTCTGCAATGCCTTCCACCAAGATTTATCATGTGTCGCATGATCTGAGCATCCTAATATGAGAGCTAATAGAAACATACTATGACCTCGCTGTATACCTCCTCTTGAGAACACTATATCAGGGTAAAGTCCTCCTTTCGACTTTTTTCAATATACGGTCATATTATTCAGTTGGGTCGACTATTAATTATTGTGCTATTTTCAAACCACTGGGCCAAAGTGATGGCGGAGATGGATAACATGAAGATGATGGCTGAAATCAGAACCACTTATTGTGCTATTTGTGAAGTCCCCCATGTCTTATGACTAGTTTCTTTGGATTCTGAAAAAAACCATGCTTTGATCTGATTGCTGATTCATAAACAGAGTAAATCAGACAGTAGCTATGACTTCTGGTTGTCTTACACGTACCATAATGGCAATTATGTTTTTCCTACGGAACTAGTTGTATATTTATTATACACTAAAACCAATCCGGTAGTTGTTACCTAAAGTGTTGAAGTATTTAGTTTGTGCGTATCTGTGTAATATGACATGTATTTTAGTTCGCATTCCTATTATATGCTGATAGACACATGCAAATGGAATGGATTAAACGCACAGAATGATTTGATCACAAACAAGCATTGCTCTATTATTATTACATATTTGTGCCAGTGTACAATCAATTATAACTTGGCATCGAGCTGGTGTATTGAAAAGTGAATAAGACGCAGTAAACAGAAATGGGAATTTTCCACTTCCTCATGAGGGGGATTTTTGTGAGAAGGAAATGTAGCCTTAGAGCACTAATAATATCTACTTTGTAAGTTTCTATGGTCACTGCCCGCCCTGCTGCCCTTGTAGGATGTGTCACAGACAGGCTAGAGCTGGTTTTTACATTCCAATACGCAGGTGCTAAAGTTCAAGTCATATGATGATTGTTGGAATCATTTAGTTGAGAGAAGCGAAACAGGATAGAGAGGATGGGGAAAGGTGTAGTGCAGACAGAAAAGTTTAGTGCATATACTATAACAAAAAAGGAATCAAAGTTTATCAAAGCATTGAAAACAAATGGTCTTACAGCTTCAGTAACCGTATGTATCAAGTTATACTTTGCAGTGATAGTTCCAAGCACCCAATGCAGGATTGCTGAACTCAATGAATGACTTTTTTAGCCGAACACTTTGACTCAAGACTGACTGATGAGGAACACTGCAACTTAGACCGTACCATCTGACTGCATGTTGCACATTTAGCTCTTAGGGTATGAATGCTCTTGTTTGCACGATAGGATTTATGGTGATTAATTATATCGGTATTATATACTCTCTTTTATTTGCAGTCTGTATGGACAAAGCCGTGTACGGATATCCGTCATGAGTATGGCTTGTGTGTGTCAGGTGTCAATCCAAATGAGAACTGTGTGATCGAACAATTTGATCCGAGAAAACCCACTGTGGTCAGTGTGAGTAGACATATACTATCCATACTTAAACATCAGTGACACCGCTATTATTTACCAGTGTCGCCTCTATTGTATATCGGCGTTACCACTTTTATTAACCAGTGTCGCACTATTATATATCAGTGACACCACTCTTATTTACCAGTGTCACCACCATTGTATTGCTGCTACACCACCATTATTTACCAGGTACCTATTGATATTATTTTGATTGTCCCCGCACCAATCGGAGGGTGTGGATGCTCATTCAACTAGGTTGCTTGACTCTTGGGAGACCATCAAACCAAGGAGTCTACAACTCCTTAATCAAACTGCTTTGTTTGTTATATTATGCAGATGCTATGGTGATGCATAGAGGTTTACTCAGTCAATCAGGCGTCTAGTAGCACTTTTGCTCAGCCAGTCAGGCGTCTAGTAGCACTTTTACTCAGCCAATCAGGCGTCTAGTAGCACTTTTAACAGGTTTTTTCAACAGGCTTTATCAACTTTCTTTACAACTTGATTTATTCAAACTGTGTGTCAAAATTTGATTCTCCCTGAACCGCATGGTGTACTTTTCACTAGCTGAAATTACAACCTATAGTTCTAACCTCAGTCCTCCACGAGCACAGATTGCGTCATTCTCAGCAGGATACATATATGGCTAGGCATATTGAATTCTAAATATTTGATAACGAGATACATGTGGGTATAAATTGTTGACCTTTTAGGTGGTATTTTTACCACATTATTCATTAACTATGCGCATAGTCTCAACATATAATATCTCTGACTATGTATGATTGGTTTAACTTAACTTATAATAAGAAATAATAAATCTTTATATATTTTAGTCCCCAACAAGCAGGCTCCATTCACATCATGTAGTCGCCATCGAGTCAGATCTGCGACAAGGCTACTTTGGGTCTGTATTCTCATGTAGATTCAGGAGAAGAGGAGACACAGTGCAGACAGAGAAATGCTATCTCAATTTACTGGTAATAATGTTTGTCAATTATTGACATGAAGATAGTTCTAACCATAAACATTAATATTTACTAGTTTGTTTTTGTATGTCCATGGTTAGAACACAATCCAGGGTAGTGGGCTTTTTTCCTGGTAGAGACACAGTAAAGTTTGAGGAAGTAAACTATAATCTATAACCATGATATTCAATGTCACTATCTCGTGATGATGAAAAGGAGAGCCAACAATAACATTGTATCACAAAAATTTGCAACTCTCCAAATGGAACAGCTTTTTCTGTCGATCTCATAACAAAACTGTCTCTATGTACATCTTTATTCAATAATCAAATGACACGCAGTGGAAAAACGATTTGAATTTTTTTCTACTTAGCCCTGTAGGAGGTTTTGAACAGAAAGACGTAGCGGATGGCTAAACTAAATCACTGGCCCTATATAGAGAACAGCTTAAAATCTGGCGCACGCAGTTATTGATAAAAAGACTAACAATAAAAATTGTACATTGCGATGGGAGGTCAAATTCTAGTTTCTAACTACAGAGTTTCAGATCTGAAGTCGTGACCTGACCTAAATGTGTACAGCAGCATGATAGTAGTCTTCATATCAAACAAGACAGCCTCATTGATATTCATGAAAGGCACTCCCAGATACTCCCAATAATAATGACAGTGGTGAGACTTATGTACTGTTAGCCCTCAAGCTATGTGGTACATAACTTTAGGGAAAAGATATCCATTGTAATTTTTGATGTAGAGATACACACAATATATAATCTATATTTACCCTGAAACCTCTGGTTTATCGGATAGCAGCTGCCTATGCTTTTTGCCGATGTGCTTTATATGAGACTTGGCCACTGATTATTGCTTGCATTCCTTTACAACTTTTGACCTAAGGGAAAATATTTTGAATTATTTCCCATTTAACTCAGTCCTGATAGTAATGGTGATGTATGTTTAAAACAGCCACAGAGATACGAATCTGATCAGCAGGAAGCTATCAAGCTAACTCGGGACCATCTGAGTATCTGTAAGAAACTTCACTCACAGCCCCACAATAATATCGCTCAGCTGGTCCTCAGTCTTATCTCTGACCAACTCATCACAGGATTTCTACTCCTGAAGGGAGACACAGGTATGTCATAAGTATGGGATCTGTGTGTGGTTGTCTGTATGTATTTACATTATCACCACTGACACAGTCAGAGCAGTGGTACTCCAGTGTGACATTGTTCGAGAGCGAATCAGAAAAGTCACAACACAGGCATACCTCAGAAAATATAAAATACAGGCCAAAATACTTTTCTTTAGTTGCTAGACCTGGGAAGTATAGGGATTATGACGTGTCACGAGGTTAGGTTAAAAATTGTGCTGACATTTCATTTTGACTTTCAGAATACTGTTTTATATAGTATTGGTATGACAAAGTTTGTAGGCTATAAGAAGTTATCCTCACTGCCTGTAGCGGCTGACATTATCATATTATCCTCTGTACTTGTACTCCATTGTTCCAGGAAGTGATTTGGAGGTTTTGATGAGAACGTTGAGAGAGAATAACACATTACTCATACCTGAGATACATCTGCTATCTATATTGAGTGGAGTGACTGCAGCAGCTTATCACGTACAGATCACACTAGGCAGAGTTTTGTGTGAACTCCGACCTTGTCATGTTCTGTATGATGGGTATGTCTTGTGATGACAAATCATCCCTTTACTTATTCTGCCTATCAGTAAGAATTACTGAGCCTACCAGAAATAGACGGAGCCTTAGAAGGAGCTTATAACAATCTGAAACCCTGCAAACAGTCTTGTTTGTGCTTGATATTGCGCAATTATTCATTATTTTTTAATGTAGAATTTATAGTTAGTGCAAATTAATTTAGAGGGGAGGGGGGGTTGGTTTTGGCACAATTGAGGTGCCAATTCTGTATTCGGAACGCAAAAATAAGCAACATAAATTCTTTCCAGATTTTTCATGCCAACGCTTTCCTTCAATTTTGAAGGGTTCTATACACCTTTTAAAAGCAGTTATCTTGTTGGGTGAGCATAGACTACATCCAAAGATATAAAAAACCATAAAATTAAGATGGCCATTGTTTATAGGCTGAAATTATTACTATGAATTAAATTGAAGACTATTATATATTACTTTTAGAGGTTCCCGTGTAGCGAAGATAGTAAGTCCAGGCTCAGCTGTGCTTCTCGGTTATGAACCTGATGTGTTATCCAGATACAGTATGGCGCCTGAGGTGGGAATGCTCTTCTATTTTGTCCCTTTTACTTCAATAGTTAAACTATAGAATACACATCAGCAATATTGAACAGATGTAACACCAGGCTGTATTCCATTATGACCAGGAATGAGTGCTTGCGTTTGTAATTTGCCTATTTGCCTGCAGTATGATGGGTTAACCTCTAAGTTTTTTTTCTAGGTGTTGATTGACGATGGCGTGGTGAGCTCAAAGTCTGATATATATGGTATAGGTATCCTAATGAGTACCCTGATGACATTCAGAGCTCCATTTGATGATCTGTACAGAGGGAGATTTGCCTCTACTCACAGTGGTTATACTAAGAGTAGAGCTACCATCGCCAAACACAAAGAGGTAATGTTAAATACGAGCCATAGCCATACCTAATCAATGTTAAAGGTAAAGGTGCAAACAATGGAAAAGGTGTCTGAAACTCTAGTACCATCATACAGTATATAGAATACAGTAACAAGTGATAATCCCTACTTAATCACTACTTACTTTTCAGTCCTCTGGAGTTCGGCAGACTATTGACATTGCTACTGTTTTTGGTCATGATATTATTGTTTTTATTTATAAAGCATGTGTTTGCTCGCTCCTGTTTGATTGATTTGGAGGAGGATCGTTACTCAGAGCTAAGTAAGCTTGTGGACAGAATGCTGATAAGTGAGGTTGATAAACGACCTGATCACTCAGAAGTACAGTCTGCTGTGGAGAGCTTGAGTAAGCGGCCTCATAGTCAAGACTCTGAAAGGTCAGTGTACAACAGAAACAAGCAGTTAATCTGAAAAGAGCTGAATTATAAGGGAATCAAAGTATACAATAAAGGAGCTGCAACAACCAAGCAGAAATGACTGACTAATAATGCATTGGTAAAAAAGCTGTACATTTCTTGTTTACCCTCGATTTGAAGTGTCATAAAACATTACCAAATAATTGAATGAGTTCTCATCTAATCTGGTCTTACCACACAAATACCTCAGCATCAGTTCTCAGACTTGTTTGTTTTGTAAATCAAAAGGACAAATTGTGTAGAGTTAGTCGAATATGGTGTTCTGATTATCCATGCTGTGATAGAAAATCACCAATTTACAGTTTTGTAAAGACTAATCTATGAACTGGCTTGCTGTTGTGTTATGCTCTGTGAAGGATGTACTTGCAGGTCTATTCTTTGATGGGAGGGTGTAAAGGTGATAGTGTGAGTGGAATTGATCCTTGGATCACATGTATGAAAATGCCAAAGTTAACTCTTGCAGATTGGCATTCTTTGCTTTAGGTTTTATTCCATGTTCTATTTATTGATAGCCAAGAACTTTCCAAGGGGAGTCAGCATTCGACTTCTGAGGAAAAAAGACAGAAAGAAGGTGGGTTCATCTCTTTTGTTGTCATCAAGATCCGTGTCTGTAAAGGCGTTTAGCATTCTAGCCTGTGACCATAAAGAATGGCTGGAATTTGGCTGTATAGTATACTATTAGATATACCACAATTTAACATCAGCCTTTCATGTCAGTTTTTGCAACCTGGAATAACAAATTATGATGAATGTGAATTGGCCATCGAGAATATCAAAGTGATGACACTTCTACAATATGTTTTAGTTCTGCAGCAGAATATAGCTGAGTTTCTGCTGCGCTCTGAGGTTAAGACAGGCCGTTGTTACGCCAGCTGTAATTTTGCTATTGGGAGATTTGACAGAGAAGGTGGGGTGATGAGATTCTGTGGTAGAGATGATATTCAGCTAGTTATCCCACCTGGCTGTCTCAACAAGGAGCAGATGATCTATATAAAGGTGTTTACAGACTCACTGAGTGATAAACATCTGGCGTCTCCTGTAGTAGAGTGTGGTCCTAATGGACTACGGACTAAGGTAATAACTCTCTTCTTCTGTTCCACATTTGCTAACAAGGGATATAATTGGCCATGGATAAGAGAAACATAACTGTAGCTGGTAGCTGTTGCACCTTGGTTCGAGGATGGTTCTTTTTTGCTGGGTCAAACAGCTCTGTGCATACTGGTGCTCATAGCTTATTGGCTGTTTGATCCACAATTTTGTTTTATCATCATTATTATATGACTGACATATGACAGGTTTCTAAGTTCTTTCATCCATGTATATGATGGATTCGGATGAGTAACTGCTGTGAATGGCTGCTTCCCGGATTTCACAGACTCATAAATTGAGAAATATACTAACAAACCTCACACATTGTACTACCTTAGTTTGGGCTTAACTAAGCCATATCTATTTTATGTTTGGATCAGTTTTTTAAGTTTATATCTGTTGATTGTCAGATACCGATGCAGTTGAGAATCCCTCATGTGGCTGGATCTGGAGAGAGTGGTGATTCTAATATATTAGCAGCATCTAGACCTCAAATAGGTGAAAAATGGACTGATGGCTCCACACGTAATGGTCCACAAGTGATACAGTGTAAGGGTGGCTCCATAACACTGGCTGTATATCACTTCACAGGGTTTGCTGCATTTTTCCGTAATCTGGTGAGTATTTTGGTGAATTGTAACCATTCTCAACATGATATCACATTCATACATATCGATGCAATGACACACTTCCATACCAATAAAGAGAGATATTTACTATAACCTTACTTCAAGTGTCCACCTTGGTCCCTGAGAGCCAAACCTACCATGGTTACTCGACCCTTCTCAAAGTTTTAACAGTCATGAGAATATGGTAACCTCCTCTACACTAAACTATAATATTGTCTGCCCTGACAATCCTTGAATCAGGTAATGATTGCAGCAATTTGCCAACTTACTTTACCAAAAAGGTTCGGTTGATGGCTCCGATTAGCTTGTCTACTATTCATTATTACGGTCTATTCGTTCTCATCCCAACCAACTTGTGTCGTGCCATGTCACTACAATGTACGCCTTGTTGTTTCATCTTATTTCATTTGTTGATACCTATTTTGTGTGCTGCAGTTTGATGGAGCAAAGAAGTTGCAGTTCAATGTATTCACCAGCGATGAGCACGCATCATTTATCTGCTGTGTGGCCATGGAGGATACAGAGAACAGGGTAGGTATATTTCTCTATGTGTACAGAGAACAGGGTAGGTTTATCCCTATATGAGTACAGCCGTGACAGATATGCCATACAGCAGTCAGTCAAAAGTCACCTAATTAAGTGTTGACATTATTCTGTATAGTTTAACTGGTCGGCCAGTGGTTGATAATAAAATGTCACCACCAGCAACCCGAGCAGAATTTGAGCTCTTAAACTTACTAAGCTAATCAAAGTCTTGACTTGCCTGCACAGATGTTATACACTGTTACATGCTCATGTTTATATCTAACTTAGCGTTTAGCCGAGAACTATTGTATGTCTAAGCAAATGAGGATGGAAGATTGGCAGGACTATGTTTTCTCTACAAAGAAGGGAAGTTTGCAGATATCGCGTCTTTATCATGGATCTACATATGATGGCTCTCAGGTCAGTTCAGAGGTCTAACAGCTGAGTTTAGGGGTCTCTCATACTACATATACTACTGTTAGTTGGTTAGCGTGCTTGAAAAGATGCAGGAGTCATGTGTGCGAATCATGGGAACAATTTTTATATTAAATAGGTTGTTCAGACACCTTATGTAGTCAGCCAGGGCTTGTATATCAGACAGTAACCATGTTAAGTGAAAAAAGTAGATCATTTGAAGTAAAGTAAAGTAATGAAATAAATGAGAAATGATCCTCTTTTTTAATTAAGATCTTGTCCTTGCCTTAAGTTTGAGTTTGTTGTAACTTGTAGATGCTGCACAAGGTCACAGTCGATCAGATATGCTGTTTGGGTGGTCGTCGATATTATGAAGCCCCTGTTAGGAGTCTAGAGAAAGCAGACGAATTTCGCTTTAGCCAGGAGATTTCTTCTCATGATTTCGTTCAGTTCGTGCCAAGAATCAGGAGCAGGAACAGGAGAAGCACACATCCTGCCCCTGTACGGCCTACACAAGTATGTATCAATATGTATGATAACCAATACACACTATTTTGTTGAACATGAACTTAACTAGGCTTAGAGGTGTTTGAGGTAATCACATGATGAGTGATGGTAACTTCTGTCGGATACTAGACAGGTATTTTTGGAATGAAGGTTTATTAGATTCAGAATCTTCATAAATCTTAACTTATTACAAGTTTGCCAAACAAACAAGCTATGCTGTAATACTCTTAGGTACCCAGTGTGTTAATCACGACTTTGTCTAAAGCTTTTTTTGACAATTAATTTTTAGGTGTCGGAATGTGAGGTCATTTATGAGGAATTCCTGCTGAAGGAGCTGCCAATGATAGAAGTTGAGCAGTAAGTTCAGTTTATGATCACAATAGTCGCTCTTTTACTAATAAATGCATGCATGTAGTGCACAAAAGATTCGGTCCAGGGTTTCACAACGAAAATTAAGATAAATCAACTAACCTAATACCATGGAAAACCTATTTCCTTCAAATTCTTAATAGTGTTATTGCTGCATCCAAAAGAATTATTTCAGTTGTGTTTTCCTCTGAGTGCAGAAATGAGAGAGGGCAAACAGTTTCTCTCTGATGGCAATGCTCTTTATTTCTTTCTATCACAGCAATGCAATCTTTTACAGGAATATACTGAAAATGGATATTGGGAGCCTACCACAACCACCGGCTTTCAAGAAAGTTCGAAGAACTTCTGAGGACCAGAAATATATAAACTCCAGCATACAAGTGAGACATCTAGAAAATGGTGAGTCTAATAATAACAGATCTGTGATTGTCCCTCCTCTGTTAAGGTCGCTAAGAGCCATTGTTGTGGAATTAAGTCATGAGAACCGTTCCTGCTTTATTTACCCTCAGCTTAAGATGTCTGGCGATTTACTATAAACATCTCATTAAATTGCAGGGTGTCAGTCACAGGTGGAAAAAGACAGTCATCAGCGTATTGGAGGTGAGTAGTGTTTGGTCATCTGCTGAATCTTGTTTTGATGACTGAGACGAAGTGCATCTTTGCTATATTCTCACTGTAGCTTATTTTGATGATACATTTTTGCGCTAGTCATAAAAACATAACGAGTTCAGATTGAATGAAGCTATTTATGATACATGATGGCAACACAAAATCACAGCACCAACTATAGAACTGCACTATACTTTGCAAGGAAAACCAGAATGTTACCTCTGCTGATTCTTCGCACTCTTATTTGCAGACGGACTCAACTATCAGCCTGTTGATAACAGTTCATCAGGCTATAACTCGTGTAGCTGTCTCGGAGCATGTAGCTGCCAGAGTATTCTGTTAAATGCTCCAGGTGAGCCAAAAACAAGCGGACCTACAAAGCTTGAGACCAGTCTGGATTTCCCACAGAGTTCAGATGAGTACATTACAGAAAACACACACCTTATACCCAAAGAGCAGACGACTCAGCCGGGATGCTGCCCTCTCTGTAGATGTCGCTGCTGTTCTTGCTGTATTATCTGTTGAGTGATTGTTTCCTAATTCCCTACTTCCACATCCCTCTAATCCGGTGGTCAATAATCACTCTAAAATGAGCCTGTCTACTTATTACTTCTTATAATTACTACGGCTCTTTATATTTTTAGTAATTTCAAAGATTTGAAATACATATGATAGTTTTATGTTATCTACAGATATTTCTATAGCCTGCTGGGAAATAGGTAACTTGTCTTACTAGTTTAGTCTTTGGACATCTCAATCATGCAATACTCCCTGGAAGCGATCTAAAAAAATGATACTCCGGTATATGGGATCTGAATAAGACCTAGTGCATAAAAAAAAAAATCAAAATATTGTTTCCTATGTCATTTATACGCTCTAAACACATGATAATAAATATGTAATTATAAATAAATTCAGTAATTCAGTCTTATATTGTGCTTCGTACTGATTAGATTGAGATGTATTATCTTCGGCTAAACAAGTGTGACATGTTGATGGGATGCTGGATAGACCTGATGGGGGGGGGGGGGGTGACACACATGGGCTGGCAGACAGCCAGATGAGAAAACTTTAGAAATGTAGTTATATGTTTGAACGGTGACCACATATTGTATACCTCTCACATCTACCATATCTGATTGTAGACTGAAGATTCGTATATCATTGGTTGTTTAATGTGGTGTTGGTTCGAAGCGTTGAGTAATAAAATTGAGAAACCATGAGAATTAAGTCAAGTACAATCGACTTTTATGCTTTATTGATACTTCCATAGACATGTGTATGAATGTTTCTACACAAAAATAGAGGTGTCTGGATGGATATAGCAATGACATTTTCAGGAAGTACTTGTAGCCTGGACAGGCTGTCGGGGGGTGGGTGGGGAGGACTATTTTCTATCTGCTGGGTAAACATATTTGATGACCAGCTTGTTCAGCCTCATATCGGTCTCCCTGGAGAATATGTGCCACAAAATTATGGAGGTATACAAGTATATCATGTGTATATCTACTCAATTCAACTTCAATCATTTACGCTTATAGCTAATTATTACTGATCAGTGTCAGTGGTGAGATTAAGTATTCAGTGGATAACTAGAGGGAACCATTACGTCATGATATCTGACCATGCTAACGTAGCTGTTTTAGGTTTTCAATTTAATAATCAATATATAGTCAACATTTCACCCAAGCGTGTGTATTCCAATGCAATGAAAGACAGCTAGGAGAAACTTTGCAGAATTACATATCAACATGTGCTTTGTTCTTGCCGATATAAGTTTTGACCAGTTTTGGAAGGTATAGCCTTGTGCGCTGTTTATAGAGGGAGGATGGTTGATAACTGAATGCCACTACCTGCAGTCTAGGCAAAGTTTACAAACTATATATCTCCTATTTTTTCCTCTGTCATAAGACCAGTTATGTGTATTAAACAAAAATAGATATAAGAAAGTGGCCTATTTTAATACCAATATGAAACGTATACATTTATATATATTATGTATATTCTAATACTAGAAAATAAACACAGGTATGTGTCGTTGATCAGCAATCACTATGATAGGAGAGCAACCAGCAGATTATTCTAAACACAATTGATCTACCTTATTGGAATGGAGGTGGTATTAGGTCAATCCTTTTTAACCAGCAGACCGTACCTTGAATGGACAAGTATATTTTCATTGACCACCTTAGAAGTGTGAAAATACATACTGGAATGCAAGGAGCCCTATTTTTGTGCTGTTGAATGTCTGGAATGTTACACTAATGACAATGATTTTGGGCATTGAAATAACTTTGCAAAATTGAATTCAGCGATAAAAAAATGTCACCCAATTATTTTTGGCCATCATCGCCGCTTGTGACTCCAGGATGCTATTTTGACGTGCTAGAAGTTGAAACATGGCCGTAGTTAACAATTTATATCAACTTCAATCTCTCCTTCTCTAGTCACACTGCAGATTAAAAACAAACTACATTATGAGCACATAGTCTATGTAGATCACAGCATGGATTAGTTAACAAGGAACTGATATGATATTTCCTAATTCTCATTTCTCAGGTTGGTCGACAGCTTACTTACCACTACTTGTCATATATGGAATAAATCATAGATAATAACATTGAGCATTGGTTGGGTACATGGGAGCACTAGAATATTGTGCCCCGGCTTATACTCACATTTTATTATACTCGGAGTTATTAGCTGGCTGGGAGGCTACAACCAAATCCAACCACCAATACGCCGAATTAATCAAATAAGTACATCAGCACAAATGCTTTCATTTGCTCCGGAACTCTTTAGACAATATTTTTCTCTAATTCATTTATGGGTGATTTTAACGATTGATAAAATAAGGGGCTGTCAGTAGTTGAACTGAATTTGTTTCTCCATCCAATTACTTTGCATACATACATTTTTCCCTCCCTATCTAAAGAAGTGAAAACTGCACAATTCTTGTCTCTATTGAAGATTACCATACCTGTTGTTTCCTTAAGGTCATGCCTCGCCAAAATTTTCAAAATGACCAAAGAAGTCTACACTCAAAATTTAACAACTTTACGCCATGATGTAACGTCATAGTGCGACATTGAGTTTCAGCAACAAGCTAAAACCTATTGGTACTATGGTCCATATAAAAAGACATTGAAAGTTCGGGGAGCAATAAATGCATTTATTTCATAAAGACTACATTTATACCATGCAGCCATAACAACAATATAGTTAAATGTATGATTTGGCTTGAAAGAAGATAACATTCAAATTCACAAAATAATAGTTAAAAAATCGGTGTTGACAGTGCTATAAAGAAAGTGAGCTGTGTCAATTGTTGGCCAAGGTGTACAATAATGCACTTTCATCATTGCCCTCACAACCGTAATAGCGCCCTAAAGGTGAGGTATTATGGTATATTACCAACAATACCCACAAATTCGATTGCACAAAAAAATATAGCTCATTATTGAAGTTGTCCAATCACTTGGTAAGGGAACATAATACTAATACATTTGCTGTATAGAACCGTTCTCCCTGCCGTGAGTATACTATGTGGAACACTAGCATTGAGGCTTTGAATTGTGTAGTTGTGACAGTGTTATTATTGCCTTGCAGTTCACATACCATGTCTTGGCGATTTCAATCTGATTTTGAGCACAGAAAATTGCAATCGATTATGCAGTTTGTTTTGAACAGTTCGATATTAATCTTTTTTCTAATGAAAAAGATAAGATAAGACTGATCACAAGAACCTGCTCAGTGTATAGTAATTTGAAAACTCGAAATCCGATAAAAATTAGTCAAGTGATCAACATAAGTCCTACACTGTGGACTGCAAATCAAAGACAGAATTCGATGTTGTAATGTCAGCCACAACTAAGTGTCTCACTTAAGCTTTATGTGGTGTCCAGTCTAGGTTTTTATGAAGTATATCGGCTTTACTATTGTTTTAGGTGTTTGTGTACTGTTAGTTATATGGATATTACAGGTACATGCACTGATATATATTCATATCAATGGGTAAATGTAATTACACTGCAAACATCCAACCTACTTCATAATGGATAGAAGGTTTTAGTCAATTTTTTACACTGCTGCTTCATTGGTTGTATATGATCGAAATTGACACCTGAGTTTTTATCGCCAGAAAATCAAGAGTTAGCTGGCTAGCAACTTGTGTGAAAATGATTGAAATGAGCAGCCAGCAGATCTTCACCACACACTGATCATGTAATATAATATTGCAAATTATATCTCTGTATGAGTCGCATCAAAATGTAATTTGGTGTGACTACCAAGTTCAACTTTACTAATTAGGGCCAGCATGTGTTAGGTGAATGTACTAAATTGACTCTAACGAACAGAGGTACACATGTTAGTCTCAAGGCCAGTGTGCTTGCACCTCGTGTCTCTAAATGGATGCTCTCATCAAAACTGCAGGATAATATATCATAATATCACATAATATGACAGCATAGACAGGATATATTATATCCTTCCTCTGTGCCGACACCTAGAATATGACAGACAATTGGACAGTCTGCTTCCTTGATGAATGTGTCAAACAATAAGAAATTATTTATGTCGATGTTCTTAGATTTTATTCAGAACATCAGGGAAAATATTGCATCAGGCTCAATCTAGAATTTCTTGAATGATTTCTTAGATCCAGCACCTTTGACTACTTTGATGACATTGAATCTCACAGTCTTGCTTAGAGGGCGGCATTCTCCTACTGTGACCGTATCTCCAGGAGCAACGTCACTGTAACAAAACAAGAACAAATATAACCACTTATATGTAAGACACAGATTCCTGCTGAGCATCTAATCTGGTTTGATTGCATCTAAACCATCTCAGTCTAGGTATAATGTTGGCAGATAGATGAATTAAAAGTGCCTGTCTGGACACACAAGCTACGATGGGGTATTTTTATTAAAAAGCAGTCATGGAAAAGAGGTTTGCGTCATCTTTTAATAAATGAATGAATGCACATCAGGCAGGTAATTTGCCATGTCAGAAGATGAGTACTATTATTGGATAAAATTAAAACAGCTTCTAGTATATAACTATGTAGTATGGTCCTCCGCTTTTTTCATAACTTTAGTTCAATCTTTGGCCTACATGAATCAATTACATCGAAAAAGTTTGTTGTTTACATCTATAGGGAATTCACTTCAATTGTTTACTGTTTAGATTTTGTCTTCAATATCAATTAAATTTATCAGTAACTTCTTAATTGGAAGCTCTATCACAATGTCTTCATACGTCGTCTTGACGTCAGTTTTAGGGCCAATCAATACATGGGATTAGCAATAAGGTTAACTTATGTATGCATTGGTACTTTCGAATTCGAGAATCCTATTGATTCGCTTCGTCGGCATAGGGCAATTTTGCCTGACATTTTTAACCAATAGCTGTATATTAACGCTATATTTGCTGCCACTTAAAAAGTGATATATTTCAGTTACCCATCTTCTCTTTTGACAAATGTATGATGCACAACTTACCGGAAACAGGGGCTGATGTGTACAGAAAGGTTCTTGTGTCTCTTCTCAAAACGTCTGTATTTTTTGACAAAGTGTAGGTAATCCCTTCGGATAACAATGGTCCTCTGCATTTTCATCTTCTTGACTACTCCAGTAAGGATTCTTCCTCTGATATTTACTGGTCCAGTGAATGGACACTTCTTGTCAATATAATGTCCGAGAACAGCCTGCAATATAACCAATGAGCCTTTGAAGATCATGTTAATAGTATTTCCACATCAGATTCAAATGTTCTTATATAAAGATACTTCAGCTAGCACTACTGTGTCATGTGTACATGAGAGGAAGATAGAAGCGTCATGGTTTTGGTTGTAAGAACTCTTACCTCACGGGGAGTCTTGAAGCCAAGGCCAATACTTTTATACCATCTTGGATTAGCCTTGTTCTTGGCCATCAACAAGGATTTCTTGTTGAGGTTGACATTTCCCTGCTTTTGGAAAGCGCGTTCTATCTGAAAAAGTCAAAACAGCAAGACATTGAACCTACATAATTATGCGGCAACACAATCTCATATTTACATTCCATTATTTGCATTCAATCTTGCTGCTGAACGAACAGATAGACTGCAGGTTCTAACGCAACCGTCTTTCTCATGTGAGTAGTGTTATAATACTCTTGAAACAGCAACATAGATTATATATATCAGACACACACAGCTAGCCTATTCTACTTCAAATCCAATTCTATTACTTCAAATTAATCAATTCAATGACAGCTTGAACACCAAAATGAGCTTAAACCATGAAGGTAATAGTCTGCATAGTCTCTATGGACCCATTTGGTTACTACTCACTCATAAAAACCTTGCTCTGAATGCCTACCATCGAAGTCTGACATGCATTAACAGCAAAAAATGTCATAACATTGATGTTTCATTAAAATTCCATACCTGTTCCGACATGATGGCTGCGTAAAAAGACAGATTAAGGGGTACGCGAGTAAGATATCAAAGGGTCAGACCAATTGGATGACAGTTTGCAATGAAGTGACCAATAAAAGTAGGCTTTACAATCTGACATAAGACAAGATGGCAGCCTCCACTAAATTTCAGCTAGTAGTAAGTTGAATATAATTTCAAGCTTTTTGCAAGAAAGTCCGTATCAATAGCCTACTAGTCTAATTGTTAACACTCTCATCCCATTCCAAAATTCATTTTGAATATCAACAGACATATAAAATTTATTAAAAATGGCTAATTTCCCAAGAGGCCCACTCATTGCATTGCTGTGATCTGTACTGTCTGAGTGAGTCGGTCACTGACTCTCTTGACTTAGTCAGTGGAGTAGAATAATCACTCAACCATATTCCATGTTGCTACTTATTTCAATACGGAACGCAACACGGTTTAAAGGAGGTTGAGCTAAGTTATGTATATATGCTAATACTGCACAATATACTATACTTACTACTAATTACTTCATAAGTATGAAGTAGTATATTGTGCAGACATTTGTCAACAAACCTACTAATTAACTTACACCTCCTGTTACTTACTCACTTAACCTTTACCTTCCACTTGATCCAAAGCGTCCACGTCATAAGGTGCACATGAATATTGAATAACCATACCTTCAGTGTGTCATGGTTTGGTTTGAAGATCGGGTTTTGTTGTTTTGCTGTGGGTTAGGATTGAAAAAGATCGGGCGGCTTGATTTCAGTGAGCGGATATAAAACATAAGAGACTCTTTTTTCAGGCGCTGGTTAACCAATCTTGAAGATTTTATGCTAAGCCCATAGTTTATACTTATGTACTTTGGTGTTTGACGAGAAGTAACAGTGTGGTTTTGTAAATACAACCCTGTCTATATTTTATCAAGATCAACGCTCAAGTCAATTAACGTCGGTTGTGGTTAATCATTACATGGATATAGTTAGTTTTGTTAGGAGGTGAGAGTGTTAGTCAGAATCATCGCCAGTTGTGTTTACCTTGCTACGGACTGTACCGGTATCGCCAGGGTTTTACTCTGTGTTGCCAGCCTACGACACGACTTTGCCTCTGGTGTTGTGCACATGGGTGTTGATCTGAAGATATTCGTTAAGATTTACTTTGAACGTTCACGCTTCTATCTTTCTTAGAAACTTAGTATCAAGATCGTCTCTTCTGTCAGATAAAGAAGCTATATCATGGATATGTATACATTCAGTGACTTGACTCTTTCTACTCTGGAGTAGTTAGTGTGTTGGTTGCACTTGATCGAGTGAATCAATAATTGTCTAGAATGGTCTACATGCATGTTCATCCTTTGATCTAGCCAAAAATATCTAGTTGACCGGGAAGAATTCTCCCCATATCAACCTTTATGCAACTTGAGGCGAGTTTGTGGGACTTGCATGTTGTTCAATTTCTGAGTTCTCACCAGCTGGTGTGATATCATCATTACCAGACTACTCTGTGGAACACATCGCTGTACATCATATTACTCAAAATGATAATGATATTTGCTCATACGCATAATATTCTATTCTGAAAGATCTATTATCTAACTGTGGCAATATTTGCCGTTATAGGGATATATTCGGTTTCCAAGCGGGCGTATGGCAGTTTTAAAATAGGTCGCAAACTTTGCATGCGATGTTGTCAATAAGGCGAGCGGTTGCATGAAAAATCATCTCATTATGAAGCGGATTGGTTTGTATCAGAACTGGATTTTTTTTACTCTCTTGCAATGTGTAAAAAAAAATTAGCTTAATAATGCTCACCTGCATGTGTGTTTTACTTATACCTATCATGCTCAAGAAAAATAAAGTGAAGCACATTAATTCTGGATACCCACCTGCTTACAAATTTTGTAAGTTTTGCCACAACGTCCTTGTTCTATAGATTCAGCAGTAGGTCTACATCGTTGTTTTCAGTTGCCCAATGGTGTACTAATTTTTTTCAGATGAACAGGGCTCCAGTGGCCTACAACAACATATTACGCTCATTCACCCTACGAACCCTGAGTCAACAAGCTAACAAACCTCCCGGAACCCCTGACAAGCAAGCTTCACCATCAAAGCCAGGTATGTCATTTTCACTTGTATGATTCTGATAAAGCTGACCATGAGGGTATCAACCAATCAAAATTGTATTCATCTTCATATTTGAAACAGAGAGAGGTACACCTATTGGGGCCCATAATACACATGCCCATAGAAACCTTGCGTCTCTTTATATAGGAGAGACAGAGCGGATTCTTTTTTTCTGCATGTGGGGACCTTTGGTATTCTAAACTTGTTCCGCAAGCACCTGGCTAGGAAGAATGGTGAGCCAGTGTCAAATCATGAATGACTGCAGGGAATTGATCCTGGATCTACAAGTCTGTACCCTTAACCGTTGACAACTAAGAACTTCAGACCAAGTCTTGATTACTGGCTACTGATTTGTACATCATCAATCGGAGAAAGTATTGTGTGCTCTGATATGTTTTACCTATACCTCAGTTGATGTTATACAGAGTTATTTCTTGCAGTTACAGAGTCAGCAGCTCCTAACACTGAATACATGGCTAAGGAGTTCTTTGAGCACAATCCCATGACCTATTATGACTATGAAGTTGAAATGAGTCCAAGCCGACTACAGCAGCCGTCTAGCTTAAAGAAGTAGAGAAAGTGACAATACATCTTTGTGATAACTACCTAAAGGACATTTTGTCTCCGTGTGTATGATGTTTTTGCTTCAAATATCGACGCGACTGAATCATTATTTATTTTGCTCATAACTTAGGCTGATCAGTAGATGGTTTGCAGCTGCACAACGATCACCATTATAAAAATCTTGTTTTGTATGTAGTGGTCAATATCATTTCACCTATTTGGTTTCTCACCAGTAAATTCTGATGCCATTAAAATTCTCATATGTGCCAAATGTAGACATCTGTGTACTCTCCATTAGTCCGAAGTGTATGACCATCAGATTGACACATACAACCACAAGATGGTTGGTCATAGATAAATAGCAATATATTAGAATTCTGTGCCCTTACCAAGTGATCGGATAACTTCAAAAAACATGCTATGCTCTAATGAACAAATGCCTTGATAAGTACGGGTATAGGTGTTATATATATATATATATATATATATATATATAAACTATACGGACATGTATCTACAGAGATTGGCAGACATGTATTCAGAAATATACCCCATTGATAAACGCATATGAGAAGCAGTTCATTTGGGTGGGTTGTGAGTTTGTTTTAGCCAGTCACGAAATAAATTCTTATGATGCTACAAAACTTGGTTACCGACTTGTTTTAACAGCATTGAGAAGTTTGAATAGTTTTGGTAAATTTCAACAGAGACGAATTGTGAAATTTTCGCTTGTTTAGACAAAAAAGCAAGTTAATGTGAAGAAGGTATATTCTTTGCTGTAATATGATTTTGATCAACTGATCGCTTACTCCTTGGTTTGATATTGCAATAGCTGCAGCACTGCATCATAGCAAGGAGTTCAAGTCTTTAACTCCTGGATCATAGTGACTGCAGACAACTCCATCTTTTGTCAATTGTAGTTTTGCTCTTGCTTTGTCCTCAATCAATTGCTTTTTGCTGGGTATAAACAACTGATGTTATCACTTGGGAAGATCAGTTGTTTATTTGTAAAATCCATAGATTTAAAAACAGTTTTTAAATCTATGGTAAAATCAGATAAATGAGTAGATGTATTGGTCCATTCCATAATCAGTGTGTGGATTATGTGCTGGCCCAGATTTGGTTTGGGTGTTACTCCTGTTCTGGTCAGCCTGTACCAGCTGTTAATGGCTAACTGCTGGGCCCTAAACTTGAGGGAAGGATGTTTAGGGTGATCTTTAAAGCTAAGGTGCAGGTAGTTTTAAAAGCTCCTGTGGCTAACATCAGTACTGATCTATTTGTCTTGGATAATTCAGTAATGTAGTTGGTTTTGGTTGTGGCCTCTAGCTTTACAACAATGCTGTGAAGGAATAAAGGGTAGATATTACTGTGCAAGACCCATAACACAGTTGGGTCTGAGGCCCCATCTCATTCCTATTGCCTGGTTACAAAACCATGGAGAAAATAATTTCACTTTAGTAATAGATGTAAACAATATAGCTCTACCTAAACAAAAGAATGCTGAATCAGTGCAGGGAGCATCTCCAGAAGATGAAGTCCGGGGCTAAGCAGCTGACTGATCTGCTCCAAACAACAGGTGGTGGACTGGCAGCACTCAATCTTGATCCGGTGTTCCCCCAGATAGCAGCAGCGGTCCCATTGATAACCAATGATGACAGGGAGCAAGTTATCCAATCATTGCAAGGGCACATAGTGAGATGTGACATCCAATCACTTTGGTCGACCTCAACTCTTGTCCTCTGTCAAGCTACAATGTTGATTTAAGCTATGTTACAAATTTACTCAATGCCAAAAAATAAAGGGACCTTCAAATTATACCGATATGAAACCTGTTGAGAGATTTTTCATCAGTTTTGAAATAAAAGCTAAGGCTCAAGGTGGTCTAAGAACCAAAGATGTCTGTACTATGAAGTTGCCCCCTTAATATCAAGGAGAGGACAACATTAAATTATTCATGATATATGCCTATTCCGCTTATATCAAGTTGTTTTGATCAAGGAAAGATAACGAAGGAGAGCAAAGACATCCAAGCTAGTAAATGAGGATAATGAAATAAGCCAGGGCACAATGTTCTAGTTTTCTCATGTACTCCACCAATACTCGATGTCATCATCTATTTTTTATTCCATACATAACTATAACAAGTAGTAAGCTGTCAAACAACAGAAAATTCTTAGCTAACCCATGCTGTAAAACGTCACAGACTCAATTGCTCATGATGTAGTTTTATTCTTTTTCAATTTTAAATGTAACTAAAGAAGAAGGAAAGATCTAGGTTGATGTTAACTACGCCATGTTTCAACAGCTAGTGCGTTCAAATAACATCCATGAGTCACAAGTGACAAAGATGGTCAGGTATTGCGATGCATGACCAAAATATTTGAGTGACATTTTCACATTGCTAACTTTGATTTTCCAAATATATCTCAAAGTAAGGATATCCTTACTCTGTGACCTATATGGTTCGATAATTTGTAACTACTACGTGGCCAAAAGTGTGTAAATTGACCACAAGACACCATTCAAATCTGAATCCCATCAAAAGTCATTGCTCAGCATAAAAAGTTTCTTTATTATGAGACAATATATGTTTTTAATATACATAGCATGGAAAACTGAACTGATAAGTGAAATCAGGAATTTATGAGAGGTCGAAACAAGGAGAAAAATTTGTTAAAATTATCCCCGCCGGCGACAATTATGTACACAATATCCACAGCTAAATCTTATTGCAGTGGCAAACTCATCCAATCCAAAAGAAGAAAATGATGTCTATGTACATGGAATATAAAATAATATACTAGAATCTGCATTCATATCCTGTCAAGAGCCTCCAAAAGTACAATACTGTTTCCCCTTACAACCTATAAAACAGAAAATGTCTTTAAAATGGCCGCAAGTCATACAGCTACAAGCATATTGTGAGAGGGTTATGGTATACTGGAATATGAAACCGCCTGGTGTGTGACATATCAACATATCATATGAGTCTACCATGATATGTGTGCCTCAAGATCTTTTTTTCTCAGATTCTGATAGATCTACACTTGCCGGGCATTCAAGCCATAGAAATGTTGCTGTGTTAATCATTTTTTCACCAATGCATTTATGTGGTGCAGTGTAGCTTTTTATTAATGATAAATGAGATCAGCATATAATACATACAACCATGCCAATAGAGTGTCTCTCTCCTGTCTTAGTCTCCTCTACTGACTCATCGATAACCAGATTCATAAAAGGATCGAAGCCTCTCAGCACTCCTGTAACTGATCGTCCACCATTCAGCTTCACTAAAACATAATCAATAGGGTCGCATTCAGACTGAAATTGGGTTATTTTCAATTTTGCCATCCTGTTCCTCAATTTGGAATCATCTGAGACTATGTACTGAGTTAAAGCTAGGCTGTCAGCTTACAGCATCTGATGTTTACTCTGTGACTGATTGCCATGTCACAAAAAACAACCTGGTTCCTGTCGCATATAACATCATGTGGAAAGAGTAGCTAATCTAGATTTTCAGTGGGATAAGTTATTTAGTATCACGAGTGCTACGGCTACAGATAAGCTTCATCTATTGATACAGATCTAATGGTTACTTTAAATGACTAGAGCTAGCGGTCTGTGAATACATGGAACACTCGGGTGGAATTTATGTGATCCAAGAACAGTGTGGACGCAGTGGGGAACACACAATTACTACTGGCATTATCCTGCTTTTAACTCGAATTCATTGTGCGAAAGGTTGACTCGCTCAAAAAGTACTTACAGTTAAGCTTCTTGTCCATGTACCTGTAACACAAAAAATAGCATATCAACATAAGGTTTATTCTAAAAGAATCATCCTTCTGACCAAATCCTTGCAATCACTTCGATCAGAGTCCTCTCTATTCTGGTTTTTCAATTACAATCTGACTCCCGAAATGCTCATTAGATTACCAGATGATAGTCAAGGAGTCAGTGATCTGATGGTCTATGGTGAGGACTCATGATCTAGATTCAATTCCAAAAGCCAGAAGTTGTTTCAGAATTGAAAGGTGAGTAATTCATCCTTGCCAGGCTGTTGAAATCAGAACCATTCACAATATAAAAAGCTCCACTTTGTTTAATTTTGGAAAAGAGTGACATGTAAAGCATCCATTTATTTAAGATTGGAATCAGCTAAGTAGTTTCTCCAGCCAGTCAGCTTCAAAACAAGCCCGTAACTAACCCTCTTGGACCACCAGGATGGCGTTGCTGGCGAGAACGAAGAGCCCATGTGTGAGGTCACAACAGAATTCTTCGTACATGGAACGGTTAAAGTGAAACCAGGTTCTACCTCAGAATGTGAGTCATTCTACTCAGTTTTCTTTGCACTGGAATAATCTCTTTGATGGCATAAACTTAGTTTGAGTTTAACTGGTTTCATCCATTTTTGTAGAAAATACAAGAATCAAAAGTTTTGATGGGCAGAAATATCAGCAAAATGTACGCTTATGACATCATATGCCCCTAAGCAAGGTTTGCGAGCGAGCAAGGCCTTACTTTGAGAAGTCATCACTTTAGTTTGAGTTGCCCAATAGAGATGTTCTATGGCTCATTTTGAAGCTTGGAGAACCACCTCTGATAATTCTAGGCTTTATTTCAAAGTTGCTACAAGGTTTTAGTATTATCCAACACTAGTTAGTCGCCCTTACAAGGCCTGCTGACGGGTCAATAAAAGTCTTAGCATGAAATGAGAAAGGACGTTAATAAGGTCCAATTGGGTGTGTCTGTGTTGGTCCGTCAGTTCCTGGTAGCCTGACCAGATAATCGTAATTTTGATAAGCATATATTTTTTCTTCTTACTTCATCACCAAAATGAGGTATAGCCAGCATTAACATAAAACTTGTCATAAAAATAGATTGAAATGATCTAATTAATATTAAGGGTCAATATAATTCCAACGTGTTGGACTTGGAGAGATGATATGATCATCATGACGAGAGATGGAGATTGGATGACCATATTCAATTCTAGTGGTTGAGTGAACAAGCGGTCAAGTCAAGGCCCCGACCCCTGTGTGAGCGCTCAACCACTGGACTGGTCTTGCACCAACGCAACTTCTACAGAAGAAGGCCTGTGCTGCAAAGTGCATACTGCATGGTATGCTCAGGAAGGAACTGTAGAGGAGGTTCCCATCAAATGAATAAGCTAGTGGAGGATGACATAGATAGATAGAATAGATAGGTGCCCATGAATCATTGCAACTCATTGTTTGTTGTATGTATGCTACATACCTGACAAGTCTCCCTTTTTGGTAGGGAGCCTCCCATTTTTTAGGGGTATTTTCCACCTCCTCCCTATCTCCCATTTTCCTCCCTTTTTTCAGCTTCCTTCATCCAGAAGACTTTTTAAGCTTCTTGTTGCAAGAAAAACTATGTTTTCCTACCCCCACAGTACATATACCTAGATATAATTGCCTATTAACATACCATCTCTCCTCGTTCGGATAAAGTGCAACAATATAATTTGTAAAATCAGGTAAAATTATGCATTTCATAATATGAACACTCTAGTTTTAGCTTAAAACAAATGACAACACGGCCAAATTACACCTTCACTGCGAGACGCGCAGAGTGGTACTCCGGGTCGGGAGTTCGTCCGCGGAGACCTCCTGATTTCTTGGTCTACCAACTTGTCATGTATGGTATGCTATTATTGTGTCTGTAAGTAAAGCTTGTTTGTTAAAGGTTCTAGAGATAATTCTCCTTTGTTCATAACTCTACATTAGGAGGAGGGGGTGTGAGTGCTTCAGGTTCCATAGTGAGTATCTGGTTTGAATGAAAAACTTGATTTGTTTATGCCTATCAATCAATGAAATTTGATCAATCCTCAATGGGGCACATCATGATACAGATTGGACAGAACCATACTCAATTATCTATAAACCAATATCTGAATCATTTTTACAATACCTACTTTTTCAGCTCTGGTGGATGTGCCTTACTCATCTTTAAGGTTGTAGATTAAGTTTACAAGTTTAAAATATGATTCTTTTCTTTCCCAAAAATTTCGTTTGACCTAACAACAACCTTGAGAGCACTTAGGCTATACAATAATTTAAAGGGAGAACTGGCATATAGCCTGAAACTTTCCTACACAAATGGTTTGAGAAATTTGCTAATGAAAACATTTCCATGTCAGTGAATATTTTCAATACAATGCAATTTAATTCAGTTTGTGTATGAAAGTGAGTATCATAAGCAATATACATGCTTTTCACTGAGCAAGTCCAAATCATCTCCTTGGTAGAACCTGTCCCTTTTCCTGTTTGCTTGTGCATGTTGTTGTTGAGAAATTCAGTTAGTTAGTAAGTAAGTTAACTTACAATTACATTTTACATGTATTATTATTATAATATATGTAATAGTTAAGTGGTAGTTAGTAAGTAGGCACTACTAGTAGTCTCCTTATTTTTACAGTTTTTCAAATCCACCTAGACGCAGACTCCTTTCAAATCCTGATTCCCCCCCCCCAAACAGAAAAAATCCATAATCTGGGAGTGATCCCATAGGACAGGTAGTTACAAACAACCAAAACACATGTACCACATTGCAATGCCAACCCAACATATGATGATCAACCATTGGCACTCACATGCTTGGACTCCAGATGTATTAGAGCAATGGTTTAGTTCATTGATTAGAGCATTATTAGTCCCTAGGATCAAATGCCTAGTCCATATCTCCTATAGTCTGCTTTTCATCCCTTGCAAATTCAAAACTTGATTTCAGGTTTCATCTGTTTGGTTGATCGCATTCGGAGCTCTAGGGTCCTTTTGATGTGATATACTGCATGACACAATACGAGCTAAGGCATAGGCATGGATGTAGTGTATGCCAGATGTTAAATCAGTAGTATCATTGAGAATCAAATATATATTTAAATTTGGTAACAGCAAGACTTGTCAGAGATGCGTTAGTGGAGAGATTCAGCATCGGATGTGCCGAGTAGCCAACAGCGGTGTTAAAATACGTAGGGAAGGGTAGGCTAAGGAATGTGTCATACGGCTGAAGTAAAGCCGGCCCAAGAAAACCTTGCTCACAACTCTGGTGTTAATAATATGCAACATTATAAACTTGGTCTCACAGTAGCTGGTCAGTCAAGTGACATTATGTCCATAGTAATAAACAGGCCCTATTAAACTACTATTTTTACTTGAAGCATAGTCTTCTTAAGGTTGTGGCCACGCAGTCAATCCTTAATCAGTCCAGTCATCAACACAGATCATACACCACCTGGCACAATGAACCTGAAAGTCGAGGTGACATACACTGCCAGAAACTCTATTCTATACATTTGCAGTTCTGACTGATGAAGCTGCCAACTTTATGAACTTCGTAGTAATGAGTGGACCTAATTTCTTTTGTAATTGAGGTGATTGTGACAACCTGTCAGACACCTTCCTGATAGCCTTTAGCATGATTATATTTATAGAGAGCAGGTAATGAGATGTGACATGAGTAATGAAGCTCCAAAGTACCAGAAGCTCCAAAGTACCAGAAGAGATGGAACTCAAAACAATAATTCCGTTGATTGAAGATCTCATCAAACCTTCAGAGACTGATCTCAGATGTATTTATGACAGCTGTGAAAAGACATTCAAACACAGACAAGCGCTCAATATGCATCTAACAGTCACACACAAACTTTCTGTAAGTGTAGATTGTTATACCAATGCAAGACTCATAATATGAGCTAAATCTTGAATTCTTTTTTTTTGTGTCAGCCAGTTGCCCTCCTAGACCTACAGCTAATTAGTTAGATTCTGGCACACCAAATCATCCAAATCATTTCTGACCCAACACATTGACGGACAGGCATTTTTCAGAAAACCCCTTAAATAACTTGTTATCAACTTGAACAATTTCATAACGTACAGTCATTGTGAATTAATGGGAATGGCAATATTTCCTCTTTCTAAAAAGTTTTTGAAAGGTTTTCGGAACACAATGTCATCTTCTTGTACAATGGTTTCAGTTTCATTGAACTCAAAATGCATGAGATCCTTGAGCATTTCATCCAGAACTGAGCCCCAAAATGCCCATGATTAGTTAATTGATTCCCATCGTCGGCTCAGATTTAACACCCTACATCAACACTGCAGTACATTGTACTGTGGAGCTTAAGCTAACTACACTTTACCATTTTTTTTTTTTGTCCAGGGTTATGGCGATTTCAAGAAAAAGACGCAGAAGGTTTCATACCTCTGTCCTGTAGAGAGCTGTGTAAGGTCTCATAAAGAGAAAGGATTTCTACGATTCCAGACACTAAAACAGGTACGTGTTAGGATAATTTGGAGACTAAATCTGGGCGGATAAAAGCAACACCGTTTCTCAAAGCACCTGCTGCACAGAAAGATCTGATATATCTTCAGCTCCACTTTGACCCCTTGTAAGCTGTCTCAGTACCACTGATATGGTCCGCCAACAATTGCTCCGAATGCAATATTAATTTACTGTCTCTTTCATCACTACACTTGCTAGGGTTGTCTCCCAGTTCCTATTGGGATGACAACTCCTCTTATGGAAAAAGTCCTATCACACTGAATCAGGGTGTCTGAAACATCATGTATGTGAACCTTTTCTCAGTTCTAAGTTCACAAAAAAGGAAACATGAACCAGTTAGCTTGAGCTTTTTTGAAAAATAAAGAAGGGTATAATCTCCTCAGGAAGACAAAAACCAAAAAGGTGTTTTCAATGCAAGTTAGTAGCGTTTGTAGTAAGATTACAGTACAGTGTATGTGATAAGTGCCAATCCTTAGGGAGGAAATTACTTATATTTAGACAGATTGCTGTTTCTAAATATTTTCCTACAATAGGAACAGACTCTATAACAAAGCAAGCCCAATCTATGGTGACATGAATATACATATTCTCTCTAATATATTTGATGAAGCTTGACTGTTATTGACTGCGTCAAATAATGATGTGATCAGACCATGCTCTGATGGCTACAAATATAATTTGAGCTTTTGCTATCCTTAGGATCACATATGCCAAGTTATATGGATTATATAGTCATCTAGATTTCCGTATATCAGGCCATCTTTGATTTTGCAGCATTACGTGAATATTCATAGTGAGAAGAGTCACGCTTGCGATGCCTGTGAGAAGAGATACTCCTCAGCCAAACAGCTTACAGCTCATATGGAGAGCTGTGGTAAGGTGTTTACATGTGCAATCTGTCACACTCCATACAGCAGTAAACAGGTGCTCGCTAAACACCAGCAGAGTCAGCATCCGGCCGCATACAGACACGCTAAATATCTCATCTCTGAAAATGGCAGGAATCAGCTGAACGCTCAGCAAAGTCTTGATGATGAGAAGAAAATCAATAAAAGAAGCGATACCAATATACCTGAGCCAATCAGGTGAGAAGGTCCCATAATATCAGCTATTCTTCTATATGACAGTGATGGAAATTGTAGTTTGCGCTTCATGTCTGGATATGAATGTATTAATTAATAGAGTTTTTCTCACCATACACTCACAAGAGCACAGATTAGACCTACAGGAAATGACTGTCCTGTGGTTAATATGCTTTTATCTGTGTCACTGACCGCAGGTTTAACACAGAAGAGATAGCTCATCTCATCATTCTTATTATCATATTTTAGAGCCTGTGATGAAGGTGCATCCGCTGCTGCCGCCGCCAAGCCCCAAACAATAATAGTCATCAATGTTGATCCCAACTCAGTAACGAACAATGAGATGACTGACACTGAACAACAGGCAGCTAAAGCTAATCCAGTGAGATCAAGAGTACTTGGTAAGAGCAGTGCAGAGCAGATGGTAAGACTGCTTCCTAAGCCTATAGACTGTAGTACATCACAGCAGTGCAGTCAACTTAACTGTGATGATAATATGGACATTAGTCATGAGCAAACGATGGGCTGGACTACAAGGGAATCATCCTCTACACAGACTGATATTATGAATGAGGCTGTCAGACACAGCGGTATTACCCTCGACTCTACTTCCTCCTCAAAAACAACCAGAAGTATATCCACTATGACAGATCCTACCCCAAAACCTAAAGCTAAGAAGGCGAGCCCAAGAAAAACTATTCAACACAGTAATAACAAACGCTCAACATGCAGAAAAAGAACTCGTGACGGAAACACGCAATCAACTTTGTTTTTGACATCCAATGAAACAAGTACATTTGGTTTTCCGCACGTTGTACCAGATTATCACTCAATTAATCAGGCATATCCTGGGTATGTCTTTCCTCCGATGTCTAACACTGTCTCCCTCGCCACAGGTAATCAGTCCAGTCTGACTCCCTGGTGTGATGAGTCAGCCTATGAGCCGCTGAGCTGCACACATCCTCAGATACCACAACATCATATAAACCCTCTCCAGTCTGCTGAGTTTGGTACTCAGGTAACCCCTCAGCAGACTATGGCATCTCAGACAGCGTCTAACACAGACCTCGGTACTCAGACTATGCTCTCAGCTATACTAGAAGGTATGGGCACCAGCTCCATCGAACTTCAGTGTGAACTTGGAAATCAATCTCTAGTTGACAATGCGATGTCGTTTGGAACTCAGACGTTTGGTACTCAGACATTTGGAAGCGTATCAGAATCTGAGATAGAGCCAAGTATCTCACAGATCGAGATGTCCTCATTTGGTACTCAGACCGCGGTGGACACTCAGACTTCCTCACTGCAGCTACCCAAGACTCCTCCGGTGGAGACGACTCCCACATTCCAGCCGATACCACTACACCAGAGCACGTCAGACTTTGCCATGCAGTTCCCTTATAATATGATGGATTTCGGCACTCAGACACCGATACCAGCCACTGACTTTTCGGCTAATGAGTTCACTTTTGATGATGACTTAGTTGATGCGGAGGTTGCCACGGGGAGTTCAGTAATACTTTCTCAAAGCTCAACCCAAACAGATTTAGAATTTCTTTTGAACAATATCCAAACACAAACTGAGAGTCTTTTTTGAGATGCAAATTCATATCGATTCTCATGTATAGATCAGAACAGTGAAGATTTGATGGCTCGTTATCAATTCAACCTCAAAATAAAATAAATTGGAAATGAGCAAACATTTTCATAAACATAACATCCTATCAAGGTTATGACGCCAACCCTTATAAAAAAAACTGCATTAATATACATGTATATAAGGTTTGCACTGTAGAGAATTTATCAGATCTGATGTTGTGCCACGTAACGAATTTAGAAAAATTTATTATACAGTTCATCCGCTTGGTTGTTAGATGGATGGATTTATTACTATCACTGACATTCGGTGTATACACTGGCAAAAGACAAAACATAGAAATAATCAGGTCTCTGTTGATTTTGCTGTTCTCTTCCTAGGATCCTCTGTGTTAGTTACAGATTTGTTTTTTTTACATTGGACTGTCAATTTCCATGTTTGAGCTTTCATCAAGCCGCTGATATACTGTTATCAGTTGAATATGCCACGGAAACAATCTGCTGCACAATATCCTCGCTATTTCTTCACTAATAGAAGACATATCACTGCTCTATAAGAACTGAATAATGACCATTTCTTTGTTTCCATCGATTTCAAGTTCATAATTCATTAGTTTTGTAACATCTTGAAACTTCTCATGAATAATTGCAAGTCTTCTAACAGAATGACTATTTTGATTATTACCTAGCGCATCTCATCAGTGCCTAGGCCTTGTTTCAATAACAATAATGATGACACTAAGTGAGTGATATGGTGAAGGCGCTCGGGCGTCACCGAGGACAAAGACCCCACACTAATACTAACCATCCTTTACAAAACCCACTCTTCCTGCCCTGTTATCACTGCAGTCTTTGTGTGAAAGTAATGAAAGGCAGCAATGCTGCTCTATGAAAATTTTATAAGACTTGTATCTTAGTGAATCTGACAGTAATATACCGCTAATGACCTATAAATAGCGAGCTCGCGTGGAGCTTATCATCATTCTACCTCGTCACAGCAGTCTCAGTACCATCTTATCTACAGGCAGAGCTGTCGCAGGATGAACAGAAAATGTGACATCCTAACTTGTGAGACTTTAACCATATTTTTCGCATTTATCTGATATCTTATTTATCTTTTGACATAATTTGCTACTGTGTTATAATTTTTATGGACATAACTGTAAAATGAACTTTTTAAAATATTTTAGAGCCGTGGTAATATTGATTATTTTTTCGGCTGGAGAATTTTTTTCGCAAACTGCAGCCCGCAACCTTGAGGTCTTTCAACGCTCGAATCAATTTAGTAAAATTCATGGTCACCCTAAATATCATCATAAGGACAGAATTGAAGATTTTTCACCAAGCCTTGTCCTGTTGTGTTGTGACGTTGTTTGAACTCAAACGAGCAGCACACCAGGTCACGGGTTCAAGTGATAGCTCAGCAAAAAATCTCTATCGCATCTTATCGATTGTTTCACAGGAGAAACAATCAAATGTCATTGTTGTTTTAACAAGCAGGGATAAATGAACGATACAAATAGCGAAATGTTTATATGTAGGCTATAATCATATACTATAATCATAATACCTTTGACACGATTCAAAATATGATGCATTCATCAAAAGTTGTTTGCTTTCGATGGAATAATCTGTTTATTATTTTTGTGAATTCAACCAAATGATGGCTAATGTGATTTTACTTTGGTGCCAATTTTGAAATTTTTGGTGTTGGAAGATAGGGGCCTGATTCGACGTTAGAACAGGTAAGGTTTGTATTTGTCATGAGGGGAAAAGCAGCATTAAGTTCCAAATTCCTCAAATTCATTGCTGTATTATGTTGATGATAGTGATGCTTATATTCAAATGTCAACTTGTTTTGAGTTTGTCATATCATAGAGCCTACTGAGGAATCAAATCACCACTGTTTCAGGGTGGCGGCATAGAGGTTTGAGCGCTGACGCAATTAGACGAATCGCACTCCAAACCATTTAGTAACATGACAGTAGAAGTGATGTATTGTCACTGTGCTAAGTGTCATCCTCGAAATATGACAAGATTCAGAAAGCGAAGCTCTGACAAAAGTTGCTGAAAAGTTCAGCTAGGTTAAGAATAGATAATGTATAAGCTTGAGTGTTTTAGGATAGCGTCAATGTAGATGTTCAGCAACTTGTGTATAAGAGAGATATTGTCATCTATTGTATAATTTTCCATGGATTATGAGATGTTTCCTGGCATTCTGAAGCTACTTGCACTCTGAATCAATAAAGTGTTCTAAGGAACTATTTGAATTGAAGAGATGAAACTTTTAAATCATTTATTACATATATAGAGTTATATTCTCACAACAATAAAGAAGATAACTTTAGCGAACAAATAAGTCTGAGATTTGATGTACTTGAATATAATTAATTAGGTACATTAGCAAAGTTGAATATGAAAATGTACACAATGTATTCAGGCATATTGATATTGAATACAGATATAGCATAGAATGACTTTGTTCCCTCTGACCTGGTTGCATAGCAATGATGCAGAAGTCGGGTAACAGCGCACCAGCCGATGCATTGATACTCTGATACTTTGATACTCTGATACTTTGATACTCTGATACTCCGATACTGATACTCTGATACTCTGATACTCTGATACTGATACTTTGATACAATATTTATCAGTTTGTGAATGTGTAAAAACTGAAATTATGAACTAAACTAAGGCGATATAACAGTCTACAAATTTCTATAAGCAAACCCAGAACTATGTATCTCCTTGCATTAATCATTTCCTCAGTGCATTGACCTACCATCTTATGTTATAGATTATCACCATATTCATTCATGAAATAACCCTTTGCTTTGTATAATATCGGCTTCAGGACAAGGGGCATTAACCTAATAAGTGAACAAACAAAATTATTTTTACTGAATAGAAATGGAAAGCTCTCCAACATGCTCAACAAAACTTTGAATAACATTGGTACTGACTGACTCCGTATGCTTCCGAGAGAGGTGAATGCTCTGGCGGTTGTATCGTTGGAGTTAAAAAAATTTGTACTAAGTTGTGTACATCTCTGTCCAAAGTTCATTCAACGTTTCATAACTAAATCGATGTGCCTGGGCATCAGATGTGATGAGTTGTGTAATTAGCTTTAGAATGATTGTGTAAATCTGAGCGGTTTAGATCCTGTTTCTTTATACTCCACCAGCCAATGAGCCGACCTTGGTGGCCTTTGATTTCCCAGGACCAGAATTATACACCTTTGTGCAGTCGTGCATATGCACCTGCAACCCAACCACATGATCAGGAAAGTGTTTTACAGCTCCATCACTGTAGGGATAGGAGAAAAGAGTACAGGTGACATCATGTGTGGAACGAAAAATGTAATTCAATTAAGGAATGATTTTATAAGAGACATAACTATTCATTCACGATTATACATGTCCATATAGGTGATTGATTACTAGTAGTTCAATGACATACTAATGTGTGTCACATCGAGGAGTTTCTTGGTCTCATGATTGCACATCAAGTAGGTCCAGCGCCACCAGGACAATCATAACAGTAACCCACACAAACCAAAACAATAAAGAATTGAAGTGTTGTAGCAATGGTACATTTGTTAGGTGAAAGTAATTTTGTGTGTTTTGAGATTTCCTAAGGATACTCTCAGTCTCAATAATGATATTATTAATCGTCAGCATGACAATAGAGAGGGAAGTTCTGAAAGTCTGGACTTATCACCAAAATCAATTTATTTAAACTCGAATTGATTAAAATCTCTTGCACTTTTTGTTTTCTTTTTCTTGCCGATTTTCTCAATAAAAGTATGTCATGATTTAGGTAAAAATAAAAAAATTGTCATGTTAAATGTTGTTGAGATAATCACAACCAAAAAAACTTATAGAAATTCAGGGGTCAGCCATATACACATTGATGCTATCAGTCGATAACATAGACATTGGTTTTCAGCTCTAGATGAAAAATTATCCCATAAGTAGTCTGCCATTATGGATAAATGAGTAAGTCTAGTAGTACTGACATTCTGACACCGTGTACCAAACTATCATTGTACACAAAATATGGTCAGCTGTCCCGTATCACTTATCAGAGCAGCTCAGCTGGTCTATGAGCAAGAGATGCTTTTATTGTGGCCAGATAAGTATGACATAATTAATAAAAAATATACACTAAATATTTTCATTTCTGATAAATTGGTTTAGAAAGTTTACTATTTACTATTACTCTATCTGTAAAAGATGGTCAAGAAACCTCAGCAGAAGGTATAAGCATAACAAGTTACGCTCAGAAACATCGATCAATGGTGGAGGCTTTCTGAATTTCTAGTTCTTTAAGTTGCAAGGAACTGAAATCTCAGCGCTTCAATAATTAATGATCATCATTACAGCAACAAAATCCCTTGACCCCTGTCACAGAGCAACTTATGTATATCCAGAATATGAGTTGTATTCATAACCAACTTTTCCGGCCACTAAGATATCCCTGCTTGGTCACTGGGTAGTGACTGACTTGCACAAAATTACTCAACAACAAAACAGGCAATGGAGGCAGACGAGAATATTATTCTCATGTGATAAAAATGCAGACAGGAACAATATGATTCCCCCCTTCGTCTGCAGACTGCATTGCAAAAATTCTCAAAATCAGGTGCAATACTTGCAAGACTAGAGAATTTTTGTAATTTAACCGCTCATTACACAGCAAACATTAAAATTTTTATGAGATGCTTGCTCTGTGAGGTATCACTTTTGATGATGAATTTTGCTGAGATCAGCATTTACAAAAATAAAGTAACAGCTATAGCAACGGTATATAATTTAGATTTCCCATTTTACTACGTTCAACAAATAATCTCATATTATATTATGCTTAATCAGTCTTATTATTTTTTTTTCGACCGAGAGATTGAGGTGGAAGATGTTTAGAATGCCTAGTAATATACTAAACAGGAAAATTCATTGCGGAATTGAATTTTTTTAGAATTTTCCTTTGGGATGACAAAGACACACCCAGCAATAATAATTAAAATTCCATATTAATTAAAATTTTGCTTTTTTTAAATGCTTCATCTAATTCTAGATTTTTATTTATAACGCTTGTACTGGAATTAATTTTGAAATCTAAGAGCTGCTGACATTTATTTTCATAGGTTTAATTATTTTGAGACAGGACACGGAATTAAATTTGTATGTACATTTAATTTTAAAGGGAAGCTTACTCTTAGTGTCTATATTTTTAATTGATTGTTCGTTGAAAACAGGCTGAAAAGATTTGTAGGGCTAAACGATTAAAAGTCTCACATTATTGTCACAGTATACGAGAGAAAACCAGTTTAAAACTTTGTTCCTCAGTATTAAATATATGCTCAACGAAACATTCAATTTTGTTTAGTCTATAACTGGACTGAATCTTCAGCAAAGCATACTGCTGTGACTGTGCAAACATACAGCCCTTTTTATATTGGTAATTCAAAATTTAAAGTATTGACAGAGAGCTATTGAATATTAAAAAAAACAATCAATGGTCAAGGTGTCAACAATATCCATTTAATTTATAGGTAAGAAAATCTAAAAAATGGGTGATAGATAAACATTAAAGCTGCTCGATTTACTAACATGGCACACATTTATTTCCCATTTCTATCTATTATATAATAAATTGTTGATGACATCAGAACTTTATGGATTTACAAATTTTATCATTATATCCATGGATACCATTCTGATCACGAATACTACAAAGGACAATTTATGAATGTTTATTTTGGCTCATTATAGAAGATAAAACTATCAGCAAATCAATTTTTTATTGCCTGGTATTTAATTTTCGATCTCTTATTCATTTGGCTTTTAAGTTGTGCCAAAAGTCCACTGGAGGACAAATTATATTACAATATCAATAAACTATGTGTATCCATGTTGATATTCATCCTCGACAAATCGTCTCTGTGTATACTTGAGATTTGTACCTAAGCCGTACGGACTGTATTATAGATATATTTCATAATGTCTATCTACTTCCCTACCTATATTTTGCAAGAATGAGTTTTAGTGATTTTTCCTACTCTAGACAAGGACATCCAATAACTATGGACTAGCAATCTCCCCCTCCTTAGGTATGACTCTGAAGACGGAATCTGTTGCAAGAATTAATTTTTTTTGCAAAATTATCCCCGTGTCACAATGAACCTTATTGGATGTCATCTTGATAATAATAAGGAAAGCCAGGAATAAGATGGTGATTCATTCCGAACGCCTTTGCTGAGCAAAAATGCATAATGTGACCCCAACCCTAAACCTCCCATTTGTTCATATGCATGTTTGAATAGCCACAGTTTTGCTGACAGGCAAAACCTACTCTTTGTGAATCATCTCTGTTCCGAAAAACTTGATACATGATCATTCCTGCATGATTAAACACCTACGTAGAATTCTGAAGAATTGTACGACATCGCACTGGGTGGTGGCCGTCATCGGACAGAGTAAACATCTAGGTAACCACCTGTGGTTGTAACTAGCTGACCTCTCAGTGATCGCTCGGCTGATTCATCCTCACATCAACATCTGTAAACAACAGAATAAATGTACTTTATATCTATGATATTAGCCGTTGTTGGTACAAATGCCACATCATTAAAATTAATGCTTCACAATTCACTTACCACCGATCCTTATCTCGCCAATGATTCAAACACCGCACAAAGCAGACTGGTGATTGTAAACAAAAAAAGATTCCGCCAAGTAAGGTTAATATTACGTTATGAAGCAGACAAGAATAAATGTTGGCCAAAAGTTACAATTAAATAAACAGGCTACGAGCAGAGCTAAATAATTTTGTGGCCGTGAAATCAAAATGGTCCCTCATATTTATTCATGATCTGCTATTCTAACTTGTTGCATTTCAGCCTTTAACTTTTCAGCCTTGTGGGTAGGACTGTGTGTGCTTTACATGTCCGGTCTCTTGTTAATCCTATCATGTAGATTATATTATTCTCTTTACAAAGAAATTACCATGGGCCACAAATATTATTCTGAAATCTTTTTTTTTTCTATTGCTGACTGTCAGCACTTGGTCATACATTTCCCAGCTGTAAAACTCCAGGAACTCAATTCATTTCTAGTTTGAAAGAACGATTAAAGATTGTCCAAACTACCTAGATTTATTGGATTTATCCACTTTAAACGAATAAATTATTTTACTTGGGTGTCACTAGTAGTGAAGTAGAATTCTTGAAGTTTCGGCTGGAAAGAAAATCACAATTCAACCAAATCAACATGCATGTCGCAACAATCCAATTGTAACATCACGCAAATTTTAACCACAAAGTTCTCACGTGGTTTTATTGTGCTGCAAAAAATTAAACAATGATAAATCGGTTTTGTCAACAAATTTGTTAGGAATAATTAAGATGTAAAATTACTTTAACAAACCTACGGACATATTAACTATCCACCACCACTGAAATATCAACCTTAGCCATAATACGACATTGATTTTACCAGACTGAGGTAACTATCTTAAGAGAAACAGAAATACTTGGAAGTCATCAATCTTTTATAATCGACCAAAGGCTTGCGTTTATTGAAATGTGCTTTAAACCTCGTTATAACATCCGACAGGGAATGTAAATCAAACTGCTAATAGTTATGTGTGCGAGAGATTAAACACACACAAAGAAGATGTCACATTTTTGGAGATGGTTGATTTGCGTTGAATAATTTAGCATTCCATTAATTCACAATCATAGGCACACATTTCACCTGAGATAAGCAGTGACGTCATAAATGACGATGTTTTAGCAGCGGATGGCTTATAGTTAGCACAGGCTAACAGTCCATAACTGTGCTACAATAAAACGTAGTGATTTCAGATGGTTACAGCTTTACCCACAGAGTAAAGAGCAGCTGTCAAGTTTGGAAATTTTTGGGGGAAAATCGTGTTTTTTTTGTTGTTGCTGGTCTTTGCCTGCCCTAGAAAAGGGGTGCCAACAATATCCAAGTTAAGTTTGATCTTTAGAATGCTCAGTCTGAGAGTTAGATGAAAGTTCTTAACGCAAGCAGGGCAAAGGCAAGGTAAGCAAAATGAACCACTGGGAACACAGCATAGAAAACATTTTCAGAAGATTCTTGAGTCAGCCTCCAAAATCCTTTTTCTCCATGGATAAAAAAAAACCACCTAATTTAATAGCAGTTACAGGATAATCGGAACATACTTGTATTTACAATAACCGGCTAATGGGCTAAATTGACACCCCAAGTGTGCTCTGACCTGCCTGCAAACTGAGAACAACTTGGCAGCAAATACAGCGGTCGGGCCCTTAAGGCGCTGTCATTTCTCAGTCTTCGAACGGAGACAGACTTGCGATTTTAACCCCCCACTTTTTTAAACCTATAATTCTCATGAACAACTGTGAAACAATTTTTAGACTAGTAGGCTTGTCATAGAAAAAAGAAGATTTAAAAACACTAACAAGTTCAATTTTCGTGATAAACATTTACTTTTATATCATACTTACAATCTAAGATACAAAGTTTCTGCTACATACAATTCTTTACCGTTACATTTGAGATCTAAAGAGAAGTTCAGCTCATTTAAAACATTACTATTCAACCATATATTATCTACTTGACCAACAGCATTGATGATTATTTCCTTTCTGTTTCTTTTTTCCTGTTTCAATTTTATTTTCTGGCACTGAGTGCAAAACATTTCCAATGAGAGACTTTGGTTGCCAATCAAAGTATATATATGACAATATATAAATGAGTATATATGCGTGTGTGTTGTATATTGTATATTGTATATTGTATATTGTATATTGTATATTGTATATTTTATATTGTATATTGTATATTGTATATTGTATATCGTGTATTGCATATTGTATAAGGAAAAATAGAAATATTAAATATAAAACAAAATCTCTCCCAGTTAAGGCAATCTCTGAGGCACCATGAGGTCAGCCTTTTCTGCACTGAAATTCCACCAATTAATGTCTAAAAGCAGCGCTGATTGCCAAAGGAGAGAAAAATAAGGCCTGGCGCCAAGTTTATCATTTTCTACAACTTTAAAAATTGGATCAGCCCACTTGTGGCTGGCAATCGATTAAAAAGACGGAAATATCTTGTCATCAGTAGCAAATTTATCGCCAATAAATGCCGATAATGTAAAAATTAATTGAAACAATCACTTTAAAACAGAAAGAAATTATTACCGTAATTTGAGCTTAATCATGTTTTGGTCAGAAAATGGCAGATCGGAGGAGGCGTGTAGGCTGATATTACCCCAGCTCAAATCAAGGGTTGTGTCTGTTAATAAGGGCACACTGTCTCTGTGATAGCATGTTTAGGGATATTGTGCGAGATGAAAGAACCATAAAATGTGCTATATCCTTATATGTGATGTTACAGATGGCTGCAGGTACTTGGCTGTAATGACCATGGCCATTCTGGTAGATCATTAATAACCTTAGTCTCTATAAATCAGTAAACTGAAGTGGTATAGCGTCTTATGGTATGCAGCTATGAATCTTTAATAAATCCACACCTAGAAACACTTATAGAATAAATAAAAAAATATTCAGCTGAATAATTTATGTTGACAGTGCTGTCAGAGCTTCAAAATACGCTATTCCTTTGATTTAGGACGATCAGGAATATTCCACAATGCAAATTGCAATCACAGCAAATCAACTTTATGAAATAATCATCCCAATTTTTATAATTGTCTAAACAATTAAATACCTTCCCGTCAATTATTATTTGGTATATCATATATTGTATATATACCTACAAGTCAATCACCTGGGAATAAAGTCTACCCTCATAAATAACGAATTCTGTGAATTTTGGTTTGTGGTTATTTTTCTTTGGATTTTTGCAAAACCAGTAGGAGAACATTTCATTTCATTAATAATGAGAACAAAATTGAAAAAAAGATTTTTAGGAAATTAGTTGCTTTTCATTAACAAAAACTCAGGCAAATGGACAACAAAATAAATGGATCTAGTTGAAATGAGTAATTAAATATCTAGTACCAGGCCGAACCAGGCAGTGCCTGGTCTCTGGATTATCATCGAGCAATGAGCACCATGAATTATGAACACACAGAAAATTACCAAATGCTAGAGGTTAATTCGGTGAATTTTAATTCTACTTATTATTACATTTTCTTCACTTATTTATTGACAATGGATTTTTTAAGGCTCAAATTTAACTTAAGTTCTGTGAATTATTTAATGGTGTGACTGCTGTGAGTGCCTGGGGACACACAAAGGCCTTCGGCTGGAATCCGCGAAGCCATCTCTTGGCTAATAATTCTAATTCTATGTAGGATTGGTTGTACTTTTAGGTACATTTAGGTATGTACCATCAAAACCCACCTTTGACAAAAGCAAAATGCCAAAGTCCAATGTTCATACTACCCAGCTCCTGTGACACCCATATCTTCTGGTCTCAGCTTGTAAACCACGTTATGTTTACCTTCTTTCAATTTAACACACAGAAAATAAATACTCAGGCAATGAGCTATTTTTCTGTGTGAACCATTGGGCAGAAAACCAGAAAGGAAGAAGTGGTAAATTTTCTCAGCTTACATGTTCAATTTGTAAATTATTTCTATTTTCTTTGTAAAAGATTTGTACATATTTGATTGTAAAGTATCGTATCATGATATTTTACAATGCATTCTCGGATATTTATTAAAGGATTAGGTGTAGTGTAATCCCTTGTTCAAGATAGGGATGATAACAAATTTTTTAATATTGCTAATAGTAATAAGACAACACCAATATAATGACATCTAGATGATGGTCCCTCTATGTAAATTAACAGCTAATTTATAAAACCTCTGGTCCACCATCAATCATGAAAAATAAAATTAGTCTTTCTTGCATAGAACGAAAATCGCTAAAGCATTTATTTATCTTCTAAATAATCACTAAATAGCAACCCTTTTAAAGTTTGGGCCAAAAATAAGTTATAGCAGGAGTGATCAACTTAGCATTTTGCTTGGCTCAGACTAAGCAACACTACTCTCTATAGTGAGAGCGGAGAATGATGAAACCAGCCACCTCCTAAAAACTGTGTATGTTGTGGTCATACATACATATCTTCGATATCTCAGGTTTGGGTTTGACCCATTACAACATTTCAATCAACAAAATACAGAATTCAGGTTTCTGGCTAAATAATTAAATTCCCATATGGTTTTTGAGTAACTGATGTATTTCTGCTTCAAAAGGCACATTAGTTTAATGAAACTTTGAACTTCCAGCTAAAGCCAATAAGCTAGTTTGAGACAGGTTTTATCCTATGACATGATTTATTATTGGGTTATAATACACCACAATAATCCTAAGACTTCTTGACATGAATATCAGCCTCACATCACTGCATTAAAATCTGTAGCCATTAAATAAACTGGCATAATGTGCATATCCTGCTTCAGGCCTTTATGAGACGAACCCTTGGTTGGAGGTCGTCGCTTCCCATACCCAACTGTCACAAAGCATGTGTAACTCAGAACGATGGCACAAACGGATATGGAACTATAAATATATACATAACTTACCATTTGCATGTTGGAGTGAACGATATTCTTGTGTGAGCTCTGATAGGTCTTTCTCTCGTAGCCGGTACGATGGCCATTTTCTGTAGACTGGGTGTAGGCTGTTAGGTCTGGTTGAAGTAGCAGGAGGTAAATTGAATGTGAACTTGCTTCAGGAATGATGTGATATAAATTGCCTGACCATGGCAATGGATGGTGCTTTAGTATCACTGGCTAGATTGGTTCTAAGTCCCATGTGATGTCATAGCGAATAATTTGCAGCTCAGTAGTCAGGATCTCTTATTTGTGTGGGCGGATAATGGATTCCCTATTCCCATTATTCTCCGTTTTACAATGATAAATGGGTTACACAAGTATACGAATAAGGGTCAACTTGACAAGATGTGATGGGGTTATATGCAGATCAATTGTAAAAATAGAAAATGTAAACCATGACAGCACTGTGTCTAAGCTAGGAGTGTTTTACTCCTCGGTTAAGCAACTAAACCTCTTGTAGACTTTGCCAAAGAATCATGTTCATGGTATTCCAAAAAAACATTGAGGCTCATCTGCATTTTTGCATGGTCAGCATTCTTAGCTTTGTCCAAAATTTGTCCTAAATACGCCCAAGAGCAGACCAGTTAAGAGACAGGGCTAAATAACAAGAATAGGCCCCATTAATCCCGCTTGTATTGTTGTTTATGTGAATCTCATCAAACGGAAGGAAACTAAATTCCTTGCGCTCAAATGGGTTCTCATGAATTCAGTTTTTTCACAACAGGATTATTCAAAGATTGACAGCACCAAGATCTTGCCCTGCCTACTGTACATAAATTTCACCATTTATTGTACAAACCTGGGTCCAAAAGAAGGGCATACTAAAACCCAAAATAGGAATGTGCAGTGAACACCCCTTGAATTATCGATGATTAGGCGCATGATTAGGCGGATGATACGGATTATTATTATTCTAGCATCTTTTCTTTTCTAATCGATTGTCCAGGCAAATCATTATGTTAGGCCTCACTGGTACAATGGCTTGACATTGATCACCGTCTCCTCAGGTTATCACTTATAACAAATTTCTAGGGCAGTGCCTTGCTTCTCTATATCTTTTGCACACTTTAATAGGTGGTAAGAGATTTGTTCTTCATTTCAAAGCATTATTAACAGTGCTAAGCCACACATCGCACTTGCAGGTCATAGCTCAGTCTGTATAACATGGGGAAATTTCATAAGTTTCATAGTTCAAAAATATGCCACCACATAAAAGTGATTTCATGAGGAAATTCCAGAAGCTGACACAAAACACTTATAGAGAGCGGAATCATCAGGAGAGAGTCACAATCAAACATTAACCAAATCTGTAGGTTTTAATGGACAGTAGTGAATTGATAGGAATGGGTAGGTTGATAATTCCTAATTTATGCAAAAGTTAATTAACAAGAGAAAATATATATCAGATTTATTATAATACTCTGTGTGTTTTATGGTGCACATTTTCCACCTACTAAATGTAGGTTGATGGTTGACATGAAGTATGTTGTAAATTATTTGTTTGGGACTCAAACATTTACCGTATTATCATTAAATCTATGGCCAAAAGCGATCTATAAAAGATGGAAAGACCTTCCATTTCACCTTGACCAAAAACCATTTTTCCTCTTGAGTATTTGCTTTTCTATGGTCTTGTACAATTGTGCCGTTATTTGATCGAAGTGGTTTTGGCCACTTATTCTTCCGCTGTGATTGCGATGCTTCAGTGCTGTTGACAGAGAATAAACAAAAAAACAATCCTGCCCGAATTGAGTTGGGACCAAACTGTATTGTCATATCTGATATTGTAAATACCCAACAGCTATTATATTATAAAGCTTTTTTTAATTCAATTACCCACAAACATAACTTTCTTTTGATAAGGTTTCGATGTTATTATCCGTATACACATTCCTATCTTTTTCTTAAAGAATTTTGCTGATTCATTGAGCATTGAGTCGATGGTTTTAGCTGATTCATTGATTGGACCGTGCAGTAATGCACATGCACACGTGATGCAGCATGCACATATTCATATTATGCAATTAGAGAGCACACCTCTGAGCACTGATTTCATGGTCTAGACTTCTTTTTGAGGAAATTTGGCATTGGAATGGCTATATAAAAGGAGGGAAATCATTTTCTCATCACTCAAAGCCAGAAACTGACAAACAAGGGAGGAGACTTAACGCTTTCCATTGCTCCGCACAAACACAAGGCAAGTAGCTCAGATATATAATAGTGATCAACAGATGCATCAAGATAAATGAGATGCACGATTTATTAACGCATCAAAAAACTTTTAAACTATTGTCTTGCATTTGACATATTCAGTTTCCCGAAGTCCTACCAGATTTCACATGATAAATTTTGTGATGATTATTGTAGATAATTATCACTATGGGTCATGTGGGCAAACAGAATGAGATGGTGTTTACAGATAATGTGGAATACGGCATGCTCAATCTCATCATACACGCGCCTCGCCACTTTCAACCGTGTGAAGGCAATAATACCGAATATCTGACAATAAAGGGGAGTATGAAAATACGCTGTGATGACATGTCAACTGATATCTCTTCCTCAAGATATGTTTAATTTTCTGTGGATCTACATGAGAACTGATATCGATTTTAAGTAAACTGCATTGATTTTGGAAAAAGAATGTCTGTAAAAATATGCTAACTTTATACTGAAATATGTGATACAATATAGAATACTTTTTCTTTATACCGGGCTCCCAAATGTTTTTCTTTGAAAAATCATCGTAAGACTTATTTGAATCCAGTTATGGTAAACTTATATAATTTTATAAACGTGTTGTGATTTACAATAAACCTCTGATACATATCATACTAAAATTTGTTTTCATGAATAATAAGACACAGGACACTCCTGAACAACTTTTTCCTAGAGGAAGTTATTCCAGTACATCACACTGCTGATTTTAGGTGGAACAAAAATACATACACATATCAACACTGAGGAATAAGACAGGCAGGAGTAGGAGGTGGCTCAGTTGGTTAGAGCGCCGGACTTCAACACACAAGTGTTGAAGGTCGTGGGTTCGAATCCCACTGCAGTCCATCTTCTACTGGGGATTGGTTGGCCCCCAGGTGTGCTACGACCTGCCTGCAAACTGCAAACTGAGAGCAAATCGGCGCAGATGCTGCGGCCTCGCCATCAAGGCACAAACACCCATGCCTCGGGATGGGCGAGTGATATGGCATCCGATTTTTTTAATGAGATGATTACAGAAAAAATTCAATACATGACAAAATATCACAACTACATGTTTACAGTTTACATAGCAAAAACAATCTGTTTAAACTTTCTACGCGCTATTTGCTAACCCCGAGAGACAATTTTTTATGAACAATTGGTATTAGCTCATAGCTCGAACTAGGTTCATGTATATAACAGACGTGTCAAGGGGATGTTCATCATTTCATCTTGATAAACCAACATATTTTTTCAGAGTGGTCAATACTGGATGCGGCCTCATGCATACATACATTCATTGGAGGGACCCATTTCTTGCTATAAGCCTGTCCTGTGCACTCCACCCACCCTCTCCACTGTTATGTTATCCAGTGAAGTCATTATAAAATATATTTATATGACGCTCTCATGTCTCTGCTGCATAAGGCCACTTGGTATAGCCCACCAGAGACTTATGCTGTATCATGTAGCCTATGTGTTGGCTTTGATTGGTTTCAACCCATCCAATCAATCAGAGCCGGCACATTGGTTGGTCATGGCTATAGACTCGACTGGTCACTGGCGGCCTTATTAATTATGATCTGCTGGGCTATGGGTTAAATAAACTGGATGTTGTCATCAGGGGTGATGCATAGTTAAATAGCTCTCCTATGTTTTCAATGTATGGAATATTTTGTACATGCTGAAGTGAAACGTATTCAATCTAAGGCAATGGATGGGCTTTTCATCAACTTGAAATCTATAAACTAAGGTACAAAACCCCTATTTGACCAATCATGGGCCTCTATTTGACCAATCATGGGCCTGTTGAACCACTGCTCGTAGAAAAATAAATTACAAATTTGATCAAAAACAAGCTGGAATAGGCGAGATATTGCATTGGTGAGTTGAAGAATACTATGGAAATATTCTCAAATGTGTATAGAATTGAAATTCGAAAAATAAAATGATATAAAATCTAAAGCTTAATGCATTTATAGCCTTCAATGGTGTCCATGTTGGCAATGGAAATGTGCAGTAAAAATGGGGGAAAGTTCGATTGGTGCTCTTTCCAGGCCTGTTAAAAAAGTTTTCAATGTTTAGGAATTGACAGAAATGATATATATCAAAATACAGGATTTGAGCTACATTTTGAGTGGTTATTCATGGTGAGTATCACGTTTTGAAGCAGGCTCTTGGAGCTAGCAAGACAGCATGATACATATATAACACAATGGGGAAATAAATAGAGGTATTGTACAATACCTCTATTTATTTCTCCATTTAGGGTCTAAATTATGGCTATAAATAACTTGCAATATTTTGGCTCAGAGTTTCAGAAACAAGGCTTAAGATTGGATCTTCTGGACAGCAGTCTAAAGCCTGAGAGACCCATGTTTAGCTTTGATGTCAAACATGTGAAAATCATTCATGCCGGTTACATAAAAAAAGTTTAACTTTTTTTAACTAACAGTTACACAAAAGTATAACTTCAAACAGTTATACTTTTGTGTTCACAAATTATCAAAGCTAAAGAGTTAGAAACTGGGTGGTATGGGAGCATATATATCACTATACACCCTGGCCTATCCATAACTGCTTATACTAACTCCCATTATGATTGTGCTACAGCCAAAAAGTCATCATCCTTCAGACTATATACTAGAAAGACATCCCAATACCCTCCCACAGCATCCCCCCACACTTCTAGTACCACCAGCACCTACCTGGGGGCCTGGCCACCTGTGGCTTCTCCCTGTGCCATATGCTAATCATAACACCCATTGCATTGCCTCCAAGTGGTGATGTTTTGGTATTTCTTATTGTTTTGGTTGTATTTCTGCATTGACTGCAGTGCTACCAGAGACTATAGATATTCTATAGTCTCTATAGTCTCTGGTGCTACTAAAAAACTAAAAATATTTCAACTGCTAGTGAAATAATATAAATGTACTCGCTGTACTACAACCAGCAATCCACTCTTTAGCATGGACTTTCTCTTTTTCCCACAATGGATTTCAGACTTCTTAGAAAGACTTAGCAATGAGTAGCGAGTCAACTTCAAACAGTTATACTTTTGTGTTCACAAATTATCAAGGCTAAATTAATCTTACCTCGAATCTTTTACCTCGAATCTTTTACCTCGAATCCTACCTCAAATCTTACCTCGATGATGTAGAACACTCTAATAAGGCCCTAGGGCATAAAGGGGAGTGCCTCATATATTTACCATCTGTGAGCAAAAAACCAGTGGTTTAGGCAGGGGTAACAGCATATAGCCGTCATTAGGGTTGAGATTAATTAGATGAGATAGTGAGTATTGGATGGCCCAAGCCTCAGGTCTCTTACAGTCCTGGGCAAAAAACTGTTGTGCCTGTGGTACAGTTTGGATGAAGCAAAAATTTCTGTTGGTTCTCCCCGCATAGCAGCTCTTGTCACCATGCATACGTGACAAGTCTCCCTTTTTTGGTAGGGAGCCTCCCAGTTTTTAGGGGTATTTTCCACCTCCTCCCTATCTCCCTTTTTCCTCCCTTTTTCAGCTTCCTTCACCCAGAAGACTTTTTAAGCTTCTCGTTGCAAGAAAAACCACGCTTTGCTACCCCCACAGTCATATACCTATATGTAATTGCCTATAAATATACTATCTCTCCTCGTTCGTATAAAGTGCAACACTATAATTTATAAAATGAGGTAAAATTATGCATTTCATAATATGAACGCTCAAGTTTTGGCTTAAAATAAATGATAACAAGGGCCAAATTACACCTTCACTGCGGGACGCGAAGAGTGGTACTCCGGGTCGGGAGTTCGTCCGCGGAGAGTCCTCCTGATTTCTGGGTCTACCAACTTTTCATGTATGCACCATGGTGGCGTTGGCTCGGTTGTTGATGACCTCGTCGTACGCTGAGGAAAGGGGCCTCATGTTTTTCTTCATCAGAGAGGATTCTCATCAGCAAAGAGAGTCTGTGGTTTTTTCACCTGTCTTTGAGGGTCTGGAGTTCTAGTTGGGAGCGTGCGTCCGTTATGCCGCGCCTTCCTTTTATGCCTTTGACAAAGCGTATAGCCTTGCTTTGTGTCAGCTCGATTTCTTCTGCTGTAGAGTTGTCTGCTGGATCCCAGAGAGTTTCAGCATATTCTAAGACAGGCCTGCACAGACTGGTGTAAGCCAGCAGTTTGGCTTTCTCTTGGGCATTGTGGACAGCAAACTTTATACTTCCTAGGACTTTGTTGGCAGTATTCACTTTGGCTGTGATGTGTCTGTTGAATTTCAGGTCTGGCTGAAATATCACACCTAGGTATGTTGTTTCTGGGACAGACTTAAGTGGGACACCACCCAGTGTATAGGTGGGCAGCACTCTACTGTTATTACCAAAGATGATGACTTCACATTTGGTTGTGTTGAAGGGCATCTTCCATCTTTCAGACCAGTCATGAAGGGAGTCAATGTCGTCTTGGAACTTCTTCACATTGTCGTCATTCCGGACAACAGAGTATAGAGTATAATAAAATACCACATGAATTTACGGTCCAATGAATGAAGTTAATTGGTTCACTAGTACCATACCACCCTCCACCTTTAACTCATATATAGCGCTAAACTGACATTAATGTATTGTAAAGACAGGAATGCAAATGATTGTTGTTAATTGCCCAGTGAATAGGTTGTGAATAGGCCTCTCCCTCGCCTCCTCTATCTACAGACTAGGGAGCACAGGTATGGAATGGGTTAGTGATACAAAGTACATTGGTGTTATTTTGCAATCTGACCTTAAGTTTGACCAACATATGACGCTTAAGAAGGAGAAGGCTTCAAGTCACTTGGAGCCATCAAACCCATCTTACATGATGGTCCACTGGGAAGGGCGCTTTCTGGCATATACAAGTCCGTGTCATCCCGTTCTGGAGTACGCTGATACGATCTGGTACCCCACACTTAATAAGGATATTGAGTCTCTCGAGATGGTTCAAAATGGAGCGATCAGATTTGTAAGGTGCCCCGAAGGCAGAGAGAGTGTCACAGAGGCTGGCTCTGAACTTGACCACCATCTCTAAAACAGAGGAGAAAAAATCATAGACTGACTCTGCTCTGATGAAAATACTCCAGGATACTTACTTACTTGAAGGTTGATCGCCAACTTCTGTTAGAAGGTTGTGGCAATATGGCATTTCGTCTGTCCGTCTCCGTTCAGGGTATGCAACGTAGGGTAGGTAAATTGATCACCATCAACCTTGTAGCCTGCCACTGGGGGTCCCTCAAGGATGAGGAAAGACATAACACCTTTGGCTCAGGCCTACGATGAAATATCCATGGACCCCCCCCCCCCCCCCCCGTAAAGGAGAACTACCAAATACCCGCTGATGCAGAAAGAACAGCAGTTTTCTGTTACCCCTGTAGTCCAAAAAACCATAACACACTGTTAACCAAATGAGGCACTCTTTTTACATTAATGTTCTTGAGTGTACGATGTCGTCAAAGGTATTCAAAGTGATGATCATTCAAATTGAGTTGACCGAAATAATAATATTGATAACCCTAAATAGAACTATTATCCTTGTTGTGAATTAAACAACAAGAAATGAATTGTCAAACTCAAACTGATCCACAAGGCACTAAGTACCATACTGTCCCTTGATCCAGTTAAAAAGGGGCCTGTACAAATCATAATTATACTGATCATCACTGTTAGCCTTTCTATTTCACTTCACTATCCATCCAGGGAGGGTATATCTCACCCTCCCTGATCCATCTCACCATGGATTGAATCATAGAAATTGGAACTGTGATGACAAACCAGTTCTTTACATTCACAAATTTGAATTTGAAGTTGTCATGCAATTTAAACCAAAAAATTGAAATGATATTTGAAAATGACTTTCTGATCATGCACCATTGTCCTATATGACTAGCTAGGTTCTTTTGTGGGTCTTTTAGGCGTAATTTGTGGAATGGTTTTGGAAGGAAAAACTCATTTCATTTTATATGAACTGTTACTTGGTTGGTGTAAACTCTCAGATAGAGGTCCCATCAAGGACTCCTTGGTCCCATGGACCAATGAGGACAACTTGAATGGACCTTCTGAATAGCGAACCCTATAATCTCGATAACTGGATCTCTCACATGACGGCTCTAGATGTGATATATTGCACACTCAAAGCTCCTCCGACCTCTGCTTAAAGCCCCCTAGCTGGGTTCACTAAAATAAGACAAATCAATCATTAACACCATGTCGTACGAAAAAGTCTTCTACACCTACCTACACAAATTCTACAGAATATGAAAATAATAGGGGTAGCTACTCACACACACCCATGTTAAACTGCAGCCTCGAAAACATGCCTTATTTGATGGAGGCTTAAGATGATGTGCCTATTCCTCTACAACATGCCTTATTTGTACCATTCATACTGAGTTCCTTTTGGCTAATAACGAAGCATAGGTGCCATCACATGCTATTAACACTTAATAAAATCTGAATTTTTTCCTAAAATGTGTTTTTATTATATATTGGTCGAGTTAATCCTCAACATGTATGTCGGCATTCTGATTTTAACCAGCTGTTTTAACCTAAGTCAAAGGTCAGTATGACTTGTGCTCAGTCGTCAGCCAATAGGAACTTGGTATACACCCGGTATACAGGACAGGTATACATCCAAGAGTGCTGAGGGCTGGAAGAATCGACATTTGAAAGCTCCCACAGTGGGACTCTAAACCACATCTTATGCAGCACCAATCGCCTGGTAGTGAATAGCAAGCGCGGTAACCGATTGCGCCATCTCACCATCCCCATCGGTATGAATAGTACAAACAACCACGAGGAGAACAGGCACATCATTAACCTTCATCAACTTGGACCTGATTTAAGGTTGCAGCTAGATATTGTTGTGTTTGAGAAGCTGCCAAGGGTTCCATATTGAGTACTGAGCATAATTAGGCTCACTCATCGCATCAAATTATTGAAGAACCTTGGAGAAAACTTACATTTACACTATATATTTTAGATGGCGCACGGTGATGGCTGGAGTGCAATCGCAAGAGTGTATCATCCATTGAGTTGTGGCAGCATTGATGGCACGGATGATTTTCCACATGACCAAGGAATAATACGGGCTCTGAACTCAAAATACAAACCCAATAAGTGAGTCATGTTTCCGTAACATACTTTGCTAATGGGTCGTCAGGCAAGATGGTTAGATGCAGTTCAAATTCAACGGTTTTTTTAGGTTGCTGTTAGTGGCATCCAAATAGGTGGTCAATTGTAGAATGGGCCAATAGTAACCTGGAATGAAATTGAAGTACCTTGCCAATGTAGGGACAGTATATCCGATTTGTAAGCACTCTTGGTCATAATATTTTGTTATAAGCTGCCTTGCCTTGACCAAAACAATCAAGCTTATACCAAAAATTCTTTCATCTACCTGACACGGCTCTACAGCGCTGCTTCGTCGTTGGTGCTGAGATTCAATATTATCTGATCGAGGTCTCTCCTCTATGCAATATGCACATTTTTTCCTAAAAATTTTCTTTACTGCTTGTTTGTTCTGTCGGTCCTGCTTATTTTAATCAAACTATGAGTATTCTGATGTCTTTTTAGGCAGATCCAGGGTGACCCTCTATGTACAGTGTTTGTAGGCAGGCTGAATCCTGACACAACTGAGGATTCTTTACTAAAGGTGATCATAAATATAATGGCTATTCCCAGCTGAGCATGGATTTAAGGGTTTACCATCAGTGTCAGACACAGAAGAATAACAGGCTTACAGGCGCCTGCCCTCCTCAGCGGCTAATATAGATCAGATATGACACTGGTGTCATCATCCTGACCATGGTTGTGGGTTCATCATAGTTGAAACTTATTGATAATTGCTGAGAAGTCTTTTGAGTTTGCATGTCAGTAAAAGTGTAACCATGTGATTTGCAGCGAACACGTGCTGGGTGACTGCTGAAATATCTGCTGATGCCATTATACTTATATAATCTATATCTAATTAGTATTCTGCGCAGAACCATGTTGTTGCACTGTACAGTTTCTATTTTCAGGTGTTCGCAGAATTCGGGAGTATAAAGAATCTGAGGCTTGTTAGAGACATCATAAGTGGATTCTCAAAAAGGTTTGTCTGCTATGGTTGACTGCACCACTGTGAGTTACAAAGACTTATATTGATATAACCCTGCATGTGCAAATTTTCCATGTTTCAAAGTTTAAAAAGTTGATCAAGAGCACCACAGGACTTTCTGTCATAGAGGAGATAATTGATCATTGGAACATAAGACTTAATTTTTATCTTTGTATCAGAAATGGCTCAATATTCTGGCATGTAACAACTTCGATATCCAACTAATAAGGTTGATTGATTAGCCTAAGGTGATCTGCACAAACACAAGCGATGAATTCATTGACTTAAGTGGATATGATGCAGCAGAAGTTATAATACTGACTGTATCCATGGGCTGTCACTGCAGACCACGTAAGTTATGTATTTTTTGACAGGTATGCGTTTATTGAATACAAGTCCGGATCTTCAGCCAGGGAAGCTGCAAGCAGAGCCAATAAGATGAGAGTCGATGACAGGGAACTTCTAGTAGATATGGAATGTGAACGAGAACTGCAAGGTCAGCCTTATATGCTCTTTGGAATTCTCATTTTTCTTCTGTTGAACAAGGTAGTGTCAAAGACTGATCCAAGTAACAACATATCATAACCTGCTCCAAAACTCACGGAATGTGAAAGTTCTAACCCAAGATTGATTTGCCACAATGTGAAATATTATTGCAGAAATAAAAACTTTGATAACAAAGTAAAATAGAGTGCAGGGAACAAAAAAAACATGAGGGTGTGTTCTTAGAATATTTCCCAGTTATATTATACGGTTTTGAAGAAAATATGACAAGTCATAATGGCTTTTAACATCACGTCATGATTAATATCATATCATTGATGACGAGCAGAAATTGAAATTGTAAGACATCATTAACAGGATATACACACCCACTGCTCAACAACTTGGCTCAGATATCATTATCAGTGTTCACCATCACAAACAGATGTGATATTCCTCAATTTGTAAAGCTTTCAATACGCTGTCAAAAGGAACATTGTTGAGGCAACAAAATCGATGTCAGATGTTCTCTCATGCAAAAATGACGTAATTATCTATTGAGCGGCAAAAAAACATCACTACGTGACAACTGCTGGATTCGAAAACAATTAAATGCCCTTAAACTGCCCATCAAGGCATCTTGATTTAGTTGGGGTTTATTTAAAGACAAAATCAACGGCCAATTCTATCGGCACACTGTGTGGTTGATGGTTAATCCTTAGTAAAAGAAAACTTTTATGAAAAATATTATTAGCATGACATAGTCAGTTTTCCTGCGTGTTGAACATTATGAAAATAGAAAGAAAAATGTCTGTCTCCATCTCCTTCAGATGATGGCAGGATCGATATCTGAGACATACAGTGTATTATGATGTATACTATTTCAATTTCTTTTACAAATTCCAGATTAAGTAACTAGACAGCTCCTCAATGGTATATAGATTTGGATGTTTCTTTGACATAGCCTTGTTTGTCCATGGACTATCGTTTTATTTCATCTTGTAGAACCAGGGTTTCTGATTGTTATTTTCAATATAAACAATGTTGGACGATTGTACATAACATTCTCCACAGAACTACACACTTCCTTAGAGCAATGAACTCCCTCTCCCACAGGAAGGATAAAACACACTTATTGTGGGCATGACACCCTACATAACATAGAGAGAGGAGAGGGAGTCCATCGCTTGGAGGAACCACCTCAGCTCTGGCTACACACGCCGTACTATCCATAGGATTGGGAAAATTTTAGTAAGGCTACAGATTGGGCAAGGTGCTACACACGCCTATTAATAGCTAGGCCTATTCCTTTCGATTACAATACAATTTGGGTCTGCTTTGCCTTCCTATTGTTCAATTTGAATGAATTAAACCAATCACTATTTAGTAATTTAATTAAGCGCCGCCTCTTTCACAAATAACAAAGGAATAGCTGGCCGTGCTACGGCTACGGATAGAACCAACAAGTTGGTTAGCCCTTCTGAGGCATCTGGCAGAGATAACCTAGCTATCCTATGCATCTGGCTGTACTAAGAGTTCCCCAATCCTATGGAAAATACGGCCATATTTGAGCAATGAACTCCTCTTCCCTTCATTGATTTGAGTTATTCACACTTAGCTTTGGAAACACAACTCCAAAAAACATTTCATAGCAACGCCACCTATTTCTATACTGTTGTCTATCTTGTATAGTTTGTTATTTTAGGATGGATACCACGTAGACTCGGCGGTGGGTTTGGGGGCAAGAAAGAGTCAGGGCAGTTGAGGTTTGGAGGTAAAGACAGACCATTTAAAAAGCCAATTGCCTTGCAGCGAGTACAAAACCCATCATATAACCCTAATCAGAGTAACTATGAGTCAGCGCGGCAGCCCAGGCGCCGCTCAAGAAGTCGATCTCCTTATAAAAGTAGTAGTTCTACACATAGAAGAGATAACAGAGACAGCGGGTATCAGGATCGTTATACGGACAGCTCTACTTCCTTATCACAGCACAGAGAATCAGGCCGGTACAGGCATGAGAAACGTGACCGCTCACTATCACCTTCTGAACGTAGAAAATCAAAACACAAGTCACATAAAGAAAGGAATCGCAGCCGCTCAAGGGAAAGACATAAGAAGAAGCACAAGCGATGATGTATGCAATGAGCTGATATGTTACAGGAGAAACAGTCCGAACAGTCAGTCGGACTTAAAGCTAACAGACACAGGCTAGGGGAATAGATAAGGAGATACAGAGACAGACAGCAGTGTGGCTAATTATCGTGTTTCCATTATCGTGATGGATATATTTGTACTCATGCAAAGCACCCATACTTGATAGAAAATAAATTTGTGAACAGTCGTTCACAGAGGGATAATTGTATTTGAATGGTGTAGTAGGTAGCATTGTCAATAAAAACAAGGACACAATAAGACTTATATTACAATGACTATCACAAGAAAAAAAGTAAAGATTTTTGTAGATTTTAAAATGTTTCGTTAAATGGGATATCACTTTCAAAGACGTGCTATTAGTATACTTTGTAATTGCATAGTTTCACAAATAAACAGTGAGAAACCAGCCGTATCTCACACATTATGAATATAAATATCTATACAAGATTATCTGTGTATATCATGGCTTATAAAGCACCAGTTTTTATTGGTTTGTCATCTAGGACTACTTTCTGGGCGTTTTGCGAGCGCTCAGTGAGAGTAGGTTTAACAGCGGCTACTGGCTCTGGTTTACTCGAGGTAACAGCGCTGCTAGCTGACTGTATAGTGATCAGCTCGACTCTACGAGGTGATCTCACAGGCTGAGCTTTAGTATCCAGCTCTACAGAGTGTGATTTGGGAGGAGTACTGAGAGTAGTCAATGTGACTCTCCTCGGAGAGCATTTATTGCCTATGGGACTTGTGACATTAGTGAGCCCAGTGGAGGGTGAGCTTAAGGTAGAGAAGGGTACCCTTCTGGGTGATTTCCCTGTCTGAGGAGTGATGGTTGGCTTAACTTTAGGTGGTGTTTTTTGTTCAGTGTTAGTGTTTGACTTTTGTGGAGATTTTACAGTAGTAAGCGTTACTCTGCGAGGTGATGAGGTATCTTGTGCAGGTACAGTCTGTAGAGTAGTTATACCCACTCTACGTGGAGCAGCATTTAGGTCTGATTTACCCCTCGGAGTGTTAGAGTCTGTTTTTTTGTTGCTGGTAGTTGAGGTAGGCACACATTTAGTCGTTAATGCACTAGGATTGATAGATTTACGTTTTCTCTCCGGAGTCTCTGGTGAGTCAGACAGAGTTATCAGTGCCACCTTTCTAGGCTTAGGACCGTTACTATCTGAACAACGTGGCGATACAGTCAAGTCATCAACTTTGAGCTTCTTTTTGGCTGGCTGGAGGAAGTCGGTCATCCTCTTCTGTGCACTGTCTACCTGCGGTGAAGGCTTGTGTGCTGATGGAGTTTGAGAAACCTCCCCAGGTGTCTCAGCATGGGTCCCTACAAAACGAGTGATATGCACTGACTTGCTATTTTTCAGAGCAACGATCATAGTCGTAATCAAAGAGAAAAATGAAATCACCTCAGCCAGAAAACATAAAGAGACACTACATAATTTACCCGATGGCATTAGATTAGATTTTACTTCTTGATGTTCAGACAGACCCAACAAATACAAAGACTCTACGTTACCCAAGGTTCACATCACCATTTTTTGCCAGATGAATGGGTCTATTGCACCACACCTGACAATAATCTAACCAGGAAAGAATAACTAACCTGTTACTGGCGTCAGAGCAGCAGCTGGTGACTGAGTAGACTTGTTAGGAGTAGCTGCCTTATATATGGGGTTAGGTACGGGGAGATCTGTGAGGGAATACTTCTGTAACACATCATCATTCACATACCAGCAGCACTTACGATAAGCCGCTCTCTTCTGATAGACAGCTATCTGCTGAATCTTCAGCTTCAGCTGTCTCTTAGCTAACCTGAAGTTAAAAGTCGGGATATTTAGAGCTCAACAGAGGCTTACAATGTACTTATGATATAGAGTTGAGCATTGTATTACCGTGTTACGTGGACTAAGTGGTGATAGCATCAATTATATATGCCTTTAAGATGGTACACTTCATAGACTCTGCATGTGTGCATACCAACTACAACTGATCAAAACGCAATATTTCGTAATCAAACACAATAATTAGAATACTCACGCCACTTGCGTCTTTTCGAGCCAAAATTCTTGAAATAATCTGATTATGACAGGAGCACCTTTGACACAGCCGTGCACTAGCTTGATAAATTCTGGTATAGCTGTAATATAATCAAGCAGTCATGAGCAAGCTCTATCTATGTTTACACAAGATGAAAAAGGTAACAAAATGTCATCAATAAGAGATTCCCAGCCACTAGACCAGTGGCTGTTGTAAGCTCGAATTCACGAGAGATTCATTGTGAAGTGAACTACCATAAGTATGAATGATCATGATGGCTAATATTCTTTTTTATGAGCTTGATTCTAGTCGGTTATCTTCAGGGCCAATCAAATAGCCACCAGAGTGAGTTGATAGTAAAAATAAACAACAATAAAGTCTGACACTGACTGCCATATGTCTCGATATCATGATCGCCAAATAATCGATATAAATGTCGTTTTAGTGCATCAGTTAGGGGATCAGCAAAATGTCACTACAGAATAACTAGCCACTATTACCCTACCTTCATCAGGGACTTGTTTGGAGAGTTTCTTAGTTGATGAGTTAGGATTGTCTGATGTCTTCTTATCAGTAGAAATTGGAGATGTTACCTTCACAGGGGCTGTGAAATCTATTGGCAGCGGAGCAAATATAATTGCCTACAATGGACATCACAATACAGAAACTTAATTGAAATATGCAAACAAATCATGACCAACTTCAGTTTGATATATACATGGATGTCCGTATATCACTTTATCACTATATCACAATTTTATCTGACCAGAAAGTTGCATAATGGGGCCCCCTAAAATGCACTTGGATAGACACACTTAGAAAAGGACAAGTTCATATAAGGATAAAAGGAGCATAATTTTACTATCCAACACAAATTTCACTATCAATTGAATGGTTCTATCGAATCAAACCTTAAACTGTTGTAGATGTTTGACATGATGTTCCTCAGAGTGATTAATCTCACTAGTATTCCACACTGTACCACACACTGCAGGTTTGAGTTTAGACTTTTTACGATTACGTTTACCATAAGTACGAGCTATCATCTGTTTAGTCTTCTTAGCAGCCAGAGATTCCTCGTTATCAGATACTCCACCTATAGTTATAGATATAACATATGAGTGACGTTGAATTCATTGGAATTTAGTCACAAAGTTGAGACCGTAAAGACCTCACCTCAGAGTCGTCAAGCCAGAATACAGCTGACTCTCAAAAAAACATTTGACAAGATGCGACAATATCTCATACCGAATGCTGATAGCTACTAATTCAAAATCATCCCTATGATACTCACCCTCATCATCACTGAGGTGATTGTGATCAACAAGAAATCCTTCTTCTCTCAACTCAGGATCAAAGTCATGTTCATCCTTCTCTTCATCTTCCTATAAAAATTCATATCACAGTTAGTGACCAGGTAAGTCTAAGCCTTCATTGCGGAGAGGGTTATCCCCTCTAGAGTACAGGTACAGGGACTAATAGTACTCAAGCCGCACCCTATACCCTTGTCTGCCGGAATGCGGACTACTCTTATTATCGAATAGGCAGAGGGGGATCTTTTTACGGCATGTGCAAACACACAGTGGACCTCCGGGATATTTAGTCCTGTTCCGCAAGGACCTGGCTAGGATGAATGGCGCCAGTACCAAAGCAGAACTGACTGCCGACGTTGGGAATTGAACCTGGACCTCACAGATCACAAGTCCGCACCCTTAACCATCAGACAACTCCCGACTCGACCTGACTGGTGACCAGGTATAAAGTATAATCATGTTTGTTGTCAAACTAAGAGGGGTCAAGCGTCAGTTACTAGTAGAACAACCTTACATTTTAAATGGTAAACACAAGCACAGACAACAACACTACTTAAAGATTGACTATTGGCAATGGGAATGATACTGTATAAGAATACACCATGTCACAAATATTTACGTGTATTTCAAAACAATGGATTTAACACTTTCAACCAGTGCCACCAATCGCCCTATGGAATCACTCCAGTACCTTTACAGCACATATCATATAACTTACTCATTAACAGTTTACACGCGACTTACCTCCTCTCCACTGTCGACACTTTCCCCAGGCTCCTCCTCCTCCCACTCATCAGCGCTATCCACATCATAATCAAACCTCTCCTTATCCAAACCAAGAGGACGACGTGGTGTCACCCGGAGAGATACCTTCCTCCAAGTACCAAAGTATGCAGGCCGGATATCTGTGTGGAACTGTAAGAACTTAACTCTGTGCTTTTCTCGTCCAATCAGCTCAACATCATCTTCCTCTGTCCTGTAAAAAAAAACAACTAACATATAACCATCAAAGCAGAATCAGTGAGAAGGTATACAATGTGTGACTCGAGCCAAGTCTTAGTAACCTATGTCACACTTGATGATATGCACCTTAAAACAATTAGCTGAAAAATGAGGAGTTGACATGCTGATGTTGATACCCACAAAATTACTTGCTCTTTGTTAGTATAAGCCTAGGTCATGTGTTGCGCCTAAGCTCTTACCATGGCCATGTATCAGGGTTTAAGAGAGGACTCCTGATTTTAATATCTTGTAGATATGGTATGTCATCAACACTCTGATTTCTGAACTGCTTCTCAAACAGGTCACGCTCAGTAAACTCCACCCTGCATAGAGGCGCTACGCGCATATCAGGCTTAGGAGCAAACGATTTAAATCTTGTGTATGTCTCTTCTTCAGCTGAGATTTTGGTATCCTTTTCTGGCGAGTCCTTCTTCACATGTTTGAAGAACTTTGCCAAGTGATTACGTCGAGCCTCTTCTTTCCGTTTCTAAGATGATAAGTTGTCAATGAAACATTAAAGACAAGCCAAACAGAGTTTACAGCACACTAGCGTTGATAAAAAAAAATGGAAATTATGACCCAGTGTTGGGGGGGGGGGGGGGGTTCCATGAAAAGAGAGGATAACTTCTTTATGAGAAGACTGGTTCCTGTGTTTAGACCATGGAGTTGGTAAATATATAAAAACCCTATGGTGTGGACATAGAGTTTTGGACAAACACTGGTCCCAGAATCCCTGGTGTAGGCCCGTATGGTGTGAATAAGGGGAAAACAATGACAATGCCCACAAAATCATATCCATCAATATAATCAATGTATTCATCGTATTGAAAATCGCTAAAATGACACATGCTGACTTCCATCATTTTCTTATTTATTTGGAATATTTGGAAACCGTGTGAGACCAAATCTCAAGTGTAACCAACTTAAATGTAGATTGTATACCTTTTCATACTCAATTTTCTGTTTCTCTAGCCGTTTTTCCTCGTCCTTTTGTCTCTTTTCTTCTTCTTTTTGTTTCCTGTCTTCTTCTTTCTGCCTTTTCTCCTCTTCTTTTTTTAGTCTCTCTTCCTCCTTTTTCAGTTTCTCTTCTTCACGTTTCTTCCTCTCAGCCTCTTTCTTAGCGCTTTTCAAGAAATTAAAACTATCAATTTCATTCCATTGGACGACATCAGGTGCTCTCTTATGAGAATGCTCGGTTTATATGCTATTAAAGTCTAGAAATATTATTCTAATACTGCAGAGTCTGGGCTCTATTACACTCTGTAAAGATACAATAATTGGTACATGTACATAAAAAATCCCAACTGGCTTGTGTAAACAGACCTTGGCCAATTTTGGTAATATTCCACAATAACTCACTCTAGTTCAGCTTTTTTCTGGGCTAGTATTAAATCTCTCTCTTTCTGTTTCTCCTCTTTTTCTTTCTGTTTAGCCAGACGCTCAGCTTCTTTCTGCTTCTTCTTGTCTTCCACCTCTTTATCCTTACGAGCCTAAAAAGTGAAACAGCTGACACTAACAGGGAGTGATCACAGCTCGCCATAAGCATTGAGTAAATTCAGCAAAAAATACATGTTGGAAGATGAATCAATGCCCTGGTATTGGTTTTACTTTAAAAGCTTTGTCAAATCTTGATCATTATCCATGATCCTAGGACTCTCTGTTCACACAAGTGAATAAGGATCAATAAATTACAACTCATCATAAATTATGTTTGGTTTTATTTGTGTGATATGCAGGACAGCGTGACCCCTAAGGCAAATAGCAATGATACTAACCTTCTCCTCGAGCTTCTGTAGACGTTTAGCCTCACGCTCCTCCTCTTTCTGCTTCTGTTTGAGCTGGGTAGCGGCCCTCAACTCATCCTGCTTCTTCTTAGCTGATGTTGTAACACATTTCTATAAATATAGTTACATATAGCATGCATTCTTACTGTTTTAAATTTGACTAACCAGTCCATGTGCTACTACAGCAGAGAAGGTGAAAGGATCTCAATAGCTCAGTACTTCATATTCCAAAAAGTCATCTTACCATCTCTCCAGTAACCATGATTGGATTTCATCAGCTTCATTTTTGCTAAATTGTTTTGGAGAAAATTTGATCACAACTAAGAAAGAGACTTTAAATTGACTGAAAAAACAACTGCAGGAAAGAAGAATGCATACCCGAGTGCGTCTGGTAGCAGGTGTTGTAGCATCTTCACTTGATGGACTCATGATACTTCTATCAGGACTATTAATGAGCTCCTCATCTTCAGAATCACTATCAGGAGAAGCTGGCCCGTCAATTACCTAATAATTATAATAAAGGTTTATAGGGTAAATAAGGTTTAAAATATGAATTACAATGTAAATAGTGTACTATCTGATTACTACTTGTTCATCATTCTACACTAAAATTGAAACAGCTGTGTCCTCAGACAAAATCTAAATCCATAAAGCAACGAAGTCGATGTGAGAAAGAAAGACATGAGCGTACAAGGAACATTCAAATCACAATAACTACTTATGTGACTTACATTCTCAGACGGTGTCTGGGCTCTCTCCTCCTTTGTTGAGTTGCTCTGTTGACCTTGATCTGAGGTACCAAGGCCGCTGTCAATCTCCTCACTATGCTTATCAATGTCTTTTTTATCTACATCACATTCCAATTTAATTGGCTCTTCACTTTTCTTCACTGTTGATGCAATATCATTTCCTGGTTTAGAGTCATCTTCTAAGATCACAGTCACCTTTGGTGTAGATATGTCAGTTTTCTCTTCCTCTATTAGATCAACAATGTCATCTCCGGCGGTGCTTGAGGTCACCTCAGTTAGAGGGCTATCACAGCGAGTTAGAACAATGAATGGTTCGAGTGTAGACTGCGATGCAGGAGGTACAGATATCAGGCTGGAGGCTGACAGAATCCGCTCAGAGCTGGAGCTTACCTCTGGCTCTGAATCTATTTCAACTACAATATCAGAGTAACATATCAGATATCGACCGAGCTTTCATGCCTCCCAAGAAAGTATTGAATCTGGTCAAATTATATATTATCTTGATATTCTATTACTTGATGTTTTCTCGAAACTCAATCTCAAACAAGAAGTCACTTTAATAGCTCTGTATACACTAGATGAGAAAAGTTTGCCATTTCGCACAAATGCTTGGAATAGCTAAATTTAACGCCAACAAAAATTTACTGCCACCCCAAATAAGCTCAACTACTCTCTAGCTAGCACTTACAATTAGATATTTTATGAATCAAACCCTGTATAATTTGTTATAAATCACGAAGTACACCGTATCGACATTGTAATCACACCATTTCAATGATGTCAAGAGTTCTCCCTGTATGTTTCTAGTAAAATTGGAATAAAAAAGGATTTCCTTTTGAACCTACCTGCCAATTTGGTAGCGGAGGAAAGCTTTGGTTTCTTAAGGCACTCATCTCTAGTCTCTGATGCACTGTTATTTCTCTTCTTTGGAGCTACTTTATGGGGACTAGTAGCAGACTCAGTGTTGGAGCTCTTAGGCTTTACAAAAAATGACAGCGTGGCTGGAAAAAAATAACAAACAACTATATACTCTGTGTGTAAGTTTGTGGGTGAAAACAATATTTTCTGTCACATGGTTGAAAACTAAAGGGTGTGAGTCTATGGTGTGAGTTCATAAGTACAAGATGTGAATACAGTGAGGGTGTTAAAGAGGACATGAAAATCATCCAAGTATGAGATAAACAGACCTAATTTTGCATATGCCACTAAATTTACATTATCAATGACATGTTGGGGGACATGCCTAGCTAGATGTACTCACTTTGTGTCAGCTTCTTTTCTTTGACCATGATGGGTTTGACGGAGCTTGCCTGTCTGCTAGTTTTCTTACAGGACGGATATCTGAGATCGAATGAACAATAGAGAACGCTAGATTAAGTTCATCAAGCATTATCAGTGATGTTACTGGGCCTATAATACTAGGTTACAGTAACCTACACAAAATAGAAAAATGCTCACTACCTAGTATGTATGGTTGGACAATGGATAAAGCCTACCAGGTTTAGCTGGACTAACATTTGAAGAGGCACCTCATAGATAGGTGCTTTTGATCACATCACATATGCGACGAGAATTCGATCCCTGCTCAGGTATTGATTGAGGGACTTCCCAAAAACGTTATAATCATCATGACACCTAAACTAGCTTCTAATCAACTAAAATTAATTGTGACTTGATTAGTTCATGCATCCTGTCAGCAAAGAGTTACACTCCTTGATTGATGTCACTGTCAGCAGTCCACTGCCAAAACTAATAAAGACTCTTTTACAAATGTAATACATCTATAAGAGAGTAGTTAGCAAACTGTAACTCCCAGTACCTTACACAGCCCTACTTATCAATTAATACTTCATATTAATCAAATAATGGTAACAGACACAACAAAAACACAATTCAAATCATCAGTCTGAGTTTTACATGCATTTCTATCAATTATTAAATTATTATCATTTATGTATAAATGAAGGCCCGTCTAATATATATATATATAGAGCATAGATAGATATATATATATATATATTAGGAGACACACAAGGTAGTGTACTTGGGCCCCTGCTCTTCTTATTATTCATTAATGACATGCCAAACTACGTCACCAATGGCTCTACTGTACGGCTGTTCGCGGATGATGCTGTGTTATATAGGAGAATCGACGGACCAGATGACTCTGCACTGCTACAGGAAGACCTCAACTCGTTGCTGAAGTGGGAGAGAGACTCCACCTAAGTAAGTGTAACCTACTCCGAGTTTCCCGAAAGCGAGAGCAGACAGTTGCAGATTACTACATCAGAGGCCATAACCTGGAGCTCGCCAAATCTGCTAAATACATTGGCGTCACCCTCACGAAAGATATGACCTGGAAACAGCATGTAAAATCTGTTGCTGGAAAGGCAAACAACACCCTGTCCTTTCTCTGGCGAAATATCTCTGACTGCCCACAGAACCTCAAAGCGCTTAGCTATAAAACACTCATACGCCCACAGGTCGAGTACTGCAGTTCTATCTGGGACCCCCCATCTTCAAAACCAGATCAAACAACTACAATCCATCCAGAATCGGGCAGCTCGCTTCACCTGTAGTAACTATTCCCGGTACAGCCGTGTATCAGCCATGAAACATCAGCTCGGGTGGGAGAGCCTACAGGCCAGAAGAAAGATATGCAAAGTTGTACTGCTATACAATATAATGAACCACCATATCGACATACGACTGGTACAACGACCATCTGCTGTGCTGTCCATCCAGAGAAGCTAACTCAGCTCCACTGCAGAACACTGGCCTTTCACTTTCAGAGATCATATGTGCCAGACACCGTAGTGCTATGGAACAGCCTCCCTCCAGTCAGACATCTTTGGTCACCGTGGATGCATTTATTTATTTAGATCAGGTGCAACTGGCGCCCTGGTCGGGGCATCCTAAGATATATCTATGCTCTTCTGTTTATTCCAGCACCAAGTCCAAGCACCTGTATTATGATATATTACCCAGATGTCTTTTGCTCACAGATCAACATTGATGCACACCAAAAAGAGCAAGCCACTTACCACTTGTTGCGTACTGCTACTGAAGTAAGTGTTACTTGTCTTATAATAATTATAGCCCTTCTTCTCAGGTCAGAGCTCACAGATCAGCAATAGACTGTAGAGCACGCAGGAGTTTCTGCTGCTTGGATGGATGAACACACATACAGATTTAGATTATTCCAGGCGGCAAGATCGACCAGTCCACCAAGTCTAACTAACTTAACTAACCTCCCAACCTAGTTAGTTAGTTAGTAGACTAGAGTAGCAGTAGAGTAGTAGTTATCTATTCTTTGGAGTGATTATTCATTTATTCCCAACTAGAACTAGAGTCCAGAATAATATGAGTTTTTGCCTGGTTAGTTTCAGGCGAGTACCTCCTTTTGTTTTATCTTATGCATCAATAATGTTCAGGCATTATATGATTGTTGTTGAGTGCTGACATTCTGCAAGAAAAACACAATACTTTTATCATAGAAAAATCACTTCCCGCCAGCAGCATGACAAACCAATTTTGATTTATGAAAAATTATGCCACACACTGATGATATGGGATCTCTATTGAAAGGATCAAATAGCATAATTCACACAAGATATATCCGCCCAAAGGTTATTAAAGGATTAAAATGTTGCCATACAGACTAATAAATCTACAATTTGGGTTTTCTCCGTTTTGCTTCAAGAAATTTGTTTATATAGATATATGATATTTTGGATGTTCATTTGATTTTGGATCAAGGTTAGCTTAACCCAAGTTTTTTACACCAAGGCTGGGCATGCACCCAATAACATTTACAATCAGTCCTAGACCACTGCTAAGATAAAGTTAGTTTCAGTTTGAAGTAAACACACATTTTGTAGAGAAAGTTCCCTGCAGTGTGCTGGTAATACTGACTGACTGGTTCAACTAAGTGATTCAAGCAGGTATGAGTTTGTAGCAATGAACTAAACTAGTTCATTGTTTGTAGTAGCACAGACACATGTAAATTGCTACATATAAAACACATATATGGGAGTATGCCTGGTAAGATGCATTGTGACAATTGTGTATATTATTTTATATACATACATGGATTTGGAATGGCCAAGCCTGTCTTGGCAAGCTAGCTATGTATTGTTGTAGCCTGGGCAGCCCATCTGAGCTACTATGTATTTATGGCTATGGGGCCCTTGGACTTGCAAGCCTGTATTTTCCCGTGTCCGGCTTCAACCACCTGTATGTGTGTATGCTCATTTAATATCATTGTATGGTATGTATGCATCTGTGTACTGTATATTAAATAATACTAGAGCTGACACCTCATGGACCCAACTCTAACAGCGGTGCGGTGGAAGGTAGGGATAGGAAAAGAGGGGGGGGGCATGTTTTCAATATGCTCAGTGAAAAACTGAGGGGTGTCAATTATGAGGATTATTGGAAAAACTGCCTCTTTCATATCATTGGTATATTGGGACCATACCACAGGTCTTCTCTAAAACCTGGGTCTTTGGCAATGTTTGACTGCCCCCCCCCCCTGAGTGCTTGTTCAAACAATACAACGATACAATAGAGATATGATCAGAGACCCCACCGAAAAGGTGCAAAGCTGTTCAGCTCAGGTGGTCAGATCTGGACAGTCACGCGATTTGTTAAGTTTCTGCTCAAGACATGTTAAGCTCATTGAGACAAACACTAATGGCTGCTTTTGACTAACATGCTTGTGTATTGTGAAATTATTATGATTCTTCCAACGTTTTATTCCACCAAGGTCATCACTCTGGTCACCTGCAGCAATGAAGAGGGAGTTCATTGCCTGCAGCGTCACAGCCGTGTCTCCGCTGCGTCTCCACTGTGTTTTATGACTTAAAAGTAAACAAAGATAGTGATAATAATAACAGAGACATTCCTGATATACTTACATTACATAATATCAGTTTAGTATGTTATATTTATATTCTGTTTATGGGTATGTCATAAGTCAGTTTCAGTCTAACATGAGCTGATGCGGTTAGTGAGGGACGAAAAATCATCCATCTACCAATTCTTACAGTTTTTATTCTCACATCCTCTGTCGTGGTTTATTTGACAATGACGATATTGAGTTATGTATGTTTCTTAGTCTTAGTCTCTTTATGATGGAATGGGTTATTGAACTTGGATGTTGTTGAATTTCGAATGCCATTGTACTCAATCATGATGAGAAGGGGTGATGGATTATATTTTATGGTTTTTGTCAATGCAGAGTTGATGCAGATTCATGTTGAAAATTGAGCATTTTGTGATTAATAAGAAGATCCAACTATAATTATTATTTTCAGTAAATTTGGTTTATTTCAATAGTCAATTCTACCTGTGTATAACCCTAGATAACACTGCATGTCGCCACCAATAACTTTATTATGCTTACATGGTACATTTTTGTGCAAGTGAAATTGTTTATGTAACGGCTGTGATTTCCTGATCGATCTCTCTGCAATCAATCATATATCCAATGTCTATCACCACAGCAACTGAAACAGGAGCGCTATATCATTATGTGTCATAATATCAGGTTGTTTATGTTGTTGTGCAAACTGTATTTTTCACAAGTTAATTCCAGACTCTACTTAGTTTTCCTGGAATTAGTTGGATTTGAAAACAATGTTTTGCGATTAGAAAACTGAGTCAGAATAAAGAAAACTCCCATGCCATAATGTTATAATATGCAGCCATACTATAGACTTCGGGACAAATTATAAAGTTTATGGATGTTCCTGGACCCTGTACAGTTTGTCAGAACCAATTCAATCTGCACATAATCAGCTGTCCGCTGCAGACTGTCTGACCCTGATGAGATGGCCAGCTCTGACTGGAGATGTACAGTCATTAAGGTCATCAGTTCATGTGACTTTGGTCAACCGCATCATAATTCATTCATTTTTCAATTAAACGGGTAAATGAAGATTCAATGAGCTCATCATGTCGACAGCCTCATCATGTAATGACTGCTGTTAAGTTATTGTCCTTCACAGATGTACAGATGAACACTATTGATAGGAACACCAGCTAGTAAACATCTGGAGAGGTCATGGAGGTTTTACAGGCTACTAGAAGTGACAAGAAGTTATCATCTGCTGCCGCAAAGTCAGCGAGAAGAGCGAGGAATCAGTGTGTCTCCATCCCCAGATTACAAGTGCAAAGGTCAGTAGATTTTAATGTCAGTGTGAGTGTTGCTGTCGCACAGGTGATGCAGCTGATACGGATTACGCTGGAAGATTGCACTTCATTGCGCTAGCAAAAGTAGCATGCCAGCATTGTTAATGTCTGTCATAACCAGATTTAATCTTTCTTTCCTTGTATCTATTGAGAAAAATTTTCGGAGCAAACAAAATATTGGCTGGCTGATTACTCTATGATTTGCTATTTTTTTCACATCTACGATGACTGGTTATTGGTTCAAAGTTTTATGCAATGATGTAGTTTGATTTGAATTAGTTATGGGTGTACTCTCCTATTGAATAGACCGAAGTGGATCTGTGACATTAGATTTTGTTGCTGTTGCAAATAAATGCCTCGGTACATCTCACTTCATCAGAATATTATTCTGAATCTCAGCATTTGTATATCTTTTAGTACCATCAGTGAGTCTCCGCCCTGCACAGATGGGATGAAATCTCTAAGTCTGGATATTCCACCTGTTGCTGCGCTAGCACCCCCTCTGAAGACTCGTTCAGCAAGCGTGTCAGAACCGTCATCTGAAGACAAAGTCACAAAGAGGGCCGGCCCCCTCAGGCCTTGTCTGCGTGTACAACGATCCACCTCATTAAAGGAGTTTGATGAAGAGCAAGTTAAATATTCCCTTTTATTCTTATTAATCCTATTAGTATTATTTTAAGCTGATAAGATTGGTAACTTGATATGTTATCATAGGTAGCATATATAAAAGGATACTCTATGTCTTTATGTTCACCATGATGCCTTATGCGTCATGGGATATCATATCTGTTTCATCAGCACCAAGAAAAAGGCAACAGCACAAGAAATTGCAGTAGACAGGTCACAGATGACATGAAGTAACAGATTGTAAATGTAACACATATTTCTCTTATTCTACAGTGCATTGCCTGTAGATATGTCAGGTGATGCTACGATACACAGCCCATCAGTACCTCAGCTAAGATCTCCTAAGTTAGCTCAATCTATGATACGCAGAGCTTCCACTATCAAAGGCCTGGCATTTACTGAAGATGACTTTGATCTCGGCCCTAATATCGGCTGTGGCTTCTTTGGAAAAGTCAGGAAAGTAAGCGAGTAAAAGAATTTTCTCTCTTTTTTTGTGTGCGCGATTCAGGTCAGAAAGTGATTCAGGTCAGACACCGTCGCCCGTCGGTCGTACTGAGGACTGATATCTGTCTTATCATGAGATGATGATGAGTAGGTTAGAGAGGTGGAGTGGAGAGTGGCACTGCAGTTTTACATGTATGTAGTTTTACCAGAGACTATATCTATAGACTCTGGTTTTACAGCCTACTGATAGTCTGGATGATGGGAGTATTATTCACTCCGAGGCCACTTATCACAAGTTTATGATACACTGCGGGATCAATTCTCATCAAATTAATATTCCGATCAAAGCCACAACTCAATGTCTGAATCACCTAACAGACATGAAGTGACAGGGCCCTGGATATACTAAATCAAAACACTGGTTAGCCATAATCCTAAACTATTTATACATGTCTCACCCCACATTCAGGTGAGACACAAGAAGACTGGAGAACAGATGGTCCTCAAGGAGCTCATCACATGTGAGGAAGAGGAGGCTAAAAAAACATTCCTCAAAGAGGTCAGCAAGTCAGCGACCTTATAGCTAATAAATATATAATATACTAAACTTCATATAAGTGTGTTCTTAGGCCACGCACAAAATATGACCTATATATAGGAAGTGATAGCTGAAACTAGCGGCAATTTTTATCAATTATCTGATTTAGGCTACCTGCCAAAGATTAGCAATCGCAGTGTTTACTGTATCGTAAAATTGTACACATGACAACTTGTATGTAGGCGTAGAGTACATATTGTGAGCATGGCTTTAGTCTGGATAACAAAAATTGGATTCTATGAAACTGAAGTCATATACATTCCAATACAATCCAGTATAGCCTAACATATATTGTGTATTACTAACCTCCCACCAAAATCACATGTTACTCAGCCCAAATTATGCATTTGTATCTGATATGACACTGGTGGAAATATGGTTTACATCTGTACTTTCATCATTCTCTGGGTCTGTTTTGCAAGTTAAACCTGATATTGTTGCGACATGAGTAACGAAATGTTAATGACACTGTTAATGAGCCTGACTTATACCACCTTTCTAGGTGACTGATTATTAATCTCTGACTTGGAAATGTTGTGACCTCATCTTGTTGATGATTTTGTTTCCTTTAGGCAGCTGTGTTACGAGGACTGAGTCATCCGAGACTTTTACGTTATATCGGTTTTCTCTACAATAAGAGGAAGGATCTACACATCATCACGGGTAAGAAGAAAGTACACATCATTCACACTTAATCACACCAGGGTAACTCACAGCTGTTAATGAACCTGTAGGCAGTCATTAGTATATATGTGTGTGCCACCTGCACATATACAGTATAAACCATAAAATGTGATTTCATATGAAAATGTGAACAACTCCAGGGTTCGGGTGTGATACTGGCACACACCCGTACCTTACCCTGCTAAACAATTAGTACACCTGGGCCATCATCGCAGTCATATGATATGTCACACAGCCTACTGAACTGATGTGCACTGTATGTATATATTTATATATATATATTAGTGATAGATTTTTGTGACATTAGCTGGTGATTGACCAGGTAATCAAAGTTAGATGTATCATTACCTGCTCACATAGCCTTATTATCCCGGTGCTGATTGTAGAGTTTATACCGGGTGGTACATTAGAAGACTTACTACACACCAGTACACAGCCTCTATCATTCGTATATAAACTCATGCTTGGCATAGATATAGCTTCTGCCATGGTGAGCTTCACATATTCTATAAATATAACACATTCTTGAATACCCTTATCAAATGTGTGTGTGCGAGTTTATTAATTTTTTAACATGAAATTCAACACTTAAAATTCCTATGTAAGACGATGCACTATAATTTTGGAACTGATAATGCAAGTATGACCAGTTGAGTAATTTTAATATTTTCTTTTCGCAACCTTGAATGAGCAGGTCCATGAAGTATTCAGCTGAAGTTAGAAGCCCTGTCTGAGTATCTCTGAGATACCTTCAGCCTATCTATGACTTGTTCAGTTTGTTTATCAGACTCTATAATTACAGGTTTACTCATTGTAGTAAGTAGCGGCTGGCTACGTTATCATAAGATGACATGTTTTGTGAAATTGATATAACATGAAGCAATATTGATAGTTGTTAGTTTATGCTCTGTGTGTTATTTGAGTGCTGCGGTGTGTCAACTTTCACTATTATTTAGTTTGTTAGTCCTGTCCAGTGATTATTCAGAGGACATATGCGTTAAAGTTTAATGTTGCCCCCTATTACATGGTAATCAGCCTGAATCGAATGTACAGCTTGTGATGTGATACAATGTTTTCATTCTGCCAAATTCATTTTTCTAGCTATGTAACATAATATGTGTTGTCGTAGCCTGCACTGTTTTCCTCAGTGTGATTCTATAGAATTTCATCACAGGATTAAAGCTTGAGCAACAATTCTATTTATGAAAATATCATGAAAACTTACTGATTTTAAAGACGTTGATGTAAAGAAGCAGTTATTCACTAAATGATCAATTCATGTTTGCTTTTATGTGACATTTATAATATGCTTAGGATAAAACTGGCAGCTTCAGGGCAGATTAATTCATAGAGAGTGTTTCTGCGATGTTGATTGGTTTCTTTTTATTATAGGAATACCTACATTCACAAGAAATCATCCACAGAGACTTAAACTCTCCTAACTGTTTGATGAGAGAAGTAAGTGCCTGACCTCAGGATATTTCCCCCATTTGTTAGTTTGAGTATCTTGTTTGTGAGAGTTTAGGACACTTATTATACTACTTAGTATATTAAGTCTATGGTTTAGGATGTGACACATTATGGAATGTTCAGAAATGACAAATTTAATACATAATGAATGTCTTTGACTCAAATAGGTGTTAGAGAGCTCAATCGATGCAATTCTCTTTATTGCCTAAACCAGGGGTGCCCAACCTTTTCTCTCACATGAGCCATTTAAAAATCAATCACACCAAATGAGCTGACCACGTCGCATCACGTGTAGACAACATGGAAACAGTCAGTGATATGTATCATATTCATTCATGTATAAGTGCTGGGAAAATAACCAAAGCAAAGTCACTGCGCGAGATTATGCGCGTAGCGCGAAAAATTTTTTGAGGCAATTTCTGGTCATATGAGGCGCCCTGGAGTTTTGTAAGCATTTTAAGCATTTTGCAAATTTTTATAAGCATTTTGGAAAATTTAGGTTGGCAAGTCTGCAAGAAGACAACTCTACACACATATATACAATGCAGGCACCCAGTACAATGAACTTGTATACACTATACATACATTTAATGTACATTGTATATGCATGAATTGAATGCATGAAATTCGCGCCAAAAAGCACGTGAAATTTGCAAATATTAAAATGAGCCACCCAAAAAGCCAAAATGAGCCGAGGTGGCTCATGAGCCATAGGTTGGGCACCCCTGGCCTAAACAATGCAGTGGTTGTGCGTCATTAAAATATAGTTGGGCTTGTATTGGCCAAAAGTTGAACATCATTTACACCCTGCTTTGTTGTAACGACAACCCCTCCCCTTGTTAGTTATATAAAAATGAATACTTGCGTGAGGCGTCTGGTGAGGCGTCTGGTGAGGCGTCTGGTGAGGCGTCTGATACCCACATATCTCATGCTTATATATACTGTTATAGGATGGCTCTGTGGTTGTGTCTGATTTTGGATTATCTAAGCTTGTCACAGAGACAGCTAATCACTCGGCACAGATATACAGACATGCTGCTAAAACAGACAAATCAGACAAATCAACATCTCCTAAATCACCCAGACCTCCTCGCAGTAAGAAAAAAAGGTAATTCTGAGCGGCAGCCCTGCAATGAAATGATTAACCTACTTGATGCGCTTTTTGTGTATCCAGGGTTAAATTCAGAAATATAGATATTCTGTAGAGCTTGAGCAATGAAAGTCTCAATCTCACGATTTCATTAAAGAATTTAAATTGAAAATAAAGCATTCAATGTCAGGATTATGGGTTTATGTTGGGGTTTTAGATTACTAATCAGGGCCATTATCCATATTAGTCATATCATACCAAACATCACATAGATGTAAATCTGTTAAGCAGATCACATGTTTGCAATATCGGGATTCCTCAAATTATTCTCCGCATTTTCTCTTCAGCTTATTGTCGCTCAACTTTTATAAAATCAGTGCTGATACTCATAGTCCTTCTACTTGTGGTGAATGATGACTCAATTGTACAGTGATGTATTACAGGCACACTGTTGTGGGTAACCCTTATTGGATGGCGCCTGAGATGCTCAAAGGAGAATTATATGATGAGAGAGTGGATATATTTTCTTTTGGTATAATTTTATGCGAGGTAACCAACTACCCTTAACTCTGTGTGATGAATATATCAAGTGCATCTTATTGTGAAAATGTTAAGTAAATAAAGAGTTGTGTACTCTCTGAACCATTATGTCAGAGAGAACACAACTCTCAATTAGATGCGATCTCGTTATTCTTATTACCATCATTTGTTATAAACGAATTGTTGATAGCGTGATAATTTCATTGTTTTATTTCAGATTATTGGGCAAGTGAGGGCTGATCCCGATTTCATGCCACGCAAGTCAAATTTTGCGCTCGATGAGAGTATATTTGTGGAGAAATTTTGCTCAAACTGCCCGGAGATGTTCTACGAGTTAGCATTTGAATGCTGTCAGGTTTTACCTGAGGAGAGGTAATGTCAATTCTCACCACTCACCACTCTCCAAACCGTATACCTGTAAAATATATTGATATGAACTTAGGCTATCCTAGAGCTGCATGAGCAAAATTAATATCGGAAGCCATGGACAGTGATGGGTCTATTGTATGCTTATGTTATGATAGAGTAATCACTGTTCATTTATTGTAGGCCAAATTTTGAGGTGCTCCACAAGTCTTTGAGAGAATTATATATGTTACATTCCGCATCAGAGAGGAGGGCCTCCAGACTACTACAGCAGCAACAGAAGGTGCTCGAGGCTGGAACCTAGTCATTCAATCTATCATATCTTATGAACTCTCTGTGCAGAGCCAAAGTTTGTGCAGCTTGATCATAAGCCTCAGTCATAAAATTATGACAAGTTAATTTTTTATATATTCTAGTCATTCAGCAATGTAGTCACGAGAAACTGTATATTAACATGATTAGTAGTCACGAGAATCTGTATATTAATATGATTAGCAAACATAATGTCAATCGTTATTTTTTTCATTCACTTGTAAATAATCCTCAGGTTAACTTTTTCTAAACAAACTCTAACATTTGTTATGTATTTTTGTAAACAAATTGTGATAATAACAAATGCTTTCCTCTAATAAATTGTTATAAAAGTGACAAGATAACTTTATCTTACATGTATCTGTCCTCGCCTCTAACAAACTTGAGAATGTTTCCAACTTTGTATCAATCTTTATGCAATAAGCTGACCTATATATATGTGAGGTTCTCAGTTATCTGTAACACCAATGAGTTGGCACCGTAGAGTTTTGGACAGATATATATATCCCAAACTCCCTGCAGTTTGTACCACAAAGGAGCGAACCATACATTAACATATTTATATTTAATGCAGTGTTTTTGTCCCAAAACTCCCTGGCCTATGGAGTTTGGGAGTTGGTCCCAAACTCCCTGCTCATACCCATATTCACTTTATTCAAGTAGGAGTTGTCTTCACAAAATAAAAGCAAACCCAATTTTTGCAGGGACCGAGTCAAACTTTCATCATTTCTATTCACCTCCGGTCCATTTTTGTTAGAGAAGAACTTGGGAGAAAACAAAACTGCAAAATCCAATCAAGAAGGATTAACTATTTTGTCTAAACTGTAAATGCAAGTTAGTCCAACCCTTCATTCAACTTTGTAAGTGGTTTTAAACTTAATAGCTCTGCAAGCCTGCACTGCATAAATGCTCTATTGGCCCTTGGGTTAAGCAAAACTTTAGTCATATTCAATGGAGTGGACCTGGTCACTGGTTGGTTGGGGTAGTCACAAAACATACTATAGTACATAACTATCAGTAACATTCACTTCAGTTCACTCTAACAAAGGTGTTGGTAGGAACTCCAGCCCTTGTGACCCTGCAAGCAAATCATGGGCAGTTGTAGACCATATGAATATGCAAGCTAAGGCAGTTGACTGATGTCACCGTGATGAGACTGTGACACTGCCATTTTGTATTAGTTATATATATCATGTTTTGTGCAATTATCCTATTTAGACCCTTCCATTACCATCATCATCATGGCTACTAAGACTGGGAAATTTCTTGATTTGTGCTCTCAGCACCCACCCAAAGCTATTGTTTTTCTACATAGATGATGTCACCTGATGAATCATAACGAAGAAGTAAAATGATCAATATGCTTGAACTAAAACCCTGAGTATAGTTTTATGATTTGACTGCCTTCTTCTCCTATTGCAGACATTTTGGAAGGTGATGTGATTATAAGAGCCGACTGCAGCTATGAGTTTGGTATCTCTGAAGTGGGAGGAGGTGAAGAAATCATACGTCGAGTACCTGACCACTAATGTAGACTTAGTTACATCTGTAAGTGCTGCCACCTTCATCCTGGTACCAACACAATAATCATAGTATATACTGCATTACTGCATAGTGTATTTTATTACAGCACAGTAAAGCGACTGGGTGAAGCTGTAAGAAATTTGGCCAGCCAGAACTGTCAGCTTTCAATTCCACACGTGGCAATAACTAAAAAATTATGTATTTCTATTGCAGATTGAATCATGGACCAAAACTTTGTCATACTTAGTTGCGGGTCGGATTTCCAAAACTCATTCTACTGTTATCGCTGAGCTTCTTTACGCTGCCTCTAATTTGTTCACACTTCTAAATGATCACATACTGCGCAAACATCACACTCTGTATAAAGTAGAGGTGAGTATTGATTCAGTAGTGCTGCCTTTTCATTCATCAAATTTAAATTTGCACTCAATTGTCGGAAATTATTATTCCTATTGACTCAATTCTCTATAATTTTGTTGAGAAGATTTTTCTTTATCTCAGGAATCAGGCGCACGCAGAATTAAGTCCCTGCTAGCAGGATTGGAAGCTGTGGAAGTCTTCATTGAGATAGCAGCCAGGCGATATGGTAGTCCTTTGATTAAATGGGTCCTCATCTTTTGCGTCGAGTTAATCAAGTAAGTGTGTTTGTTTAATAAGTGAAGTCCAAGCGATAATACTTCATTGGACCGTTTTTGTTAGGAGATATATTATTTTCTTTGATTCTTGATTTTTTAGCAAGTGAAATCCCTTGTGACAGCAGTAGGTTTCATCACACCAGCTCTAAATCTTCATACTGGTTGTTTGCGGCCCACATTACAACAACAATGGCCATCTGCAAATTGTCAATGACATGACTTCCATCAACCATCATCCATGCTTATGAGTTGATAGTTGAGACTATTAATCATATACATATTATACAGGATGATTGGAAGGTTTACACTGCTACACACATATCAGGACGGACTGAGATATTTCCCGATCATAAAGAGGCTGAATAGGAAGAACATGAGCCCCGAATCGAGTGAGGGGGAAGAGGAGGCGCAGCCAGAACCAGACCAGTACTACACACTACCTAACTCAGGCAGGAAAATAAAGTCTGTCAGTGCTAGTGAGTTACTCATGGCATTCAGAAAATTTGTATTTGATCTGTGATTTCAGTGCTGAGCAAAGACTTTGTGTTCAAGTGAATCTTAGCGTGTTAGATCAGAAAATAATTAGCAAATATGAAACGTTGAGTGAGATAATGTGAATTGATTGTTTTAGAAGTTATCTGACTGCTTCAGTGAAATATTTATGTAAATTGAAGCACCAAATGGCAATCATGTCAGACATATATATATATTATAATGTTCAGAGTACAGACACAGCGCTACAGGAGAACAGAGTACAGTGAGGGGACAGAGAATAGAGAAGACACAACTAACAGACAATCAGAAGTTAGCCGAGTCACTACACAACCTACAGCCCATTGTACACTGTAAGCTTATTAACTTTGGATCATCTGATGAGCTCTATACAGCCAATATCAATAACAATACCCATGGGAAATTCCTGACAATCAAAACTTCAATCTTTGAGGCTACTCTTTACAGTACATACAAACTTACTTCATGCCATACCAACTATTCAGAAGTGGTCTGTCAACAGAGAGTACACCAGATGTGATAGCCTCTGACCGAGTTATTACTACAGATACATTATATCGTAATCTCTCATCCATCATCCTGTTCTGAAATGCTGCACATATTATTTCCTCTTTCAGTGGGTGCGATGGCCTGGTTTGGTGAGAAGTCATGGGCACCGTGGATAGCTTCTCTAGCCACTGATGTCACTAGGTAATCATATTAATTCAGTCCACTGATTACAGTTTTGGTACTTAGAAACATTCCTTTAGTTGCAGTATTTTGCAACCAATCTTGTGCACCAAATGTAAATGAAAATCATGTTTCCTATGTTTTGCGGTCACTAAAGTGATAACCTCCCATTCTAATATTGCGCGGATGATTGTTATATGGTCAGCTTTGGTTTTTCTACTTCCAGTCTGGGTATGTTGAGAGACCAAAAGTACAGATATACAAAATCTGAAGATAGTGAGCTGGTGAGAAGGAAGTTTGTGTTACTGATGTACCTCCTCAGATCACCGTGCTATGACAGATATACAAAGTAAGTCTGACAGCTGTGACCGATACACAAAGTAAGTCTGACAGCTGTGACCGATATACAAAGTAAGTCTGACAGCTATACTAAGTAAGTCTGACAGCTATACTAAGTAAGTCTGACAGCTATGGCAGATGTACAAAGTAAGTATGACAGCTATACTAAGTATGTCTGACAGCTATGCTAAGTAAGTCTGACAGCTATACTAAGTAAGTCTGACAGATGTACAAAGTTAAGTATGACAGCTATACTATGTATGTCTGACAGCCATACTAAGTAAGTCTGAGAGAGCCAACATGCTTTGTGCCCCTTTCTCAATTGCTATATACATCTAAGTCACCGAGACTGTTAAGTCTCATGGATGGATGCGAACAACATCCTGGATAAGAAATACTCCTACAAATTTTTCTCATTTGCTTGTTTTGATGGCTCCCTACAGGCCATGTGACTTGTCATGACATAACGTTATTTTAATCCTATAGAGATATTCCTGTTGTAATTATAATTTCCATGGTACAGATAGTAAATAACATGTGCATTTGATTTTGAGCTATCTATAAACTTCATGAATTTATATGTGCAAAATCCATATGTGGATCACTCATACTAATTTCGTATCTTCCACCTTTTTTAGGATGAGGCTTTTGAGGCTGATGGGATTCATGTCCAGAATACCTGGCCTGGGTTACATCATGAGTGAGTATCTTATTGTTGAAACTAAATTTTGCCACTAGTACATAAAATAATATCATATAATTTTAGACCTCACTAATATATATAGTCTCAGCAATGGGGCTTAAACATAAGCATGAAAATACTATTTATTTATAGGGGTAGCGACAAGATAATTTTGTAAAGAGAGTTGTCCTTCCTTTAGACAAGTTAAGATAACTGAGATATGTCCTTGAGTCCTATTATTAATATTATTATTATGTACCATGTATTTATTTACAGATGCGATCATAGCATACCTACCAGAGTGGCAGAGTACATACTTCTATACCTGGAATTCCTGAGATGGGACACAAAGTGCTGGGTAACAATCCAGAGTTGGTGCAAGTTTTATAAGAAAACCAATTTATTTTCCTAGTGATTTTTTACTCATGAATGATTTTTCACATGTGCAATTAGTCCAATCCAAGCCACCGCTATCTATTTTCCTTGGGCATGAGATTTGCATGGCATTTCCCATAATTTGTATCTACATTATTATCTGGTATAATATTTAAATGTTATTAGATATCACCATGATCTATCTTAGCTATCAAAATATAATAATCATAATTGCAATCAGTAAATATGTTGGAGTCTAAGTGATCTCTTGTCGGATGCTGTTTCCATCATTATATCAGTTGAAACAGAAAGAATCTTCAGCTTCAATCAGATGCATCTTATACATTTTTGTCAAATCATCTGAAGAGAAAGGTAAGAAGCAGTGCTAAATAACAGTCCTGTCTATATAAAAAGCGGGTGGATAACAGTAAAATACTCAATAGCGAAATTGTTCCGGGTTTGTACCTGGTAATAAGATTATTTTGTATTCAAGATATTTTATCTGGTGTCCTGTCGCAGAATCCAGTCATTATAGGAAAAAGAGCTGTCACCCCGGTTAGTGACCCACCTCTCCAATATACTGCCCCTCACTTCCAATCTGTGTATTAAAATTGTACTAGCTGTCTTGTTGCATTGCACAATTCAGTATAAATCAAATCAATATTTGAATGATGATTTTTATCATCATTATATCCTAGCCTGGGCAAGCTGTCAGGCACCCTCGACAGCTTGCCCAGGCTAATTATATCCTATCTCCAACTTTTCCCTGTAATCCCTGCTGGACTCAGGATACGCCGTAATGAACTTCCCCCCCCCCTCCCCGAGGGAGTTCATTGCTTCTACAGGTACCACAATAGATTATTGATAATAACAGTATTAATAACAGCAGATAATGGTACCCCTACCAAAGGCCCTAGAGCCCATCTTGACAAGCTTTGCACCCCTCCCTCCCTAATCCAATTAAGTAAAATAATCTACATACTATCTATCTTCATATAAATTTCATCTGCACAACTTTTTTAAAAGTTCACCAAGTGGAGTGTCTACAATGAAGACCAATTTCTTAAAGAGGGTAAGGGCCAATCAGATTTCCTCATGTATCTGTTTGACCAATCAATGCATTGATAAATTAATAACCCCTTGACCTAATCATCAAGTCAAAACAAAGTGTAGAAATGCTGTATGTAGTGGTGTGGCCGAGAAAAGGGACGTCCGACTTCTCTAGTTATTTCTCTCACTATTCTGTAGAATCAGTAAATAAAAGTATTGAATCTACAATGTCCTGAGCTGTGGACAACCCACACCATGCTGACTCCAAAGAAAGCAGCCATTGCTGTTGGGATAGTAATGATGAATGCATTCTTATTCTTGAAGTACACATGGACTGTAGATTCGGGAGATGGATTACCAGGCAATACAAATGGTGGTGTTCAACATGTCTTATGTAAGTGTTATCATCAGATGATATGTATTTTTGAAGTCAACCCTATGGAGCATGAAGTCTTGTTAGTGATTTTAAGGTGATTATTCATCCTAGCTAATCAAATCAAATGCTCAGGGTAGGCAATGAACTCCCTAGTTCATTGGGGTAGGCACCATGAATGAAGCCTTTCCATTGCAATCAACAATAATGGTTTAATTTAAACATTACTTGGATTCTCATACTATTGTGGTTGATACTGAATCTGACCTACAGATTATCAGGCTGTAGGCAATGAACTCCCGCCATTGCTGTAGGGATGAAAACCAGTTGTGAGCTGTACACATATATATATATATATATATATATATACATATGATAGATTAGTAAACCTAACATCACAGCCTCATCTTGATGTTATCTTAAGACTTATCCGACTTATCCAACCAGAAATGTCTTTGATTGGTTTCAACATCATCACAAACTGATGAGCTGCTGTGCAGCACAAACCCCAGTGCAACAACAATGACCTGTGAACTTTTCCTAGATTGCATGCCAAAAGACAAATCCACTGCAAAGTCTACTACCAATAATAATACCTTCTATAATAAATCTTGTGCACAATTTATACTGCTAGGCTAATTTTGTTTAGTATGTTGCTATTGTGAAAAATAACTAGATAACATTGGACTGATATTTTGGTATACAGCCATGTTACTGGATATTAGATAGGTCTCATACCAGCCCGTTTTCGCAGGTTTGGGCTAAGCCTCTAAATATCCTATCCATTACATGATTTGTATCTTGATTATGAAATCAATTCCTTCAGCAATATCTGTTAATGTGCCAGGGGACACAAATTTGGTGTGAAAACTGATTGAAATTTTGTCTTTCTAACTCACAAAAGATAATATAACCTGCTGTACAGAGGTTGCTATCTGCTCGGCTGAAAGTGGACAGGGGAGGAGACGGTTCAGATAAATTCACGCTACTGTTGTGTAACAATCTTTTTTTATTGAAAAAATTCATCAGGACAGTGTAAAACTTGATATACTCCATAACCCCTACACCTTACTTAACCCAAGCACCCATTATCACTCCTACATCTTGCATAGTTTTATGCATCGCAGTCATGACTGAATTATGATGCATCATTTGTATGAAAGTAGTTTAAGTGCTCAAACGGTGCAAGATGCTGGTAGAGGCATTTCATCATCAACCACTTTCTGGTTGATAATGAAATGCCTCTACCAGCATCTTACACACTAGTATGAAAGGTGTGCTAGCAATCTCTAGCTTATACTATCTTATGGTAGCTTAGCTATTACTCAATGGGTATAATCTGTGCTATATTCACCCCACATTACATATTATCGCCTTGGATTATATCCAACTTATTTATTATGAATTTTGTAATCAGTTTAGTAAAGAGCTTGGAGTAATAGTGACATAGGCCCTACAGTTATTATTAATTAATATAAGGCATAACCTACTAAATTAGCTAATAAACCAGATGCATATATTGGATTGCTGTAGTTTATCCTCCTTATTTACGTAGACTATCTAAACTGTCAATTGATTTGTGTACCAATTACTTCCCAAATTCTAACAGGCTTCCACATCGATATGATACAGTGCACCAATTAGCGATATAACTATATTATCTGGAATAACTAAGCATTATCTACCATTATGATATTTGGGTTTATTGAAGCAATCAAATCAAGATTTTTTATCTTTTCTCGGGACTGGTTTGAATTCACTGAAGCTGTGCAAGGCTAACCAAACCATGGTGCACCCATAACCATTAAAAATGTTTTCATATACTTTCACACCGATTTATTTTATATTTTAGCTCTACGTGATGTCTCCAAAGATGCTGTTGATTTGAAGGTAGGCTGTGTATATGTATATCAGGCTCCTAGAAACACTATTCTTGACTGAGTTTGCGACTGCGAAAATTGCTATCTGATTGTTCAGTGCTGAGGTGAACAGGATCTGCTAGAGGCTTTGTTCCCAAAAAGTTCACTCTTTGATAGAACTGTGCACATTCCGAGTGTACAATTTTGGAAAGAATTTTGCTAATTGAAAGACCAAAACATACAGCGATGATTTGGTCCAAAAAACATCTCTCGTTGTGACAGACACTTCTGACAGACCCCTCCTAGATTACATTGTGATACGTCTGTCCTTCACTAATTGTAGAGGTGTTGTCTTATAATCACTCTTTAATACCCTGTAACTTTTTTAACATTTAAAAAACTGTGATAGGGATCTGGATTCTGCTGACACTAAGATACTTGGTTCATATTTCTGCTTGATACACTATCTCATAGCATGAGGTGTAATGGTGAGCTAATACTGTGATCTGATGTTTGTTTTGTTCTGTAGTCAGCTGATGGTTCTGTAGTAGGGAGACCTGAGATCCGAGTACCTCTTATTATATATAACAGAGTACCTAAGACCGGCAGTACAACATTCGCAAACATCGCCTATAAACTAACAGAGATTAATAACTTCAATATGTTACATTTAAACGTTACTTACAAGAACTCTCATTTCCTCAACATCCTAGATCAGGTAGGCCTAAATGTATCATTATCATGTTTATGTCATATTCAAACATCACAAAATAATAAATAAAACTGTTTTACAATATTAATCAAAAAGCTGTTAAAATACAAATATGAAATAGGTATAAAGTTAACTACACATCTGATCGGGGGGGGGGGGGGGGCGGGGGGGGGGGCGATCACCCATCACCTGAGATCCACAGTTTATCTTACACTGTCGAATTATATTGATGAAACTCCCCACCCTGATCAAAACTGCTCATAAATCATGTAAGAGATCAATTATTATGGCCCCAAAGTTTGTAAAAACTAATTATTGCCCCTGGATGATTGTTAATGGTCTGGAAACCCAACTATTTCATGAGTCAGCTGTAAGACATTGTACTTTGCTGTTATTGCTTGTTGAGGACAACCATTAGGTTTTGTAGACTATCTGTTTGTTTCTCTAGTCTAATCGTTATAAAATTATCATCTTATTCACCTTTATAATTACTGAAGTCAGAGCTTGTGAGTACTCTGCAGGTGGTGTGTGTCCTCTCACTCCTCACTCCTTACTCAGACACAGCTCACTCACACAGATACATGAGATAGCTGATAGGATATCTTATACTATCCCATAAATTATTGAGGTCATTAATTCAAAACCAATCAACGGACAGTTGATTACTATCAAATTGCGATCAAAACAATTTCATAAAAAACCAGTCTCGAAATGCAAATCATTTCCCATGAAGCTATGTTAACCTCATCACTGTATGTGTTTGATATAACATGTTAATGTTTTATTTGTTCATAGGAGCGATTTGTGAGAAATATCTCAACATGGACTCAAAAGCATCCAGCAATTTATCATGGCCATATACACTATATGGATTTTACGAGGTGAGCAAACTCTTTACATATGAGTTCAGTCTTTGTGGCAGCAGCAGACAGATAATTTTTACTGTCAGTACAAGTCAAAACAATTATCTCAGTGACGGGAGCTGACGGTTAGCTCTGACGGTTAGCTCTGACGGTTTGCTCTGACGGTTAGCTCTGAGGGATAGCTCTGAGGGTTAGCTCTGAGGGTTAGCTCTGAGGGTTAGCTCTGAGGGTTAGCTCTGAGGGATAGCTCTGAGGGTTAGCTCTGAGGGTTAGCTGCGGTCTGAGGTGATTAGAGTGATGAGATTATAGATTATTGACCTGAGATGGCTTGTTGTACACACTGCTTATGCTGCCGACATCATTATGCGTTTACTGATAAGTGTTATTTTGACATGCCCTTGTCAGAAGATATCACAATAGGTTAAACAGATTCAATCAGCAGACAATCAAATATGAATTCTGTCTGTCACCTTTATATTTACATCGTTATTTCCCCCATAGCTTCATATATACATTCTCAGCGCTGCTGCTTGTATCATACTGTCCATTCATTGGGGATTTGTCTGATGTTTATATTTTTAGATTCGGGTATAGAAACCCTTTATATATCAATATAATAAGAGACCCAGTGGAGAGACTTATATCCTATTATTACTTCCTGAGATACGGGGACGATTACCGCCCTTACCTCAAGAGAGCCAGCGCTAAAGACACTAAGGTAGGAGATCTTATACTATATCAGACCAAGTTTGTAAGCTATCACGAGAAAAGCAAAAAAATTAGGCACATCAGAAAAACTTGCTGTCTAATCTCAATGGATGGGACAAGTTGATTTATTCACCAGATTTTTGAGGAATCATTTTGGCAAACATAATATCTCATTAATGTAACCTGAAGACTTCACCACAAAAATGTGAGAGGCTTGTAAGGTCAGCGTGGTTACATGAGTAAGTTTGACATTACGTTATTGTAATTAATCTATGATGATGATGATGCCTATAAAATACTGATGATCATTAATTAAAGCTAACACTGTAGATGTGTGAGCTGCGGCACTATGAGATGCTCATTAGTAACAGTACATGTGTTTGATGTTAGGTTTGCCCTGAGCAGGCGGATGTGGTCTACAGCCAAAAAACTTGGTTTACTTTGTCTATTTGGTATGAAGATAATTGGCCTTAGACAGGGATAGCCCATGGCAATAGTGAGTAGGCTTAAATTACAGTTTGACATGGCCATAATGATAGTAATAATTGGGAGGTTGATAGGTGATATGTAGCCTTGCTGTTGAGCAGGTCGCAGTTTACACTGCTCTGTTCATATAATGCTCGACATCTTCTAAGATGATAAAAACAAACAGCATTGATACTTTTTTACAAATCAGATGCAGGAAAATTAGTATTAGTGTTTTTTGTACACTCTTGTTATTTTAGTCATTAGATGAATGTTTACTGGTGAATGGTAAGGATTGTAATCTGGAGAAGAATCTATGGCTACAGATACCATTTTTCTGTGGACAGGCAGCCCAGTGTCTGTGAGTATTTTATACAATTATACAAATATTGGGTGCTGACTATTCCCGCATATTTAAGTTTTAAAAACGATACAGACCAAAGCTAAGTTAAAGGTTTGAAGGTTTCAACCCGTGAGGTTATGTCTGTATGGTACATGGCTATTGGGTAAACCCATCAAGCATCTGAGTTTTCCATTTCTCTTGGTCATTATATCATCAGGAGGGTAGTCCCACTTCTATCAAATTGATACCATAATTTTTCTATCGCTTTGCATTTCGGGAGAATCATCAACATGTCTTTTACCACAAAATGCAGAACACCACTGGTAATCGGTACCCTGACACTGATACGCCTACAGCTCTAAGCTGATTTCTCCTTTTTAATTTTTGCCGTGAGTGGAATTCGTCAAAAAATATGTATATACGAGTATGAAGAAGGACTCCTCACCTATGGCCTGTGTAATCCTTCAGTCCGTGTTAACACACAGTCTGATATACCTTCCCTTTTGGGATGAGGCTGTTCTCCAGTATGCGTGAGATATAACTTTAGATCTTTGGGTGTTAGATATAGATGATATCATCATGCCATCTCCTCACTGCTCCCGCGTTTATCAAATTGAATATTGTTTTACTGTGGTTGTAGAGTACCAGGCCGATGGGCGTTAGAGCAAGCTAAGACTAACCTAGTAAATCATTACCTACTAGTCGGAGTCACGGAACAGCTCGGAGAGTTTATAGCTTTATTAGAGACGATGCTGCCTCAGTATTTCAGTGGTGCTTACGACTTGTATACTAAAGGTTCGTTACTTTCTGTGCCTAATGTGTCTCCTAACAGCCAGGCACACAATGTGAAACAAGAGAATACTAGTAAAAGCACTATGAAATTTAATTGGTAATAAAACTTGGAAGCCTACCGCCCATTAACCATATTACAGGGAAGTGTTGTCAGTATTGCACATCAGTCTGATGAGCTGTACCTGATGGCTGGTACATATTGTCCCATACGGCCATCCCAGTCAATGTGAACATGAAAATGACACAATCGCAGTCTCTTTGGGTCAGTCTGATACAGTATCTGAAATTTTTGTAAGGGTCAAAGTTTGTAAGCGTCAAACTTCCAGATACTGTCCAAGACTAACCCAGACTCATTTTACATCTGGGTACTATGTGAATACAACATTGGGACTATCTGGGACTATCTGGGACTATCTGGGACTATCTGGGACTACTCTAAGTATATGTGAACACATATCATAGTTATCCCAGCACCATCCGAGACAACAACCTTATTGCTACTCTAGGTTGAGTTTTGCAATGTGAACATAAGACTAGGACCACCTGAGAGAAGCATCTGAGATGGCATCCCAGTGTCATCTGGGACAATGTCGACCAGCCTTGACATGCTGCTATTTGGGAAGCTTTGTCTGTACTTGGGTCGTCTTACTTTGGTACATCTTAATTATTGTAAGATTTTTTGTTTTACTAGGAGGACTTGGCCACCTACGGAAAACCAACAAAAAGCAGACACCATCAGAGTCTTCATTGTCTATCATCAGGAAATCTAACATTTATCAATTAGAACAAGAGTTTTATGAATTCGCTCTGGAGCAGTTTGAGTTCCTCAAAGGCAGATCACTTCTCATTGACAAGGAGGGCAGGTGAGATCATCATTAAGGCTTATCCTTTATCGATGTCCTTTATGAGATTGGACTCTATCTTGCATTGTCATGGTGTGTTAATAAATTCTTATTATACAATATCACAGTATGAAGCTATGAACGGAGTTATCCTATACTGACAGAATTAAGGGGGCATGACTCTTATGTTCCCAATTATGCACCAATTAATAATTATTTGAACACATGTCATTTATATTAGCAATGTTTTCTGCAGGGCTATCATAAACCATTCAGAGTTTAAATATGAGAAGATATTTCCTGAGAGATGATGATATGCTCAGATAGTTCCAGGTTGACGTTCTAAGCTGAAGCGTATGACAGGAACAGAATATCATACTAGAAGTAACATCGGTAGTTTAGTAGTAGTGTCGGTGAGGAAAATGAAGAAAAAGAACTATTTAATCATGCTTCACACAACATCATGATGTCATCAAGCGTCTCAAGCTAACAATATATCGCTGTTACCAATGGTACCTTATATAATCGATTAAAATCGGTAATGTTACGCATCATACGAAATCGTCAATGTGAACATGACTTTACTCTGGAGAGGCACCCTTTGTACAGAATCGACAGGGTTTATATTACTGTTACTGTTTACCTACACTACAGGACTTCACTCTGATGTCACGGCCCAACTTTCCTATACTGGCCTCACGCCTCAGATGTCTAAATTATTTTTCTGCTGGGTTGTTATAAATCTCAATTATCATTCCATTTAAGTTTTCTGTGTACGTTCTTACTGCTGATCAGTGTCATTTTATATTCATCTTTACCATTATGATACAAATGCAATCTACTCACTTGAGTTATTTACTATCGCCTGTATGAAGTTTTCATACTGTCTTGTATATATTTTATGCCTTCATGCACCTGTTACAACAGTATTGTTGTATCTCTCGTATCATCCGTGGCTTTTCTCTGACTGAGTTTCATTATTATTGTGTCGATAATCTGTTTTCTGGAACTTTATGTACAATTAGTAATGCTTTTCTATTTGTCTTATTGTTAAAAGTTTGAGTGCAGATTTCTTTGCATATCTGAGACATTCCATTTAAATCATACTTTCAGCAATTAACTGAGTTCATTGCTTTCAGGATACCCTGTTTTTATATCATAGCAATTTTCCTGTTATAAGGAATTAATAAGGGGATGCAATAAAATGAAAACTAAATACAGTGAAAATGAAGCATTATGAAGACGTGTTTATGAAAATCTGGTTACTAAAGCAACAAGACAAGGGAAATTCAGTTTATCTGCTCTATTCGAAAAAAAGAACAGTAAGTCTAAGTCAGTAATTGGCCTTGTACAGGTGCCCCCTGTGAAACATTCCTGTGTGTTGTGGTGTGAAAACTTCTCTTTGTTGGCTGCTGATTTATCTGACCAATCATGGAGTTTGGGACAAAACTCCCTTGACCAATGAACTCAATGGAATATTGGTATCCTGTTTTGTGACATCACAAGGCGGCAATACTGAGAAAATCTGGATAGAAAGGGAGAGCACTGCAGAATGGTTTTATTTATTTGTCTCAGCAAAGACTAATTGGGCCCTCTTACTCCCTTCTTGGTCACAGTCAGTACTGACATTGTACTGAGTCTGACAAAGTCAACACTGCTGACCCAGAGGATTGAATCACATCATCTTGTACGATTTGTGAGTTAATAGAAATATTGATTGTTGTACTTATTGTTTTTGATGATGATTGAATCAGTCCACAGACAGCAGGTCACTGACAGTTGATTTGATGAGTTGCAGCCTTGTGTGTGTGTGTGGTTGGTGTTTGTTGTGGTGAATGTTGCGAAGTTGGGTTCTATCAGGATGGCAAGATATAAAGCAGTCCACTCACCACATTACAAAATAAAGTACACCTATGCTGTAGTATGTTGGATAGGCCCTGGGGGCCGATGTCAGGGAGACATGCCCCAATGCACCTATGAGAGTTGTGTAACAAAAAGCGTTTTGTTTGGTGAACAAAGGAGTACAATGGCAGGCAAGGTGTGCTTGTCTGAATGCATGTTGGATTCATGTGATTGCATGCTGGGGCGCGTGTATGCTAGGCTCAGCTCTCTACTTTTGCTACACTCATTTGTGGGTATACACAATCCACCCGCTGCTACGATATGTAGGAACCACTGGTAAAGGGTATTTCACAACTGTACTTTATTTTGTAATGCATGAAAGTCAGTAGACAAGTGCTCATGTGTGTCTCTTCAATCAAGGTCACGGTCAAGTCAGTCTCTGTCATATACAGGTCAGGGCAGCTGATGATAACTCCTTAGTATGTTCAGAGAGGACGACTCCAAGATACATGTACAAAGTACATGTATGACAACATGACAACAAACCTTATGATAGGACTACTCCACATGCCCTTACTATTATAAGGGTTTGTTGACACATACTCTATAACCCTAACAGGGTTGAGAGACTTCACATGCCCTTTCTTTGAGAAAGGGATGTTTACTCATACTCTGTGGCCCACGATCAGGGTTAGCACACAACTACGGGGACTACCGACAAATGTCAGCAACCACACAAGCAATAACGAAAAGCAGATAGGATGTCAACTTAAAACAAGTATTTTTACTTACAAGGTGACAACAGCTCTTCACTAGGGTAGAATTTACAGAGGGAAGTTATCTCCGCCAATTACTATCACTACTACCTGAGCTCTGCTTAGGTGGAGAGCGATCATCACATGACTTTCTTTTAGTTCGCTCCTTGTACCTCTGGTCTGAGCTCCCATTTACTCTACAACTGCAATCTCTTGCTGAGACGCCTTCACGCAAACAAAACCTACATCACTAAACATCAGTACAATCCTGATGGTGATGTGACATCCTTTGACATCTGAAACACCCGCCTTCAGGACAGTAACGCGCAATATGATCATTTTTATGACATATATAACAGCCAGAATGCTGACTACTACTATGACTTACATACCTCCTTTCACGGTCAGGTGAAGGGTAATCACCATGATCACTCCCACCATCACCATTATAACGATGGTTGTCACTACAAAATCTCTTGTTGTCAGAACCTCGATTAGAATGGTTATAAGCATCATGATAAGTATTACTTACACTACTCTCATCACTTCTCTCTCGGTGAGGACGACACTTCACTTCACCAACATGCGCCTGTATAACAGTAACATTTGGTACAACATTGATTGGATCACAAACTACACTAGACTCAGCGTGTACTTCAACTTTAACAGGTATTTTAGCAGGGACCTGTTTACTCTCTGACAGCGGATAAGTCGGGTCTGATCTATTTAAGGCATTCAAAGACTCTTGCGCAGCTAGTCTTGCCCTTAACACTTTGTTGATCTTGACCCAGTTCAACTCATCATCAGCCATCATCTCAAACTTCAATTTTGAGTTATGCAAACCTCTAACTGCGATCAACAATGCAAATCTCTCTCTGACATTGCCACCAGAGAAATCACATTGTCTACTCAGTCCTTCAACACGCAGAAGATAAGCGTGTTCATCTTCATTGTCAAGTTGTTGAGAGGTAACAAACTTGTCCAACTTAACATACTCAGACTCGTCATGCTCAAAGTGTTCTCTCAACAAGTTCCACACATCTAAGAACTCCAAAGATGTGGAAAACAAGTCAACACCAAGGGATGACACTACTTCACGAGCATCACTGCCCATACACCAGAGCAAAGACGCCAGCTTTGCATCTTCACCGAAGCGAGGCACCCTCACTTTTTCGGTAACTCTAGAACCACCAGTGCCAGTAGTCACTTCTTCGATGTCATAGCCAAGTTCAATCGACTTCATTCTTAAAGCCAGATTAAACTTAACAGACCACCGCTTAAATGACCCATTGACATTGGATGAGTCTACAACAAACACAGGTAGACTAGCAAAGATACTAGCCATGGCACCAGTGTACAACCTATACAACAGTAAGCTAGGGTATACTCAAGCGACACAAGTTCAAATTGTATTCAAGAACACAAAGAAAACTTTTACTCAAATTTCCAGCCAAAATTTGTGAACAAAGATGGAGGAAAATATCTTTTGTTGTTTGATTTTTGGAAGTTTCACTTCTCATACACCTTGGCAACACTTCCTCCTCACCTAAACTAGGGCTTTCCACTCCTAGTTGGTAACTCACCTAAACACCTCTTCTACACCTTTTCTCCTTACTCCTCTCCTCAATAACACCTTATCTCCTACTCATTCACCTCTCCTATACACCTCTCTTTCTCCTCTACGCCTCTCCTAGCACTTCACCTTCACCTCTCCTAAGTATATCTCACAACTGACACCATGTTGTGAAGTTGGGTTCTAATCAGGATGGCAAGATATAAAGCAGTCCACTCACCATGAAAGTCAGTAGACAAGTGCTCATGTGTGTCTCTTCAATCAAGGTCACGGTCAAGTCAGTCTCTGTCGTATACAGGTCAGGGCAGCTGATGATAACTCCTTAGTATGTACAGAGAGGACGACTCCAAGATCCATGTACAAAGTACATGTATGACAACATGACAACAAACCTTTTGATAGGACTACTCCACAGTGAAGATGGGAAGCTTGCATGAACCAAGTTATCGCGGCTGTGGAGCTTCTGTACCCGCCAATTACGTTGCTCAGATGAGTCACTTCTCTCTCATTGGTCAGAATATTAACTTCTGACCAGTGAGAGAGAAGTGACTCATCTGAGCAACGTAATTGGCGGGTACAGAAGCTCCACAGCCGCGATAACTTGGTTCATGCAAGCTTCCCATCTTCACCACAACAAACACAAACCACACACACACGAGGCTGCAACTCATCAAATCAACTGTCATTGACCGGCTGTCTGTGATCAGTCTACTTCATTGAATCATTGATTTGATTCAATTTCAATGGATACACTTACTTCCTCTGTACTAACTCCTTGCTTACTGTGATGTTGTTAAGTTCATTGATTTAATTGCCTTCCACCATCAACAAAACTAACTGCCCTGTAAAGTAAGTGAGTTCAGTGACAGTATGTATCTATCTTACATCATTATATCAATCAGCTCAACCAAGGCGTAAAATACTCCTTGGCCCAGCTCTGCCTTTGTTGCGATAGTAGGTGGTGCTGCGCTAAGAAACCATCCGGATGCCTATTTAGCGATCGGCGGATGCCATCCGGTGGCATAAAACTAAAAGACGTCCGGACACTAATTTGTAACAGAGGAGGATGGGTTTTAGATACCCATCATTGGGTCAACAAACCCATCCGGAAATCCGAAATGGATGGCCAGTTAGCACTGCCGAATGGGTATTTGTCATGAGCAGATGGCCTTTTTACAGAGATGTGTGGCAGATTGTTATTTACCGGACATGTTTTAGCACAACAGGTAGCACTGAGTAGAGCGGGGGAAACAATTTTAGTAAAAATTCAAAAACTTTCAAAACAGCCATTCAGAATTTAAACCCCATTACAGACTGAGAGCTGATACCAAAGTAGGTCCTTCTCAGTACTCGTCAAAAGGTGTTGTGCTATGTGTATTAGGTACATGGCCACACATCTCTGTAAAAAGGCCATCCGCTCATGACAAATACCCATTCAGCCGTGCTACCTGGCCATCCATTTCACCTTGTATCAATGTCAAGGTGTGATTATCACAAACCCATTTGGATGGCCATTTGGCAACTGTTGGTTCCCAAATACTCATCTGGATCGACTTGAAGCAGTGATATTTTCAATAACCACCCCATCCGGACGGGTTTTGTTGCCCCGAAGATGCATGTCTACAACCCATCCTCATCTGATATTATTCCATCCGCCCCTGTCAAATTTGTGTTCAAATGCGTTGTATGCAATCAGATCGCTCTTTGGCAACCACCTGATGCCACAAGGACATCCAGCGGTTGCCAAATAGGAATCCAGATGGGTTCTCTCGCAGCACAAGTCCAGTGGTTGAGGCTTCAACCGCTTGGGCACTGGACTTGCGCGAACTACAGAAGGCTTGCTTGTTTGATTGAATTAGTTATACGTACTACACAGATGGATGGTGTACATGGGAATTCATGAAGTTTGTAGAATAGCTCAAGATTAATTTCCTAAGCTATCTTTATAGCTACCATGAAAGCTATTATCACAATGGCCAATACTTTCATCAGACGGAAATAACGTTATGTTGTGCCAAGTTTTGTGACCTGCAGGGAGCCATCAAAACAAGCAAATTAACAAAATCGAGAGGAGCTTTTTTTATCTGGCTATATCTCAGGAAGTTATGCGCATCCATCCTCAAAACTTTACAATATGTAATTTGAGACACTGATGGATATAATGTGAAAGGAAAAAGGTCGTTGACCAATTATCCCAGAAGTTATGAGTGAAAAACCATGCAGAGAAGCATGAGGATAATTGATTTGTTATTAATTTTGAATTGGTATTATCATCAAGCAAGATATGTGAGCAAAATATATCAATCAATTCGGCGTATATACTTCTGTCAACTTACCTAATTTCTCTGTCAGTGTAGTGATCAAATGGCTTACCACTACAAAATAGAGACACATGTATTTTTATTTATAGTTATATATTTTTAAATTGTAGGCCTACTGTCCATTGTGTGTATTATATATATGAGTTATTAGATAGATACAGATAGCCAGTGAATTCCAATATTACACCTACATGCGGCTCTTTAGCTGTATATTCACTCTTTCTCCAAGACCAGGCTCAAGAGTGACCAGATACTGAAATTAAGCAAAGTGTGCATATACAGCTGAAAAGTCCTAAGGGCAACAAGCATATGTTCTCTTTTTGTGCAAAAAACACTCTCACCGGATGCGCCAGTTGTGTCTAGGTGCAACGGTCATATATTGGTGCAACAGAGGTGTGGGTAGTAGTCAAATGACTGTTTTCTGATGGTTTCAAACAGACAAAACACACAACTTGTTGTGTGTTTTGTCTATGGTTTCAACAGCTAACGTTACTATTATGCATGCAGCTGAAAGGGTTTGTTAGCAGAAATATTTCTATGGTTTGGCTTATTATATTAGTGTTTCTGACTACAACCAATCCAGCTAATTGAGTTTTAATGGCAAAAGTTCCAATGTTTGACATGACAAGCTCATGCAAATGGGTTCATTACAGCATGCATGACAGATCAGAGCCACAACGGATTACTGGTGCATGATGTTAAATATCCTGTCAGTTTTTGTTGTCATTGTGGAATTTGTTCACATATGGACTCATCTAAAAATTGTAGGTATGTATAGTTGCAGGCTCGGATATTTGATTTTGAGCATCCACCAATATTTGATTCATCTTGATTCATCAATTTTAGCACAAAATGTCTTCCATACTTGACCAATGCAAGAAGATATTCAAGACTAAAGATTTGTACAAGATATTCAAGCTGGAGAAAGATGCTCCCCAGGAAAAATGTGGGTATCTTTATTATTCCTGTAGTCCTATTGTGGTGCCAGTAAACAGTATGAACAGTGAACATTCCATATAAATCTATGAGCAGATATGTAAATTCTTAGTTCTTTGCTTTCTGCCAAGATAATATGGAAAAAAGGCAGCTTTCAAATCCTTACCATTCCTTTGTCATATCTTTTCTCAATTTAACCAAATATTTTGGTACAATTGTTCATGTACATGCCTATAGTCCATCTTGCTGTGAGCGTCTATAGATTGACAGTACGGTCTCATCACCTCATCCGCGATTTTGCAAATTTGTACTGAAACTCAACACGGTTTGCCTCTGCTCTTATAGATGATATAGTAACAATCTCTTCATCCTGAAACCGAATATGTTAAAGATGATCATGTTAAACTCATACATTATATATGACATATTTCTCACAGTGAAGAAGGCGTATTATAAACTGTCACTGAAAGTCCATCCAGATAAAGTGTCTGATGATGAAAAAGAAATCGCTACAGAGAAATTCCAGCTGCTGTCGAGGCTTTACCAGATACTGAGTGATACAAAGAGGAGGAAGGTCTACGATAAAACAGGTCAGGTGCTGACAAGGATATTCAGCTTCAAGTCACGCGTATAGTTATATTCTATAGTGCTACACATATGGATGGTGTACATGGAAATTCATGAAGTTTGTAGAATAGCGCAAGAGTGATTTCCTAAGCTATCTTTAGCGCCACCATTATCACAAAAGCCAATACTTTCAATAGACTGTAATAACGTTGCGTTCTGACAAGTCAAGTGACCTGCAGGGAGCCATCAAAACAAGCAAATAAACGAGTTTGAGAGGAATATTTTTTTAATTCCTCAAAACTTTACAATATGTGATTTGAGATCAATTAGCCCAGAAGTTATGAGTGAAAAACCATGGACAGAAGCATATGTGTACTACGGTAATATACGTTGCATCCGTATGCATACAAAATTTCTAGTAAGTTGAAGTTAATTGTGTGATTAATGAATTCAGTAAGTTTGTCATTATAAATTAGAAACTTTGTCAAGTATTTTTATGGTGACCAGCAATCCAGATGCCCTTCACTCACTGATTATCCTCTCCATTCTCTACTATGTCTGCTCTGCTCTTATTATTATTATAGGAGAGATTGATGAAGACGACAATTTGGGACTCTCTGATGATAAGGTCTGGGCAGATTATTGGAGAGAGTTATTCCCTCAAGTCACAGTAAACGATATCGAGAAATTCAGTAAGGAATATAAAGGTCAGTTTATATCAATTTCTCAACTCCAAATTTCAATCCCCATCTGGGCATAGTATGTGGTGTATATATATATCATATCATATCATATCAAAAATCAGTAGTGTGTTGAGAGCAGGGAGGGTGGGATATACTTCCACCCTCCCTGTTGAAAGTAATGTCTACGCTAGCTCCACAATATAATATGGAGTTGTGTCATCATTGAGGAAAATTGTCAGTGAGAGTGTAACTCCTAAAATTGTTTATTTTTTATAGATACTAGCATTCACATCTCTCAGTTGCTATGGAGCTAACAATAGGGTCATAAGTTAAAAATATATGCACTGTCTAGTCAAGTACAGCCTGTCTTGATTATTTCAGCAATCAGCTAGTGTCTTATCTTGTTGACCATGACATGAGTGATTCATGTAACGAGTATGCGTTTTACATGAATTTTCAATCACTAAATTGAGTTCGGTAAATGTTTGACAGGTTCAGATGAGGAGTTATCAGACCTTAAGACAGTGTATATGTCATGTAAAGGAGACATGCAGAAGATAATAGACAGTGTGATGGTGGCCACTATAGATGATGAGCAGAGATTCAGAGATTTACTCAACCCTCTAATAGAGGCTAAAGAGCTGCCTAGCTATAAAAAATTTGTCAGCGAGACAGCTGCTAGTAAAAAGAAACGCCAGGCAAAGGTACTGACACACTTTTTTTTCTCCTGATTTTGTAATCACTCAGATAAAATCCACTGCAACGATAAAAAGTAACTATCAGGGTAGAGAAAAAAACCAAAAGCTGATCTATCATAAAACAAGAGTACGGAATGGATGGTGACTAATCACACAGTGACAATAGATTGGCTCTAGTTAATACAAACACATAAAAATTTATCCTCTTAGAAAATTTTAATTTTGAGTGCTTCCATCCAAAGGGAGTTTCCTGTATGTTTTGAACCCAGGCAGTCCACTTTCAGCATTATCCCCATTACACCATGATAATACCCTGTATTGTGGATGTTTGTCAAGACCGAGTACACCACACTGTCTGCCAGGGTCTCAATTCAAACTCTCCAGATTTTTTTAAATAAGCTACCATTGGGAGCAACTAACCTTCATCCTCAGGCTATAAAAAATGGAGGGATTTTATTGTGTAGTTCATTGACCCTGTTATCTGTTTGGATTGCCAGGAGTGAAATGATGCTTCAAATAGTTAATAGTGTTTATCAAAAATTGTGATCTTATCTGATGTTTTATTTGATGAAACATGAATGTTTATTATGGAAATCACGCGATATAAAACTTCAGCGTTATCACAATGTGATCAAATTTGTGGCATTATGAGATCACCCTGATATATGTGAGAATTAAAAGTAACAGAAAAAGTTATGGTTGGGAAAATTATACAAATATGCAAAACAAGGTGATGCATGCATGGTATCACGGTAGACAGCCTCTAATCTTTTGCCATCTAAACTATTATTTCCTCATGTCTCTACTAGCCGATTACTCTAAGTATTATTGATGCTTGAAAAATTGTGATTATGAAATCCGTCAGTGGTCACAATTGATCATGATCATGTCTTTCACTGAATAGCCCTAATCTTTGTTGGCAAGCAGGGAAGAGAGGTACTGTAGGTGACCCTTTTTATAAATCCTTGTTGCTCATATGCTTCATAAAAAGTTAATCTGAGCACAAAATTGAAGATCCAAATAAATTCAATAGTTTTACGACACTGGAGATCGCAAGGCTTTCAACTAATAAAAATACCATATATATAAAAGTACTTCAGAAGATGAGTGTAACGCTGTTCTGGTATTCTCTATTTCAGGCCACCAATGAGTCTAAAGAGGCTGAGGAAGCAGCCAAAGAGCTCAAAGGTGGATCTTTGGAGGGATATAGTGACCTAGTAATGGCGTTGCAGCGTAACCAAGAGAAGCGGGGCGATATCTCATCTTATTTAGAGAAGAAATACGCCTCTAATCAGGATGATGACTTTGTAATATCATTCGGTAAGGAGCGTAAAAAACGAACAAAGAAACAATCTACAAGTAAATCCAGCACTAGCTCTAAAGCGTCCGCATCAAAACGACAGAAAAAATCATAACTGTGCTGATTTTCTCGTCACAAACTCTCATTTCCTGTCTGAATTAGGCCTCTATGTTATCCGATCGGCAGACACTATTCCTGAATCTCTGCAGGCAGTTATTGTCTCTATAACGGCATGCCCTGATACCTCCTACAGTGCAACTCACGTAGAAAGCGTATTAGAAAAAATAACTGAATATCATCTACAAGTTTTAGCAATCCAAAGACATAAGAGGGCCAGATCAGGATCTTCTCTACGCTTTTCGTTTATTCGTCAATTTCCAGGAATCTACAAGTCTTATGATATCTGTGGAATCCGTCGCTGGTGTCATAATATGATTTATTTGCACTGGTTTCAACCCAAACCATGTATACTGCACGCTTCTATAAATGAGCTTGAATTTGTAACATAATTGTCTCCCCTCCCTCCCTACCTGTATACTGATAATTACCTCAATATAAGACGGTAACAATGAATCAAATAAACCATTTTCAGACACCTTAGTCAGCTGCTCTGTGCTAATTTTGATGTACTTGTATCACCGCTTCCTCATGTTGACCATGTTTTATCAGTAGGTTCTCTGCTATGCTCTATTCAAGATCAAGGCCACGCACACTAACGGCAGAAGGTCTCATGAATGTTTTAATGTCCTGAGCAAAAAAGGACGTTTGCTCAGTTTTCTACATACGGTAGAAATGTTAGCCTTAATCTGACACAATAGAGTAATGTATGTTTTACCAATAAGCCCAGATATATTTCTTGTTGATAAGTTCGCTGTGTGGAATGTTGACCAAGCAGGTACTTACTATGTGGCTCCTGTCAACTTTGGCCACAAGCTGCAGCTTAGCTATGGTGGCTTCCCATCTAAGCTGCTACGATAACATTTAGTTTTAACTTTGAGTTTATTTACAAAATGTTCTGCTGTACTGAGATGATGCACCCTGACTTTGTCTACATCCAGTCCGTACCCCTTATATAACCTGGTTCATCCCTGATTATATATCGCATAGTGTAAAAAAATCAGATCTTTACTAACTAACACCAACATCCAAAGCTAGTTTTCCAGGCTGCAGTAAAATTGTAAAAGTGGTTTCGCCTTAATGATGGTATTTACAGGTGATAAAAGGGAGTAATGGCAATTGTTTTCGGCCGGCCGATTCTCGTCTATTAATGATAGCAAACCCATGAAAACTTGTAGATCCACTAATTCTGACATGCTCTTCCAGATTTTGGATGATTTAAAACCATATGATCACTTTCCCTTTTTACTGGCAGCGTTTTTGGCAATTGGTATTTTTAATTGTAAATACTCTTTTTTCGAACTGTGCAAGCAGTCCCAAGGACAGCATCGACAGTGTATTATGTGTATTATGTGTATTATGTGTATTATGTGTATTATGTATTATGATATGTTTCCAGACCAGGAAGAGTGAGTCTCCGTCGTTATGTGGACTAATTGAGCTATTATCTGCTGGAATATAGCTGTCTTAACACAGAGGCTTTATTATTAAAGTATTAATAATATTAATTTATATTATCACATTATTACTGCCCCTGCGATAATCCCACTAAATTTTATAAAGGCGAATGAGCCACAGTGCGAACAAGGCAGCTGTGCAGTTTGTCGGTGAAAAGAACAGGCTTGCTAGAAACCTCAGCATATTTTCAATTAACCAATTCATCATCTAGTGTTAGTTGCTTAGTGCCAATATTATTTGGAACAAGAATCATGGCTAGCGTTTGCATCTCAATAATAATAAAATACTCTACAAACTACAAATAAGGGTACAAAAAAGGCACGTGTAAATTATAACACCATCATAAAATAGTTCAAATTGATTGCTATGTAAACAGGGATAAAATTGGATGCGTAAAGGGTAGGAACAAGTACATAAGGAGTACTTATTTGGTACACACGCGGATGGGGTACGGACATGGTACAGGCAGGGTACGGCGGAGGTACAGCATCTAAGTTCAGCAGAACCTTTGGTATTCAAATTATAATCCAAATGTTACTGTTGCAGCTTATGCAGATATTCCTGGAAATTCTGAAATTACTAAAAACTTGTGAAAATGGGATACATTAGGGAATGAAGCCACCACAGATAAACGGCAGATTGTGGCCAAAGATGACAACAGACGCAGAGTAAAAAAGTAAGAGCTTGTATCATCATTCCTTACAACAAACTAATCACTATGAAATATATCTGCGCTTATTGGTAAATCCAGTATGTACAACATATTGACTTATTGTATATATAGAGGAAATAATTGACTTCTTTGGGGATCACTACATAATAGATTATCACAAAAAACGGAAATACTTTATAAATTGTGATAACATATATTTAATCTCACCCATTCATAAAATGTTTGACAGCTTGCAATTAAAAAGGTAAAAGATCATTTTTAGAATGTCAGTAATAGAATTAAACCAGGAAAATAATTTGATTTGATGATTATTAAAAGGTGTGCTCACCAAAATCACAAACCAGAGAATTTTAACCCTCAGGAATTCACGGAGAATTGCAAAATCCAGGCTTGTGGTCCTGTGAGTATGTGTCATATCAAGCTATCCATGAGTTGCTGATTAGGTTGCATGTGACTATAGCCTGGGACCATTCCAATGCTAGGAAACAGATTCAAGGGAAGGGTGTCCAACATCCCCGCCATGTAATTTTGTATTTCATTTTAAAATTGAGACTTGAAAGATTAATTTAACCACCATCAGGGATGCGGAGGATATAAAAATGCAGGTTAACTGTCAGATGTCACAGAAAGCTCCAGACAGACACACAGTTATATCAACAAACATGGCTAGACTTATTCTGGTGAGATTTGAGCACAGTTTAGACATTTGTTATTATTTCTATTGAGTGTCACATGTAATATATAATAATTATTTTTAGTTTATTTATTGCCGATTTTCCATAAACCTCATTCCAGTCATACGCTTGAGCAGGCGAAGGAGTCTCTTCACTCTTTCTTAATGAGATGTTACCTCACAATATTTATCCTGTTTGCAGATTGCTGTAGTTCTGTGCTTAGCTGTAGGCTATACCAGCGCTGACGAGGAAGTGAACACAGATCTCTTCAAGCGGCTTCTAACAGTGGTATGTCACCTCAACGTTATCTTATCAACTACAATTCCCTTCTATTCATGAAACCCATTATCGTAAATATTAATATGAATCCTCAACTTACCAAACCTGTGTTATTAATGAGAAGTTGTCTTCCCAAAGGTGGAGCCTTTATGTAGATCCCAAATTTACCTTTGGTAGTCAGTTATCATCAGTATTTAATTTAACTAATTTCAGAAAAGAAAGTAACTAATAGCAACTAGTTAGAAGTAAATCGGAAAATAATATTTCCTAATCTATCACACAGCTCCAGAAGAAAGAAACAGCCGATGCTGCAGAGGAGAATATTGCTGCCGCTGTCCCTGATACTGAGGTGAGCACTGAGGAGAATATCGCTGCCGCTGACCCAGATGAAGAGGTGAATGCTGAGGAGAGACAGATCGGTCTCAGTGGAGGTTGTCCAGGAGCAGGTGTCAAGGCTTTCCTCTTTGAGCTGAACCAGTTTGTTTTCAACAAAGTTCCACTGTATGGCTGGAAAAGATGTAACAGGCCTGGCACCCGATCTAACTGCGGAGTTGATGGCTTCTGTTGCCGTCACCTATTTGGTAGCAATGTTTGTTACAAAGTACGATACCTGTCAGACAACAGTGTAAGACTTCAATAGGACGGAAATTATAAAAGAACATATATATAGTGGCTTCTTTGATCATTGGTAAATAGAATGATATGTAGGGGCCTATAGTTACCTACTTAAGTCATTTTAAGTGAAGAAGTATCAGCATGGAATTTATTGTTTAATTCTGTGTTATGTGTAATATGACATTTATTGTAAATGAATTTTGTGTTTGATTAATCGGACTGTAATGTTGAGTTGTTCACTCCTTGGCTCAAATCCCAAATAATAAAATATCCCCCAATTTTCTGTTTTAGAATCCGCGATATGTATGGTTCAAATAGTGCAAATGCAATGGTAGCAGATCTGGACTTAAAATTGCTGATAATTCGGTTATTAAAGAGAGACTTCTAAAAAACAACTGAACTGTTGATCAACAATACCTCAGCGGTAAGTAGAGCTACTATCGTACAATGTGCGCTAGCCTCAACTACTGAGCACTGGTTTAGTTTTGTGTTTGGTGCAATTCTCGGTGGAATTGCTCAAGGATTTATTTTAGACAATAATAACAAACTATAAATATGGTTCTATTCGTCAGGCAATAAATCAATCAATAATTTGACAATATCTTGGCATTTATCATTTAGTCATAAAAATACATGAAAATTCAAAATCTTTATAATAAGATCTTACCCTTGGTGCAGATGACCTCGAATTCTGTGTGATATTCAGTGTGATATCTCTGTGTATCTAAACTATTTTAGACTTGGTTCCTCGCTGTGAATAGCGGTATCTGTATTTCTGTGTGTCTAAACTATATTAGACTTGGCTCCTCGCTGTGAATCGCGGTATCTGTATCTCTGTGTGTGTCTAAACTATATTAGACTTGGTTCCTTGCTGTGAATAGCGGTATCTGTATCTCTCTGTATGTCTAACTGTCTTAGACTTGGCTCCTCGCTGTGAATCGCGGTATCGGTATCTCTGTGTGTGTCTAAACTATATTAGACTTGGTTCCTCGCTGTGAATCGCGGTATCTGTATCTCTGTGTATGTCTTAACAATCTTAGACTTGATTCCTCGCTGTGAATGTGCCTCTTTGGGCTGAGTAAATCAGATAGTTATCTGATTAAATGTGTTATGCTGTATGTCGTGAACCCGCCTCCTGGCGCTGACTGAATTTTACAAGTGTCAATCAGGCTTTAATAGTGCTGGTTTGCTGTCCTGATATTGTGCAACGTTTGCATTTACAGGCGTAAAGTTGTTAACCTTGTTAATGGTTTTTGCCTCAATTTCGTCATTAATCTCTTTTGATTTGCGTGTTTTTTCAGTTTTAATTATCTAGCTGTCAAAACATGGTTAGTCTGTCCTTTGCTTGACCTTCCCTCATTTTTGTTTTGGTCATTTTTAGATAATTTATGGTGTCAAGTGCACCTGTTTATCCATGGTGTAATCTGTTGGTTTTCCGGTTTTGCGATCTTTCCAGGGTTGTTTTGAAGATCTTTTGTGACTTCTATTGCTCGTTATTTTCAAATAGCTTATGGTGTCAACTGCACTTCTTTTCCATGGTGCAATATATTGGTTTTCTAATTCCGCAATCTTTCCAGGGTTGATTCACATGCCCAAAGATCTCGTGACTCTGCGTTATTTTGAAGATGTTTTGCGACTTCTGTTGTTTTCCTGTTGTGTGATTCTCCACAGTTGTTTCACGTGCCCAGATTTCTCATGGCCCTGGAATTATGTTTTGTTATATTTCAATACGCCCTCAGTGTATTATTCCCTCTATTTACTACAATATTACTATTTTCCATCACCATATAGCCTGTGTCTAGATAAATTTCAATAATGATAACCTATGATGTTTGAGCTTTAACCCTAGACTGAAATGTTTAAGTATGTTTCTGTTGGGTCTTAGTTTAAGCTCTTAGTAATAATTGAATTTAAACTAACTTTGCTTTGTTTTGTTTTACAGATTATGGCGATTTCCTGTCTGCACAGCATGCTGGGTTAATTCTCAATGCATACTCTACTACACTATCGCCCTGATTCGATTTCATATCTATAACTCTAAAGTCCTTGGTTCTCATATCATCAATTCGAAGTCAGCGAACAAGCAGCAAAGCTCTCACAACAAGCAGATCAAGCATATAATAATCATGCCGAAACAGATCACCACAGCTATTCAAATTGACAACATGTGGATGACAATGGAACTTATGACCAAAAAAAGATAATCAGAAACCAGTGTAATTTGTGTTATGATGTCTGGTGACCTAGGTCTCACCCTTAGTTTAGTCTTAGCTTTTGACTCTTGCAAGCTCATTTTTTTCCTCCGCCCCTTGAAACCAATTACCAATAATAGGCGCAAAGGTAATTAGTTTTGACAAGTGTCATATTTTTATGGGATTTCTAATCCAGATTATGATTGATTATTAATTTTTATGGTTTCGGCCCAGGGTCTGGTACAGAAATGTATTTGTTGAATATTAACTAGTTATTTATTGGTCTGCGTCTTTATATGATATGTGACTGACCTTTAGTTTTGTACTGTCCCACTTATTAATAATAAATCATTTGAGAATAAGGATACTTCAATACCGTGTTGTGTAAGTGATCGCTGCACATTCGGAAGAAAATATGGCTGCTCTTATACCCTAAGGTAATTATAAAACATGATGTTCTTTATGATGATTACATAAGAAAATGTCATCTGACAGAAGGACATGCATTATAAAACACAGTACACACGATTTTAACAACTTGAGTAATGTTATCTTTGCCCATAAAATGCCCACTTCTTCTGTCAATTTTGTACCCTAATCTTACATTTTGTACGATATAACAATTAAAAATAAACACAACTGCATCTAAAACTGTTTTTCTGATATTATTGTTATTTAAGATAAAATAGATGCAGTCAAAACTAAGATTCAACATGAGATTATGATGTGAAAGCTGTCAAAGAGAGTTTTTTAAAAAAACAAATGTTAAGTTTAGTAGTTTAAAATATAGCTTGACTTGACTTGACTTGACTTGATTCGCCAGAATACCAGTTTTTTTAGCTTGATTTTTATATTGTCATGTTATGTAAAACGATATTTATAATATGGTGACAACTTTCGCAAAACAAATTGATACACACCCATAAGTGTAAAAGAGCAGTGCTCCGTTGTGCATCATTGTGTCTATGAGTACACATTTTTACTTATGTACATTATATCAATGTATCAGATATTCAAGTATTGTATACATTGCATTGTCAACCTTGTGCATCTCCCATACTGTAAACATGATTTTATGTGCTCTCCGGAGTTTTGGTTAGAGTTGATACATAACATAATATTTTTTTAGACATCAATGGAGTCAATTACAAAGACACCATAAAAAATCAGAGTTAAACAAACGTCAGAAGCCAGTTTTCAAGGCATCAGCAAAATTGAAAAATAGTTTCGCTTTAATGGCGATGTTATACAGGTGATACAAGGGGATATTGCGACCATTATTGGCAGTTCCTCGGCTATTTATGATGACAGGGAACACTATAAATTTTGTCCGCGACGAACAAGAAATCGTTTGTAAGAATTATCTTCCCGAATTGCTATAGAATTCCCTCCATTGACTTTTAGGATAAAAAGAGCTGTACCAACAAAATATAGTGCAAGCAAATGCTGAAATCAACACACTGTCATCGTGCTATTGTACTACGCTATCGTACTATGCTATCGTACAATATCATATCCCTTTCACCCAACTTGCCAAGAATTCTATGTTACCTCAATGGCCATGAATTGGGACTACTCAAATCCAACAATGTATACGTAGTGATTACCTTGCGCTCTAACGTAGATGGAAGGAGGATAAAAAAATACTGACAGGTAATCAATCTGTAGCCAAAGTGCGGTCTTAGCTCAGAGTTTTGGTCAGTACTGCTGGCCTGGCTGGTGCAGGCCCGTATTTCTAGGGGAGGCAGGGAGGCCTTGCCTCCCTTAGAAAGCTGAATGGAGTGGTCCAAAAATGATATAATTGATTATTTCATGTCTGAATCAGGTCTTTGGGATTTCCATTTGCTAATTAAATGCCTTAAATTTGCTTAGGAACAGCACCCCTCCTATTGATGTTTCTGACTAGCCTCGGAATTTTGCCTCCCCTATCATTTCTTTCTTAACGGCCTTGTTCTTCATCTCATTGTTGATAGTTGATAGTTCACCCCCCCCCCCCCGTGAATTTTTTTGACTTTTGTGCCCTAATTACAGTGTTTCTGGTGTATCTTTTTGACTTTTTGAGCCTAATCTAAGAGCATGTTTTGACTAAAGCAAACAGTAAAGTAAAAATAAACAAACCCTACAATATAACATAAACAAACTTATCCAAGCATACAAAGTGCACAGCAGTGATAGGCTATAAATGCCTATACACTCAAAATGCTCAAAAAAGCTTACTTTCTATACGAGTATTTATGAATACTTGGAAATCATTTAAGATGAATAAGGAACTTGAGATGCGTTAAAATTTGTCCATCTTACACAATAAAGCCTATCTTCCAACTAGTCTGCAGCGACTCATGACAGGTTTGGTGGATGTTTTGCGGAGAGAATATGTGCTTGTCTGGTCTTCAAAGCATAATTTCAAATTTTATGGGACACTTTTTTGCTACTTTGTCCTACTATATTAGCTTTATAATGTCTCACAACCTTGGCATGACCTTTTGAGAACTTGGCACTCCTCGAAGACTGGTATATGGAGCCGGGTATACAAACAATAACTCTCACAGGCCTGTAGTTCTAGGGGAGGCAAAAGAGGCACTACCTTCTCTAAAAAGCTAATTACAATAGCCTTAAACATTATAATTGAATAATTCATGTCAACATCATCTCCTCTCGGATTTCAATATCAACCAAAATCACTTGCAAAACCTCATCATCGTCAACAGTTGTGTGCCGATTAGCTACACCACCTCCTGCCCCTAATAAACGATTTATTAACTGGATCAAACATAGGTGTGGGTATTCAGAACGTTTGAGAAAAGTGAAATGGAGTGGACATGTGTTTGAAGAACATCTCATGGGTACAATATACAATCGGATATGATGTGGCCTCACAGGCGTTGGTTGTTGTTTGGAATGTTCTGATATGTTTAGGCCTTGCTTGTGATGGTGGTAGCTTAGAACCTTTTGATAAACAACTATAAAATTCTACATCAAAACCAATATATTGGCCATAAATATATTCTGCTTGGAGATTGTAATATTAATTGGAATTCCTCATCAACCGAAAAAACACATTTAGAGCAGAGCTATATGTCTGCAAGGCTATTACAGCAAGTTAATGGGATTTCATACATTAGCCATTTAGGGAGAGAAAGCTTATTAGACCATAACCAAGGAGCTGTAACTCCCTGCCATAACTATGTGAAAATTATATGTTGGTCTAAAAACATGATGGCTCTTCAAGAGAGTGGTTTTGGGTGCCACCAGTCAAGCCACCCACATTGACCAAAATTCTGAGCTAAGACCGCACATTGGCTACAGATTGCTTACTAGTCGTCAGTATTTTGTTGTCCTCCTCCCATCTATGTTGGAGCGCAAGGAAATCACCACGCAAATATTGTTGGATTTGATCCCCCTTCAGTCAACTGCTGCTGGGTTATGTTGGGTAATTATGTTCGCTGTGTCGATCCTGAGTAGTCCCAATTCATGGTCATTGTCACTTTGTCAAGTTGGTTGAAAGGGATATGATATTGTACAATAGCATATCTACAATCTCGTTGTTAACATGTGATTATGTTTTAATCAACCAAATCACATGTTAACAGAGTGTGTTGATTGTCAGCATTTTTTGTTGGTACAGCTCTATTTATCCTCAAAGTCAATGTAGGGAATTCTATAGCATTTTGGGAAGATAATTCTTACAAGCAATTCCTTGTTCGTCGCGGACAAAATTTGTTGTGAGACACATGAAAACTTTTACATACACTAATTCTGACATACTCATTCAGATTTTCGCTTTGAAACTATATCATCATTTTTTGATCACTTTCCCTTTTGCCATCAGCACTTTTGGTAATAAGCTGCCTATTGTGCAACTTAATGTAAGTTACAACATTTCCATTGCGACCAGCATGTCACAACAGCTGCTGAGTTATTCGTCCAGGTTTTGAGATTTATTTATTACTCCTATGTCAATGAAGGGAGCCAATTATTATTAAAGAAAGTGTATAGTAATTATAATCTGTTCCACCAGTGATAGATAAAAAGTGTATAATGATTATAATCTGTTCCACCAGTGATAGATAAAATAGTAGATTAAATCAGATAATTTAGCATTTATTGATATTATTTGATAGCATCAACCTTATATGCTTTAAAACTCAGAACATTAGCAACTCTTATAGACTGGCTCAGTTATGATATAGATCAAGTTTAATCAAACCAGGGAGTTTATATCCCAAACTCCCTGATTAGCACCCCCTCTAGCCGCCTCTGCCAACTCACCAGTAGAATAGGAGATACTGAAATTCAGGCATTTTGGATCAAACTTCATTTAGTTACAACGGATATCTCAGCGTTTCCAAGCCTGTCCACTACATTTGTATGAAAACAAAATGCTGCACAAAGAAAATCTGTGGTTTTATATTAATTCGTATTGCGAAAGCTTATCACCATAGTATAAATATGTTATACATGTCGATGATGATATATCAATCTAATACAAATCTCATCCTGGTATTAAATCAAATTTGAACTGGTTAAAATCAATTTACTGATTGAGATAAGTGTAACAATTTCTTGGCCGAGTCATACTAAATTTTAAACTATTGAACTTTATATTTGGTTTTTAAAACCTGCTCTGTGGCAGCAGAAAATCTAATTTTCACATCCTAAGTTTGACAGAAATTCTACTCGCATGATAATTCTACGTTTTGACTGCTTTCATAACAGCTTACATTATATTTACATATTATATCTTTTTTTATCTTGAATAACAATACCAGAAATAATCTTTCACATTCAGCTGTATTTATTTGTAATCGATATATACAAAATGTATGTTTAGGGTACTAAAGTGAATAAGTAGGCATGTTATGGAAAAAGATAACAGTTTTCAAATTGATAAAATGATGGGTGCTACTGCTGTTTATGGTGGGTCTTTCTTCATTTAAAATAAGGTAAGGTAAGGTATGAACTATACAATCATTGATTTCCACGATCATGTAATTAGAATAAAGTGTTCTCAATGGAAGCTAATATATTATATATGTAATGTCATTTAGAATTTCCGTCCTATTGAAGTCTTACACTGTTGTCTGACAGGTATCGTACTTTGTAACAAACATTGCTACCAAATGGGTGACGGCAACAGAAGCCATTAACTCCGCAGTTTGATCGGGCGCCAGGCCTGTTACATCTTTTCCAGCCATACAGTGGTACTTTGTTGAAGACAAACTGGTTCAGCTCAAAAAGGAAAGCCTTGACGCCGGCTCCTGGACAACCTCCGCTGATACCGATCTGTCTCTCCTCAGTGTTCACCTCTTCCTCTAGGTCGGCGGCAGCGATATTCTCCTCAGTGCTCACCTCAGTATCAGGGACAGCGGCAGCGATATTCTCTTCAGCATCCGCTGTTTCTTTCTTCTGGAGCTGTGTGATAAATTAGGAAATATTCTTCACCATTTTACTCCTAAATTAGGCCCACTGCTACTCCCGCTGCTACTATGTACTTTTCTCAAGTTGGATATCAATGATTACTGACTACTAAATAATAAATTTGGTAATTTACAATCCTTGACCATTTCATTTGAGATCTGAAGAAAATTTCAGCTCATTTCTCAAAACATTTCTAATGAGATGACGTTGGTTGCCAATAAAGTTATTTATATATAAGTCTCCATGCTTGGGGAATCAACTTCTTATCAATAATTGATATGATAAAAAGGAAGTGACATACCTCTGTGATAAGTCTCTTGAGGAGATCTGTGTTCACTTCCTCGTCAGCGCTGGTATAGCCTACAGCTAAGCACAGAACTACAGCAATCTGCAAACAGTATGAATAAACGTTTACATAGAATTGGAATAAGTGTTAATGAGGAAATAAATTCAGCAGCAAATGAAAAATTTAATAATTTTTAAATTATGTATAAAACTCAATAATAATGATAATAATGAATGCCTTTAAGATGCTGTTATCTCACCAGAATAAGTCTAGCCATGTTTGTTGATATAACTGTCTGGAGCTTTCTGTGACATCTGAGAATAAACCTGCACTTTTATATCCTCCGTGCCTCTGATTGAGGTCAAATCAATCTTGTAAGTCCCCATCTTAAAATGAAGTACACAGTCACATGATGCGGACGCTGGACTCCCCACCCTTGAATCTGTTTCCTAGCATTGGAATGGTCCCAGGCTATAGTCACATGCAGTCTGGATTTTGCAATTCTCCGTGAATTCCTGAGGGTTAAATTTCTCCCGTTTTTTGTGATTATCGGTGAGCGCACCTTTTTATGGTCATTAAATTTAATTATTTTCCGGGTTTGATTCTATTATTGACTTTCTCAAAGTTATTTTTTAACTTTTTAATAACAAACTGTCAAATGTTCTATAAAAAAATAAGAGTGATAGATGTAACTGTGATTTCACAATTATTTCCATTTTTTAGGATAATCTTTTTTCGTAGGGATACCGAAGGAATTATTTTCTACATTCAAATTAAACAATGTGGTGTATTCACATTAAGTATAAGTCACCTTCAATGAAACAGAACAAAGTCAAAAAACTTGTATATGTAAAACTCCTATTTATTCAATCAGTGATTGAGTCAATTGGCATAAATTCAAACAAGAAGTTTTTGATGGCGGCGTATCGACTTTTTGCTTTCAGATTAAAGTGATGAAACTTCTGGAGTGGTCTCAATCACCATTACCTCTGACACAATATAATACGGATACGGATATCGACAGTATTCTTCTCATGTTTGCAGTTGATTTGAGGGGGACAGAGGTAAGAGTCTTGGGGCTATACCCAGGTATGGTGTGTACTGGAATGTCACCAGCATTGATATAACATACTTGTTGTAGCCTGTGATGGATGAATGACTTATGTAAGAAAAATTTAATATACTCCTGTGTACTTGTCTTCTGCATATCTGACAAGTCTCCCTATTTGGTAGGGAGGTTCCCTTTTTTAACTTCATTCACCAAGAAATTTTTTTAATCTTCTTTTTGTAAGGGAAACTATGTTTTCTATCTCCACAGTACATATACCTACTTATTTACTTTACCATTATTGCTTGTACGCAGCTATTCAATATCTTTGCCTGGCCTAGCACTATTATTAGGGTTGTCTCTCCTAGTTTGAATAAAAGTCAACTATATCTTTTGTAAAATCAGGTAAAGTGACACAATCTATAATATGAACGCTCAAGTTTTAGCTTTAAAATATGACAAATAAGGGCCGAATTTCACCCACACTACAGGACGCAGGATGGTACTCCAGGTCGGGAGTCTGTCCGCGGAGACCTCCTGATTTCTGGGACTGCCAACTTGTCAGCCCTATAACAGCATGGACAATCTTGAAAGACAGCTAAAACTCGCTACAAGGTGCCCCAGCAAAGGGCCATGTAAGGCCAACAACCTTTACATGCACGCTGTGTTTGATAGGGTGACGATGGTGGAGTTGACTGTGCTGTGGGATGAGAGAACACAACTCCGAGTAGTGGTTAGCAGCCTTGTTAATTAGCGCCATCAACTCATTCGTTTTTGGGGATGGTGAGATGGCAAAATCGGTTTTCACGCTGGCTTTTCACTGCCAGGTGATTTGTGCCGCAGGAGTTGTTGGTTGGAGTCCCACTGAGGGAGCTTTCAAAGGTTGATTGTTCTAGCCCCCCCCCCGCATCCTCTCCTGTCAATCTAGATTTATATTGAGTTGTAAAAAAGATCAAGTCAAAAAAATCCCACAATAAACTCTTAATAGTGGGTTGAGAGTGAAAATGTTAACTAGTACACAATGTATCATGCCCACACCAAAAGTTCTGAGTACGTTTACACGCATCACAAGGATAATACAGATCTTTTGGCAATAGTGTAAAGCCGATTTGCTGACTGTAATAGTCTCACCATGTTGTACTGAATAACCACTAGTTTTCTTTACAAGTTCTGATTTAAAAAATGACCTCGGTCGATTTGAATCTGACTACTCAGATATCTCAAGATATACTTATATTATACACATACATTGGAAATTGTGGATACATAACAAAAAAGAAAATGACTGTGCTGGATTTCCAAACCATATAATAATTCCCTAAACCTATGAACGGATATCCCTGACAAGTGTATGACCAAAGAGGTGTTGACTAGTGACAGGACAGTGTCATCCTAATATAGAGTCAACACCAAATAATAGGGCAAATGGTCAAAGCGATAAACATGTAAATACTTATTTATAAGGTATTCGGTGCAGGTGCTTGGTAGTGAATGTTGCTGATGCTGTTGGGATGCCGCCTGGTGACTGCCGCTTGTTTGATGCCGATTGTACGTCAATCTTGCTGCCTCTGGTGGGTGTGCTGCTGCTGGTGTGTTACAGATGGTGTGCTCAGTGTGCTGCTGATGGTTGGTGTGCTGCCGCCCATTTGTGTTCGGCAGCACATCCTCCAGAAAAAATATGATGAGCGTACAATCGACAGCACATCAGCGACAGCACTTCACCATTTTACCAAACCTATGTTATGAAGAAAGACTGGAGTTTTTTAATTTATCTTCATTATGATTTTATTTTTGAACAGAGCAAGAGGCATTTTGTAAAATTAGCTGCTGATCAAACACACCCTCTTTTTAATCGTATTATCAGAAATGAATGTAGAACATCTTCTCGCTGCAAAACTATTTTGAGACCTAAACTATGTAGGTATCAAAAACGTGCCAAATCCTTTTTCCTTTTTTTATGACTCATTTTAATAATCTCCGCTCTAAGTCATTTTTAACCAATACCATAATATCGGATGAAAAAATTAACTAAACTAAACTAAACACACTGCACGCTATCGGCAGCACAACTGAGCACACCATCTATAACACACCAGCAGCAGCACACATACGACAGCACACCCACCAGAGGCAGCAAGCTTAATGTACAACCGGAATCAATGGGCAGCCACCAGGCGGCAGCCCAACAGCATCAGCAACATTCACTACCAAGCACCTGCGCCGAATACCTTCCATCCCCAGCACTGTAACATACATTGTGTTGCCCCGCAATGCAGACAAGCCACACAGTAGCCCCTCATAGCAGCTGACTAGACCTGACAAATTATCTCAGCATACCAGACTCAGGTAGACATCCCAGTTTTGGCAGCAGCATCCGGTAGCGGCAAGAAATGCAAACCCCAGTATACCCATGAGGAAAATAACAATTAAGGCTAGATTTGCAATGTTTGATTTTTGTTTTGTGATTCAAAGTTGAAATATGAAAATAGGATTCATATGAATATTTCGGTTTCCATCAATAAGAAAATCAAAAACAAAATCTGACTCGATTTTTATATATTGATTTGTTGTTTTGGAACAAAAAACGAAAAACAAATTGTATTTAGTTATTTAGCATCAGTGCGCAAAATTGTTACTAAGTCCCCTTATACGATAAGACGAAATTGTTGCGACACTTGACAAATAGTTTTTGGTTGGTTGTGCTCCATTGAATTGAGTTTAGATAAGATCAGCTTTTATTATACTGTCCTAATCTCAATGTCGTTTTTAGGGTTAATTAGACAGGACTTATAAGAGAATAATTGTGGGATATTCCGACTAATGTTTTGTTGTTTTTAAGTGAATTTTCATTTTCAATTTTTAGCTGCAAAGAAGGATAAAATTTTATGAAATTCAATTGATAAGGTTGCATTACCAAGTGATGAATCTATATTGTATAATGAGCCTTTGCACTTGGATACCGTTAGCCTTTGTCACTACTTGGCTATACTCAAGCTGTATCCATCTAATCCTCGACAGATAGTGTTCTCTACATGAGAGTCAATCACCTTAGTACTAAATAAGTGATCAGGAGAGTGACTAAAGAGAAGTCGCTAAGCGGTACATCTGCGTGTGAAAACAACAGAGCTATAAGAGTAGGTTAGGATGTTCTAAATCTGCTGTTTTGAATTGTTATGCCCGTTATGGTCACACGGTCTAGTACCAGTTGGGAATATTGTGACGATTTTCTCAGATAGCAATCATTTCATAGATACCTGAACAAATAACAGGAAAAGGGGATTGTAAGATCATTAGTTTTGTTAGCAGAACAAATGAGGCTGTAGATGCCACTTAAATTTATAGATGTTTGGTCATCTATTAAGCGTTAAGGAGGAAGCGGGTTAGGAGTATATAAGAGGTATGTTAGTAGGTTAGCATACAGGTTCTACATCGAGACTCCAACCATAGAGAAATAATCATGTCTCTGAATAAGGCAATATCAGCTGTAAGTGATTATTTTATCCGTTTCCTCACAGCATAAAAATTTTATCTGTCATTTCTGATGATTGTCAGTCCGATCGCTTGGGCGTTTTTCTCACTCCCGTCCTGGAATCAGCAGCCTGTTGTAACATTCATTATGTATTGTAAATATGATAGGTAAGCTGCACACATCTCTTATAGTGATATTCTATTATGTGTTTAATAGGTATTGGCTCTTTGTGTTATGCTGGTGAATGTTAAAGCAGAAAGCACGTCATCTGAGCTGGTCACACTTCTGCAACGATATTTAGAACAGGTACGTTTTATTTCTTTTGGGATTCGGTGACTGGCTGAATGTTTATAATATTTTAATGGTTAAATTCATTTTTTTCTGGATTTAGATCTTAAGAGCTTGCTGTTTGCGAAGAAACAGAAGATTGGGCTGCCCTTAAAGAGGGACGCAAGGTGCCCTAAATCCTCATACTGAGAATGTGATATATCCTAGAAAACTAGAATGCATCCTAGAGGTGAGGCCATGGTGGACCTCCTAATCGTGGGTGTGCAGCGAGCTGCCAAAACTGAACTGGCACTAATCGGCCATTGGTAGTGACACTTTGGTCTTAGCCAATAGGCCGAGAAGCGATCTTAAGAGCTTAGAATCCTGTTTATACTGCTAATCGAATTCAAATTGATTTGATGGTCAGTTGAATTTGTGTTCCAGGCTGAGCCAAAATGTGACAGTTACAAACAAGGAGATGTTGAGTACAAGCCGACACTCTGCTCGTCTCAATCAGAGTGCTCCTCAGATAAGATGTGCTGCCCAGTCCATACCTTCCCTTTCAGTCTGTGTGTACTAAAGTCTGAGCTAACATCATTAACCGACACTCCTCCCCCTCAAAACAATGACAAGGTAAGGGAGACGACTCTAAGTCATGCAACTGAGTGTCCAGTTCTGGAGATGATACCTTGCGTTTGTTGGACCTTTCTTATTTCATTATGGTTGCCGTTTTGGCTTGGTGTTGAAAAACATGGCATATTTTAGCAAATTATTATCGGTTTTTATTTTAATATAGAAACTATGGGCGTTTGTTTCTACAAGCTATCTCTCCGATTCCATGAGTGTCTGCCTGATCCATTTATAACATACATATATATATAAAGCCTTATCTATATTTTTGCTGCTTCACTTAGATGCAAGATGACGAGGTACCAGTGGGAATCTGTGACTCCTTGAGGAAGAATGACTTTGAGACTCGAGATCTGCTAGAGCGCCTCCTAAAGAGAACAAACTTAGTCTCCTTCAATAAATGTGATCAGCCTCTAACCAGAAGCTCCTGTTCTATTGAGGAGATTTGCTGTAATTTGGCTCCCGCAGGTAAAATCTGTCGACCAATAAAAGACACAAAGGCTGGAGATAAGATCTGGTGTAAGGATAATACAGAGCTCTGTGTTAGACCATAAATATCAACCAATAAGAGTTAGGAGCTCTAACCGTCTCAATAACACAACATATAAATTATATATTACCATAAACATCTAGTCAGAGCTACAGTTGTTAAGTCACTTATCTATTTTGATCGAGTTTATGCATGAAACCCTTTAACCTGTTTAATATTATATCAAATAAAGTACATTGACACTTTTACAATTTGTTCCTCATTAGAATTGTACTGTATATCGTAGCAGAATTCCTTCACAACTCTCAATTGTGTTGTAAAGTGTTGCCGGCCAACACCAACTGAACAACAAGCAATCTCTGCGACTTCAGGGCTTCATAGTAGACCTGAAGAAAGCTATCACTTTGTACTCTATCTACGAGAGGCCCCTACGATCCAAACTGTATCGTACAGTGATTCATTTGTAAACTAAAACTCATTGGCAATAACAGGCCTTCAACAAATAAATGATATAATTTCTAACATGCAGATGGCTGGTAATGAGTATAATGGCACTAACACCCTGAACTGGGTTTTTACATCAAAATCCAGCAGTAAAATTCCCTTGACTCCGAAGGTGAAATGGAGTGAGAGGTCTTCGTCATTACTGTACTTTTCCTCGTCATTGCTGACAGCTGTTGTTGGTCAAACAGATTTTACTCCCATGATTTTGAAAGCCCATACTGTATGGTAAGCCAACCCAGATGTGGTGACCCTGTATTACATAAGTCTATTACATACAATAATTACACACAAACCCAGAACTCCTGCAACACATTTCAACTGGCTGTAAATACCAAGCATGGTAGCCGATCATCATCTAACTTATAAATCATCATCAACTTTTAATAGGAGCCATTTCATATGGTTTACACATCACGGTCAATCTGCGACGTAATATAATGTAGCTATTATCCAACGCAACTGAACTGAGTCAAGGGCAGGTCTAAATGTTACCAACACTCTTCTGTCTGAACAAGAAAAAAACACATTCCCTCTTATAGAGTGTTTCGGTTTGTGCTCAAGCTGATATATACACTCATATATTGGACAGTCATAGTCAAGGATAAAGTTTTAATTTTTGCCATAAATGGTAACATAGATAGAGTAAAACTGAGATGATGATGTGTTAGCTACTCCATTGAAAGCACAACATAATTTGTACATTATTCCATAACAGTGAAAAAGAAACAAAGAAACAAAATCTAGTCTAGGTTTTCTCAACATGATAACATAATTCCAAATTAATAAAGTAATTGGGCAATTTTACAAGCCCAATATGGACTAGATCAGTTAGGATGAGAATCGAACAAAAATGTACATAATTATGAACATGTTATATGATATAATAAGATCCAAGTCGCAGGACCTGTGTATCCATGTATGAAAAAAATTAAAGCAACTTAAATTTAAAAAAGAAGATTCACTAGTTATAAATACTGATTTTCTGGGCATAGAATATATTTAAACCTTCAGCTGCATCATGGGAATAATTTGACATGTCATGTATATATATAGCGCAGTGCAGTGCGTCAACGATTAGAGGTTAGTGGTAGTCATATTTGGTATTGAGAAGTAAAGGCTTTGTATATATAGATCAAGTTAGTATATAGATGTTAGGTAAAAATGGCAAGATTTGCATGAGGTAATAGTACTACAAAAGAGTCGGGCTTGAGACAGGAAACCCTTCTCACAAGAAAATAATTAATCAAACTAACAGAAATTTAATTATTATGAACGTCTTTGAGATTTATAATTCTTATGAGCCTTTTGGTAGTAATTCCCCAAACATGTCGATTAATGTTTTGATACCTAGCAGATAGCCCTTGTCGGGCCCCTTGTGTACCTGAGTTTTATCATTTTGTAGAGCAGATGACTCATTAATAGTGTGAGCAAAGTCTATAGCTCTAACATCTACACGTACAGGGGTACTCGGTGACTGCTGACCCTCGTATATAATCAGTAGTGAGCTCGAGTAGAACCTGAACGTGTCCTGCTGTGAGACACACTGATAAAAGTGACATAGTCTATCATATACGGGCTGTATGACTTCTCGTCTCTGACGCACTCCGTCATACAGGAAGTTAGTAATAACATGTCGGAACTCCTCCGCTGTAAACTTCAGTCCGTCGTATTTACTCAGAGTCTCAAACTTACCATTACATGCATTATACTTCTGTAACAATAAATCAGTTGTCATCACAAATACACGCACATATATATGGACTGATGCCCCACAAAGACTGGATTGTTGACTCCATATTATGCACCGTTTTTTTTCTGAACAAATAGTTGTTTCTTGGTGTCTGTTGATTTGTATATTTATCACTTCATGAAAAATTTTTTTAATAAATATTGGATCTGTAATGAGGTATATATTGCTGCTATAGAACTTCAGTCACAATTTAAATATAAGTCAGAATACATTTGACTAAAACAGACCTGCATTCCATGTAATCGGACTCCTAATTCTTTAGTTGTTGAATTCTCAGCTTTCCTTTTTTTGCCGGCCTTTTTGGCGTCTGATTCATCGTCACCATGAGTTTGAGTTCCCATCTTCAGATCCAGTATAGAGGGGTGCCCAAACTTAGCTACCAGGTTCTCCAACATTATAAACTCTAGAAAAGAATAAGTTTCATCGGTGACATTCAGTGTGGGGGGATTCATGGGTATCACCTAAAAACTACTTAACTTCTCTCACTTACATAGCTACAGTTGAGCTAATGTTGTGGCATGAGGTTGGGTTTTTATTACACTCACAATGTATATATTACCACATTCCTATATGTACATAGTTTATGGCCATAATAACAGCACTATTTAGACTATGTCTCTCTAGGTATCAAACTCTCAATAATACCACAGCTGTCCATATACCGAATGATCTGTAATTGAGTTACAGACAGATGGATCTGTTTTTTGACACTCACTTGGTTTTTTGACATGTTCTCCACCTATAAGTAAGGCGAGCCTTTTATTCAGCCTTGTCCCTGTCTCCAGTTTATCCTCTGGGTTATCATAACAATCCAGACTGTCTTCATCGATCTCAATAGAGCCACTTCTTTTTAGAGTAAATCTAAGTGAGCATAAAACAGAGTGGTGGAGTTTATAATCTCACAGGCAGGGCATTGGCCAAACCACAAACCTATTATACAATAAGCAGAACAGGTGGGTCAGATATTTTTAGATTTAACACTCCCTCATATTGAAGGGTGTTAAATCAGATGGTCAGGTGATCATCATAGTCACCAATGATTGGTTTCTGTGATGATTGCCTGGAGATCTGATTGGCTATTGACAGCTGATAATGCAGCACCTCTTCCATAAATGGGAGAGGTGCAGCATTTTTATATTTTTCCTTCCTCACAGACAGCAAAATTCTCCAACATTCTCGAGCAGCTTTTTAGAATGAGAAGATAATCGCAAGTGTGGTAGAACTATTTTCTATAAGTATTTTGTTACTTGTTCAGTGACAGACAGAGTTTTGTATGCCTTTGTCAAATTACTGCTTACAAAAATATTGAGAGAGCCTCAATACACAAGCTGCAGTTGTCACTTTTAAATGTCTTGTCATCATACGTCATCACTTACCAACAGGTTATCTTTCTTAATACAAGTACTTTTAATTTAAGTACCGTTATGCATTCCAGACAGTTATACAGCCGTAGTAAACAAACAAAACACAACCCCTAATAAGGAGGTCAGTCATAAGTTGTCACTTTATCTATGATTCTACATGTTGCCTAATCTGTCATTTCAAAAAGATGTCAAAACACATGAGATAGTACTTACTCATCCTCCTGGAGAAAGTCGAGAGCGTGAGTAGGAGACCCTTCTCTATATCCATCTTCTGATGCTAGATTCAGAGAATTTATCTTAGCTGGGGGCACAATGGCGTAAAAAACGACTGTGCCATCTGATTCTTCCTCACTTTTTATTTCGATTGAGCCTAAAAGCATACGGCAATATATGTGAAACCCATCCGGGAAAGTGAGCAGATAAATTAGTGCTGTGAGTGACAACAGATGATGGTGACTTCTGAACAGAAGGCCTCGGCCGGTATAAGACTGGATAAGAAAGTACAAGGACATGATTGGGTAAGATTGACTTAACTGACCTTTATATCGAGCTGTGAACTCTCGCAGACTCTCCGGTAAGAACTTGTAGAAGTGATACTCTTTGGGTAGTAGAGGTTTGCAGATTGTGTAATTGTCGAATTTGAACATAAGAGTAGAGCCGCTGACCTGGTGAAGGAACGGGTGAAGCCTGACTGTGAGCTGGGAGGCTGCTTCTGTCTCGGTCATCGGCATCTCCGATTCGGATCCTATCATCTCAGTATACACGACAATATAACTGGAATAAAGAAATCCTATACTGTAGTCTACTTTTATCACATATTTAAAAATGGTTGTTTTTTTTATTATATCAAATCAAATGGACAGCCCTCTATAAGTAAGTAAACGGTACACAAAAGTGCAAGGAGCTCCAATGTATGACCAGACAAAAATTACCTACAAACACAGTTACTGACGAGCAGCGACTTCTGTAGTGGTGGGAGCCGATCACTGCAGCCGTTATATATAGAGAGTAAACAACACAGGCACAACGTTATCTCAGCAGCAGAATCAAAATGCCAGCTTTGATGTCATAATGAAGTCTGTGACAGACGAGATAAATTCCGCAGACTATTGTACCCTGAAAACTCATTGATCTGCTCGGAAAATAAACCACAACTAAGACAAAAATCTCACACTAATATTATGATCACTTATAAGATTCAGTTCTTTCCCCCTAAACTGACAAACAGTGACAGATGAAACAAGGGCAATGACATTACCGCAGAGATCATAAATAATTATCAACGATCTCTGGGTGTTATATGTTATGTTATGTACGTCTCTGGGCATCTAGCATCTAGCTGGCATCACTCCAAATTTCCCAGACATCTGTTGGGAAACTGGATACCAATTTTTAATAGCTAAATCTAAAGAAGTTCTAAAAATAAAAAAAGCATATTGTGACATCTTGCAACACAAAGAACTAACCTTCTGAACTTTTCCGCTACCTGAAAGTCTTGAGAGTGCAGAAAACAAGGAGGCAAATAGTTAATCTAAATCGCTGCCATCATCAACTTTTTACTGGCCTAAGTTTCACATGTTTTGTCATCTGTCATGTTAGGATCTCGGGCAATGCTACATACAATGGTACTGGGAGAACTAAACAAGAGAATATATATTACCTTGATAGAATCTAAATCTCAGGACAACGGAGCTAGATCAGCGAGAAAAGTAAACACTACTGTCTTCATTCAAACACAAAATAAAAATGAATCTAATATCCTCAACTTCATCATCACTCTTCTCAAAGTGGCTGGTCACACATTGCATTATGTTTGCAAAACGTTTCCATGAGCATGAATCTGTCACTTATGGATGTTAAAAATGTAGATAATAACACGCTGTGTGTTATGATTGCATGTATTACAAAATTATTTCATGAGTGGAAACAAATCAACATAGCAAGAAAATTGGGATCTATAAATAGAGGAAATTTGTCACAGGTGGAGTTTGTATACCTCCAAATATTCGAATCATAATGGTCAGTTATATGATGCACTGGCTTCAGTGGTCAGTACTTAGCAAGAATTGATAATGACGCCTCTCTAATATGTCAACATTTCTTCTGTCTATAACCCAGCCCTGACCTAGGGCTCCTGACCTAGAGCCCTAGATGTAACAACTGATGATTTCGAACTGCTAAACATACCACAGACTTGTCAAGATTTAAATTTCGGTTAAGTTGACAGTTTCTCCCATGGTATGGTTTTAACGAAACCAGATGTCAGTATTGATAAATTCATGTTTTTGATCAGCAAGCAAAACATATAGGAGTAGATACAGTTCAGAGCATATCTTAGGCATACATTTGCTAATTAACTGATCAAATCTTTTATAGGTTGGGGAGGCGGAGGGTCTTATTATGAGACCTGAGATGACGTCATAACGAAGAGAGTCGCAACAAACCAGTGAGTTACCAAGCTTTACAATTATATAGGACGAAAAGATTTATTATGAGCACCATTATGTACCACGCAGAGAAATCGTGATTTGGAGCCACCATCGTGCAGGTGTTTACACAAACCGTTTATATTTCAACTTACAGACTATTTTCTCCTAACCTTGAACAAATTGAAAAAGTTGAATGGGCTCTCTGATTGAAAATCTCTGAAAATATTTGTACTCTAATCTGTAAAAAATTTCCAAGAATTCAAGGATCATCTTGGTTATGAAAGCACAGGTAAATCATTACAAAATGTTGTCAAAACACATCAACAGGTAATTTCTGTATTTGTGTCACTTATGAATATTTGATCATTATTAACCTACATTGTCCCTGAAAATGTCCTAAAGGTCTCAGACAACAAATCTCCATTATTTCTATCATTTTTTCTGTGGTCAGTTTGATTCCAATAAAACTCTCATCTGGTCAGATATAATGTGTTTTACACTCACATTACCTAGCAAATAGTTACATGATCTGCAACAAAGTCTGCTGATCAAGCGTAGTGCCAACACAACAAATATAGATTGGAGCAAACTCAGATTAATTTAACCCAGTCATTTTTGGGCAATATTGTTAATGAGCGTGACAAGTAAATCATATACTACCAGTATAATTACTAAGATGTGCTGGTTTCATGCAAGCAATTGAAGTTAGGTTTGAACCGTTGAATAGTTCCTTAATTGAAATTCCTGTCATCATTCAACAATTATATTTTGCAGCAACTACTGAGGCTGATCCAGGTGCTATCAGGGTATCTGTGTATATAATTAAGACATTCCATGAATAAGCTGAAAGATTCCGTCAACTAGTTTGGGACATAACTCCCTGTTTCAGCAAGACATTAAAGGTTTAAGAAGAAGTTGTCTTCTCATGTCGGAAGATAAGACAACTACAACTTAAACTGCTCATTTTTAGTATTTCTACCGATATAAAAGGCGTAATTGAGAGTTCACCCTAGGATCCAGGCCTGTAACCGTACCTGGGTATTAAACAGACCAGGTTGTCACATTAGGATGTGAGGACCTGTTCTGCCCCTGTGGTACAAAAGCACCTAACACAGAATATTCTTAGTTGATATGAGAATATGGAGTAGGAATGCTGATATATATTGATAAAATATCACCAGATAGCATGATGCTCACCTTAATGTTGTTGACTAGAATCCCAGCATACACTAGTGAGGTAGTATAATGTAACCATTGATAGTCTGATTGTCACATTCCAGCTATGCTGCAATTAAAAATACATCATTAATATATATACCAAGTTTGAGACGCTGACAAATCATCTCTATTCCAGTACCTACTATATCTATATTCCTTTCTTCTGATTGTATTTCCTAAATTTATCCGGTTTTTTTCAACTTTAAAGCATTACTTTGAGGCTGCTCTTTTGTATCACATCTTATTCTCCATATTTTAATCTAGCATGTGAGCGAATTTCAGCTTTAGAATCCAAATATTGAGGAAGTTATGGCCTCTCAAACTTCCTAGGTGACGGCAGTCTATCGGCAGCAAGAATTAGCCAGCAATCCCAATGGTACGTCACAACCATCATAATTATTATGATACACTAATAAATAGGTTGGTGATCAAAATGTTCAGAGATATAACGGTCTCGAACCCAGGTCCAAATGGCTTTGCAGGCAACGTCGATACAGCTGAACTATATTATCTACAGGCTCACACAGCTGGACCAAGTGGTGCGATGGTAGATCGTTGCCTGCAGGTATAGAGACCCAGGTTCGATTCCCACCTAGGTCTGAATTTGGTCATCATCTTATCTGTGTGATTATTAGTGTAATAACTCATAATAAGTATGACGGTTGAGACATACCACAGGGGAACCATCCGCTTATTCCCAATGCCGATTGAAGGCAATCACCCTGGAAGTTTGAGAGGCCATAACTTCCTCAATATTTGGATTTTAAAGCTGGAATTCGCTCACATGATAGATTAAAATATGGAGAATAAGATGTGATACAAAAGAGCAGCCTCAAAGTAATGCTTTAAAGTTGAAAAAAACCGGAAGTCTTTAAGCAACTATTTATAGCACTTGAGCCTTATTTTACAAACCTGGATTTCAGATTCCCTGGGGTCAGAAACAGACTGGTATCATTGTATCGTAACATTTATAAAATATCATCCCTACCAGGTGTAATTGATGATTGTCTTCTCTTGTGTCAGACATGGAAGGTACTTTCTTAAACTAGAATCCTGTCAGAAATGATTATGGACTTGGTCATCTAAGTCAGTTTTTCTCATTTTCTATGAGGATAACAGTGTTTCCTAGCTTCCCCATCCCCCTACCCCTTGGGGCCTCCTAATGTAAATGGTTGGCTGTGACGAGGCGATTATTTAACTTTTTACTGCTTAGTTTCAACAAACCAAAAACCCATACATGACCCTAACATATAGAACATGCCAACATACGGTTTTTACTCACGAAGCATAATCGGGTTATACAAGAGATTTAATATGACTTTGAAGACATAACAGACAACTAAAACACCTAAATAAGCTTTAGTTTATTTTGGCATGTATGGATCTGACTACGTTTCAGAAAACCTTAGAAGTGACCTGAGAGATAGGTGCATTCGATCAAAGTCTCCACACCCTACATTAATAAGGCAACTTAACTCATTATCATAGGTTCAAGGGTAGAGCTAAGTTATGAAAGCCAGATACACACAAAGTAATTACTAAAGGAATTACTTAATAGTACATCCTGGTTTTACTATAATTTACATAGTATCAGCTCACGGAGTTAGGTTATTTTATCCTTACACTTAGACTACATATAAGTTAGTCATACTCATAGTGTACTAAGATAATTATATCAGAGAGTGTAGCACTTTTACTTTATCATTACATTGTATAGTAAGGTTACCCCCTGTGATTCTCCAGCCTATTTTGTGCCCATCAAAATCAATTACTAGTTATGTAGGGTATCAGGATAATAAGGGCTGCTGCTATTATAGTATCAAAATATGGTAAATACAGCACTTCATGATATTCTAGGAAATTATTTAAATCGATGAAGAAGACATTATTGAACATCATTGAACTCTGCTGAGTAGACTACAAATCTTACGCAGCTGTAGATCATCCAATATTCCATAGCTTTATACACTTAGAAGAGACTGCTGAACTAGAGATGGATATTGCTAGTGTTATATTTATGAGATATTGATTTGGATAATTATAAGAGTAATTGTTGGGAGGGATGTCCGCAATGATACTGTAGGTATATGACACCCATTAGTACATAATATGGCCAGTGACTAAACTGTCTCCGGTACATTGCCCTCTTAAATATGTATTGATCTGTTTGGGGTGGTGTTATTCTGAAAAGAAATTGCGTTCCATACCCCATCCACCAAGATAACCTGTCTTGACAAAGCTGTCACCAAAAGCGGAGTCTATACATGGCGTGTAATCGGTATGGGATTGTGTGGTGCTCCAAGTTAACCAGTTTACCGATTTATTTTCTAACCGAGTAGAGTACACAATCTAGATCAGATCAGTGTATGGGATCATCACTGGTCTCCTGATGCGACAAAACTTACCACTAAAGAAAAAAAATCCCGAAATACATGCTTTATTGTGTAATCTAGAGCTAAAGAACCGGCCATGCCCATTCAAGCTTCACATAAAACATATTGAGCCGAATAGGTCAGAAAATCAACCAGATTTTTTGTGATGTGAAGAGCATACATTTATTCATCTAGTCTTGCTTTTCACAGACTCTTGGACAGTATATCATAACTCAACAGTCAACTCCCACAACAGACAGGAATGAGTTTCCGACTACTTGTAGCTTGTGCAATATAACTTCAATTCGAGAATGATCGCCAACTTCATAGTTAAAGGACATGGCAATATGGCAAATATGTTTGTCGATAAGTAATTCCAGTCATCAACGGGTCTGGGTTGTTTACCAATTGCGCGGGACCTAGCAAACCACCGGGGGACCTTGGCCATAGCTATGAAGAAGCTCTTCTGATGAGAAGCTCCTCTTGCGAATGAGCATGAAGAAGTCAGGGGTCAACCATGGTTAGTTTCATGAAGGAGTTCAAGGGATCCTCCTTGTTTTCATGGATATTATATACATTGTTTGCCTCAAGGACACTCATCCACTTTAAAAGCCCCCTCAGAGTACATTTCTTGTTTCAGTCAGAGCAAGGAGGGTTTCTAACATCAACAGATTCAAAGTATGATCAGTATTTTCTTTTGGTTGCATTCCTCCTAGCACAGCAGCTTCACAAAAGCCTTTCAATCCTTACCACATTATTATAAGTTAAAGTGTGATTCTGGAGTCTTACCTCTCAAAGAATATATTGGGAACTCGTCTCATATTCTCAACATGGTAAGTAGAAGATAGAATATATCACTCACCTCCTATTGTACTACTCCTAAAGTTTATGTTCCCAGTATATAGTGAGTGAGTTGTGTGTATTGTGGAAATTTTCCAAAGTGTATCCTGCGGTGAGTATTTCCACAATCTGCAGAAAATTAACCTACTTTTTCCAGTTACCATAGAGACAAATTCTGTGGGCCAATCATACATCATAGTTTGTATGACATGTATACCGCGAGAATTTATTGGCAAGTCAGCTGTTAGAAATAAAAAGTGTTGGTAAGCAGGTGAATGAGCCATTCTTGTTTTCTGAGACTTACATCAGTTTTAAATTGAATAGGAGATTAGAGACAACACATATTAACTGTTGAAGCTGGAGGGGTTCAAGAGTGTAGCTAAGGAAACAACTCAGGAGCTAAACAAGCCCAAAACTATGGTAAAACAGAGAGCTAATGGGGAGCTAACATTTGATGAGAATGGCTACAAAAGAAGAGCAGCTTGTGTGGTATTCAGAGATGAGAGAGAAGATGAGGTGGGTTCTTACTTTTATTAAAATATTCCCATGAATTGGCTTGAGTTACCGTAGTAAGAAAATCTAGTTGAAACCAGATCAATTTGTGTGAGGCTTTGCCGATAGAGGAAGATGATATTCCCCTGTCAATCTGATCCCCAGTAGGCTAGCTAGTTACTACTAAATCTATGAGTTGGTTATAAACTTCAATAATTCTGTTTTTCATAATGAATCAATGCAAAGATACCACACAGGGAAGGAGAAGGGCCTGCCACGTACGAAAGTAACCAACATGTAAACAATCGGGCGTAAAATAATAATAAAAACAGGCCGATATCATATTAATTTAATTTAGATACACAGTCCATAAGATATCTGCGAACGAACGTCAAATCAACTGAAGCTGGATCATGCATCTTAATTCTATAAGTACCGATTTTTGAGTAATATCATTGATCACAAGCAATGTTAATGGAACATCTACAAAATTTAAAAACTGCGCATATAAAGTATAAAACTTCAGACATAAAAATTACATTAACTGACTTTTTCAAGGAGTACTTGACTTTTATGAGCATGCCGTCATTTCATTAGCATAATATGATAGGTCCAGGACGAGAACACCATTTTATCTCGGGCTAGTTTAACTCCTGAACCTCTTCCTAATTAAATCAATTAACAAATTGATTTAGCTTTATTTTGATCAGCCATGTGTGTGTGGGTTATGTTCCACTGAAGGCTCCCATGTGTGTGTGGGTTATGTTCCACTGAAGGCTATACTGTCATGCAAGCAATCTAGGTAAAGCTCCTGGATCCTGCTATCTGCATTCTACATAAAATGTGCCGATAAATCATAACATAGACAACTAGCTAAGCCCTGCCATCATCATACACAAAAGAAATAATTACTGAATGTGCACCGGTTCACTTCTATTCAGGATCACATTCTGTTAAATCTGGTATTTAGTGAACTTTGGTAGGTCCAGAGACTATAGATAATATATATCCATAGTCTCTGTTAGGTCCACATTGATGGCATGTTATAACTCCACATGGTTACCGATATTAATCCCATAGTCAGTGGCACTTGTAATGTAACCCATAATTTTGTAACTGAAGGATCCAGGGGCCTGACTTTGACACCACAAGAGCTAATTTAGCTAATTGTCAATGAATTTGTCATCATTATTAGAATTGTGTTGTTCAAGATGAAAGTGGCTCCTTTAAAAAAATTGCATTTTGCCCTCAACCTGAACGATAAACAAGTAAAACACTTTACAGTGTCCTCCCTGGATATCCAGTATGTTGAACAGCCCTACAGCTTACCATACTTCCAATTCATGACCCTGGTCAATCACGATTATATTGTATTGTGTAAATTATAATATGTATAATACCATCAACAGCGATTGAGAAACCTGGAACGTCATAGGCAGAAAATCAATGTGGTGAATTACCTTCTCCCTTTTAATATGGCTAATTATATAAAATATGCTCTCATTATGCGCAGTAAAGTAGCATAGGTAACAGGGAATTAAACCCTGTAAATATCAGCATTCCTATATGCTACATAGAATAACTGCACTGGGGGTACTGTTTCTATGAGCGTGCCAAGTCTCTAGCAGACAGAAAATGTCCTCATCCAGTTATTTCTTGTTTGGTAATCAAAATGAATTCATGGCTTTCAAATTGTGTTACTTTAATTCTTACATGAACTTTTGGCAAAACAAAAGCTCTTATTGAACTATATTATATTTGACTAATTGTGGCTCTGTTGATTCATACAAAGTTGAACTAAGCACAAATTATTGAAAACTATGGGGTGTTTTTTGGCAAAACTTGAGCACTGTACTTAAATATGATGGCGTGGCCAGCATAACTGTGACATGCCATATCCTGCTGACTAGTATGTTTTAAGCCCTTGTAGCCGCATCATTGGTAGTGAGTGGTTGTTGGAGAAGTATCCTGCATTTCTAATGAGTTGTCTTATTATTGCGTGGGCGATGATATTTAGGGAAGGGTGGGACGCTATTCAATACAAATCAGTGATACTTGAACATATAATCCAGTACTCTCCATCAGCTGCTGGATAGAGTTGCTTTTTTCTACTGTAAACCTTTCCCACTTAATTTTATGAGGAAAATTTAGCCTCATAACATACTATGGACAGTGTTGGACAGTGTGTAGTATGAAAATAAAATCATACTTACATGATATACAAACATAACAGTAAGAATTATCATGTTTGTTTGTCTTTATGGCTATTTTAAAAATCTGTTGTCATCGGCCTGATACAGGCGCAGCAGAGTCCAGCACCCCCCCCCCCCCCCCAACGGACAGAATATAATTGACAGAGCATTTGGCAATATCCGTTTAAAAATAACAATTAAGACCAGCACATTTCGTCCAGGTCAGAGTTTCAGCTAGCCAAGATGTTGGCCATTATACTGAATAGCTGATTTATGATTATGATCTAAGTATATATGATGTATGGGAGTGCTGCTGCTGTGTGGAGATAAATCGGTGACTGACCTAGAACCAAGTCCAAGGTTATAAACTACACAAAGAAGCTGATGATACACAAAATGTAACTAAATGTTGGCTTGTTTGCTGTACACGATCAGTATATTATGTAAATGTTCACACGTGTGAGGAGCATGTCTGAGGCGTGATGGGGTGTGTGTCCCATTCTTATCTATATTTACTTTCATAGCTGGTCAATTACATTTAATTTAGGGAATGTCACAATTTCTAAGATTCGATCTTTACTACATGCTGGTATGCGCACATTGTTCCCTATCCTTTATCACACAACTACCCTGGGAAATCTGACATGTATGAGAGCTGTGTCAATTCTCCCGGCATGGAGCCATATGGTATGGGTTTGTTCATGTCATGCTGCTCACTGGGCTGCGTGATATGGCTAACAGGTCCTCCGAATAACCCTATCAAAATTCGCTTTTGAAAAATGTAAGATTTCGGTTAAACTAATTACAGTTTTTTCCATAACCTTACAAATAATAATGATTATTACAATGAAGGAGATTACTCCTTGTTACAATGATCATCATGATGATGATGTGTTCTTGATGTGTGTTTGATCTGTGCTGGATGGACTATGAGTATCAGCTCGTTAGTTAGCTGACCTCTGGAGAAGTATGCTCAGCCTCTGATCACTGGATCACTGCCCACCTTTGACTCATTATGTTTGTTTTAATGGTGAACAAAGTTCTAAGATGGAATTTAATCCTTATCTGTTATTATTACATCACTGTTTGTATTTACTGTTGTTAGATTTCATTGAAGAGTTTTAAGTTCACATGGCAAATCCTTATTGACCCAATTGTTAGGCGGCCCCAGCAAAAGTAGGATAGCCACATGACAATCTCAGTGCGCTCGGACTTAATAATAGTAATAATATTATTAAGTCTATAGTTTATAATAATATGATACATATTGGGTTACTTGGCCTAATAAGAGAACTACAGACATTGATAATTTCCAGTCTCTTATAATCTGATTAAAATTACTATATACCTTCTATCCATGATTTCATGGGATGTCTGTCTTTCTATTGATAGCAGATCGTACAGTGTTGAAGACACATAATTGTTGTTGTTCCTTTCATATAGAACTTTGGGCAGAGAGAGTTATTCTCTACATATTATATTTACAGCTACTGTTGATAACAAGTAAACACTTTAACTCAGAGAGGAACTGGTGGATCGTCCCTGGTGGTTCTATAGAAGCTGATGAGGATCCTATGATTGCTGCCGAGCGTGAAGTGTATGAAGAGAGTGGGGTCAAGGGTCGAATACTCAGGAGCATTGGACAGGTTCTAGTGAGTGATTACATATTCATATATAAAGAATTGTTTGTCATGTCATCCCAGGCAGGTTTTTAACTGCCTGGTCAGTCCACGTTGAGAGTAATTTACTTACACTAATTATATAGGAGGGTTCAATGTATCTTAATTTCATTGCACACCAGCTTGTCCCGTGACAAACAACTGCTCACTGACATATGATTACAATAATTGTACTAAAAATTGTCCTATATATATATCCATAGTTTCAGATCTCAAACACTGTGAGATTTCTAGATTTCGAAATATGGTCAAGAATAAAGGACTTTTGGCTACGGGCAATAACTCAAGATATAATATTATTTGTGGTGGCACATTTATACTGATGTACCCGTTGCTGGGACATGCTTTAGTTTACCTAGAGGGTGGTATTTCCTCAACATGGTTGTTTTTACAAAATATCACCTTGGGCTAGATAATTCGTAACAAAACATGCTATTTTTTGTTTTGTAGTGCATCTAGGAATGTGCTGTATATTGTGACTAGCTTCTATAGTCAGAGCTTAGAGGCTAATCTCTATGTAATGATCATGTTTTGAGTATTGAGTCTTATCACTCAAAAATGCTAAGCTGTCGTCGTCATTGTGTTTTCATTTTTGATTTAGGGATCTATTTCCTTGCTTACATTTCAACATTTCAACATGAGGACAGAATGATCTGTAAATTTCCTGCTGCTAACAAGCTCTTTCATCATAGTTTATTTAATGTTGTAAACTTTGTATTTAGAATGATAAGAAGATGACTCGTACATGGGTATTTGTTATGATTGCTGATGATGAGATGGACCAGTGGGACGATAGCGAGGCTCTTGGTCGACAGCGACAGTGGTTCTCCTCTGATGTGGCCAGACGTCTCCTATCTGTACACAAACCTGTAAGTATGTCTCCATGGCGGCCGCCCTTGTCTGCCGGGGGGGGGGGGGGATCGAGCAGCCAAACATGTACGAGGTCGAGATGAGGTCAAGCACACTAGTCTATGTTGCTTCTGGTTATCTTGCCACTCCAAAAACAAGTGGGAGTTGTTGGGTTGTTCAGAAGTTCACTATAATCAGCTGGTTAGAGCTTCCCCTTACATTACTGATAAGTAAATGAGTTTGACCTTGTCTGTAGTCCTACAACTGGGTCAGCACATTTAGTTTAAAAGTACCTGTGACCATCAAACAGACAATCCATCCTTAAAAAAGCATGTGGAAAGTTTTTGTGACGTCCTATAAGAATACACCACCAGCAAACTGTCCAGTACAGATGCTAATAAGTCATATTGATAACCGAGATTTTCTCTGTCTCTCACCATGTCATTGACCTGAGAGATATGCAGACATAGGCTCAAGAGCCAGGCCACATTTGCAAACAGATTTTAATCTCCTGGTCTGTCGTTGACCATGTAGAAAAAAAGTACTGGATATATAATGTATAAGAATATAATTTTGTTGTTGAATTTGGAGGATAATTTCCTGTGAGAAATTATGATCAATAGTGTTTTGAGTCTTCCAGGTATTGTTATTTATTTAAAGCATGTGGTGGAAAGGTGAGGAAATCCCTACACTTAACAAGAGTTGAGTAGCTTTGCAAAATAGCCGGAAAATCGAGGAACTTTCTGACATTTACTTGGAAATTATTGATTTTTCAATTCTAGACATAAATTAATTATGTCGCAGCGACTACATAAAATATAATACAAATTAACATTCAGACACATAGAGTTAGTGGATGGCAAGGGGGGGGGTACGTCTGACATGGAACTCCAAGTTTAAAAGCAGATATTCATATCTCAAGCTAAAGGTTCCTTATACACTAAAGGTTCCTTATACAGCTCATTCACTGTGCCCATTGACCCGCCATGACAATGGTCATGTTTACAAGTAATGCTTCATCTTTAGCTTCTCCTCATTTACCTGCCAAATATGCGAATACCGTCTCACTTGATGATTCAATGAATGTAAACAAATCAAAGATCTCCCTCCACCAGGCAAACGGTTCAAATACTGAGATGCTCATTGTTCACTTTTCCTCGGCCTCCGGTTTGTGACCCACCACAACGAAGACAATTAACTGACTCATAAGTAGTTTTGTAACATCAGTTTTTTCCTGAAACACAATAGTCTTCACAACAAAAAGTAGGGTAAAGTTGTTTAAAAATAGTTCCCATAAATCATAATTCATAATTTTTTTTGGTGAAAACAAATCCCTTGCCTTGTGATTAATGCTCTGACCATTCACAACTGGCTGGCTCACAACACAACAGGTGCTGCTGTATAATCTTGTTGCCGTAAGTGTAAATGACCCGCAGTGAATAAATGAATTAGACCAAGTCAGCGAGTCGCTCACTCTTATCCAGACAAGTCAGCAAACTCAGGATCAGATATAAATATTGATTTGTCTCACTCCCCTGGTCCTCTTTATTGCTTAATTTAGCGTCTCATTATATGCCCCTGGAAATGTACTTCACAAGTATTTAAAAGCTGGAAGTCCGAGATGATGCTGTTCCGACACCTAACAGTGTGTTTATTATGGTAAACGGTGGACCTATCTGTAATGGTGAATTGACACTATCCGTATTTGCAACAGCTGCAATAGATTCTTTTCTTGGACAATAACAGTTATACTGATTTGTCATGTGGAAAAAATAGATAATACACGCCAAGTTGTGACTGGGTTTGATGTTGTTTAAGATTATAGGGTGATTATTATTCTGTATTCCAGCCATTCCAATTACTATAAACAACAAATAACTTATCCACAGAATGGACTATGGGGACTGGAGAAGTTGTCTCCTCTGAATTACGTTAACAATTTCCTCATGCAATATGGTGCCATAAACTTTTTAGTCACAAAATTAACTGAATCTCATTCTTACTCACAGTTTCTATTCGCCAGTCTGGATGACTTGTTCCTCAACGCTGGATGACTTGTTCCACAACGCTGAGTCATATTAGTTTGTTGAAGTTGTCATATTGACAATGCTGTTCTCTTTCCTTGACAGGTACAAGTAAACTATATCGATTTAGCCATGAACAGGAAGGGTCATAGATGTGACAGTTTGCCCGAAACGTGCAACCCTCACTGCAGTGGTGAAAAATTCAATAAGCCAGTGATGAAATGTGATCCTCTCATACTGTATGTGGACGAAGCCAGTCGGACAAGGACAGATAATTCTAATAGCAGTGAGGTGGAAGGCTCCTGAACACTACCAGCCTGATGGTGATTAGATATCTGTGATTGCTCAATAAGTGTTAATCATGTAGAGGGTGACAGATTCAGTGATGTACTGGTGGATGACTCAGTCTAATACTGAGAAAGTATGAGTATGTCTGGTCTTCTTACTCCAATCACTCAGTTCAGCAGCCTTCAATGTGCTCATGTGCTAAATCTGTGGCTCTAAGACTGACACAGTGGGAGCAAAATTGTGATGCTGAAAGTTCTCACTATAAGGAACAAAAACCAATATGTAACATTCTAACCAGCAGTGGATTGTGGGGTATTTCCAAACATTACATCATGTCACCTGTGGATTATGATAAGTATTTCCCAGTCTCTCCCAATTTCTCATTGTTACTGTAAATAGCCTGTGGTGCTAGCTTGTATAATTCATTTTTAGTTTTGATTGCTAGCCCTTATTATTTTCACTGTATGTTTGAGTGAGTTCTAAGTCTTTCCACAACACCACGCCTGATAAGCTAAAAGCTTTTGACCTTGGATGAGAGAACATTCTCAGAGATATAAATTGTATATTGTTTGCAGATTCTCTGACTACTTTTTGGACTAAATTACCACTGCTGAAATTGATGAAATCCTAGATGATTTGCTAGCATTAGCTTATGCTTTCAATCTATGTTTCAGTTATGGTAATTTTGCATGTAAATAGTGCTAGGATAATACTCTTTATTTTTGTACATTCATTGATTTTATCAAATAAAATACACTTGAGTGATAGGTCAGAATGAATGAGAGAACTCATGATGTGGAAAATCTCTCTGCAGAACAAAATACTCTCAATCTTGAAAACCGAAGTTTAGTCACAAATACTACATATATATATATATATATATATATATAAAACATATATTATATATTTGTTCTCTGGACATGACTTATGATAACTGATTTTTCTCACTTACTAAGGCAGACCCGGTTGTCTGTCCAGAATGATTGCATTATTTATGCAATGGGTGTGAGAAAAATGTGATAATTATGAGTAAGTCAATTCTCAGTGCACCGGATATTCTTCTTCTTATTATTCTTCTCTGATACTAAAATCTGTAATTGGGGCCATCAATACTGTCATTCCAGGCACTGCTTTTGACCCCAAAAGCTCCAGGCCTGGGTGTTTGTAGAAGGCTGAAATGGTATTCATCTCGAGGTTAGTGGGGCATTTTATTTTCAAATATGAGGATCTAGGTGTGGTTTTTCGAGATGTTACGCCTTGGGGCATTCTGCGGCTGTTAATAGTAATATGTTTGTCATCCGGATCGGAAAGCACAGCCACACTTCCATTCAAAAACTTTAAAACGATATAGCCTGCCTTCACAAGCTAAAAACAACAGTGCTCTTGGTCAGCAGTTTAATCCTCCAATTTCAGTCTCAGAAGCTGTAATGGTTGTTTTGTAATCAATCAAGATTTGGAAAGATGCTGTGGGGAATTAAGCATCTACTCACCTAAAGTGAAATATTTTGTATTTTCACACTTAAGCGGAATAGATTGTGAGGATTGGAGTTGTTGCCACTCACAAAATGGGAATACAACTCCTAAATTTTGCTCAAGCAATATATTATTATGTCTGTTCAGGGTCCCAAACTCCCTGGTCTGTTCAGGGAGGTTTTGTTTGTACATTGTATGTAATATTAATCATTCTAAACTAAGTCCATAAAACGATTCCAGCAAAGAAGTCTCAGCATCGGTCCAGTACTAGCTGCCCTGTGGTTTTGTTATTTCCATAAAATTGCATCCAAAAGTAGCCATCCATTCTCTTTTCCAACAGTATGGAAAGCATTTCCAGAATGGTAATGATGCTATAAAGAATTTTAGACAGAGTTTTGGAATCTGGCTATTCAAGGGTCTCAATTGTTCAGTTGTATAGCCTTGGCTAGGCAAAGTAGGCCCTACTGATAAATCACTAATTAGTTATTGATGTTGTATATATCCACATTAAAGCTAAATTTCTCTGTCCAAAAGGGGACTCAAAAAAGTGACAAGTTTCTAATGATCCAATGATGCTTCTGAAATTAACCATATTTCATTCTTTATGAGTAACCATTCGTAATGGTACTGTACGAGAGGGTATAAAACAGTGTCAGGGTAGCAGCTGATGAGCATGACAGTTACTCTTTTATTTGGATAGATCTGGAAGTGAACACATTCGATACCACAAAGGTCCGAGGTTCATAGCTCAAGGTTTGTGATTGTGCAGAGCAGTTTATTTTGCAAAAAGTTTGTCAATAGTTTACATTCTATTTTGTAGATACACACTCAAGTCAAAAGGATACAAATATCACTGCTGTGATAACAGATCTATTGCTCATGGAGCCACAATGCAAAATGTTAAAATGTAAATCCTACCAGCATAGCCACTCCAATCACGGATGTAGTCTATTTTGTGCTGTGTTTTACCGCAATTTATCGTAGCTGTCTCTCTGCCGGAGATGCAACTGATACAACGTAGTAGTGTGCAGACCACTACACAAAACACAGGTCTTCAGCTAGAAATCATGAGTCAAGCGCTGTTTCGAGGCCTTCTCTAGTACAACTTCCTCATTATCAGCCCAAGCAGCATGAAGCCACCACTGTCCTTTCATACACGAGAAGATTTTCTAGTAGGATCTAATTTGGTCCTGTACAGCAATGACTTCTGCACACATCTACTACATATTGTTTTGTTATCAGTTCTCGACGATCAACACAGTGTAAGTTATTATCTAGCAAACAAGTTCGGTGAATATAGATTTCATCATTCTTTCAGTGTTAATCCACTGATCAGGTGAGGTCGTGCGTCATATGACCATCGGGATGCCATCATTATTTTATCATGCTTCTCCATAAGATCTACGATTAATGATGATCAGCTGTCAATGGAGTGTCAACCTGACATTGTTGATGTTACCATGCCAGTTTCCGCACAGCCAGGTTGTATGATCTGTCCAATAACCAGGTTAACTCTTTGATTTTATAGTTGGTGCTTTAACGGATGTATCCGCCAAAATAAATGCAATAGATAGAACGAGAAAGTTAACTTGGTTGTATCTATTCTTTAAAATAGATTCACCAGTGATTTTTATTCCTACCATACCATGGTGATTGTTATTGATCAAACAGAAAATCATAAACACCTTGAAAATTGGAAAAACTCTGTGGAAAACCAACTGTACATAAAAGGGGGTTTATTCAATAGGTGACAATTACGAAAATAGAATCATGTAAAAGGTAACAAGATAAGATGAACATCAAAAAACACACATGAAATGTTATAGGATTGATATTTATAAAATTAGACAAAACACAGATGTTTATATTCCGGTTTTGTAGTTTAGAAGAGCCAAGAGACATGAAATGTAATAAACAACAAAAATACCAGAATGGAGTATTGGTTAATTAATCACAAATAAATCTGGATATATCCAGGAAGGCGTGTGGCAATTAAAGAATATGAACTGAAGGTATGAGCACAAAATGAGCTTTACACAATCTAAGTAATCTTTTCGAGCAGTGAGTGCATATGTACAAGAGAGTAATAATGGCCAAATAAAGTCGGAATATTAATATTTCTTTTGGGTTATAATCCATAACCCTCCTCTCCAACCTAGCCCAGGAGTGGCAGGGGACTGTTACTCCGTGACCTAACACACAAGGCTTTAAAATTCAACTCTAGTTGAGAAGGCAGCTAACCCTGTAGCATTTCACAAACTAGAGGAGCCACTCTTGGGTCGACCTTGTTTCTCGTTATCTCTACAATATCTCTGTGTATGCAGGCACTTTCTCTGAGCATGGGTAATATGAGCAATGTATCAGCTAATATATTCTTCTGGTGGGGATGATTCTTACGCAGTGTGTATTCTAACACCTGCAACATAAACATCATGGAAGTTATAATCAGAGCTACATACATATTATAAGTAAGGTCTCATCTTTTAATTCCAAGGCATATGAAGTGTATGATTATACGAATGTGACTACATAGCTAGTCTGAGCCCCCCAGACTCTTGCTAAAATTTCTCAAACATCCTGGTAGATGAGCATTGCTTGCGCAATCTCACTCATGTCGCCGTGTTGTAATGTGATTGCGTAACCAACAAATTGCATATTTTTGGCTAACAAATTATTTCCTTATAAATTCCACAATTTGTTTTTGATTGACTTGTAATGTCACTATTTCTCTGAGAGCTGCTATCACTGGGGTAAGATATCATCATCATTACTCATGCCTTGTATACAGGGTAACTGCACGGAGTAAGCAGGGGGGATATTTATCCTTTCTCTGAGATGATGCCAGAGCACAGACTCCATGGTAGTCTAAGTGCACAGACTCCATGGCTGCCAATAAACTTAACTGGCAGGTTATTAATCATTACATAAGAAAGCAAAATATGTAAAAACGTGTCTAAAAATGACATATCGGTAAAGTGCTTGTTTGACTGAAATTTACAAGGCACTTTATTTCATTTTTGGGGCAATTAAGGAAATTTTTCATCAGCTGAAAACAATATGTCCCACAACCAATCCAGAGATATAGATATAGGGCAGCTATTATTAGGTGGTTTTTCATCCCAATAATAAGAAGAGCTCTCTGCACCCATCATCATCGACATCACCATGACACCGTGCATGGGGAGGGGATGTGGCCTATAGTAACTCTTCCTGGGCTCGGTGGCAAATTGGCCCTGGAACTTTGCTACTTGCTTCATTACCAATGTATTATAATACTAATACATACGGGTAACATTTTATCATGAAGGCGCTCCACTTGGTCTGACCGATGTAATCCTTCTCTATCAGACATGAGAATCACAAATCCGAGTAAGACAGCCACATCTTCATATACCAAGTTCAGCTTGTGTAACCTCCGGGTCACTCTACAATACAACCACAAGAAATCATCGCTTCTGTGTATCGCAGCATTCTTATTATTCTGGAGCCTCTAGATCGGATATGACCAGATAACAGAGCTTAAGAATTTTAGTATTTGTCCTCAGTCTAAGTGACAATGTGAGATGAATGTTGATTTCATGTCCTAACTTCAAAGCCTGGAAGGTGAACTAGAGATTCAAGACAAGAACAATCATGCTGATACATACTGAAATACTAAATCCGCTAAAGCACAATACTTTATACTCTATGTTGTTCTACTCTTGATCACTTACTTTCTGAGTGAATCGAAGAATTCGTGTCCGAATAGAGATTGGAAGATGACAGAAGGGAATATAAGTATATCTCCACTGGTAGAGTTATAATGTACAGTGTATTCCCTCTGTGGATCGTGTGTCTTATGTCTAAACGAAATAAAATACTTCACAAGTTATATTATCATTAATAATGAAATAATGAAAATGATTTTCTGATCGGGAAGTTCTTTGAAGATTCTTGGAAAATTTCATCAAGACTGATCTGACATATGTTATCAAAATGCCTATATTTTGGCTGCAAGCCGAGACTATTAATTTAATTTTCACATTTAGATATTCACATAAAATGGCAAAGTTCAGATTAATGTGGAGGTCATGTGATCTGTCTGCAGGGCTATCACCTATAGGTCACACAGTCTCCAGTTTGTGAAGATAAGCTCTGCAAACTGTGTTTGCTCCCACATTGATATGATAATCTAAAGTAAACTTCACTTATCAACAATACCGTCTGCATGTACACACGTGTACCACCATACACACACAGAGCACCACTGTACCCGCTCAATTATGACTTGCATTATTTTTGGGCTTAATTTGTTAAGCCAACACCATCAATGAAATGTTCTACAATGCCCTGGGAGATAAATTAACCGCAGTGGGACTGGTCTAGCGGACGTATAGATGTTGCCAGTAGATGTTTTTTCTGCAGATAGGGTTTGACAGGCTAGTTGACTGCTAAGCCACCATTTAGGGCTGCATTAAGAGATGCTGGCGGATCAGTAATGTGGTCATGTGAGAAGACAAGCCAGTTATCTTATAAAGCTAACAGATATGATAAAAAGCTCTTGGCATTGTTTGGGAATAAACTAGAGGAGTAAATATTAGCTAGAGTTTAGTCTAGCTAGTCGGGAGCTGACTTTTTGTTAGCTAGTTCAATTTTCACTAGCAATGTAATAAGCTTGAGTAAATTATGGTTAGCCATAAATCTCCCTACTTCAAGCAGGTGCAGATAGGCCAATTATTCCTGCTCTAGGGTAACATCTTTCTATACCTGATGAAGTTCATGGAATCCGTTCTGGCTGTTTTCAGCAGAATTATGCGATCATCTAGTAACAGGTCATTGAATCCTGGCAGTAGTTTGGCGAAGGAGGTGAGCTGATGGAATGTTCTCTCTACTTCAGTAACCCAGGCCTGGAAGAGCTTATCCTGAATAGGCTCAAGCTCATAGTGATTCTGTGAGAGTGACCAGTTATTGTACATCTCAATGAGCGCTTCAAACCAGCCTTCAACTTCTGCGGATGGCGTGTGCCCTGGAGAGTACATAGGCTGCAGTACACATTCGGCGGAGTTTAATGCGTGCTCATCAAACAAAGTTTGAACCTGAGCATTTATTTTATCTTCGTCCATGAAGTATGAGAGAATCTCAGGAAAGTTAGTTATAAAGTTATAGCTGAGTAGTGTGGCCACTTCAGCCACATTCTCATGCTCAAACTGTCTGTACACTGTCGCCTCTGCCTGCATCTTCCTGATTTCTTTTGTATCCTGCGTTCTCTTCTCATATGTGTACCGACCTTTACGGCATCCTGTAAAATGGAAACTTATTGTAGCAGCCATTTACGATTAATGAGTGGTCAAGAGTTTTTCTAGTGATATACATACAATCTAAATCTGGTCAAAGAAGGGGGAGAGGTTGGGAATGAGTGGACACCAGTTATGGATGACAGAGCAACAATACATAATATGCTAGCAGTTTGGGTAGATACTGGCTTTGGGATACCTGCCGCTCTGCTACACACGGTCCTCAAATAGGTTAGCCACACTAATTTTGACGTAACACAGTGTTTGGTTTGTTTGCTCATCAGGTAATGAGCTGCCTACATTTCATACTAGATTTCAGACTACCAGAGTAAGTTATTGATCACAGAGCACGTCATAGTCAACATGGAAAGCAGTCATCCATAATACATTCCCTATCATAAGTTCGTTCTCTGCACAATAGCTTCATTCAACAAGCTCAAAGGCCATCCAATTTCAATATGTTATGTATTTACTTAGCATGGTTTGCTCAAGATCAGGTGTCATACATTTATATTTTATATCTAAAAATATAATATGGTATACCTTCTCTAGCCATGCCTATAGACAGACATTTCTTATGACGACAGTCAGAGCAGGATATTTTACCAGTAGGCTGTTTGGCACACTGTCCTCCTTTATTACAAGGTTTGATAGAAGCCTCGTTACCGATGGATCGTCTGAAGAAAGCCTTACATGCCTCACATGTGTTAGCCCCTGAAACAAAAACCATATCATACATAAAAACATGGGCAACATAGTGTGGTCTACCAAACTTTGGGATTATAATGTTGATAAATTGTTAGATAATAAGGGAATAATGCATGTAAGTGGTTATTCTTATTGTCAGTTTATATCCCAATGAATCCCTGAAAATGGTCAGTTCACGGAAGTCTGATAACTGTTTTGCATACCAAACTATGACCACTGAGTGCCATGTATGTTTGGTATGTCTTGAGATCAATGATACAAAAACATATCCTGCTGTCAAACTATCCCGGACATGCCAACGTTTGCTGGATTGACACTTCAGATTTTTGGGGAGAGAATAAATTTATTTTTGGTCAAGAGTAGGCCTACTATGGCACAGATTTGTGATGTTAGCATGTTCAGATTCCAGTTCCATTGTTTTGCTTTCTGAATTTTAAGTTTCAATGCATAAGAAATGTGTCTGAAACTGAATGAAATAATATGGATGTATTCATTTCACTACAATCCCTCAGTAGAGAACATAAACTGGCTTAAAATGAGACCATAGTTCACAAAGTTTCTGCTCAGGCCACTATACTACAAATTAATGCACACGTCGCCTGACGCCATTTTAGGGTTTGTACATACAATGGTTAACATGGAAAAATTGTTTCCAGTTTTCATATAACTGAAGCGCTTTAAACTTATTTTTATAATTTTGTTTTCTTCTTTCACTTTACCCTCATAGCACCTTTTAGCAGGAACTTACATTTGCCTGGTCTGCTTTGACATGCTTTGTCGGGATTATTCTCTCCTCCAAATACACAATAAAAAACATGTCCACAGATCAACAGCTTAAGTTCCTATGGTCTAAGAGGCAGCACTTACCATAATGATAGCCTGAGGCCGTGGCATTACATACTCTACATGGCGGGAGGAATGTAGGTAGAACTGAGGCTTTCTTTTTAGGCTTAGCGGTAGGTGAGTCAGCTTTTTGAGAGAATTCTGGAGATGAGACTGACAGGTCGACCGCCTGGTTATACTCTGACATTATCAGTCAGTGCTTTGTTGGTGTGTCAGTGTGTGAGAGATACTCAGGGATTCTGTAAGGATATATATATTACCAGTTTATTCTAAACGCTTAAATAAATAGGTTATGACATGATAAATGTTGCTGCTGCAGAACCCTTACCAGGTCTGAAAAAAATCCTAAAGACAAAGTAAAGTGAGTGAGTAAAGGCCCAAAACAATTTCTTCTGGTACATTTCTCTTGAACTCGATAAGTTACAGTGCAAGACTGTGCATTTTGTGCACTAGTAGCTAAGGGGTCAGAGCAAGGTAAAGCTACTGTGCTGAAGTAGACAGCAAATAAGTAAATAAATAGACAAAAACAAACATATCTATATATTTATGAACAACAAGTAGAAACTTTCATTTCTTTATTATTATGAGACTGAGAGGAGTATAAATCTATCCTATTCTATCCATACTTACAATGGAAGAAATGAAGAATATAATTTGGTACAGTAGAGTAGTTGGTTACACCCTCTTCCTCTAACTCCTTGGTTACACAAGACAGAAATGTACTTTTGTCAACTACAACTTCTTCAAGTTAAATGACTTGCTGTGTGTGAATATGATGTACAAGTAAAAGGTGAGTCATGCTTTTGCATCATCATTTGGTCTATTCTCATGACTCTAATCAATGAACTAGTTGCTCACTACCCTCTCACTGTTTCCTATGTTCACATTACTACTTATTGCAAAATATTATGCTGTCCCAGTATTTGACCTTTAAAAGACTAGCCAATTACATCATAGTAAATATTCAGTGCAGCTGCAGGTCAAGGACTTATTAGCGGTCGATGTGTTAAAATTAGCTCTTTCAAATTGTGGGGGTACTTTGTAGACACCCCATATGATCTTCCCTTAGTATGGCATAATCCGGTTTGCTGTTTGCCATTTTGTGTGCAGCGAGTCCTGAGTTTGCTGCAAGAAGGCAAAAGTATGGCCCTCCCTCTGCCAACCAAGATCATCAGGGACACAATAAGATCACACAAACAAAGAGTTGTGAGTCTTTACAAGGAGGCGCTGTGGCAAACCAAATCATACTACCCTGAAAGGTATGCAACAATCATCACTCATCAGTCTTTTTCATCACTGTATCCTGTCTGTAAGTGTAAATTGTAAACTTACTGATCTATTCGTTCGTCATTCTATTCTTTCTATCTAACTAATCTATCTACTGATTGAATAGATGAGTTAATCACACACAGCAGGCTAACTCCAAAGCTGCTTAACTTTTGCAAGTTTAGTGCCCTTATTGCTGAGGACTTCACTCATTAAGTTGACTCCGGGAGTAAAAACTCCTTGCTTCACTGACACTCTTTCTTTCTAAGATTATAATATTTATATATATATATATATATATATATAAACTATAGTTGACTAAATAAAGAATTTCACATTCCACCAGTAACTATTATTTATTCACTATAGATAGGGCCTAGGTCAGGTGAAGTATAAATTGATCATTTTTGATATCTAGACTATGTGTTGGAGATGTCCGAGGTGGAATATCATTTTTGGACATGAACAGCTTTAACCTAAATATTTAGGGGTCTTAACATGTTGGTGGAAGGAATGTGTTGCCAGCCACCAGCATGCTGTTAAGCCCCCCAAACTTTTAGGGTTAAAGCTGTTCATATCCAAAATTGATATTCGACCTCGGACTGAATAACCGATTGTGGAACAACGGTTTCCGATATCACAGATGAGAATGCAGGCGCTGGAAACCTGCCAACTTGCAGGTAAACATGCAGTTGAATGAGAAAGAGTGTATGACAACTTAACAGCCAGTGTATGTGCATGCGTGGTTGAGATGATTCACTCAGTTTCCAGGCATCCATCATGTGTATATATAATCAATTTGACAATATTTTGGAAGTTATTTACTTGCTACTTGGAAATAAGACTTCAGACGATAGTTTCAGCAATGTGGCATAACCCGGTCGGTGTTTCGTTCCGTATCATTACCATATGTCAGGCTATCTTCACCACGTCTGCCTTAGCCTGTCATTGATTGGAGGACCGATCCCGGGAGGGGGGATTACAGAGTGGGATAGCATACACAGCTCAGCAGTGCTGACAAATAATCTTAACCTGATGGGTTTATGAATTAAAATGAAGTTTCATTTATTGCCTTGTTGCCTTGAGTGTACCTACCTTGTTGTTTGAGTTTTGGTGGTCGATGTTGTTGGCCACCAGGCCTCATGAATGTGCATGGCTCTGAACAAATCCTAGTTGAGGAGCGTCTCTTCTCTCCTTCTCTAATAACAGTTGATGTGCTGGTGACATGTCAGTGTCATTAACATAAACACCATCTGTCATTAAACTCGAGTCTGTCAATACTGTCTTGAAAATGTTTGCTGGGTTGGGGGCCTAAAGCTTTGGTCTGCAGGTAGTCTCAATATAAGTATTGCCAACAAGCGGTTTGGTATGCCTAAGAGTTGCTAGATGGTAAGATAATGTACAGATTTAGTCAGGCTGACTGAGTGGGCTCTCTGTCACTGTCTGACTATCTGCCTCTAGCCATATGGTTGTACTGTGAAACTGGTTAAAGCCAAGGTTTTCCAGTAAATATGATGTGGTCGGTTGGCACTGTATGATTGCCTGCCAGATTATCTGTCTGCTGTGGTGTCTCTCACCATACACATAAGTCACATAAGGTTAACGTAGTCACAGTGCTTCCAAATTCACAGATTTTGATTGACAAAATCCTTTCCACAGAAATGATTTAAATCCTAGTTCTCAAATTCGTACCATCCATAGATATCTCTGTGACAAATATGCTCAATAATAATGACAAAAATAAAGTTGAAGTATTTCGATTCTATTACTTTCTATCTGACTTACAAAATTGAGTAAACCCTGGGACTTGAATTGACTTTTTTTTGCTGCAGAAAAGAAATTTTGACCTGGCACTTATTTCCATAGAAAAAAGAGCCTTTGGAACACCGCGAATTTAAATTCATTCTTTCACCCTATAGCATTACTTGCATTGATAAAATCATAAAATTCGGTTAAATCCCATTACCACTGTTCACTGCACGTCAGAAGAAAGGTTAGCTCCATAGGGTTGCCTAAATGTTGAGTTATGCATGCAGGTCAGAACACACGATGGCCAGGACAAAGTACTGCGGCGGAATTCAAATCCTAACCAACTGAGCCATTTCCTACTAGTTAGTAACTGTGTAATATTAAATTTTATTTTCAGATGGATGTACAGATATCATGCCGTGCTTCTCAGGGATAGATTTGATAAGAATGCCGGAGTTGCTGACATGAGACAGGCTAAGACATTGCTGGAAGACGGAGAGCAGGAATTGTGGGACAAGTTTCACCCTCAGAGAATCAGATTTCCCATGGATCCCGGCGGTGTGGCTTATGCCAGAGGACCTAAACACCCTGATAATGTGAGTTATATCTGGCATATTATATATGCAGGGTTATGTCATCACCAAAGAGATATTCTCTACTCCAGTAATGAATAATTAGCTAGCCTGTGAGTCACAATTGGCTATATTCTGATTTGAGTTCTGGGTCAATCCTCAGCAACAATAGTCTGTTCCATGTATATATATGTAAAAGAATTCAATGCAACAACTGTGAACAGTGCTTATATTGACCCCAAAAATTAGCCCATCGCTGTAGTGTGAGCTTTATTAGTATGTCAGGTGTTAGTACAAGGCTAATCTGGCCCTGATACAGCATGTTAACACCCATACTAATGTAACCTCATCAGTTTTCAAAAAAACTTTGGCCTGTGAATTTGAGAATTTTTTCTAAATTTCCCGTCATGTACCCTAGGCAATATGGCATAAAATATAATATTATTATCATTCTGTTTACAGGTGCTTGATTTTTGGCATCCTTATGAAAAGGCTGCTTATCCAGAGTATTTTGCTCGCCGTGAAGTACGAAAAAGAGAGTTTGTGGAAAGATGGGAGAAAAAATATGGGCAGAAAGTTGACTTTGGTCATGAGTATAAGTGACACACACATACTTTTTCGATAGGAAATCTTTTGTCTCTGAAAATTTGCCATTTTCACTAGGTTTGGTTTTTATGTTATTAGAAGGCAGTCATGCTTTACTTTCCTGCCTATGGAGTTTTCACCAATGAGATTATACATCTCTTTTGGCTCCCACTCAAAGTTGGTGAAATTAAACTAAAATAAAGTCTCATGAGAGCCTCTAAAACCTACAAATGTACCTTAGACCTCTGGATAGTACCTGCAGGTTGAAGTCTGGGCTATTCAAATTCCATGTAATAGATTGTGAGCATACTTCTACATATTAAGATCTATTCATATTGCACTCTAACTGCAGGCTCAATAATCAATCTTTGATTACTACAATGATCACTTTCTACGAGGTATGTATACATTGACTGTTATTTGATAGCATTACATCTGTCAGTTTAAAAAAAGAAATTAGTGTTGGCAACATTTCATTTGGAAGGCTTTCATCAGAGTCTCTAGCCATGTGATCTAATGTTTTGTTGATAAACAAAGATAGGCCCCGCCCAGTCTATAAAGGCTGTCCAATCACATCGCTTATATTGATCACATGGTAGCTATCTCAGTTGTAAACATAACACAAGCACCTGGTAGTGGAAAACAAAGCAAAGAAATCAGCTGAGTGCTGAGTAGTTTTAAACGCATCAGTTTTCAGCACTTTTCATAAGTTATTTTCGGTTACGTTTTCATGCTGAGCTGAGACTTTGTTGAGGAAGTGATGCCTTTTCTGGGCAGAGATTGGAGAGCAGATGGTGATATCTGGGTAAGGACTGATCATGGATGGGAAACACTAAAGAACTGGAGAGTCAAGATTCATGAGAACATCAACTATAATGTGCTACAGAGGTAAGACCTATAGTAAAGCTATAAAGCTGGTCAGGCTCATAGTCCAACAATGACAGCTAGTCAAGTCATCTCTCCTCTTGGCTGGAATCTATTTGGAATCTGAAGAATCATCTTAGTTTGCACTGGGTTTTCAATCTTAAGGTTGGTCTCATTGCACCTCAACTTTTGTCGTGGTTCAAATGCTGATTTACCAAAGTACCTCAGTGAATTCAATTCTTTTCCATTCTTTCCTCCCTGAAATATGCATAACTTATATTAAGGAGAAATCTTGGTGAATGACGGATTGATGAATGTTATATGTAAACTTTGTAGAACGTTGCGCAAAATATCACAGCATTTGCTGTGAATCGAAATCAATAATGTCTCATAATACAAATTGCTAACTAGCTAGCAGAATATCTAGATAACATGTTTTCTAGGTGCCAAGTGCTTCCTAATGTCAGGAGCATAATTGGAAATAAATAATCATTGGGTGTTTTCTGTAATGGTAAACAGTGTGATTGCTCAGTACAAGTAACTAATCGTCATGCTTAGTTGGCATAGAAAGCGCTGCTGATGCTTACAGGCAGCATCTTTAAGCACTGCAGGCCACGTGTTTGTTTTCCATCTCTGCACTAAACCCATGACTAGTATGTTTATACTTACGTGTAGATCAGGTACACACATTGAGATGTATAACTAAAGTCTCATCAGCGTGAGCTCATTCTGATCTGCATCTAACTAGTATCTTGGTACTTTGCCAACTTGTATTTAAATGCCAATAATTGTCTATTAATTGCTATGCTGATGTTGAATAGCCAGCCTTTGGTCTAGGTTATGTAATCAAGCTGACTTGATTGTTGTTACACTTTCACTCTTATCTATGAAAAAGAGCTATGTGTCAGTTTTTGTAACACTCCTCTTGTAGTAAAAGTAGATTAAAGGAAATTAAGTGTAACAGTTTCAAATCCTAGCTCCTCTCAAATTCCCAAAGGATGTCTAAGAAAGTCTCACATTCAGTGATTTTCAATGGTATGTAAAGTGTTTCAATAATTGGTCATCATATATTGTAGCATACATATCTCTTCAGAAAGGAGCATGTGGCTTGTACACAATGATTTCTATTTCCAGGCTACTAAAACAAAGTATACAGCAACCAGAGAATTCGGATGAGCTGATAGAATGTACAAAGAGAGCTTTGTACCTCCACATACCAAAGATCTACCCATGTCGGATAAGTAATGGCCAGTCTATTGTAATGTTCACTCAGGCAGTGTCTGCTCTCAACCTAGCCGGTGCCTTCAAGGATCACCAGCGTTGTGGATACGTGTTTAAGGTTAGCTTCACATACAGGATATGTTTTTATTTAATTAATAGTTTATCATTATGACACTCGCATGTCTTCTTTCTCGATACTGGATATAATCTATGTGTGATATGCTCATTTTACATTAGCAAGTCTTACCCTTTGAAAGGGTTTCCTATGGTTCTGCTGTGCTAGTGCGGAAGGAGGATTTGACAGCTTGATCAACACTTTTCAGCTCTTCTACAGAATAAGTTCTTGGGAAAGTTAGTTAAAAAAAGTAAGAGTTAACGTCAGCTCTGATGTACTCTATGTTTAGGCATATACTCAACTCTGCAGCTTCGGCCTGAATTACTTCACTGAGACTGAGTAACTAAATTGGAAAAATAATGAGAACCCGTAATTTGGAAATATTTTGGTTGTAAAAACACTGGTCTTGGTATCTCACGACCTTGAACCCGGGCATTCCCGTTCTTGATGTAAGGCAACGCCACCATCTCTATGCTTCAGAGTTTGACTATTTTACAAGTAGGCAGAAAAGCACTGATGTTTCATGAATTTAATGCGGAACAACAAACTGTAGTGTTGGCCTCCGAGGTTGCTGGATATGAACTCCTCTACTAACAGACAGATATTATTTTATATTTAACAGCTGATGGAGATACTGGTTAATGAGAGACTGATTAACATGAGTGGAGCCGTACAGAATCAGCTGTTTGACCTTCTGGATCACGCACTGGTGTCTGGTTTGTAATACAGCAGTCCTAGTGCTGGATGGTTATCAATATCATCCTTTATCCACAATCAAAAGAAGTATTGTGTAACATTGGAGTTACTACCCCTCAGATCATGGGGAAGTAACTCTGAAAACATACAGAATATCAAACTTCGCAAGTCCTCTGCTTGCCCACATGTTTAAAATTGATCTCCGTAATGTTACTGTATTCGCAACAAAACCATCGTTAGGAACTACAGTGTTGTTCACTTTATTCAAACCCCTGGGGACCACAAAAATGTGTTTCAATTAAGCAGAGTCTGAATTAAGTGACATTAGAATGCATTGAGATCTGGCTGAAGGGACCGATTTTCCTTGTCTAAATTTACAGCAATTCTGAATTACAAAGTACGAATTAACCAGCTTACACTGTATTTGGTAAATATCTAAATTACTAAAATATTTTAACTGCGCCTCATATCTATGAATTGAGCTTTGAGAGTGATGGGTTTATGGTGCCATAGCTTGGTATAAGCGGTAACCTAGCCTGTCTTGACAAGCTTTGTGGTGTTGGCTATCCCCATCCCCCATCAACAAAGCTTGTCAAGACAGCCTTAATTTTAACATTCATGTTTCTGCTTACTTACATTTCACTGCATGTCAGTCCTAACTATGTACAGTGTTAGACATGTGATCGATTGTGACTAGGTTTGATACAGACTGTTTGTAGAGGTTAATGTTGATGTATTGTATAGTAATGACGTATGTGAAGATTTACTGTGACCAAGCGAAATCATAACTCATACATTCCGAACTCTTATATCATATGACTGTAGTAGTGATATTCTAGATACCGTACTTACATTGAATGTACACTTATTCATATCAGTTGTAGTTTATATATAAACTAGAACTGATATGAATTAGTGTACATTCAATGTAAGTATTATATTCATGTACACTTGTGTATATGTATGAGTATACACGAGTATGTTTGAATATATATATATATTGAAAGTATAGGTGAATGTGTACGTGTATTATACATACATTTATATGTGTATACATACATGCAGCATACTTGATAATTCAGATATTCATATTCTGCTTCACCCGCTGAGAGTATATCCTGTATCCACCTGTTGATTGTAGTCGTTGAGATGAGACAGAATAAGACCAGACTTATCACTATATTGGAGAATTTATTGAAGCTGATGAAGGAGTATGAACACAGCTATGAGCATATGGGTAGTGATGTACAGTGGTGTAAACACTATAATAATGTACTACATATGCTGGATAAAGTGCGCAATATCACTGTAACCGAGGTATGTTAATACATAGAGGCTGTGGTGTTTGTGAGATGAAGGCTTCGATTATAGTAGCCCAGACACTATTTGTAACCCCAGAAAGTTCAGTAAGTCGTTATTTAGTAGCTATTCCAGTCATCTCATCAATTAATTCAACGATTAGTAAGCATTATTAATTGATATTAAGATGTAAATAGCTCCAAACTCATTCCTATCAAATAACTACATTTAGTTGCTGTAACAGTTGATAGAAAATGTGATATATTGGTTAGGTTGATTTCATGAGAGACATCGCCGCCTGGAAAGTTTGATCGGAATGATGTTATAATACGTAAATCACAAAGCTGTTTCTGCGACTTATACTCAAATCTCTTTCACCTGTATTTTTATTCTGTCCTGCTCACCAGTAGTTTGTAAACCCATTGATAGCCCCTTAGCCACTAGCACACCCCTATTCACCATGTCAGTAGATCAGACAAGTAATGGTCTCACTATCTCTACTCTTGTATACCCTGCACAAACTGCACAAACTGCACAAACTGCACAAACTGCACAAACTGCACAAACTGCACACACTGCACACACTGCACAAACTGCGCACACTGCACACACTGCACAAACTGCGCACACTGCACACACTGCACACACTGCACAAACTGCGCACACTGCACAAACTGCACAAACTGCGCACACTGCACACACTGCACAAACTGCGCACACTGCACACACTGCACACACTGCACAAACTGCGCACACTGCACACACTGCACAAACTGCGCACACTGCACACACTGCACACACTGCACAAACTGCGCACACTGCACAAACTGCACAAACTGCGCACACTGCACACACTGCACAAACTGCACACACTGCACAAACTGCGCACACTGCACAAACTGCGCACACTGCACACACTGCACAAACTGCGCACACTGCACACACTGCACACACTGCACACACTGCACAAACTGCGCACACTGCACAAACTGCGCACACTGCACAAACTGCGCACACTGCACACACTGCACACACTGCACAAACTGCGCACACTGCACACACTGCACAAACTGCGCACACTGCACACACTGCACAAACTGCGCACACTGCACACACTGCACAAACTGCGCACACTGCACACACTGCACAAACTGCACACACTGCACACACTGCACAAACTGCACAAACTGCGCACACTGCACAAACTGCACAAACTGCGCACACTGCACAAACTGCACACACTGCGCACACTGCAGTCATGGTTACAGTCACTCACAGTGGGTTTGATTGTCCTTTTTATGTCTTGTGAATTCAGTATCAGTATATGAAGATTGTCTTGACTTGTATCTGAGGGCATACTTAGAACAGGGGAAATGGAATGGCCGTCACATATAAATAAGCCATTAGGGTCACAAATAAAAACATCAGAGATTGAGTTAGAAGTTTACTAAGTTGTACTTACATCTCGTAGTTGTCTGCTCTCGGATTATATATCTCAACGAGGAGACAACAAAAGATTTTTGATTCCTGTTAGTCAGCTGCTGCAACCAGGGAGGGTGCAACTATGAGGAAGTTGATATCACTGTTCTGTTGTTTTAGATGACAGTAGATAGGCTTGGTTCTTTTGTCATTAGGCATATCTGACTCTTTACTGCTCTGCTCAAGTCATTAGCAGTCAACAAATAAAAATCATGAAAATTCTAAGAATGAGCTGCGGTAGCCAGATATGATGGTAGTGTGACCAGGGAGAATGGTGTGACTTAGTAAACACAAAGTTCAAACTGCCTGACACCTCTGTACTATGCGTTAAACTCTCTTGCTAGTGGCGAGTGTAGAAGGCATGCTTATTTTCACATCAACCAAACAGAAATGCTCTGTGATTTAGTAAGAGCTGATCATATGAGATCGCTGATGAGCGACACAGTCTGGAGTTTACATCATCTGTACAATTGATAGCATTAAAATTATTATTATCCTCTTACTCTTGAGTTATAGTAAAATTATGCTGATGGAATCAATACATTACATCACTGTATCATCATCCCCACATAGTAGATCGAGTGTGGTCTGCAGGTCTGCAGTGATGGACGTCATTGTCTGTAATAATGAGCATATCAGACAGCAGTCAGTTCATTACATGGACTCGAGTTGCACCAGAAAATATCTGTAAATATATTTATTTATTTTAGGGTCATCCTTTCAGTAAACTTCTAACCAGTAAAAGCTGCCATGTATCACACCAGACATATGAACAATCCGTAAAACACACAGGAGAAAACTCCCAACGCAAATTAACATGGGAGTAACCCTTTGAAGTCTCATTACATTTTTGGAGGTGATGACCCGGAGATGAACCAGTGAACTTGTGTATTAGAGTTGTAGTAGTGGAATTCCTTAGGCATACCGGGACCCCATGTTCAGTATTTGTGAGTTTGACGACCTTGTACAGCGGGGCAGTGATCAGCTGGTAGCAGAATAACCCTTTAATGTAACAGCTCTGTAGTTACGCAACGCCATATTTGCGATTACGCTTTAAATTTAAATAAACCATTAAATTAATTCACACAAATGACTCTGATAATCAGTAAGGTACCCCAATATTTGCTATATTAAATTGTGGTACCTTAGTGACTTTGGGAAAATCTAGTACACACAAATAGATCGCCTGTGGCTTGTCTATTTTACCCAATATTTAAACGACGACCCAAACCGTGTCTGAGAAGTCACACTATTCTAAGAAATGTGGTGTGTGTTTAGTGGATGCTTCTCTTGAGTTTATCTCCTTATGAAGAGCAATGTTTGCTCAGTGGTGATGCTACATTTATGTAAATATTTCACCAGAATGCCTGTAGATAAGGCCCTGTGTCCCCCCTTCAGTTTGTCTCAGTCGGTCGGAAGTATAAATATCTCTAAGATTTTCTACTGTCTAAGTGTGCAGCGGTTAATACATTGTTCTCTCACTTATTACCTATCAGTGATGAATCGCCTCACATGTGTGTATCAAATTTCTCAATGGACTGATAAAGGCTCAAGTCGCCGGCGTCCATAATGCCACGCTCAGCTCGCTGCAGGGTTCGATGAATCACATTTCACTAAACCTGTTTGTTCTCATCTTATACAAATATTTTCAGCTCCTTATGATCACTTTGATTACCTGACTTTGTGTACCTGCAGCATTTCCTGGTCCAGTCTGCAATATGACAAGTAACAATGCTCATTTAGTTACAGATGACAATGCATTAGAATGAACCCCCATGCGTATCAGTTTCAGAGGTACCAGTTTTCCCTGTACATTTCAATGTCATAGTCATCATCAGTCTCCCACAGTGATATGATGTACTGATGCTGAGGTTAGGGATAATTCCCACGCTGGTAACTCGTCTGTCCTTGTACCTCTTGTGTGTCTTACACCTGCTGTAGCAGTGCTGTGGGTCACTGTGTCTCTTATCATAACGATAATCACGTTATCATCATCCTAACAATCGAACAACACTATAATCGGCAGCCTTGTGTTTATTTCTCTGTCTGATAACTTTGTTTCCAAAGTCACCAGATTTGACAAATTAGCCAGACCAGGTGATTTCTCAATATTATATTATTATATTGTCTAGGCCAGATAAATGAGAGAAATCCTTATCAATTAGCAAACTGCCAAAAATCTCATGGTCACATCATGTCCCTGTCTGAATCCTGCCACATAGAGCGTTGTTATTTTGTGTGCCTGCTGGTTGCCTCGTCGGCACTGATCATACTACATAGTAAACATTGTATTCTTCACCTCATCATCCGATAAGCTACCACCGACTTATCCCATTCAACGGACCATTTACCGCATTTTATCTCATACCTTCACCACTCTAAGTAGTTTGAATATGCAAAGTTGTGAATGGAATATTTGGATAGACTGTAGCTAGCTGATAATCCTTCACTAGAGTAAATATAGAATATTTACACCAGACATACGCAGAGGGAGCGGCGAGACTAGACTGGGCAGTAATAACATGTGTTACATCTCACATGATTGTGTGACTACCTCACTGTAACCTCACTATAACCTAACTATAACCTCACTATAACCTAACTCTAATCTATCTATGTAGTAGCTGTAGTAGCTGTAATTAACGTGTTACACAGCCAACAAGTGGACCCTCAACTTGGTGCAAAACTGTAAAAAATAAGCGATGGTGTAAAATTGTCTGAAATGTCTGAGATGTCTAAAAAGGCGAGGGTGTGGATTTAATCCTGTGATAATTATGTAGTTATGTGATGTCAATGGTGCAGAATTTCTCACAGAGATTTCTTTGCTCTGTAAGATGTCATTATTGTTGCTCAGATAATCTGTTAAATCTCTGTCACTCTAGTTATTGACAGCATGATGTTAACTGAATGGTATTCCATTCAGGATAATAACTGTCTTATCCTTGAACTAGAAGCTAATTTTGAGCACTAAGATGCCCCACAATTCTTTTCAAGTGCTGGGATTATTTTAAAACACATTAGAAGATCATTCACCTTTATGATCGGTTTGATTCATTGGATATTAGCGCTGAGGGATAATTTAATCATTCCAGCTGATACAAAGTTACTCTTATATAATGACTACAATGATGTACTTACATAATAGTCTGGTTTAGAATGTGCCAGCACAATAATCTCAATAGTTCGCTGATGACTCAAATACCTTAGTTTCATTATGAGCGCTTCCGTTTGCTCTGTTAGATGTGAACAAGCAGTGCTTACCTCTAAGCAATTATCCGTCAACACCACCTTTCAGATGTTACAAAAGAATTAAACACCCTCGCCTCAACCCTGTGACAATTCTCTCACTGAGTTTCATGCATTCTCACAATCAATTTCTCCAAAAAAAAACCCATTTTCTTCAAGCATATGTGTATAATATTGTGAAGAGGTAATATTGGAACGTCATCTGTAGGCCAAGATGGTGTGTGTCTCCCTGATGTCGTCTGTCTTGTGGGGTGCTGAAGCCTTGTAATCTCGTCACTGAGGCCCGCTGGCTGCGCTGGTTATAATTTGGTTGATAACCTTGTAGGTTAACAAGTCACTGACATGTTAACTTTATACTAAGATCAGATAATACTGGTTATGTAACCTGTAGTAATCTCATTCATAATCTGCCCAACTTCATTACAGGCTGTCAAAATTCTTACACGGGATCTTGATCAAAGGTCAAATAGTATGCCATAGTATCACTGTAGTAGTAATTCTAATCGGAAGTTGATATCACAGATTGTCTCCTGGTTTTCGCGCTACGAGGAAATTTCGCTGTTTTCTTTTGTCTGCTATTGAGGCAAAAATTTGACAGGCAGCCTAATGCCATGACTCTTCAGTATCTTTGCTAGCATAGTTTGGAAGTTACAATGCTGTTGGTACCTGTAGTGATTTCTTGTATTGATGCAAGCTGCACAATGTACCGGACAGCGGTAGTGGCAGCAGTAGCATAGTCGGAAGCTGAGCTATTTACTGTTATAAGTCTGCTTGTTGCCTTGTGATGATGTAATATTCCATGTGTAAACTTTAATTCTAATTCCGTGTAGACCGGTCAATGAACTGTACTTCTACTCATACTGTGATCAGATTAAGTCATCAATAAAACCATTAGGTAGGTAAATGATTATAGCCGAGTATTGTAATTTGCTGCTCATTACATTTTTGCACATGTTCATTTGTGATGTAGGCTGTCACGTTAAATATAATAGCTTCTCGCCTCTCTCATACGCCTCTCTCATACGGCTGTTTCTGTCAACCTGCAACAAATAAGTAAGAGAAAAAGCTGGACAAGCCAAGCTTACAGCTTTATCTTTTTGATCAGCCATGAATTGGTAAACGAAACATAAACATAAATCCTGCCTGCATTCAAAACATTACACAGGGTGAAGGATAATATAGTTTGTTGTGAGCTAGCTGCCATCTTAGTGTTTTTCTAGATTAGAGGATTTATTTATTACCAAGTAATTATAGACTATCAGTGGTATTAATCACACAGTAATGTGCTGCTCTACAGTTATGACTCATAACAGAATTAATAACATTACGTCTTCTGTTGTAGTTTTGCTGCTGAATTCCTTACTGGCCTTCAAACAGCGTTCTCTCTCTCTATGATTCACAACTGGTGTCATTGTTATATGTGGGGGGGGGGGGAAGTCTCACTATTGTGTGTAAAGTCAGAGCCGAATTAGGCTGGCTGCACAGGGAGTAACTACCTGGTATTAGTAAGCAGTGAGATTTAGGGACTTTCTGCAAAGCGTCACGCAGTGATCAATGCTCAGTCATTTCAGCTTTAAATTTTGTTGTCAATTCTTCCACCAACATTGGCGTCATGTTTTTAGTGAGTTGCATGTTTGCAATTTTAGAGTGAACGATAGCCACAAACGAAGACTTAGGTCTTTGCTATGAAACCAAGTTTTCCAACTAACAGTGAGTTGCATAATTGAGAGTGATTTTTAACTTATACTTACAGAGGTGCGAGGATGGAGGAGTGACTCTCACACAACTCCCCTATGACATCATAAGACAGATTCTGCTCTACCTCTGTACACAAGAAGATCTGATTAACTCAGGTATTTCTCACCAGACGTAGTCCCCTTCCCTCAGTGCGAGTTGAACTATAGGCACAAATTCATGGCACTTGGCTGCGACTTCCAACCGTAAATACAGGAGTCTAACTGGCAGCGCCTCGAAAAACCACGTGGATTGAGATCAGCTGAGTTTGAATTTTTCTCAGTGACCTTCAGGATGAGGGTTAAAAGTGCATCAATACTCTAATGTAGAGCATTTCTTTGTTGCGTAAGATTAGCTGACATGGTCAGTGATTATTTTGGAATGGTTTATCTAATCAAAGAGCACTGAAAGTACACACTGTCAGCTGATGGGAAATACCTTCCGATGGCCGTCCAGGGTTCTGCTCTTTACACATACGCCACGTCTTAGCTTGTGCCCAGAGACCCGTGTACTTTAACCCGTCATAAAGGACCGCTTAATGAAAAGATTTACTCAAAAATAACTGATGTCATTCTTTTTTGCTAATTTGATAAACTTCCAAAAACCTCAGTAGCCCAAATAAACCCATTAAATAACCCGACCCTCAACAGCTGAGAGGTTAGCCTGGGACTATGGGTTTTTATTATTCTTGGCTCGCCTGAAAATTTAACTCCAAATATTTCATTCTTATCACATGAAGGAAAACTATCGTGAAAGGAATGATAAAATGCAATTTAGCATTCGAATGCATATTAGGGTCACTTCTAGTTGAAGAATCCACAGATATTATCATTTTGACCAATGAACGTGAAATCAGTGAACGATAACCCTCTATGGTTCCTCCCATCTGATGCCAGGTGTATCAGTTTTTGAAATATATGGTGCGCTAAGAAAAAATTGGTGTCATGTTTCTGTTGGGTTGCAATCAAGAAAATTATGAAAACTAACAGAATATGAAATGGTGATCTCTGAGCGAGCAGACTAGTACCAATAACACATGGTGTGTAGCTAATCCTACAGACCTGCACTACTGTCATGTGTTTCAGCGTGGGGCTAACCTTGAATCACTGTCTGGTATATAGGCCGCGGAATCAGCTGATACCACGACCAAGTGTCGGTAACACATGGCTGTGAATGAAAACTAAGCCTGCTTATCTGACATAAGCCATGACTGAGTGATAGTCTGGTACTATGTAACACTTCCTCCATACAGCAGACAGATTAGTAGATCTGAGGCTTGATCTACACGTGGTACATGGACTAATCGTTGACTGATATACTGGTAGTACACAAACTCACACTGAGATGTGTAGATTATAGTATAGGATAGTAGACATGTGAGTCTGACATGTGCTCATCTATCAGACTTAATTTCCGTCTCTCAGCAAGATTTTCAAAGAATTCTCCCAACGACGACACCACTCACTTCCTGTGACCCTTTTTTACGTAACTTTACACATACTGACACACTTATGAAAGTTCTCATTCACATTTTTTAAGGCTCTTTACCCAAATAACTCACCAGTCAACAATGTTATGTAACATAAATTACTGCCTCTCTACTTTCACTTAATCGCATAAGTGAAATTGACAGATTTTGATTGAAATCCGTTCATTGAATAGTTGTATAATTGAGGTTTAGGACAGCGATTGATGAGCAGTATTGGTGGCGCGAGGTACTTGAAAGGACATAATCGGGGTGGACTTGGGTCGATGTTACTGGGATTTAGAGCATTGCTCACATACCAAAGTCTCATCTGTTGGAGTAATTGTAGGGTACATACACATGATATCATGCCTATAAGTGTAGGTAGGCAGCCAATATCGTTCCGTGTCAAATAATAAGGTGTTAATCATAAATCACCTGAAGCTTATACGTTTGCCCGCGGCATCTAAAAGACTTGAGCCATCTCAGTCACTTGCCATTTTTTATACGTACTACACATTGCATAATGATATAAATACATACAAGCAGGCATAATATTTGACTTGCAATTGTACAAAACTGACCATAATCCAACAAATGTAAATATAACAGAAAACTGTATAAAAAACATTCAGCTATTTGATGACATCTTATTAAAGAGTTTGCCGGAATTAATTATGAACGCTTTGCTTTGATCATGTCAGATTTTGAATTGATCAATTATTGAAAATATGAGGGAAACTGATAGAAATTTCTGGCCCTCGCTTAACCACACAACATATAATATTAATAGGCCATACATCAAGAACCTGGAATAACACAAAATGTATCTATTTGTTGTCCAAAAACAAGTTTGCGCTATTTCATGTTGTAAATATTTGGCCTAGTTTGCTTGAGTAAGCCCTAGCAGTGCCCCAACAGGATTATATTCTAACAGTAATACAATATAATCCTCCCACTGAGCACTGCCAATTACTGAATCTTCAGGCATCACTATTTGTATTAACCTTGATCAAGGTTATCTCCTCAAACCATACCATTATGTCACAAACTGAGACCTTTATATGATTCTGATATATCGCACAGTACAGAGTAATGCTATATACTGGGTAGAGTACATGAAGCACATTATTATTATAAGATATTGGTCAGTAATGTCCAGCGATAAACTTTGCGTTGTGCTGAACTGGTTAATAAACTGCGACCTGACCTGGCCACAGGCGTGAGAGGATATAGTAATGACTTAACAAGGTGACTGAATATAGAATACAAAAAACTGTAACTACTAGTGTCACAACAAGACTACTCACATCAAGTCTGCTCGTGAAAAGCTCCTCCAAAATTCCAGCCTAGGCCCAACAATAGTATTAGAAAGACATTCTTTCTAATTTTTAGCCTTGACACTCTTTCTTTCGACGGGTTAAACTATAGACTCAATGGTTATTAAGTCTATGGGTTACACATTTTTTTATTTCACCTGCGCAATCAAGGTGATAATAAACACATCAATCAATGAATCGATGAACACTGAGCAAAAAACGGAAGCAAAATGGAAACTGTGCCAAATGATACATACACCATACAGTAAAACTGTATATACATATCAATATAAGACTGCTAGTTCATGTATATTATAACAGTGTAAGTAATGTGTATGATAACTTTGTGTAAGTACATGTATTTTATAACTCGGTATATGTACATGATGTATTTTGTGACAGTGTATGTACATGTATATTGTGTAGGTAAAGCGAGTGATGAGATAGCTGCTCTGGTATCAGATAATGGTCTATGGAGAGAACTCTGTATCTGTCACTTCTCTCAGCAGCAGCTACATAACTACATACAGACTTATACTAAACTGAGACAGCAGCAGCATAAGGAGATGAGCTGGTATAGAGCTTATACTAAACTATACAGGTATGTGTACAGGTAATATATCTACTATCTGTTATTAAGGGGGAGTGGGTATTAGTACCTGGTAGCTGGTATCTCACCCATTGTGACTTATCCTGTGTTTACAACACTGGATGTGGTAGGGCAAGGTAGGAACATGCTTTTAGTTCATCCTCCTTAGCGATATGAACATGGTACTACCGGCAGAGCTCTAAAGCATATATATTATAAATGTTTATGTAATGGTAGAGATTCATCTTAACCCTCAAGTCAAACTAAGGTAAACGCTATATTCTATATAGCTAGTACCAAAACATGTTGTTCCTCATAATTTATTCATGAGGTGGGACTTTCTACAGCAAAACATCTGTAAAATGTTTTCAAATTTTAATGTGATTTATGCCAAAACTGAAATGGCATGTTATAAGAATTTGATAGTTATTGTGTCACGCATGCGGAATGCCGATAACAAAGACTATGAATGAAATTCAGCCAAAAATTCTCTGATGCAATATTCGGTGTAACTTATCATCAGTGGTGTATATGATCCCGGGTCTGTGTTTAAACCTGTGCATACAGGAAGTGTTTATATCGTGGCGTGCTCAAGTTAATGTGTAGTAGGTAGAGATGGCGCGCTAGAGGAATCTGTAATTATCCGAGTAGATTTGACTATTTCAGCTCCTTGTGTGAGCTCATATCTAGCTAACGGCTGATGCACGGAAATATCACACGGTTTTTGATACCATGAGACAAAGAGGCTTGTAAATGTCACATAAGTGATTTAGTAAAATTTTTATTCTTCCTCCCATCCGCTTGGTGGTTATTTTGGCGTTTGATGTTACACTTCTCAATACTAAGTAGTAAATACCAAATATATAATAATGAAGTATGACTTCTGAGAATCGAACCATAAAACAACAACGGAAAACTCAACATCTCAGACTGCGACCCCGCTTCACAAACCGCAAACTGAATTAAATTCTTCTGATAGATTGGCTTGCACTGAAATCAAGTATCAAATTGTTGTTTTGATGTAGCATTAGTTTCTGACTTGTCATGGGGCGATAGAATTTGTGGTTTTGACTGTGATAAATTTAGGAACTTGCTGGTGTTTTGGATGGTCAGTGTGGCCTACCTAACCCTCTTTCTCCTGACCATATCATAGACCAAGGCCCACTTCACAGACTACTTTAAAATCATAATTCATTTTCCTACAAGTGTTTACTTTTTGAGTCTGTAACAATGGCTCGGATTCACTCAATTCAAAAATATAAGAATGACCATGCTTGAGGTCACTTGTCTCTGACCGAGTAAGGACAGTGTTTTTGTCCACTCTTCTCTGGCTCGCGTCCAACTTTATAAGATTGCATCCTACTCCTCCCAGGATGTAGAGATGTAAGGAGAGTGGAAGACATTGTATGTATATTGCATAGACTTAATATAATAAGTGTATGGTATATTATTATGATAGATTTTAGGATTAAATGTTGACTTGTGTCATGTCCAGACCACTTTGCTCAGTGATGGCATTTTGGCAATCTGACCACTGAAAGGAAATCAGACCGATGACGTTTAAAATCACATTCTGTATTTAGTTCTTGCATGTCACGACGAGGAAACTCAGAGAGAATTATTTATATAATTTTTTAATAAGGATGTTCTAGCCAGTGGTAACCAGGTTGTGCAGTAAGTCAAGTCGGAACTCACATCATTTACCAGCACCTTGTACAAATCGCTACTATAGACCATCAGTGGTAATCTTACCTCTAGACCTGCAGCTAATATCACATTGTAACCGAATCGGCCAATCAGTCATCCTGTAAACATTCCCCTCCGCTGCTGTACACAAAGTTTTCTTCTATTGGCGGGAAATCTGATAATAGAGCCGTATTATGTCACAAGGGTTATTACTTTACTTAGTCTGTCTTACATTGATTTATTGAGGATAAAAATGGCAATGCTGTGTAAATAGTAAGCCTTGATTATCGGTCATAACAAAGACCTTTGATTCCGATTCTTCAGACTACATTAGAAAACAATTCCTCACAAATACACACAAGAATGGAGTGCTTCCCATACTGCTCTTATCTACAGCACACATGTGGGACCAGGTAGCTTTGTACACACACATGTGATGGATGGCCAGTTCACTCGAGCGACGACAACTGACGAGCTTGTTTCAGTCTCCTTCACGCAAGGTGTGCGTCACGCCATCCTAAAACATTTTGTGGTTAGCCAGCTTTCTGCAGACTGGTAGATAAGATAGTGGAAATGAGGGATTGTTATTGAGTATGAGAATGAGAATTGGAAACCATGCTTCCCACACCTCTCTGTCTATGCGTCTCTCTCGCCTATAGATCTCTTAGTACGTCTAGTGAAAGTTACACCATATAGAGTTAGAGAGTTAGAAGACGGCCAGACCAGTCAAAGTACAGGAAAGTTTCCATGGAATATTATAACACCTTTCTTTTGCCTGGCCTCGTGACTTAAATATTACAAATTGGCACTCACTGCATCTGGTAAACACTCAGACTGTGTCACTAGCCTCTCAATAATTGGACCTGTTCCAATTTGTGTTACATCGGATTGTGCAAGGTCAGCATTGTAACGCCACAGCGGGATTTTGATGATGAAACTTACAATTAAGATTCTGGTTTAGGTGGAGACCATTAGATAAGTAGGACACAAACTGCAATTCTATTTGTGAGAGTTTTTTTTATCACTGATCAGGCTGCCCTCCCTTTTGTTACACATGTGTAGCAATATTGGATCAATCAAAGTGCTGATGATAATAATCAATCAAATTCAGTTCGCTTTTTTGCTATTATAAACAAGCAAAAACGTGGATTTAAAAGTTGTACTTTTCATCCCTAAAGGCAAATTCATTGAATTCATAGTCATTTACTCATGAGTTTTTGAAAGGTTACAACATCTAATTTTGGCAACATTTTGGGACATAAGTACATTACTGCCAATAAAGTTCACTAGTGAGAGTTTGTATTTTACGTGGCATCCAATGTGTCCTTTTTGCGGTTCTTTAGGGTGAATAAAGAGGCTGCTCGAGCTCATACAAGTCAAGGTTGGGCAGCAGAATGTCCTTGAGCAGGTGAGAGCACCTCCTTTGAGTCCTCCTTACCTGTACTGATTATTAATTCTATTTTTTGTGCTTTTAGACGTTATGGGAGAGTGGAACAGTTTACTGATAAGCTCAGCTGGTGTTCTCAATGTCGAATTATCTTCTGGAAGGTTAGTCAGAAATACCCAAATATGTATGTCTTATGCACATATGATAGCTACCACATATATATAGAGGAAGGGTGAGGGGACAGGCAGGGTGTTAGAAGTTACAGCTTTGTTGTGGTTTAGTCGCTGCTCACACTATTTGGTCGTGAAGTTTCCTTCATAAAAAATGGAATTCCTCATTAGATTAGCTGCTCACAAACAATCACATAGCGATTAATTATATGGCTCCGACCTCCAAGCTGCTCAAAGAATCAAAGGTAGTTTTCGGGCTGAGGCGTGTGCCTAATAACTAAAATGATTGTTATCTTGACATATAAATTCACTTCACTGCAGATTTAAAACATAAAAATCTGTTTGTTGATCATAACAAATAACTCTCCAAATAATTAAAGATGAAACCGAGAGAAAGAGTCACTGCCACTTTTTATAGCCATATCAAAGAGAAGAGAGGAAACTGTCCTGTAAAAACAGAACCCATACTCACAGCTTACAGGGCATCGGTACACAGGTTATCGGTTAATGTAAAGCTGCTGAGACACTGGTGTCCACTTATGGGATTAGTACTTGTTTATTGACAAAATTAATTTTTGATGACAGAATCAGGCTACTGATTGTTCATTGCCTGTACCAATGAACTGACTTTTTATCCCTTCCCCTGGGTAGTGTACAGTATCTGACTTACTATCACAAAAAAAACAAGTGCATAAATTAGTCAAATGTTTTGCTGACAATCCCAAAGTCTTGATGTGTAGTCACAGCAAGGTGCCCCAAAACACAACTAAACATAACTAATCCATTAATCTGGTGCTGTTAAGCTGTTGTTGCTCTCTGGTAGGGCTGTCTGACTGTACTTATCATGCTAAGCTCCGGCAACCTAAAAGTCATCATATAGAGATAGCACGTCACTATCTGTGTTGCACCATCGGAGGGTTTCTTTGTCTACACAAGAAATATTAAATGTTTTCATACCTGACCTTATATCTGTGCTGGTTTGAATCTGGGTCTGATATGCTATGTATGTATTATTGACCTGATCTTGGTATCGATATACGAACGTTGATTCATTTACACATAAAGTGATGTATAATTGTGCGGTGTATCGTTTTGAGGGGTTTATGGTTTAAGGGGGATAGTCATTGTAAGGGGTTATTTGTGGGACGTTGTACTGGAGTAGGGCCACTGTGATAATTGTTACCTCACCACCATCTGGGCCCGTTATTGGTGTGGTGAAAATTGATTCAATTACCGGGCTACCAGCTTAAACACTCCTCTCACCATCTGTATGAATATGGGGTGTAACTGGTCAGTGCTGATGTTATCCTGTTAGCTAATCTACTAATAGGCTACTGGAGGGGTATTTTAGGTTGTTAGCACACGTTCTACACTTTAATACAAGTGGATAATATGAGGTAAACTTCCGTCATATCGATCCACTTGAGTAGAGAGAATGGGTCCCTTATTCACCTACTCACACTAATACCTGCTGCACAGTTATATTTGTGATGTACTTGATATTATTATAATGAGTGATTGGTGGTGTAAGTGACCAAGTTTTACACCAGTTATTTTCTCTGCTTGCTATCCGCGCCAAGCCTGTTTGCCTTATTGACCTCTGTAATACAAGAAAGAATCCAGGATATTTCAAAACACACAAAAGTGTTAGATAATAATATGACACAGGGTCTATTGCATCGCAATTTATAACGATAGTAATAATTGGTAATTCCATCACACAATACAATAGCCTATACCAGAAAACAGTATCCTTCTGTAACACCCTTCTGCAGCACTCGTTATCAGGCAGAAAGGATGAGGAATGTTTAGTTTGTTTTCTTGTTTCAATGTCATTCCGAAAATTCCTCAGGGTATGAAAAGTGAATCAGACCGTTAGTTAATGCCCCATCACCGTAGTACGTAGTACGAAAAGGATGACCACTAGGAATCAAACATCACTCATATCAACTAATTCTCTAACAAAGATGTGATAAACACTACACACAATAAAAACTCATCACAGCCAATTAATAACTGTTATTGAGAATAAAAGGCTGTGATTTTCACACAAATCAGGTGCACGCTCAAATAATACCCAGTCTGTAACTCATAGTTATCAATCATCTAAAATAAACACAACTTTGTTGACAATTCTTTTACTGCAAAAAGAAATGTAAACTTTGGGGAGACAACAATTTATCTAGCCTTTCTCTAGGCATCACGCTTGTAATTGAAGCGAACGTTGCAAATATGTAACCTGTAGACACAGGTAAGAATAGGCTGTTTTACTAATTACTAAATTCCGAGTTTACCCAGTGGTTAAACTGGACAAAGCACCTCGTTCTTGACCTTGCACTTTCACAAATATTTTGGTAGATACTAGAATCCTGACTGGTCTATAGCACCCTGTAAACAAATATAATATTATACATAAAATAATGGCACCATTATGGTGTACACCTTGAACCACAATGAGAATTTACCGGCTTGTCATCCGTGCGACGATGGCTGTGGTCATTTTGGTCCAAGTATGAGTTAGTTCAAATTTAGACTAAACCTCCACACCGCCCCCCCCAACATCTTCATGCCTGCCTGATGGCAGGCTAGGTACAGCTTCCTAGTCTGGCTATTTTTGCATTATGACGATCTCTCTATTATCATAACGATCGTTTATGGATGTGACATATAACTGCCATCTAAACTGCCAAAAATTTCTCGTTCTTTAACCCAATTTGAATTTTAATAGACACAGTGATTGTTTTGCCCAGGATTTCCGCATCATATTTGGTTGATGAAATTTAAATTTAGAACAATATAGCCAGCTGAACGTCTACTCCGCCACTTCACAATGAGTGTTTAACTCTTGACTGGACACCACCAATCCAGGCACCTGGTTTTTGACCTAGCATCCCTCAGCATCTCTGGGTACTCGTGTCCTGAGCAGGGGATGTTGTTGTGTGATGTTATGTGAGGCTACCTGAGTTGATAGTATATCTGTGTGTGGTTAGCAGAGTAAATGGTCTTCTTGTACTACACTTGTTAATGTATCAGACGGTGGTCAGTCACACTATCAGTTATCTATCAGTTGTGTGCCACATGGCTTGTATAGTTTTGTAATAATTTTGTGAATGAAATCAAAAACAGCGAACTCCCAGGAGAGCCCAGAAGCCAGCTCGTTTATGAAACTCGTTCATAGGCTGATAAGATCATAAGAGTGGACGCACTGCCCATGCATTGTCCATCTTACTTCAAAACAATGTCAGATTAATCGGGCAAGCAAAATGTTCCTCTCAGCATGTGGTTTTGTTTTGGTGTGTCTACAGGGATTTATACAATGTGTGTATTAGACTTGAGTTGTTTGTATACACACATTTTTTGACAGGTTTCTCTTACAAGACGATATGGATTGAATTAGTTTTAAAAAGCTAGGGTATTGTTATTATTTGCACTGGAGAAAGAGTTGTATTCAGCGCCCATAAGTTTGTTGTGCCATGAGAGCATCGCAGTGAGACCACAAGATCAGACAATTGACTTAAACTTGAATGGAGTGGCCCTTGACAAAAAGCTTTGGTGATAAAACTGACCAAACTTTAAAAATTAATCTATTGCTGGTACTACCGCTAGCCACGCATTGTTATAGTAATCAACACAGCTTTTTGCCATTACAAACAATGTCTACAAAAACAAATGAGCACCGATTAATTTGCTACAACTACTTTACCTCTACTTTCATTCATGTTTTTATCACAGCGATAGTAGTGATCCCACAAGCTGTGTATTTTCTAACAATAAACAACCTTGTGCACAATGCTACTAGTAGTTGGGAGATCTGACATGTTATATTTATATGCTGGTAGCAGATGTACAATATGTAACCATCTCTTTATCTCATGTTGATGTCTCATCTACAACTGTTACCCGCTCATTCACATACTGCCCACACAGCGATGAGTGATACAGTCTTATATCTCCTCTCTATGTTGTAGATGACTGGACACCCTTGTAAGCACAATGAAGAGGAGAGCAGCGTCAGCGACAGCAGCTGTGTCATACCTGAAGAATTATCTCCACATCAGTTCATCAGAATGTTTCACGTCTGAGACAGTCAAGTAATACTTGTATTAATTGATAAATGTATTAATATAAACAGTTATGTGCTGGTATATGACCATACCAGAGACCATCATTCTAATGCTTATCTTATAGCTTATTCCAGTCCTTACACAAACCTGTACATTTACACCCCATGCTATATTTGCTGCAATCTCATCATTGAATCTGCTTTTTCTTACCCATAAAGATATGAATATATATTTTATACTCTAATGTCCTCACCTTATCGGTACGCTACGAACTTCTGGTACTTACTTTAATCATCACAGATATCTAATCTAGTCCTTTTTATATTTCGAAGTGTCAGAATTGAAATATTGGAAGTTTTTTATGAATAACTTTACAAATGATCTGTTGTTGCATTTTTAATCGGTAATAATATGCTCTAACCATGCCGCTGTATATGATTGTGTCACCTTCCCATTGCTATCATACCCACTCAGTATTTCCCTGTATATATTGTTACTGTAACCTTTTTTTAGTTACCATTTGCCAATAAAGTTAATAACACAGCTACGTAATGATCAGGGCAGTTATATGCTTCAAATATATGTGTGATGTTTGACACTTGGCAATGCCACAATGATACTACATCTGCATGGCGGGCTGTACCTCCCAATCTGTGGTGTAATATCACCTGTCTTCAGATTTCACAGAAAATACTAGAGATTGGTGTTACAACAAAAACCCTGACCATGTTTAGGGCACATCAGCACTGCGTCGATATGAGCAGAGGATAAAAACTATATATTCATTTCATATTCACAAAAACAATATCGGTAACCACCCTGCCAGCGGCCCATCAGTAGGTAGTGATTTTAGACGGGACGTCTCGAGTCCACACAAACAACAATCTTAATTCTCTGAAGTATGTATACACATTCTAGATGTCAGCAGCGCACTTGAAAAGCCAAATACTTTACAACTAAACACCTCATGATATCTCTTCCACTTCTTAAAACTGTCAAAATGTTGTTTTCATGCGGCCAGTCAATTAGTCACTTATGGGAAGGCTAGACACTGTTAATTGACTGCTGTGTAATTGTTAATTACTCCCAACAACAAAGTCAAGTAATGTTGATGAATGATTAGGGTACCTGCTGTTACACCTAGGTAGCCTGATTAGAGTACTATAGGTATGAGGTATGTATTAATTTGTGTATCATGTGATAGATGCCTCCAGCAGCACCTTCTCCAGCTAATAAGCTGGCAGCACCAGTCACTGCTGGGGGTGTCATCAAGTTGTGTTATTATATTATATGCTCATCTCCGAATACTTCCTCATCCCACAGACTATGTAAAGTTAGAGCGTGTGTATCTGCTTACCTTCCGCACCAAACCATAGCACTGATCATCAGTAAAGCAATCGCTACTGCATCTATTTCGAGGGGACCGGACAAAGAAGCAATATGTCCGAGGTAGCATTTGGAGGTGCTAAAGAGTTCAATACCCACTTGGAATTATTGTACTGTGCTCATATGCGCTCAGTGATGTTTTGATTTTGGACAAAGAGGTTTACGCTGTTACACTGATGCACCTTCTTATGTCACAATTGAGTGGAAGCAAGTCCAGTGATCAGCACATGTTGAAGATATTATCTCTGCATCTCGCGTGTGCCATTCATGATTTGGCATCAAATCCGATTTTAATTTCTTTGTCAGTCTTGGGCATTTGCTGATCAAATGAACAAAGCCCAACCACATGCATGTGTTGAATGAGTCACAACAAAATTAGTCTATGCTCTAGCAAGATATCAAAACCTCCCACTTGAGAATGTGTACTTTTCTTAACAAAAGACATTTTATTATCTTCATCATGATCACCAGGCTCAGTCATTACCAGAGGTGATCACTATCAATAGTTTTGTTTTGGTTTGTGTAGACTCATTTCTCCGCATGGTAGGGCTTTAATAGTTTGACACACAGCTACCATAAGATCATCCCATCCAGATATGCTTATCATCATTACATTACAACCAGGTCAAACAATGATGTGCCAATTAGTCATTTCATTCAGTGAAGGTACTTTGCAGCACCTGCTGTCTGAGAGTAAAGATATTAGTGCTGCTGCTTACTGTGTTCCAGTACACTACATTAGTATTATTGTACATGTATTGATTCAGTAGTAGTTGCAAGAGATGGTGCAACTCATGTCTACGACCTTCTCAATGTTTTCCGAATGTGCAACTGATTTAGTGGTTATTTAAACAGTTTATTATGTTCTTTTTATGGTAGATTTTTCTAACTTTTCAATGTAAAAATTGCCTATGGTCGACCTGACTCTGGACAGGAAAAAAAGTCGTAAAAAACAGAATAACTAAAAGAATATATGGTGGATATATCTGTATAATACTTTGGTATAAAATATAAACAAAAATATTGCAAATACCTTGTGTGAAAAGTAATAATAATATACTTAACTGAAAATAATGACAAGAGACTGTATACAACCAGTACCAGTCATAACCTAGTAAGACTTAAACAAAGCTTTTCATACAATTTTTAAATTTAACAAGTAATTTTTAAGAACAAGTTTATCTGGGTGATAAGTTTACAAAAGGTGGACCATCAAAAGCTGATGGCGAGGAAAACTGGATATGAACAATATTGCATTTCACCAGAATACCATCACAATGTACCAACTGACTACAGTCAACTGGGAGAATTATTATACAATCGAAATGTTTGACTAACTGTAGGGAAATGGAAGAGCATAATAATGGGCAATGCCCAAGAGGTAGCATGACTTATTTAGAAAATTTACATAGTGACAGACATGAAACTGACTTGAGCCTGCAGTTGCTCTAATCGTTCCTTCAGCCTTGCATTCTTGCTCTTCACTTGACGCAACTCAGCAGTAAGCTTGTGGTCACCGGTCTGGAGCTCGTGCATGTACTGGGTGGCGTGGGCTAATATGACTACCTTAGGGGCTCTCTCTTGTGTCTCAAGAGAGGGAAGGGAGTCGCGCAGGATATGTAAACTGTTTTTAAGGTCATTTCTTCGCTGTCGCTCCATGACGTTGTGAGCGGATCTCTTTCCTTCAAAATCTTCACTATCAGAACTGTTCTGGCTGCTCAACAGACTGTTGTGGGACATCAGTTTCCTAGCTTTCTTGTGGGGCTGGGTGAAATCATGATCTGACAGACATTTTGGTCGTTTGTATGCATCTGTTGTTAGCCTGTTAGCGACGGCTTGCAGGTTATTTCGAATCTTGTATAGGGACTTGTTGTGAATGTTCTGCATGGAAGATGGGACTCTGGTATCTACTGTCACGACATCTATAACATCTTCTTCGGATTCTAAAATATAGATAATATAATTAAGTTATTATCGCTACCAACACGAACATAGAGAAATGGTTGAGCCGTTTAGAATTAATCAAAAATAATATGTACTTGTAGTCTTTCAGTAGTATTTTACTAGTTAGTGCAATAACAACCAGTCGCTTATGCTTTATAGCCTAATTATTGTACAAATATAGACCTTGTTCAGCGGCAACGATTGGTTATCTACCAATGGTGTAATCCACAGACTGCATTCCTAAGCATTCACGGTTCAATGGAGTGCAATAAATTATTGACTTTAGTAGACCGCTATACATGTACATAGTAGTGCCATGTGGGCAAACCACGTGATAATTTTTTCCTTCTTCATTCATTTGCACAAAAGCACTGTCAACTGTTATTTAATCTAGGCACAAACCCGCTTTCACTGCTAGTTGTAGCATCCAATAAATAAAGCTTAGCTGCTTTGGTTAATACTCAGTTCGTGAATTAGCTTTGTTTAAACCAGAAAAACTCCTGTATGCTTACCTGAATCATCATCTGTTTGGGCTGGGGTATACATTGGTGGAACTCTCATGGGTTCTGGCGTTGTTAGACTGTAGCTGTGCTCCACTTGATTTTGCTGCCGAGGAAAGGCTGAAAATGTGGTCGGGTCTACACATGATGTGCTGGTGGTGATCATTGTAAGCTCTGACAGTGAAACTTTCCTACTTCTATGTGACCGTGCTTGCTCCTCATCGCTTCCTGACCACATACAATCTTGAATCAGCTTAGACTTTAAACCTCCGGAGGGGAGACTTTTAGTGTCAAAGATGGCTGTTGTCAACCACTCATCATCTTTCTTTGTGCATTCGCTGGAAAAAGCACAGTCGTCGTCATCATCCTCATCTCTCTGTGGAGACAGCGGTGGTGTGGGGAGTAGCTCAAACTTCTTCCATATGTTTTCACTGGGTGACACACTATCATAGAAATCATCGCTAGGACTAACCAATGTGTCCAACTCAAAGTAGAAGTCTGATGTTGATGCTAAGGACTCTGGGAACGAGTACTGTCTGTGACGTGCAACAGCCATACCGAGAGAATCTACAACAATATAGGTAAACACAGAAATGAGTGGAAGTGGCAGGATATGAGCAGATTCTTTATTATTTTGACAACATGCATAGTGCTAATCCTATCTCATTCATTCAAGTAATAAAAATAATTAAAAACTTACAACTACTAATGTTTGTTGTGTCTGGGATTGGACGGTAGCAAGGAAGGTATTAATAAGGAATTATTATATATGTAAATGACCAACTCTAACTTTGTGAATTAGCAATACCGTTATGTTTTTAAATCCATTGCACATGGCATACACAGGCACACATCATGATATACACACATGACTCAAAGTTTATAATCTTACACTACAAAAACATGTGTTGATGGTGGGCCAGTACACATCAATAAAATACTATGTTCATTGAGGTGACATGTGTCTTATGTTTGAAACTGATTTATAATGTCCATGTGTCTTTCTAACAACAGTAGAAATCACCAATAATACTCTCTCAACTAACTAAACCTGATGGTAGTAGGTAGGACTAGGAGTGCAAAAAATAATGTTTGCAGAGAAAACCAACAGAACAGTTACTACTAATTATGAGAATTCACTCCAATGATGTGGTGATGGTCTTACCTGTCAATACTTCTTCAAGTCTGAATAAAGATATCCAAGATATGTACTTTGTGCTATTATATCCACTTCAGGGCTAAGTATTTAGTATTTGATGTAGATTTATTCTCAGACAGTCCAGCTTCGCACATGTGGAACTCACTGGTTACTAAACCATTACTTCGTGTACAAGGCCTTTTAATGCTGTGTGTATCACTACGCATGGTTTCATATAACAATAACCATGCTATAGTACTTCATATTGAGCGACTAAGAGCCAATAAAAATAAAACAATCAATTTTATAAAAGAACATGAAAAGTATTTGAGAAAATTATAGATAGCTGCATATATATCCTATAATTGTTCAGCGGATAAATTTGGTAACTTGCCAAATGAAGGTATGCCGAAAGCGCGGGAAAGTAAGTGATACGGCATCCGCCTCAGCTACAGCATATAAAAAATGTATATTTCTTCTCATTTTAGACCCAATACATCTTTTTATACTACTATGGAACTATTCAAGCACAAATATTTCTAAATTGGAGATTATTGAAAGGTCTGGTGATATTTTAGTAGGCTGAATATGAAAAAAAGGATTTTGTTGCCCACTGATACCAGGAACTGTCTGATCTTGATTCAGAAAGCAGAGCACCTGTCACATGTGCCTGTTCTGTAGACAACCATCAAGTGGGCATCTAGCAACTTTTTCAACCAACACAACACACTAGTCGCTAGATAAAAGCGGACACAAGAACTGAAAAAATAAAAAGTGATGACAACAATAATTGAATTGACCGTTCACTATTTCCAATGATAGTGTCAATGTGATTCGTCTCATTGCTGATATTGTCTTTGGTGTTCATGTTAAAGCAAGAAGGTGAAGCACCAGACAGAGGCTCGGTGATCTTAATTGTTGTTCTAGAGGTGAAATTTACAGTAACAGATAAACCTTATCCTTTTCCTAGTTAGCTTATATACCTACATGGAAAAGTTTAACTGTTTCGTCCTTAGCAGTTTGAATACTTTAATAGAATGTAAGGATCATCCTTCACACTAGGTCACCTCTATTATAACAGTGAAGCACTAAATAAGTGGAGTTTAATTCATCTATATGTTCTTCTTCCTACCAGTTATGTCTATAAATGCAACCGCAGTGCTAATCCCCTGAAGTATGCAGTGAAAAACAATCTTCTTGTCATTTATAATAAAATTAATATGGCTGGCTAAGTCACTTGCTATACTCCTGGTGTGTGGGTGAAATGAAACCAGCTTATTTTTCGGCGCCCATGTCTTTGATGAGAAAAGGTTACTGCTTAGTCTTACTGGCATGTATTCCAAAACGGTCTATCTATGTGTGTATGCTTAGAGCAACCAGTTCTACTGGTTGAGGTCGCATAAATTCAGATCAATTTTTAAAATTATTAAAAAGAAAAACAGTTTCGGCTGACAATTTTGCATTATTAGTTTGCTAACAGTATGTACTAAAGGGACATAAATAATTGATCAGTTATACCTGTGGCAAACAGATCCCATAATCGTTCATAGTCTCACACTGTCACACTCACTATCCAAATCAGACAGACAAGATTTTAACCTTTAGAATTGTTTTTACTGAGTACACAGTGCGTGATATTTACACAGTGCCCTGTTCCACAGTCTTCAATGCGATACTTCGGTGAATGACAAAGATTTCAGATTGCAAAAAATCACAATTCAAATAAAAGGTAAAATCACAACAAGGCCTGCATTTTCACTTCACAGCATTGCTGTAGTCTGCCAACTTAATTTTAATTGATTGCCCATGAGTGGCCTCCGTGAATAGCCTTTTTAATAAGTCATGGCTGCCTTCAATTAGGTTTTGTGATGCAATACCTGGCCCATTGAACTTCTAACAATAAATTTAACTGTCAACTTCATTACTTACGGGCAAATCATCGAACATTCAATAATCAAGACAGGAAGTAAGCAGCGGACATTGTTTGTTTTGCATTCAGATCATTCTGATCAACAGGTTGTTTGTTTGATTATTGATGAGCAGCCTGATAACCTGTCTCTCCCCTCATCTTACACAGACTGCTATCTAATATTAGACACCCCTCACTAACACAGCCGCTCTCGCTTAATACAATCAGACTGTGTAGATGAATCAGTCCTTCATATACTGGTTGTTTGGTCTATGATGAAATGAATTAATAACCAAGCGATCTTTATCATAATGGATGAATATTCTAAATTAATTTTGATGGTAGGTAGAAACCAATTGTGCAATAATACCAAAGTGAATCTGCTAAATGTACCAAATGCTCCAGGGTCAATCACCCCTTGGTGTATAGTTAGTGACATCATCACTAATGTCATAGGTATACATGGGTTCCTGTAATGTGTTTGTTTACTGTGTGGGAAATCCACCTACATCACCGAGATGGAATGTGGAAGCTTGTGTGTATATTATAGAGGAGAGAGATCAATACGATAATGTAATGGTTTTTGTTGTGTTTATGTGGGAAACCCATTGATATAATGGGTGCTTATATTATCACTGCTGACTGTGTGGAATAACCATACAGCTCTGCCTTGCACAAGGTCCACTATAAATATAATGAGAACAAACTATGCATCACATTCTATATATCTGAGGGTAGCCTGTAGTGGTACTCGGTGCTCATATGATTGTTACCTGAACTAAATTTTTTTTTTCATATACCAATAATACAATATGTGACAAATTTTTTTTTTTTTAAATGCCTCCTACTGGTACTCTTTTATATAATAATGTCAGTATTTACTACCAATTAGGCGACACTTTAATCATAGTAATAGGAATTTAATCTTTTCATTTATCCATGGTAAATATAGTGGTGGAATATTTAGTGGTAATATGACATAGTGACATCATGATTCACCTTCAGGAGGCAATGTCTTCACTTCTGCTCTTACCATGTGGTCATAAGCTCAATCTACTGCTGTCACATATAAAAGTGCTGGGGATTCTGGGTAGTTAGTGGGGTGATCTCAAAAGGCTGATATCAACAAGATAACGTGCTGTCATTGCACAGACACATAGATACTATTTGTGCTGCAGACAAACTGTCCATTCTATTATGAGACCTGAATTCGGTCAGTATTCGGACAATAGATGATCAAATGATAAAAATCGATTGTACTTTGTATGGCACAATAATTTCCTTTTTTTTCTCTGTTTATATAGTGTAAATGATGTAATATTGTCTCTGTTCTAAGCGGTAATCTCAGTAAGAATACACATAACATCACCCCGTGCTCTTGACGGGCCACCTGAGGGCTATTTGCTTTTGGTATAACAAAAGTATCAATTTAAAAAACGCATGGAAAAGCTAATAGTAATTTAAATGTGGCAGATTGTGCCTTTTGTTGTTTTAGATGCACTCAGAGTGATAAAGCCTGTCACTTGAAATCATCCAGTCAAAAGTTTTTACTTAACTTGTTATCCCATTACATAAAGTAAAAAATTGCTGTCTCAAATATCGGATGTTTGGCGGCCTAATCGTTGTATGCGATGCACTCAATCTTGTGTCAGGGAAAAGTTATGACTCTTCGCTGTTGTTATGAATTGTTGGCTTGAAGGCCACAGTCTATCTGCATACTGGATTTATTGACAGCGATAATCATTCCATTCAGTGTAATCCATAAACATACAAACGAGCCCGCCCACCCAAGTAGTATCAGCATAGTATCGAAGGGAGCAGCATATCTTCACCTCATCACGCATAGATAAACCCCTCATCATTAACTTCTCCTGGTATTGAGAAGTAAATGCTTGCTTGTTGCTTCCCAATAATTGCCGATAATGACAAAATAACTCGATCCGGAACTATCTGTTTACGCACGTAGCGTCTCGAACATAGCGTCAAATGTTAGGTTACTGAATTTCTCTTTCACTGCTGAATTACACACCATATCCTTCACATCGATTTATAAAGCCACTGACAGCATTCATTTATAAGCTAATGCACATTTGTCGGTCTAGTTTGACCCGATTCGCCTGGCTATTTTCATAGTATTTTGAAAAGCCCAGGAATCAGCCTACTTTACATCCCCACCTGCACTGCATGGTCCCTCAGAGTAGCGCTGCAGCCCATCTAACGCACCTCATAGACATTCCTGATCAGCTCTTAGCCTCAACTCACCACAAAGTCGACAGATACAGAGGATTTCAGCTTTTGAATTCCTCTGCTAGATCAAAATAAGTTTATACAATCGTTTTTTATAACACCTTTACCATTTTTAGCAATAAAAATATTACACAAACAATATTCTCCACAGATTTTAATTGTTCAAAGTTGGAGTTTATCGAGTGCACATAGTCAGGATATGAGGATATTATTATGATTTATTGGTTCGAAGGTCGGCTATTCTTACCATCATGCCTGTAACAGCTTTCTTCAAAACGTTGATCTTTACCGATTCTCCTTTGGAATGGATTAGCAAAGCTGCATGACTGTAACTACAGACCATTAGTGAAGGGATTGCAGACCTGCAAAGTTCTTGCTATTTAAATAGATAATCAAGTTGTGACCTAGCTTTGATTTGCCTGTGATAGTAGCCGGTTGACCCAGACAGTGCAGAGTGCAAAGTCATGCATGTTAAATAATAATACATACTGAGAATAACACACAACCCATGTATCTGATGTTACAGCGGGTCGTACAGCCGGGTCAGGTACGATACGGGGCTGTGTCTGCTGATACATGAGCAGATTATTTGTTGATATTTACTCAGACAGCAGTGACATATTGTTTGACATTGAAGGATACAAAATTACACACAACAATTACAAGATACACACTACTGTTTACTATATAATATAATCATCGTAAGGCAGCAGATATTTAACCATGCAAATACATCACTAGGAGGTTCCGCCTTGTGTTAATCCTATGTCAGCGAATGCACTCCTAAATAAAAGTTCTGCATTTTGACCGATCTCGCCTGTTGTCTCTGTTATTGTCTTCGTATCTCTACAATATTGTTTGTTTTAGCTAGCGATAATGAGATGAGTGAATGTTCTCACGGAAATTTTCAATTTTTAGGGGTAACACACCCTAGCCGAGACCGGTCAATGAGAAGATTTAAATTTAAGAGTGATTAAATCAAGGTAAGTGGCCTCATAATCTCCGGTGTTTTACCTTAGCCTGTTTTAGTGCATCAGCTTTAACAACAAACAGGAGCAAGGTGAAAACAAGTTGACGAGAATTTGGCCCTCATTATCTATTATGCTCAGAAAATTATCTACAGGTTATTGGAAGACAAAATGCCATTCAAGGTATACCTAATCCGATTTTCATTATATTTTTACCCCTTCCCCTGGAATAACATTATTGAGAAGAAGGTCAATATTGAATGCTCTTTATATTAACAAGACAAATCTTGAAGATGTTTCATAACATTTTAAGTGGTACCATGGTTTCGGGCATTCTGCCTTCAGACCACACCTGATTGAATTTAGCCCTCTCGTGACTCTTCTGTGGCTGGGTCAGGTTTCTGTGGTTGCGTCGCAAAGTTGCAGAGTTTTGTTCTGAATAGCGATAAATCTCCAAACATCAACTGAGGGGATGTTTTTAGGTAGATAAGAGAGAATAATGTGGTTATTAATTAATTACAGCCTCCCACTCAGAACTATCCCTCTATAGAGTAGATACTGGGGTAGGAGGAGATTAATCATATCCTCTTGTCAGGTCAGGTTGGATATGTTATATAATTACCTGCTACACTTAGTAATAGGCTCTTAGGTTTCACACTAGTGGTAATGAGGGTAAGAGCCCAGTCCACCACCACCATCCATCAAGGCCATTCTGTGAGGGCTCCCTTCATTGTTCTTTATAGTGACGCAATAGGAGGAGGACCGCTGAGAGAAAGCTAATGGAAGACATAAACCTATCTCTGATTGATCAACATCTTTACAGTTCTCAAACAAAATATGGGATGTTTGGCTGACCTGTCCACACTCTGACCTGTCCACATTCCGACCTCTCCACACTCTGGCCTGTCCACACTCTGACCTGCCTACACTCTGACCTGTCCACATTCCGACCTGCCTACACTCTGACCTGTTCAAATCCCGATCTGTCTACACAAAAAGTTATAATAATTTTATGGGAATCACTCCATTTTGTGAACAATTTAGTATGATGGTAGCATTGTTTTCGATGGTATAATGACTGTGCTATATAGCAATAAAGCTAACAAGCTGTATGTATTGCACGGATTAATGACTTTCTTATTTGGTGTGAAGCTTTATTTGCTGTTACACTATATCATTTATACCAACACTTCTAGTGTTTTATAACACTCAATTTTAAATCTTCAATTGAAGTTGGGTGAAACTCAATTTTGTTTTTTTCAAAACAGCACTACATAGAATCCGTTTCCGTTCATATGTTGGTACTGTGGCCTGCCAAACATAACAGTATTTTACAAAAGCTTATTATGGTCATGTTTGTTATTGGGTAGATTGCTGGTCCAGCTTTTACCAAATCTATTCTATCGTAAGACAACAGTGGTCGATAGCTGTGCACTGATTTCTAAAGGTTTGTATCATTCACAAACCCCCACATAAAAGAGATACTGTTATTAATTTACTGGCTAGTCAGTGCCCGAGTTCATTATTTACTTTAGCATTTTTTTATGTTTGTCTGCACATTATTAATAAAGTTTTGTTGTGTTTGAGGTCATTGATAGTATAACTTATTGGCTGAGATGTTGTCAGACCCTGGGGGTCAAATGCTAATAAGAGTTTTATCTATCTCAGGTGTGAGGGTCTGCACTTTCAGCGTCCAGGGTAACCTAGCTATAAAATCAGTGCTTGCAATGCTTTTGAACCTGCAGCAAAAAATCATCCTCTGTGTCATTAAAACCGAGGACGCTGCTCTCTTTTTCTTTTTTAGAGAACAAAACTCCTCATGAACGAGGGATTCAATGGTCCATAATCGAGGTCCTGCACCCAACATCGAGCCAAGGGTCCTCAGTTCAAGGTCAAGACTGGAATTCGAACATGAGACCTTCATTTCCGAATGGTTTTAGTTTCAAAGAAATATTTTCTCTGCGTATTACGGGACAAGTCACTCTGGTAATGCCATCTTAGAAGCAATACAAGATTATTCAACATACAACATAATTAAACAAAATATAAAGACTCTCGAGACTTTGTGGGACACAAAAGTTCTTCTCTCTCTTCAGTTGGATGATCTGAGCCATGGTCAGGGCATAAGTTTCAACTCAAATATATCCAATAGCCTTCAACAGAGGTTTTCCAAACAATTTTAATTGAATTGACTATTGGTTGTCCTGCTGATCTTTCTCCTTGTGTGGACATTTACTTTCGTGAGGGCTGTTGTATTTTGTATCAAGTGGTTGATACAGGTATCCACCTTGTATTACCATGATGAGATGTATGGCAATGAGGCAGCCAGGTCAAGCCTCCGTTTCATTTTATAAATGCCACAGCCGGCACTTATGCCCAATAACAAGACCACAAACAGAGCCACAGACAGGTAGTAAGTCAGAAACCAGGACTCCTCAGATGTTATTATATTCTATTGACCAGTATTGAAGTTCCCAAGCTCATTGAACTTTTTCAAATTGTAGTAATATTTCATACTCTAAATTTTTATGCATGACATAGTAAAATTGTCTAATTGTTCTAGGAATCTATAATCCTTACCGTTAATGTTGGCTGAGCTACCTAACAGAGACGGGGGGGGGGGGGGGGATGGCTACAGGGCGCTTAGTGTTAGAGCTAACCAAAACCGTTATTTTGGTTGCAGGGAGGAGTGAGGATTTGTAATTTGTTTTGAGTACAAAGTGTAATTTATTCCTTTAGAAAGTGAACCCAGACATTATCAATCTCCACCATAAGCCGCAGCCTGTCATAAACATCTTTCAGGGTCCTATTAGTCAAAGAACTGATTTATTTTTAATAAGTGCATAATTGTAAGGATTTTTTATGAGTACAATGTTATAATCACTTGTCCCATTGTACAATGTACTTTCTTATGATGACTGTCACTAAGTAGGATGATGTGTGGTTTGACTCTGGTATTCACTGACCACCTGATACGACTGTTGGGTGTGTTTTATCCTCATCAGTCAGTTTATTTTTGAAAATTTTTGAATTTTAATAGCGCTTAGAAGGTAACATGGTTTTGGTTTCCATGTGGTCGTGGTTGGCGATTGGCCTGCCAAAAGCTCTAGTAATTGCAACCCCTGTTACTCTAACCTTATCCCAAAGGCACATTTTATGTTTGAGCCTTTGAGATAACGCTACTGTCACTCCTTGCTGCAACATGTAGTACTTTAGAGATATTTCAAATTTCATTTTTTTATTTTCTCATGTGATAGTTATAACACCAATATGGAAAGTTTGAAGTGAACATTTTGGATATTTCCTGGTATTGCTTTCAAATGGGTTTCCAACAACTCATTCTCAACAAGAGAGAATGTAGATCAAAGGCCTGTTCCACCTCTTGCATTAGACTATTGGACTACAGCGCTACCTAGCTAAATCGCTATCTAGAATATGGCAATTCTAATAGCTATCAGGCATGATGTAGAAAATTAGAATATGATACTAAATGATGAATTGAATATGGAGTAAATCATTCAGTGCATGGATTGTGTGATGTCACCAGTCTCCAAAGGCAATGCTTATTTCTTCACTCAATATTTAAAAACAATTTGCAATTGCAGACTTCTATCAACATCGCGCTTTGGAATCTGGCTGGTCAAATAACCAATAAGAAACATCTTGGGTTGCATCAGAACCAGGAAAGCCAGATTTTCTGCCTTATGGCCCCAGTCTTCCACAGAGTGATTAGCTCTATTGGTATAATTGAGGGGTTCGATGTCTGTATTATGGAGATGAGGATTGTGAAACGCACTTAGCGAACAATTTTCTGTACCCTCAGAAGTGTGGATGTATAGCATAGATGTGACAGCAGAGCATCAACAACAACTTCCTCTTACAGGACATGTACTTCAGCACTGTCGCAACACAATAAATACACGGCTGCGCAATCAATCATTAAACTCACTTATTATAATACAGCGGCAGTGCAGACTTTCACTGAAGGTAGAGTTCATAGGATGTGATGCACCAGGTGATAGCTGGCTTACGACACACACTAAAATAGCAGGTTGTTGGATACTTTGAAATGTGATCAAATACCTCAGTTTAAATCAATAAAATTATGATGGATGGGTCTGAGGCGCAGAGGTTACCTGTACCAAAGCTGGAGGCGGAAGAGAAAGTCACAGGCAGAATGTTACCACGCTGGATTAACTATCAAATATATCATTATTACATTTAAAAATAAGATTTTTAACTGCCAATAATGGTGCCCATTTGCCGTTTACCCCACCTGCGCTTTCAAAGGCCAAAGATTTTATCTGAACTGCAACATTGAAAACTCATATGGACATAGTTTGGGAAATAATTTTAGAATTTGGATAGTCAATTATAGCATTTTCTGCCTGTTTTGCGGACAATTTGGCAGAATATTTTACGAGTTTCGTCACTAAAATTAAGATTTATCAACAATCACGCCTCCAATGATTTGGAAACCCTGTCTCACATGGTTTTCCATGGTGCGGACTCTGAATCAAAAATCATTTTTATCCTAACATAAGCAGTTTTCAAGATAACCCTCTTTCAGCAGGTTTTTTCCTATGCGGCGTGGGTTAAAAGTACCAAACTGGAGAGAGGACAACTCCGAATTGAGGCATAAATAAGAGCTCAGAAAACTGTCTATACCTGGAAATATGTTAGGTATTTTCAGCATTAAAACGGAAATTAAAACACAAAATGGCACTGGGTACTCAACTACCAGAATCCTACCATGAATAATCACACATATAGATCATGTACTGAGAGTTGAGCCGAACACGGAATCTTCAGATTAAAACGTAGTGTAACAGGTACTGTTAATGGTTAAAGCACCCAATAAATCAGATACCGGATTACTCGATGCTTCGTTCCTTTTTTCCTATCTGCTGATTTTTATGCAAAAAACAAGCCATAAAAAGAAACTAAAATCCCTGAGGGATAAAATTCCTTCAGACCTATAAATCCATTGATAGACCTGTGATACTTTCTTATAGGATTCAGACAAGAACAATTTAATATTTGGCTAAATTTGAAGGATAATGTAACCACTAACCAATGAGCTGAGAATGGTGTGGTTTTAAAAACTCTGATTGCGGTGTATTAATCCAGCAGAATAAGTAACATGTCTTGTCTACAACTAAGCAACAGTTTATTCCTGTAACCACGTGGATCCGTTTGTAACAAACCTCACACTAAAGGATCAGCTAGAGTTTACCTAAGTGCCCTGAGCGTTCATCTAGTCGCGGCGCGGCGAGCTATATCAAAGTGATGGGACAAACAAATAACAACTCAATGGATGTTGACGAGTTTTGTCATCAGTTGTTTCTCCGAGAGGACAACTGTGGTTAATTCTGTCAATGGGGATGGCAGATTATTTTCTTTAGTGTATTGGTTTTTAATAATATCGCAGAATTTGGATATATCCTTACTGTGTGGCAGAATGCGACATAAATCCAGTATAGACGCACTTCCTTCGGATTCTCAGCTGCAGCCTATTTTCTAAACTAAGATAAAATGACTCAGTGGTGATTTGTGGTAATTGGTCTGGACATGTGGCACAACAGTGGTAGGTTATATTATATGTTATGAAGATCATCTCTACCAAAACAATCTGTAGAGTTTGACCACAGCTAGACTCTGCAGCGAGACTGTGTCCAAGTGATGACCACAGGGATGCATGCTTCTCTCATCAGTTAATTGCATATCTCATCAAGAAATTATGCAGCAGTTGTTGCCAGAAAAATGTTTGTGATACATCATGCACCACCCAAAGGTTAAAAGAATGATAGGTTTTTGATTTACGTAATCTCTTTTGTATCTTATATCTTATCATCTCTGCATCTTATTACTGCATTTTGACAAAAATATTTTGCTCATCTGAGAAGCGGCACGATTCCGGATCACTAGGTGGATGTGTCTCGCTGTGGCATGGAACTCCCAAATCCTTCGGTGATTCAACTTATTTTTGGTTTCAGATCTCAGCAACGGAAAACATATCGATAGCATCATAACATATCTTTTTAGGCAAATTGAACTTATTCTGAGTGTTGAACCATCAATCACTGAGACAGGTGATTTTAGTGTTAGAGTGCATTAGTGTCAATAAGATTCAAAAACCATCTGAATGGTCTGTAGATTTCATACCCTGTCTCAAACACATATGTGTGTACCAGCACAAACCATAGTTGGCGCTGTTGTGTTTCTTTTTAGTCATGATTTTCCTTTTTTTTCTAATTTCGACAAAATTTGCACCAATAAACCACCATGATACTGTGAGTGTGCTGTTTGGTTAGTTCTACCAGCGGATTGTTTTGATCAAGAGTTGATATTTTTTCTCCCTATGAGCACAGCACCACTGTCTGGAGCTGGGTCCTCAGGATTAGATATTCGCTGGTGATAAGTTTCCCAGCTGATTGGTGATGTTAGGTTATTGGACCTGGACTCATGCTTCGAATGAAAATATTTAATCCTGAAAGTTGCTGAGCAGAACTCTGAGGGCTACATATGCTTCTTTGTTGACTGTCCTTTGTCTTTGGTGATAGGGCCAGGACCCCAAATGAAGCCCTATATCCCAAACCACTCATAGTTGTATATAAAGAATATACTAAGACGTTACCCAGACATGAATGGTCCCGGAACTCTCCAGATTAGCATATCTCCACTCAGTGGCATAAGAAGGTGAAGCCCTAAATACGAGTAATGTCCTTTGTCACTTTGCTGGGCAGTGTTTGTCTGTATAATATCCAGCTAACGATGACATTATGCAATACTAGGGCCTCACGGTACCAGTATCATTGTGGTGGACTGAGATTCATAATTACATCTGCTCCGGCTAACTTCTAACTTTCATACTATCACATAGTGATAAAGGATATATGCTTACTCTGTGATAGTATACTGGTTGTGTCAAAAGCCATGTGGTAAAGTCATTATGGGTACGCGCTACAAACAGTATATCAATACTCACAATTATTCATAAATCAAAAAGTTGCGTTTCTTAATTTATGGTTTTGATGGTGTATTGCACTAGAGAGACCAGTATATATAGACAGACCAGAGGAAGATTGATGGTGGTTAGATTGCGGTTAATAGGTGCAAAGAAGAGCAGTTGTCAGTGTCCTTTTTGAAGGAGAGTGGAGCTCCAGGATGAAAGCGCGGCAAGCCAAACTCATTATCTAATATTGCGTATCTCGCCCAGTGGTTTGCACCAGTTCAGCACCAGACCTTTAGCTCGAGAACAGCTGATCAATTATACCAGTGCAACAGTTACACAAATAATCCTCTCTATTGATCTGCTAGAAAAGGGAAAAGTAATAAGATAAGTTAATGACCACAATCAGTTTCTTTAATGGGTCAAAGATTGAGACCTCCCTGTGTTTTGCCGCCTTACCAGTGCTTGATGGCCATTAGGGATATTGGCAAACTGACCAACAGAAGACTTAATATTATGTAATAATGCCTTGAAACTTTTCTCAAGCAGCACCGCTGAAACATTTCACTCTCTGTGTGTAGGCAGTGTAGAATCAGATATGTCTCCACAAAAACATCTTCGAAAACACAAACTGAGCCAAGATTTCTGTGCCAAACAAAGAAACTCCACTCACCATATTTACTACATTCTTCCTGTAAACAAAACTGGCATGTCTTTGATTTTTTAGGTGTGAATGAAGTGCTTGAATTTTAAGTGGCCTCTCAATATTTTGTACAATAACAACTGATTAACCCATTTTTTGAAGGTGAGCCAAAGCCACTACTTCGAAGTAAAAGAATTGACCTGCGGGTCAGCCGAGAGGTCAGCCGGAGAGGTCAGGGATGTGTTTATGGGTATTTTATGATTTGCTGCAGGGGGCCTGACACCGTCAGACTGGACTTATGTGTCAGTGACCTGCAATTACGACATCTGCAAAAACATGACATATGAGCACATAAAGCTAGGACAGGTGAAAAACTTATAGAAATCACCAAACTGATTTATGCATATTTTTATTGGGCATAGTTTATTTTGGCACTAAACTGCATACTTCTTATGCAAGCATCTAGGGTTTTTTGGATCTTGTAACTAATGATTGCCAATTTGATGTGCAAACCATATCAGATCAGCAGTGGAAGATGCAAATATCACATAGCACATGTGCCATTATAAGAGAGTCTAGTGAGGTTGAAAAGTCTTTTATCCCAAACTAAATTCATAATCTTATACCTGCTCAATTCCCATCCAACAGATAAAGTTGAGGTACCAGTACCTATAACTGATACAAGCTGTGAGGAGGGTGGAGGACAACACCCGGCCGGCCGACCAACCGAGCGACATTGTGTCACTGACCCTTAGTGTCCTTCACATTGACCGCCTTTTATTGAAAAGAAGCTTATCCTAAACTAATCTGTGAAAGTATGCCTGGTGAACAAACAACTTCACCTGAATACACACACACTAATCCCCGCTCTGATATTCGCACCTACATAACACTCTCCCCTGACCAGACTGCAGTTACGTCACAATAGCTCATAGTTCCTCTTTATTTGTTGACTCTTACGTTCAAGCACTCTCCAAGTAAGATAAAGTGTAATATTGGGATTGATTAAAAATGGCGGAATGTGCAACTGCTACCATCTAAATTGGTATTTCTTACAATTCTATGACAATTAAAAAAATTTCCCCGAGGCCCGAAATATGCAGATATAAGTGAGGAGAAGACTCACAAGTGACCAGCAGCTGAAGGGTACGGTGGTAGAACTCGGTGGTGGAACTCGGTCATCACAATCACTATTGTTTGTTTTGGTGAGATGATGTGTGTCTGATTGATATCTAATTGGTTATAGAATAATTTAGGTTGCAAATGATCCCCAATTAGGATAATTAATAGAGGACACTCTGTACTTTATTCATCATATCTCGATTTATAATGAATAAAGTTCATATTGTTATAAACAGATACATAGATATGAAAGTAACCTTGCAAAGAAATTATTTTTTTTAATACTTTATTTGGCAGTCTAAATCATGACTCGCAGGGCTAGCTACTGATACAAAGGAGGTTTATAGTTACAGTGGTCAACAATTAAATGACATTAATGGTCGGGTAGTGGTGAATCTAAAGGATATTCTCAGCTATATGATACCATTGAATCATCTAATCAAGCTCATCAATAAGTCGTCAACTCTTCAATAACACTTCAAAAACATCAAGTCTATAGGTCAGCAGAAATATCTTAATCTGCATCACATTCTGAGTGGTTTTTTGCTCCAAGGTTATCTATATAAGCTATCTTATCTGTATTGATGTCACTACACACGAGACGGCGCAGATGGACAGTGGAGGGATAACTGTCTTGCATCCTTGGTAGTCCTTGGGAGATATGGAAGTCCTGCTCATTATAATGTCTACCGCAAGCGAAAATAGCTTGTTAAAGTATCTACAATCTAATAGGGGTATAGCTTAGGGAAATGTCAAGAAATCGTAGAGGCATTAAATTCGTAATTTTGTTTTTCAAAAACAGCTCACCCAGCCAGTGTCATCTGTGATCTGGTGGTCTGATTGATCTTAGTGCATTGACCACTAAACTTCCACAAATACCATTCTTAACTCTCGTCCATTCGTAATCTCCACAGTTCTGAATAACAAGTCAATCTATAGATAGCTTTACATAACAGCTGTATATTCCAGCCTGTACACCATATAAGGCTGATTACAAGCAAGTCTCACTGAGCGATGACAAAAATATAATACTGTGTCCATTAAAATGACCATAATTTTAATGTCTCAAGATTAAAATGGAAAGACTGAGTGAGGGTGAGTACTTTGTGGTAATGAGAGCCATCTGTAGTAATAGGTAATGAGCAGCAATAACTGGGAGGATTTCGGGCCGACCCTTGTGAGAATCGGCCTGAAATCTGTATACAATAAAAAGGGAGATTATCTGATCACTCTGTCATTCCAAGCAAACAAGTAAACTGAATTATGCATGGCAGGGTATAGCTATATGCTAAGCAATGGGTTGGGGGGGGGGGCGATGTGGCAGCAAGATACTCCAGCTCTGGTTTATGTACTTTACTCTCAATACTAGATATTGATACTGTCTGAGGTCTGAGCCTTGTGGTTGTTTATGTTTCTGAAGTTTTTATGAATGGAGAGAGTTGACACTGTGGGGTGGGAACTTTAAGCATTGTATGATTACACTGCGGTCAGCATCAAGTGCTGACAGCACCTCACTGAGACCTCTAATCTGTCCGACAGCACATGATATCACACAGCGATGATATGTGTGTACTCATACATCTTATTGTCAGTTACCACTTGAGAACCACAGGCATTTAGAAACAACATTCATTATGACACGGGTAGATTCAATTTTGAGTTGTCATAAAAAGCAGTTGATGTTCACACATGATATTGTTATGTACTTTTAATCGTGGTGAGCCGGATTGAGGGATCGATGCGTGCACCAATAAGAGCTCACCACGATGTTACAGTTGACACAAAGTTCAAAATTGTGATTGAAGTTCCTATTTCCCTCTGACACTCTGGCCCTTGTTATACAGAAACCCACAATCTCCAGCTCTGAGTGGGGTGCTCCATACAGTGTCTAACAGGATCAGCACACTCAAGTCAGGGTGTCATATTGTACTAATTGCACATACTGCCAAAGGGGAATTATTCAAATTAATCTGAAAATATGATGAAGACCAGTTATGGTAGGATGACACCAGGACCGATGATCACTGGTATTAGAAGGTTAATTTCAGAGCTGAATGATCCCTTAGCTTTACGCTGAGAAGAGGTCAACATACTCTTAGTCGTCATGGACAATAAATTATCTGTCTTCTAAATTAGTTCAAGGAAGTTTTGGGAAACAAGTCAACAGTTGTAATGTAATGTAATGTAATGTATTTGGGTTTCAATTTTTTTTGAAAAATATGGCATCAAATTATTGAGAAAGACACTTGAACCTGCCAGCTGGTTTACAAATAAATGGGACTGTGACAAAGAATACCTGCATAGAGCATCTCCTTCAACAACATAATGACAATCATGCAAAATAGCTAACAAAACAAGTCAGATTTTGGCTTGATATGAATCACAGACCAATTTGACAACTTTCTGGATGGTGCTATTTTTAGAAAGATGTCAAGTGTTTTCACATCCTAAAAAATTCGGAAGAAGCACATTGCGTCTTTGTGATGACAAACACAGAGAAAAGTAAACATAAGTGTATGTGCTACCACACTGACCACACAAGACGGACAGTATCAAGTAACCCAACGTCTGAATAATAATATACTCCCAGCCCATATCTGTTATGGGTCCATCATCAAAACTATTTCACACCATGCGATTCCAAGTATACATTACAGTCTGATATGGTTTATGGAATATCTGAATATAATATCAGGGATTGATAGGGTAAGTAAGTGACAGACTGTGGTGGGCTCAGTCACCACAGACCTCAGTAACCACAGACTCATAGTTGTTATTGTGATGAGGTAAGTACAGTAGCTTCGCCTCCGGGTATCTCCTCTCTCCATTCAGCTCACAAATAATTCAACTGCGGTAAAATTCTAATATGAATAAAACCAATTAATGGTAATTGACTATAAATCCTTGTTGCGCGCATCTTAGGGTAGGTCAGGTGAATTTTGTTTCTCAGAACGGAGCGATAGAATGCATGAACTTCAGGATTCCATGATCATTGCCAAGTGTGGATAGATAAGGTTTAGAATGATGGGAACTTTTGCGCTTATATAAGTTATGTAGGCGTATTTGATTTATTTTCTCCAAGCAGCGCACATGTAACAACTCACGAGGTCTTGCTAGGGAAATTTGATAGTAAAGCCTCACAACATTATTATCAGCAGCTATCTGATAGATACCATCATCAAGGCCACAGTTATTTGTAGCTGTATGTGGTTTTGTACCATGTTGTAATGGGCAAAGCCTCAGGGACAAACAGACTTGCATTTTATTCGAATGCAACACTTATCAAAAATATGAACTTAACCGCCAGAAATGGAGCACTAGGAGTAGGAAGTGTAGACACATTTCAGTAAGCTATGACAAAGCACCAAGTGTCGAAACAAACAAGACAGATAAAACCGACAGTAGCCAGGATTCTACCCAGCTCGGAGGACTATTCTCAGTGAATCAAAGCTTATGAGGTCTATTGAGGTATGAGCCAGTGGTCAGGCTCTTCAAGAGCACATCCATCTAGAGACCACCATACGGCGAATAACCACTATACTTAAACCTGCCACAATCATACCAATAAGTATGATGCAACTTCTCAAAATAAACCGGCCATCCACTGGTGCAATCACACAACAGCGTGTTAAATACTATTATAGATATTTTAATTTTTATTATTATAGTGATGATGAAAAATACCGTGTTTTGATTATGGCAGGATATAAAACTAGAAGAAAAATTAACTCTTATAACATCTAAGTATAATAATTTATGTGTAATCTGAATTTAGATACAATGTGTGAAACATAAAATGCAAAAATAGAAAAATATGGACTAAAATCACAATCGTGGATTATGGATGACTCTTGAAGACACAAAATGTATAGAAATCAAAATGCTTAGCAGGGTCAACGTTTGACCCTCATATCGATATATATTCATCGCTTCCATAAATGGAGGCTATATAGCCAAGTAAAGCATCTCCACGCTTGTGATGAAAACAATCACAAATAAACCTTCACCAAATTCTCTACAAATAAGTTCCATAATGTGGGAAGATAAATAGCTGAACAACAACAGTTAGTCCGATCTAGCTAGCTTTGTATGTAATGTTGGATGAGTCTCACACCGCACTGCACGGTAAGCCTGAACTGATGATGAATAGAGATATCACTTATTTTGGCTAGGAACTGTGTTTTGATATCGCCTCTATTGACTAATCTCTGTTACAAAACATCTTGGCTATTTTGCCGCCAAATTTTGCTCAATGACCATGCAGTTGATAGACTTTGACATTTATCCCTTGTCATATTGTTATGATGAGACCATTGACCTATCCCCAATGTGAATAAGTCTGATGATAGAATGTAATTTCCTCGTAATCAGCCTGATAGATTCACTTCTTATCACAGCTCAATACTGCTTATCACTTTAATATCCCACTTGTTACGTCCTAATTCAAACAAAGCGCATCAAACTTTCCGGAAAACCCCCTCAGAAAACTGGCCGGCTGCCTGAAGGGATGGGTGACAGCTGCTGTCGGGTGAAAAGTCAGAAGACCACCATCTCTAACTATCACTCACCACACACAGTCACCGCACACAGTCACCGCACACAGTTGGTTCTATAGATAGATCCGGTGCAATGTAACCAGCATATACTGGTGCTCATGAATTGTTTGATTCTATGTAAGAAGATATAAATATCACTTGCATGTGTTAACACTACCAGCATGATATCGCAGCGTTTACCGTGAAAAAGAGGTTATGTTTTGTAACATTGGTTGTTTACCTCAGTTTCGCAGACAACCAAGTTATTTTTGAGCCTAAAAGAATAACCTTGTATTCAATGTCTCAAGACTGCTGTCAGAAGTCAGTCAAATGAATCTGTCTATCGGGCCAATATTCAGGTCACGTCATGACACAACATACTCCTTGTATCCAAAAGTAGATTTTAGCGCCCTTTTGAGCAGTTCAATAAAGTCGATGGGTTGTACAACAAATGTCACATCTTTGCCTACAGCATTGAGTCTGGCAGTGGCCTGAAAAATACAAGGAGAACAAGATTTTTAGTGAGCTATATCAGAAATGAATGAAATCTGAGAAAATACTTCAATTCTCAAAGTTGTGGCCCCATGTGCTGAGAGGGCACAACTCAAAGTAAATTAATACATCACAATTAGAAATCCAAAGAGTAGATACAGACAGCGATGGTCATAATTTTATACATTTTTATACAGCTACCTGAGGTCAAGATTTCCAATAGGGACAATATGCATTACTATGTTAACAAATGAAAAAAAAGAAACAAAAAGAAAAACAAGAAAACCTTGCGTTTTCGGTTTTGACATGCTATGTGCATAGTACTCATATTTGAGATGAGATATGTGCGGCCATGTCAGAGCAAGAAGACTATAATATGATCAGAGATGGACTTGCTGTATAAATACAGTCATTACTCTGAAACCTCTGGATACTGAGCTGAGCTTTGACAGTACATGACACTATACTTCATCACTTGATTAGCCTGAAGTCTTTCCAAGTAAAATCACATTTTATATATCAGCTTAGAAGTGGAGTTTATTGCTCAGTTTTATTAGGTCAATCCAAATAATCTGAATTATTTATAATATTTTAGCATACCTCGGACTCTGATGTAGTGAGATTGAGAGGACGATGATTGACTTCAGTGATACACCAGTGACACTGACCGGAGCCGAACGCTTTATTAGGATTAACTCTAAGTCCTTGTCTAGACACCAGACCCCCTTTAGTCACAGATACAACCTACAAAAAATCACAAGTAAGTCAGTTCTATACTCGGCGCTATGGATTGTAAACCAGGCTTTCGGATTGCATCGGTATATAAAATGTGATGCCCCCAGCAAAGTGATATTATTATAAAGAAGAATAAATGGTTTGAGAGAATTCTAAAATCTAACTGCCAAAATCACTATCTGATTACTCCTAGCTGAGTGAGCAAGACCTTCTGGGGGTCTCATTCCTAAATCACTCACTCGTTGATGGAACGATAAACATATTGTGTGAACGATTTGGGAATGAATTTATCTAATTGAAAGAGTAAATGAGTGAGGACTTTGTGCAAGGTGATAGCAATAGCATAGTTAAAAAGACATCGCTCATTCTTATTACTCCCTGTATATTTGTGCTATAAGATAAGATAAGACTTTATTGAGACTCTAGCAGAAACCATGGGGTTTTACCTCAGCTGAGCCGGGTTTAAGAATCACTCCGATATCCTCATAGTCTAGATTTCTGTGTACAAAGTAAGCTTTCCCGAATGGTAATCTCCTCACTACAAACTCAAACTTGGTCTCACTATCCGAACGTTTGATCAGCTTCATTAGTTTAGTTACTGATGTGTACGGCTCGTTATTCACTGCTAGGATTCGGTCTCCTAGGTGGAATATGTTAGATAGTAGAGGCCTCTCCTTCTGATTCCAGCCTGCCACGCTGTAATATAAATATTTTGTCAAATATTTTCTAAGATTGTACTCCTAGCTTATGGGAGGGGGAAAATTCAAGAGGTGTTGGTACCCATCCATATCTCACCACACATTGAATCATCTGAACACAGTAACAATCAAATGCTAAAACGAAAGAGTCAAAAGAGATAAAAGACGTTAACTACATTTAACTAAGGCTGAACTGAGTATTTTGTGGTTTGATTTTAGCGGCCTTGATGTTAAACTGTAGATACAATTTGAATTTTGGGAAGCTGTTTTGATGGATAAGAGCATTAAGTTTGGAAATTAATTGGAGATGGGTAAACTGTTTACTATAGAATATTGATTATGTTAAAACAACTCCAAATTTGTTACATGATTCATAATATGATACGATAATATGATACATAATAACAGCTGAGTTTGGCCAATGAGTCAGAGTCTCTAACTCATTGGTTTGGCTTAATACAAGCAAGAGCCCAAACATAACTTATAAAAAATATAATTCCAAACCTAATTACATGATATCGTTTTAGCATATTTATATACTGCTTAATATCTTTTTCTTGCCCTTGCTGCAGGGCAAAAATAAACTCCTTCTTTTAAAAATTTAGTTCAATCTGTGCTATGTACTCACCATATACTGCCCATTATATCAACAAATAGAGCATATTTGACATCTTTCCTCCAGACTGTCACATTGACACCATAACTATGAGCTATCTCCTCCTGAAGCATCTCAGTCTATAACACAAAAATACTCCAAATATAGATTATATAAAACTCATCCACTTCTAATGTTCTAACTAAACACACTGACAGAGGTTGCAACCTCAGCGGATCCTCAATTATTTATACATATATTTTTTTATTTACCCTATAGGAGTTTAATTTAGCTAGAGTTTCGCTATCTGGACCTGGTACTAAATTTCACTAGTACTAAATTTCGCTAGTAGGCTTACTAGTGAAAATTAAAAAAAAATGTCCAAGCGTGGATTCGAACCCAGGGCATCAATCTCCATCCGATTGCAAGGCTGACACTTACACCACTACACCACACTAGCTTGCATGCTTAACTGAGGTGTATTCCTGTATAATTGTACATTGTTTATGAAACTATGGTAAGATACACTAAATTTCGCAACCTAGGCAACAACGGAAAAGCGAATCCTAAATGCCGCGAAAACTAAACTCCTATAGGGTATATATCTGATCAATGCCTGTCGATAATGAATGCCACTATCAGCATCTCAGGGAGTGTTTGAGAACTTAATCTAGGGGAATATTACTATGACATAGAACGACAATGGAATAGAAAAGAAACAAAAAGCATATAATATGCGGTCTAGAATGTCCTACTTTAGTACACAAATTAAGTACAAGGCATCATGATCCCTCCCGCGTCTAGTCGAGGCTTTGCTCATTTTTGTTGGACGGCACATATATATTATGAATTCATACATTAAGAGTTTTACCTGAGCTTGTTTGAGGGGCAGATTCTTTTTATCCCGAGTTGGTGCTTTGAATATCTTGCCTTCCCTCATCAGCGTACCTCCATCTAGCGGTCTTCGATGTCGTCTCTCTCTATAAGCAGCTTCTCTAGGTGCAGGCTCTGCGACATCCTTACTAACAGCTGCAGAGTCGCTAGCCTCTCTGTTAGGAGCTCGCCTGGTAGAGCCCTCCCTAGAGGGTGTACCTTTAGATGAATCTTTGGATGGTGTACCTTTAGATGAATCCTTACCAGCAGTTTCTCGTGGTTTGACAACAGGGGGAGGGTTGTTCACAGGTTTGATAGCTAGAGAATTAGGTGGTGCTGATTTCCGCCGAGCAGCTTTTTCTGCACTTGTTTGTCTGTTTGGTCTCCGTCGAGCTACAGTAATAATCAAGGTCATAATAGCATTATGTGCAGAAAGACATACACTTCAAATCATGACCTGCACTTAATCAATAAATAGCCGACAGTGAGGCGTGACTTAATAGGACTAGCTGGATGGAAATATATGACAAAACTGAAATTTATCTCACACAGAATCTACCAGCGTGATCAGACCAACCTTTTGAGAGTAAAGAAATTTGTTGGTAAGCATAACTTGCGATCAATATAATTATCTAGTGGAAGTAGCAAAACTTAATTTAAAATGTTTTGGTCAAACATAAAGCAAACAATTTCGAGTTACCCTCTCTCTGAACTAGGGTTCAATGATGAGGCAACTCCCTGTTACAGTGCATTCACAGTATTTACTTCATGAGTATAAAAAACAGCACTTACTTATAGTGGGGGCCTGATTATCATCAGATGAGCTGCTTTGTGAGTTAAGAAGAGCCCTGTTAGCTTTTTGCACCCTGAGTTTGACCAGATAGTCATATTCAGCCTGCGCTGGTCGGCTGCTGTTCTTAATCTTCAGTTCCTCAGTGGAGATGGAAAGCCGAGGTGACGCCCTGGCTGTTAATGGGTAAGAAAATATCAAATTAAACAATGCATATTTATCGATATATACTGATATTTTCAAACAAGGGTGAAACAAGAAATTCCAAATATAAACCATGAAATAACCCAATTGCAGATCAGAACTAGCACCTGTTCTAAAGATCACGAGTCTTTTTTTTTACATAGACATGCAAATTAAATCAGTAACTCACGTTTAGATAGAGATGATTTGTCTTCACCATTAGCCATTCTCTCTTTGGACGGCAAGACACTGAAAGACTTCCTGTATGACAGTTTGGAATTCCTCTCGCTGAAATATAAGATGAGTCAACTGAGTCAACTAGTTTGAATGTTTAGACTGTATATGTATGGCTGTAACAATCTCACAGCACAACATGTACAAGGAAGTGATAAAATCACTGCTGGGATTTTATCAGATTATCTGCATAAAGAAACTGCATGAGTCACAAAAGTACAGCCAATAATGTTCTTACAAAAATAAGTGCATAAAGATGCAATTATATTCTGATCTACGAGAGACAGTAGCCAAATATAAGTTCTCACATCGAACTTCCCTCTCTGGTATGGTGTATATACTGACCTTGTTGTTGAGCCACCAAGAGAAGAGTTAAGCACCACCTCCTCCTTATACTGGCCGTGTAGACTTTTACGCGTGCTAGGAGTGCGCTGAGGCATTTTGGGAAATGTATCTTCGAGTCTGATGTGTACATCTTCATCAGGAGAGTTATAATTACCTGATGATAGTGGTGTGTGACCCGTAGAGTTAGGCTGGTAATGTAATAGTCTGGCATATGGTGGAGGGGTTCCTGTAATCGAGCCATAAAAAATATACCTTTTATAGAACAAAACTGTAAGCGTCATAAATACAGAGCCAGCTACGGAATCGACAAGACAGATTCAAATGAAGGTTTTTTGAAGGTCTTTGCACTAAATAGTCAACAAAACAGTAGATTGACTAACGTACCTGGAGGTGTATGTGGAGATAACTTCCTCTTTTTCTCAGCTGTGGAGGACATTGTGGAGGAAGGAGGCACTGATGTTTTAAAGGAGGCAGATCTGCTAGAACTACTGGGCGCAAGTGGCTTACTTCTAGCTGGTATATCAGCATCTTTAGGGACATCTGCACTCAGACTTATAACGGGCATCGATATTCGTTTATTGAAAAACTTAGTCCTGTCTGAGCGTCTGGCAAATGCGGCGTGGGTGTCGTATTCTAGTTGGTTATGAGTTATTTGCTGCTCTACCGAAGGCTTGAGATTTAATATGGGAGGCAGGTCATCTTTTAAATGCGTAGGAGAGGTTTTATCTGCAGGAGGCCTAATAAATGCTGCATGTGAGTCATATTCCTGTTCAGTGGGAGCTGTTTCGGCAACTGAAGGTCTCATGAAGGCCATATGGCTATCACACAAGGGCTCCTCTATAGTTCGTACAGGTTTAGATGTCACCACTGATATGACATTATCAGGTTCTTTAGTTTTATTATTGTTATCACCTATATCTATTACTTCCTCCTCTTCACTATCTCCCTCAGCGATAAGATCCATGTTGTTAGATTTGCGGGAGTCGGTCAGAAGACGAGGGGGCGTGTAAGGGGGCGGGGCTTCATCATCAGGTAGGTTTGGGTTTGCGAGTGAGCTACTCACTGCATCTAAACGTATCCTCAAATCTTCATCCATGCTGTGAAATATAACAGTATAGCCCAGCTTATTTAATCCATAAAGTCCACAAAGATATGATATGAAATCCTCGCTTATATACATATGAATATGTGTGAGAGTAGTATGTAGTCCAAGAATGTCAATTGCATAGATTATCCTGCATGTATAGAATGTGGTATAAATGGCTGCGTTTGGAGATAATTGATTGATATTTAGCATGATAGATATGATACTGCAGCTGTTACATAGGGAACAAGATGAACGCAGCTTTGTTTTGATACGCGAGTTGTCCTTCCTTATTACTCCAAACTGATAGTTGCTGAGACTAACCTTGCTGGGGCCGGAGCTGGGGCCTGATTGGAGGAGATTTGGTTACTGTTTCTATTGGATTCTTGACTACTAATATCATCACTACTTTCTCCATCAGCTAAAGGAATGTCACTAGAACTGATAAGCACTGTTTGCTTATTATTGGTTTTCTCAGTGGATTTTCCAGCAGCGCTCGTTTTGGGCGGATGATTGTTGTTAGGGGGCGTAGGGAGAGGAGGAAGAGGGGGCATATCAGCATCTGAAGCAAATGATTGAGCTGCTTTTAACCTTGATATCGGAGGTGACCTTGAGCTGTGAAGCTTCACAGATTTAGTGGCTCTTTTAACATTACTAAGTGGGGTACTCCCAGATGATAACTTTGGCGGCAGAGTGTTACTGTGGTTCTCTGGTTTAGATTTTCTATCTGGAGTCACCCCTGTACCAAACAGGCCCAAACTATTCTCATAATCGTCCTGCTCGTTCTCTGAGTTATCCTGATTGTGTATAATACTACCCACTGATTCCCGTCTCATGGGGACTGGGTGAGCTGAGGCTTTGAGTCTGCTCACGGCGGGTGGTACAGCGTTCACTGTCTTAGCCCTTCTCGGAGCGGCTGTAGGCATCGCCTTCACCTTCCCGTCATCCTTAACAGTCTTTGAGTTCTCATATATATTATAATCTATGGCGGATTGATCTATAGCTGTGCTTGGTTTTGGTTTTGGTTGATTGCTGAGCGTTGGAGGAGATGGGGATGTGACTATTATTGGTTGAGGAGACATGGGTGGGGTGAGAGGTTTAGCTGCTGGAGTGGCCGCTGATGCTGCTGGTGTAGCTATTGGTGTATCTTGCTCTGTGTGTCTGCTTTCTGCATTTGATTGTCGTGTAAACGGAGTCTCCACATATCGATCATCTTCTTCGTCCTCATCAGACCCCCAGTTAGCGCTGTCTAACATTGAGTTTCGGACTGACTCGCTGCCGATAACAGAGTCAGCAAACCCATCCATACATGCATATGTATCCTCATCCTCACTGGATAGCACATCACCTGCATGATTAGGGGGCAGTGGTGGGGCGTCCCTTCCTAATGTCCCTTCTCCATCACTACTAGAGTCAGTATCCGAGTCTATATTTTGTGGAGTAGGCAGAGTAGGACTAAAGTCATGCTCTACTCTGGGTGCGGGTCGTCGCGCTGCCGCTACAGGGCGCTGATTCCTCTTCTTCTCTGGCAGCTCAGGACGACTATCATAAGAATGATTAGTTGCTGCTGCGGATGTTTTCCTCTTACCTCTCTCTTTATCTATCTTACTATACAGAGGCGGCACGGTGCCTGCAGTCAACGTAGAAGATTTAGTACCTACAACAACGAGAGAAGAAAAGTCTAAATGCTAGCAATGCTTGTTAATGCAAAGAGAAGCAAGGTGGGGTAGGAAGTTTGCATACAATAGCTAGGAAGTAGTTGGCTGCACAGCACATTGTAAATATTCATAGGGATAAGGATGTTCATTTTTCAAGCATATCGTTATTATGGAGATAAAAGAGTATTTTGATCTTATCAGCGTTTATCATGTCTTTTGAGTTTGAGTAGATCAATTGATGCAGGACTTGTATTCTAAAACTAGCAGTATATGTGCAGGACTGATCTAAGTTTGCAAACAGGGACTGATAACGCCACCATATTTAGGTCATAGGAGAGCACTAATGATCATCTATAATGGTGCAAAAAAAAGAATAACTGAAAGAAATCAGCTAAATCCAAGGCGCTCACCAACGAGCAACATGGACACATATCGGGAGTCCATAGGTCATAGGTCACATCACACATGGTATGTGTATTAGTAGCATTCTCAGACGGTGGATAACACAGGCCATGCAGGATTACTCATCTAGAAAAGACGAGACAGTTTCTAGCATGCAGACATAATGTAACATACCGGCGTCGTGGTGACCCTCGGACTCTTTCCAGCGGTCCAGTGCGTCGGTGAGCTGATTGTGGTTGAGAGTAGCGTTCCTAGCAGCTGCAGCAGCTATAACTTGTCGGTCACCGTACTCATATGTGGTGTCTGGACTGTCCTGATAGTTATCTAACACAGCCTGTAGATTACGCTGTGCCTCTCCCTCAGGTGGGCTCGACTTACTACTCAATCTACACAACAACATAACACAGATATAACACAACGGTACACAAGGACGCTAAGTCACACAGATCCTCTGCAAGCTGTTGGTTTTACATTTTGCCAATTCTTGAGCAGAAAGATGATAAAAGATGTATCTTTATTTGGAAATATCCATCAAGTAAAAAGAACTTTGTGCAGCAAAAAATTATTTTCAATTTTGTAACAGATTATTACATACCCAGGAGCAGTACTTTTGCTAGCACTGAGTGGACGCCGAGATGGAGGCCTCTCACTGTTCGGTATTGGAGGGGGTTTTACTCCTCTTATAGAAGGTATACCTCGTTTGGGGAGAGCCGGGGCTTGTCCTTTAGGGGGTGTAGTAGGGGACTGATGATCAGAACGAGAAGGGGGTAAAGGAGGCGCCGCTTCTGGAATACCTGGAGCAAACAGAGTAATAAATAGTTAAAAGGAATCGCCGCAATGTGTGACAGATTGTACTAGAAATACTACTACTACTTTAAATACAGCAAATTATCTCTCTTTTCATACTTGATTATTTGATGTGACGGATAATGTGCAGATTGTACATGGGATTATATATACATTGAAAAACTTGTCATAGGGGGACAATACCGCACTGTGGGTGGCCTGAGGTTTATGGTATGTAAAGTTGTGGTGATTATAATCATTAGGATTGTTACAATCACCACTGTGGGGTTACCGGTATGAGTCATCATAGCGTGTTATGTTTGGTACTTTCCTACACTAACAGAGGAGATACATAAAAGTAAGACATATTACATTCTCAGCTCTATCATGTTGAGATAACCAGAACTGTAATGTAAAAACCATTTTTTTAATTGGCTAAAACATTATAATTAAATGTGGATGCATGCGTGACTCAGCCTTTCAGCATGCCTACGGGGAGGGGGGGGGGGAAGAACATAGAGGGCATACAATATAGATTATAGACAGCTGGTGATTTTTTTCGCAACAAAAAGTTTGTTTAGACAATTAAATAAGTCCAGACCGATTAGCGATGACCAGAATGGCCATACGTAGAGCTTGCCCCCGAGATTAGATACACCATTAGTGCGAGCAGGAAAATTCTAAAAACACAGAGTAAGGTATGGTGGAAAAGGGTATTAGTGTGAGAACCATACTATTCATGCTAGCCCAAGCACCTGAACGTGTAGCATCACTCTCCGAGTCAGATCCAGGTGGGGTGGGTGGTGGAGGTCTCCTACTTCTAGCCTGTCTCTCCTGCTCTTGACGGGTGACAAGGTTTGCACCGGAAATTTCATATGTGTGGTCCTCGCTCTACATAAAACATAGGTAAGAGAGAGAAAGTTTACCACATTGGTTAGTTCAATTTCTAATCCAGTCTGTTACATAGATAGAATGAAAGGAATTTTGTTTCTACGACGTAGTTTATCATAAGGCGCCATGACTGTGGTCCGAAAGTTAGGAATTACACCCCCCCCCCCCCCGATTTGGCATTTGGTTCAAAAGAAAAAGGGCAGCAGATAATGTCCAGTTTGGACATTTAGACCATAACATATAATGATAAGACCCTGTGTCTATACAGAATCATAGATGAATTTACCTTGATAGCACCTTCTCTCTCTAGCACTCTGCGTAGACTCTGTACCCAAGAGTTAGCATCTGGTCTATAATGGAGAGGAGTCACTATGAGTGATATAAAATCGTATAATTATACAAGGAGCTCATTAGCTTGAGCTCTCAGAATCTCACCACGAACCGCCCAACAACAGAGGATGGAAGGGGGCACATGAAGTGATACTTTATGAGTGAGTTTCTTTCTCGCTGGCTGTAATTCATGTTGTTAGCAGGTTTAGAGATGTAGATTCACAAACCATTAGTCAGAACTATAACTCAGTAAAATAGTATGGCTATCGTTATACTAAAAGCTGCCAATAAACTAACATTGCGAAGCAACGAGGAAGTACTAATCATCCAGTCTTATAATAGTCTGAGTTATTTGGCCCCGGTATCCCTAAGAGTGCTGCAGTAATATAACTATTTCCTCCTTATTTTATCAGTAACAGAAATAAAACACCACAGCTTGTGTAGTACAAGACTGGCAACACAAGAATAGAGTGTGTAACCTGATGCTTAGGACATGTATTGTGAGGAGCATTGTGCTGCGAGAAGTACAAACATTCAATGTCTCAGTGAGCATTCTCACTCAGAGGCATTTTTAGCTCAATGGTTGGTTACTCATACATTGCGAGATGCATTTTAACAGTCCTATGCTTTGCCTCAAGGCGTCGAGCACACATACAGCACTAAGGATTGTTTATACAATGATACTCCTGTCACTTAAATTCATTGCTTGTGACATAACATGAAAAAACCATGAGTTAACATTCAGAGTCCCTAATGCTCAACATATTCAAGAATAGCTCGTAATGTAGACGTAATGTAGACGTAATGTAGACGTAATGTAGACGCACATTCATGTCTAGGTTTTGCTGGTATATTTACTAGGGACAGTATGACAGTACTAGAACGATGTTTACTTTGATTTCTTTTAAAAGTGAAAGTGTTCTTACTGTGACAGCGCTGCCAGACTGATGATTCTATTCTCAGTGACAATGATAAAGCTGTACGGTACTTTACACTCGATGGCATGGCACACTTGTTTGGTATGTTTGAGTTCATATCTGGCTAATGCTGATGTCGGGCCTTTCTCAACAGTCATCCGATCTTCAAATAAGTCCATAACAGGACCATTCTTATTAGATAGAGCGAATACGCACCACTTCTTCTCCCATTTCTACAAGAGATATAATAGAGGATGTTACTGTCATAAACACCAGCAGGTTTAACTCAGCAGGTCACTGGTGTTTTTGTAAATATTGCTACGGAACCTGAAATGCAGTTTCAATATAAAAATGGACTATCATTGTTTATCGCATCTAACAGGCGACAGATCGAAGATAGAAGGCATATAACAGAAGGAAGAAGCTACTGATGTAAGCATAAGACTTATAAGTAATACAGGGTCACATTTTGTGGCTATCATGAGAGACATCAGAAGTTATGGGATGTGTAATATGATCTAACAACAATCATAGCCAAACCTATCTGACCACATTCCCTGTAATTATCTGTTCAGTTAGTGCAGAAGTAATCTGTGTGACAAACTAATTGTGACTCAGGAAGTAGGCTACCTCAAGTCATTGCCCGAAGTTACTAGGTAGTACTCCTTATTAACTGTCCAGTAGTAGTGCATTGTCGGACATTATTTCCACTGCCATTATGTAAGGAGTACATTTCGGGTGAGCATCGATGGTTTGTGTTAGTGGTTTTGTGTGAGTGGTATTATCGTTTAACCAAATGGTTTTTCATATGTTAATCAGTTTTTTGTGCAAATCAGGATAAAATTGCAGGCACCAGGCATCACACAAAGATAATGAGTTCGTCATTGGTAATCTGATTTTTCGATACTAAACACATAAAATCTCTGTACTAACGTTTGTTCACTGTAAAAATATCCACTAATGGCACAAAATATCAGGCAGTCCTACATGAACAGGGCATCTGACTAAATATAGAGTATATGTACCAAATTTGAGGGCGCTTTATACAAACAACAAACGACATTCTGCAGTACGATAGTGGTATAGTATAGCTACAGCTACATTCATACATTAAATTTTAGAAATCATTCCAGCGATATCTAGTCTCATTTCAAAGAGTCACTAAAATCTCAAGAGGAAAAAAATGAGCAATATTCATGCTGAATTATGTATTAGCTCATTTGATGGACTGCGAATGCCTAAAAGAGTCAGTTTGACTGATTGTGCAGGCATTTAATACTATTACGCACGCTCATACACAATAGAGACATACAATGACGTGTTCTGATAGCCTTTTTGAATGAGGAAGTACAATGGCCCTTACTAGTTTCGCAACTAGCCAATAGCTTCAGTAGACTGTAGATTAGAGCAAGAGAACACTCATAAACACTCATCAACACCAGAAATTCCTGGTAATGAGGAAAAATATCTCATTTTGACATCGGCTTGTGTACAAAGCAATGTTTACGAAGCGACCCCATCAAAGATTATTTTGACTGATGTTACTCTGTTGGCTACTGCTGACTAAAGATTGTCAACAAACTGATAGGAGAGAGTCCATATTTATCTTTGGTGAATTGAATGATGCATAAAATCGGTTAATACGAATAGTAGTATAAACATTGATGGTTTACTATACCTTGAAGGCTGAGAGTTTACCACTAGGTGCCCTCTTCACGAATCCTTGTTTCTGTATGATAGGTCCTCTATCACTTCTTATAGATGTACTCATACTGACACCTGCTCTTTATCCTAGCAGCACAGTATACTATACAGTCCTGTCTCATAGGCGGCCTATACTCACATCACATCCTAAAGTGCCTGTAGAGCAATCAATGTAAACATAACTGGTGCATAATCATCATTCAGACACACACTAATAATGATTCTAATCACCAACGGTGATACTCACATAAAGTTTACTCTGGGGAACTTTTATAGTATCAAAAGTCGGTAGTCTCAGCTAAGCTCCAATAACCGGACGAAGAGGTAGATAAGTTATTGGCTGAGGCCTCTGCCTGGCACCGCATCTGTGTTTGAGGGTCTGGGTTCTAATCCCACTGTCCCACTGTCCCCTGTATAATGCGCTCAGTGGGTGTTTATAAAATGCTTTGACCTGTCTGCGGATAGAGCGCCACAGCATGGTGGTGGGACTAGCCACGCTCTAGAAGCAGCCATGAAAATAATGTTTGAATGATTTGAGACTATGCTTCTAAAGCTGACAACATTTTAAACAAACGCAAATCTGATACTTTAGGCGTGATGTGACTTCAAAGTTGGCCCTTCGCATCATTGTCTTGCGGGAAGGAAGAGCCTAAGTGTGATATCACATAAGGGTTGTAGATCAATTTTCGGCATTTTCTATTTATGAAACAGTGAAATTGAGCTATACCCATTGTACGATTCTCAGCAATATTTTTTATGGCTCACTATGATGGCAGAGATACATTATAGTTTGATGAAATCACAGGACACATTTTCTAATGGTTATCGTATAAATAAAATGTATGCTTTTCACAACACTAACAGCTAGTTACATATATCCCACACACTGGCCTGGGTAGGCCTCTAGGTCCACTTGGTAACTTCCATTCTGACAACTTCATTGAGCTGTTCCCGGGCTTACTCTGAGAGTCAGAAAACTGTCAGGCCATTCAAATGGAGTTTCATGAGGTACATCAGATTAATTTGACTCCTGGGTAAACATGTCGTGTTACTTTATCACTCACTAACTCGCACTGGGTTGATTATTTTGTCTCTTTACAAGTAGTTGAGTTCAAACAATTAATATGTTGTTTATTTGATGTTGATGAAATTAAGATGTGACAGTCACAATTGTCTCAACCATCATGTCTGAGTAATTACCTCTCTTAAACTCTTAGCTCCCTCAGTCTTTATTTATTACCTCAGGAGATGTTAGAGTTATATTTTCTACCTGAGAAGTACAGAGATGCAGGAGGCTAACCTACAGACCCATCAAAGATTAAGTTAACTACTTTCTAACTTTAAGTGGGGGGGGGGGGTCCAACAACCACAAGCAATAATCTATGTATGTTGTTAGTAAAATCAAGGACTGAAGTTGAGTTACTCCTTGGTGAAATAAGTAGTATGTAAGGTAATGAAATGTTTACCTGCAAGTTGGCAGGTTTCCAGCGCCAGCCTCTACAGCTGTGACTTTAGAAACCGTTTAGAAAATGTAGTAAATATTTGACATGGAAGTGATAGAGGAACTCACCATTCTTCCAATTGATGGAATGCCCCTGTTTTCTTTTCTGATTGATGAATTCTGAAATTTAACTCCCTCTCAAGCACACTTGCCTGTACTAACTTGTCCTCACCCAAAATTTGCCAAATTATCACCCTTTACTTTTGTTGATCTAGTTCTACAAATGGGCAGGCTTCTCATTATATTTTACTATAGTTAACAGAAAAGTTTTATAAAAAAGTCTTATAGAGCTGAGTCTTTCAGTTTTGGTGTAAGATCATTGGTCAATAAAATTAGGCATGAGTCAACTATTTTAGTTTCTCACCAAGACATGGATAACCACAAATTCATATGAAAGCCATCATTGTTTTGCTGTCTTTGAAAAAATTTACGACAGGCAGGAAAATTCAAGAATTCAAAGGTATCCCTGAAGCTGAGGCACAGGCTTTTTGTAGTTGGTGCAAGTCCAGTGGTCCAGGCCTTGACCAATGAACTTTAACCAACTACAGAAGGCATGTGCCCTGAGGTATACTGTCCTCTAAACTTATTTACCACAATTCACAGGTCCACATCAGTTGATTTGGTGCAGAAGACTGCCTTTAGCTTTACTTACTTACTTACTCACTGCCACAACAATCTATATATATATGTCTAGTGTCAGGTGGTTGATACTGGACATTGTTGTTAAGTGAAATAAAGGCAGGTAAGTCCCAGGGGCCCATGATGGGCATGTACTTGTGTATTTCACTGTATGTAACTCTCTATGTATGTGCTATAATTTGTCTTGCATGTATCACCTGACAACAACAGGGGAGCTCATGATGATGTTGTCCAATGAATATCAATCAACCAGTGCACCTGAAACCACCAAATAGGATAGTCGCAATGGTAGTGGTTTTGGGCGGTTTGGTGGTTGTGCTGGTTGGTTGATGCTGGACGTGGACAGCATGGGACACGGCGCGCCGTAGTTAGCCTGTCTTGACAAGCTTCGTTCCCCAATCCCTCTGTCCGAACAATGCCTGTCAAGACAGGCTAGCGCCACTATCATGGGTAAAATGCAGGCTTGCAACTTATCATGGGAGCAAGCTAGTTATGTCAAGGAGTAAAAAGGTCCAATTGAAATCCAAAATATATATCATATAATTGTGGTGTCGGTAGTAGTCATTGTAGGTCTGTGACAAGTACCAATATTGAGCTGTAATATGCAACACCTCCCATTTAAAGTTCAACTTGCGTCCTCTCATTCAGTGTGGGGAAGACTCTTAATTCAAATTCCATTCAAAATTTTGGGTCGGTACAATCACACTAATAAAGAGAAGTTACCGGAACTTCGCATCTGAACTCTCCAACACTACAATAACTGTCCTTACGATATCGTTGATAAAGGAAGGGCATCAATAGTTGAATTACTCAATACTTGATGCCCTCACATCGAATGATTCACTAACATACGTAAATATTTGGAATATCAGTCTGTAATATCGATTGATAATGACTGAAACAGTTGAAACATCCGCGCAAGGACATCATCGTCCCTGAGTGTGCGTCCATTGGAATTTGATGTGTAAAGAAACTGTATTCTATTACTTGAGTTATATTTTTTTGTAGTTATGAAGTTCATTCGCAAACTTGTTGGCAAGCAACTTGCAAAGCCAGAGAAAAGCTTTCAGGGGAAACTCGTGATGAGGATGGTAAGTCCTATGAGAAATAAGTTTTAGAATGGACTAAGAAACTTCTGAATATTCTAGATTCCATGACCTACAATAATCATTTGGAAAAACAAAGGTCAATGTTGGCGAAATTTTACTCCAACATCAAGGTATCAACCGTTTCTAATGGTTCAATACTTTTGTGAACAACCTATCGTATTTTTATACACTTATGGAATCGATTAATATCCAGGTGATTAATTGAATATAGGCCTACTGGCAAATCAGAAAAGTTGTTTACGTACTTGTGATCCTGACTACTATAATATCAAATCTGCTTTATTTTAGATGGAAAGAAAGAATAGATATTTAATCCAGAAAGCTGTAGAGCACAGTAACATACAGCCACATGACAGTGTGCTAGAAGTTGGTTTCGGACATGGAGCCGGGCTGAAGTTTGCTGCAGAAAAGAGTGAGTGCTGAAGAGTATTCTCCCTCCAAACAATCCTTTTTTTTCTGCAAAACTGATATCAGTTCAAGTAGGGCCCTCAAGATAGGGCAACAAACAGATTCTTGCATCAGTTTAGCAATGTTGATCTTTGAACTAGATCGAAAATTCCTTTTAAATATTTTTTATACTAGGTATCATGCATATAGCCTGAATATCCCCGATAATTTTGCTAGATGACATTGGACGACCAAACCTTACGATTACTGAACATTTATATTATACCTGATAATAGTTAATGGCGGTAAGGTGTACGGAGTGGACGTATCAGATCTAGCTCATCTGCAATGTGAGGAAAACTTATACTCGGAGATATCAACTGGAAAAGTACATCTAATCCCGTGTTCAGTCGCGCATATGCCATTCAACACTAACTCTATAGACAAAGCCTTCAGCTGTAACTCATTTTACTTCTGGCCGAATATACCTCGGGGCTGTGCAGAGCTACACAGAGTATTAAAGCCCGGAAGCTCTCTTCTAACAGTGCAGAATATAGACAGTGTACTGAAAAGGAAACAGGCTGGTGGGTTTGAACACGCTAATGTTGACTTTTTAGCTTATATGCTGACTTTGGAGAAGGTCGGGTTTGCCGATGTGAGAATAGACTATTGTAAAGATGAACATTCGGGGAAAAAATACGAAGTCATACATGCTACAGCGTCGTGACGACTGCTGAGAGTAGATGTATAGAGTTTAGATTGTTGGTAATTCGTGATGGAAATTTCGTTGCCGTGAAAAGCTGATAATTTGGAAGTCCAGCTTCTATTGGATCTAAGATTTATCAAATAAATTGTTTGTTAAAAAGCTCTGGATGAAATGGCATTGCTCTGTTTGTTATCTGTGATTTTTAATAGGCCGCTAGACATTTTGTACTAATATGTACTAATTTTATCTGGACATATACATGAAAATATTTGACAATGAGCTGTTTCATATTGCATATTAGTTCTTCATATCTTACTTGTTGGTTTGAAGTGATAGTCTTCTGATCTGATCTTCAATGGGTGATGCTCATCACTGACACCCTTGCTAATATTATGTGTCGGTCAGAGCAGCAATTTATGAGATAAACATAATAATGAGCATAGGTAGATCTGTGTTCAATTCACAATGTTTTTGGGTATGATTGTGGTTTGAGAAGGCCTTTGATTGAACCAAGAAGAGCTTATTCTGTGCAATAATGGTTGAAATCAGTATAAGACACAATATGGCTCATGCTTGGAAAGTTCAGATGTCAGGTATCGCCAGCAGTATGCATGTATGTCCCCAGTAAGTAATGAGAACTGGGTTGGGGGGGTCTCTGCTCTGATACCTTTATTTGCCAAAGAAGTTAGAGTCCCTAACTCCTTGAATTGACTAAATAATAAGATATTTTTAATTAAACAGCTGCTGTGCCAATTGCATTTATTTAAAAGAAGAGCTGATCATGGACAATCAAATGTATAATAAATGGCAATTCAGTAGTTGTCTCCTCTCAAGCATTATCTTAAAATGGGAACGTACTGAATCGCTACTATCAACCGGATATCATTCTTTTCAATACTGAATCCAAGATGGTGAGTGTATGAGAATTTTTACTGCAATATTTTATCATGGTGTTTATATGAATAGATGATGGCATCAGCTATATCTTTGCTGTGTAAGTGATTTAAAACCCATATATCCTCCGTTGTAGTGGAGAAATGTAATGATAGTACCCTACATATTGTTAAAATTGGCCTCCGAATTGTAGGGTCGAGTCAGGACTAAGACTGTAAAGAAGGCATCTCGAGTAATCATCGAGAAGTACTACACACGTCTGACCTTGGACTTTCACGTCAACAAGAGGATATGTGAGGAGATAGCTATCATCCCTAGCAAACCTCTAAGAAACAAAATCGCTGGGTAAGTTTTTCAACTAGACTAGCTAGACTTTCAATAGTTAATACTACTAGTAGTAGCCAGTGGAGTGAGTCACTGACGCTGCTATATATTTCACTGTCCATCACACACCACCCAGATATACATTGAGTGATAGATTGGTTAACTGAATGAAGGCACTTGCGTAGGGAGTGAATCTTGCACATCGATTCCAAGGGACCAGAAAGAGAGTAAAGCCCAAATCTTTGTGATGTGTGTGTGTGTCTCCCTACACCCATCTAGATAAGTCTGTCACAATCCCAAATATCCACCAGTGTCACCGTCCTAACATCATTGTTGGGTGCACCGGTCCACGCTATAAATGAGGACAGAGTACTGAAGAACTGATATCCAAGCTTGTGCTGTCCATCTTAGACTTGCTCTAGCTACGGAAACAGCAGATTTCTTGTCACAGTCAAGTTCAAATAATAATTAGGCTCGTCCGACTAAATGTCTAAGCATACTGCTAGGTCAACTGTAGTAGAGCAGCAGTGTTATACTGAATTGGTTCGGGGGAACTTCCTGGTTTTTCTGTTAAAACTTATGATTATACATGCAGTTTTATTGTTAACAGGGCAGCTTTGTACACAACCCCTGGTTTGATTAAGCATCCTAGCGTGTCTGGTGTGCTCGTCATATCTGTTGTGCATACATTGTAAAGGTGTTTCCTCAAACAAGACCTTGATAAAATTGCTCTTGATTACTGTAGATTTGTTACTCATTTGATGAAGAGAATCCAGAGAGGTCCAGTCAGAGGAATCTCCATCAAACTTCAAGAGGAGGAGAGAGAAAGAAGAGATAACTATGTACCGGAGGTATGTATGCATTTCTGTCTCAATGCTGACTCAGTTACATCTCGGCTAACTGGACAATAATCTCTGCATTGTAACCCATTTCCATGCCATAGTTTATCTAACTCCATGAGGGCCCGCGTTGTGGCTATACTAATATGTACAAAGAAGGCATAATGATCAAGTATCGCTCATTTCACAGACATACCGACTCGTTTCTCAATTACCCTGTTTCAAACAGTACAGTTCATTAGATACCACCACTATTTTAAGGTCACATTGCATCTGAGGCTAGTGGTACACAATGTGTATTGCGCTAGGGAAATTATAAAGAACTTTGTTGTTGTTAAACTGATTAAAAATGCATATTTTGTAGAAAATACTGAACTAACAATTATACCTTATGTAAATCTAATACCAATGTGTGAATATGAGTTTCTAGCCTTGTGGTACAGGGATTATGTGAGCACTAAACCGAACCAGGTCCATAGTTTTCTACTGTCAAATTAATTGTTACTATGTATTTGTGTTGTAGATCTCATACATCGAGCAGGATTTGATTGTTACTATGTATTTGTGTTGTAGATCTCATACATCGAGCAGGATTAATTGCTACTATGTATTTGTGTTGTAGATCTCATACATCGAGCAGGATTTGATTGAGGTAGACGCAGAAACTAAGGATATGTTGAAGATGCTGGTAAGTTCTGCATTCGAGTATTTTATTCCCTGAAATTGATGTCAAGAATCTTGTGGCTGTAGTGCAGCTATGATGAGAACGCAGGGGTCCAGAACACAGTCATTCATGTGGGCTGTTGCTCTGCTAGTTATGCCCTGGTGTGCTGCGCGTAGTGGCTAATCCAGTGCAGGCTAGTCTGGGTATGAATCTGCAAAATCTGAGCTTCACTGCAACTATACCTAATTAGTGGAACTATGTGGTTGGATAGAAATCAAGAGTTGATCAAATTTGTTGTTTTATTTTAATTTTTTTCTATCCGACTTTTATAAAGTCAACAAGTAGGATTAATAACTTTATATACGATGGCGTGTTGTCTGTGTTTTAGTTCTGTATGTTAAGTACGTTTGCTGACACTCACTCTTGACAGTTCTAACACATTGCTATCCTGTATAAGTTAGGAGTTGTCTGACCGGTCCGTCTGTGAAGTAGTCTCATGCGTCCAATCTGTTTAATAATTACAGGACTTTGGAAACATGCCAGGACTTCAAGTTACACAGACCCAGCTCGGAGGAGGTGGTGGTCAAGCTAGTAGTGGTGGTTACCAGGGCAGGAAAAACTAAACTTCTCTCCTGTACTACTAAAACCAGCAGATGTACATTTTAGAAGTCTATTTATACAACTGTCATTCTCTTCTTATCAATGCTGTCTGAAAATAAACATCTCAGCTGACGGAATACCAAAACCTAACCTGCTGCATTCAATTGATTATAAATGTGCGACTTGAATTGAGATGAAGTAGCCAGTGATTGCGGTCCTGTTTTGTAAGATGATACCTGCGGCATGACAGTCTATCTTGTACAGAAAAAGGTGTTTATCTTGGTGGTTGTATCTGAAAATTGACAGATTCACAGTTAGGTTATGCAGTGTTCTCTATTCGAGTAGTGGTCTACCTGAGTGATCAGCTTTGTTGATTTAACTTGGACTTATTGGGTAACTGTTGTGGGGGTACACATGAGTACTGTAGGTTAAAATCAGGAGGATTGATAAAATGTTTCTGTTTAAAGCTGTTTGTTGATTCTGGTCATGTTTATTCAAACTTTCTACATCATACGGCAACGAAGGGTGAGTAAAATTCGTACAGTTGTTTATGAGTAGTTTGATTTTCATTAAACAAATTCCCTTCCTGGCAGCAAGATAGAGTTGAATCTTTTAAGCATGATGTAATCGCAAAATTTACTGTGTCATATGCTCCTTGCTACGTTCGGTTTCCACAACAAATTGATATGTATTGTATGTGGAAGACTTTCATCCTTTTTGCAGAATTCATGGACAAAAAGGGAAATAGTTTCTGTTGGCTACAATTGGGGAGAGTGAAGGTAACCTATGTCAGTAAGGGATTCTAGGATGTTACATAATGTGATGGTAAGTAATACAACATTGTGAGATGGTAAATAATACAACATGACAAAATATTGTTTTTGTCTATATCTGAATTATTCTTGTTTTTGACATAATTTTACAGTGTGTAATCAGCATCAAACAAATAATCAGTCCAATGTAAAATCTTGTTATTATCTCAGGGCAATACTTGTATGGTTTATAATAAGTTTTGAGAGTTGTTCTCTATTTAATGTCACACCGCAAATTTGTGTAATCCACCACCGTTTATAACCATGCAGAGAGTATCAATTTATGCGTGCTGTAAAACTCATTGGTGCAGATTCTGTAAATCAAGCTCAATACCTTGCTAGTCCCATTTTCTCTAATGCCTATAACACATAGGAATAGCTTTGTTGATGAAATATTTACCGAAGCAAAATATGTGATGAAAGCTATTTTTGGAGTCATCTAAACATTATTTTTTTGTCCTGTCAACCAAGAAGACACGTTAAGAATTGAAATTTGGTTAGAATTGAGCGATGACAGAATGAAAGTATTCGCGAATTGAAGCTTGACATATTCTTGCATTTTTGAGCTAACAGGTTTACATACCAGTCAATTCAGATTGTGCAGTTCCCTCTATATTAGCTATAATTAAGAGTTTTGTCTGAATTCATGGAATTGATTTTTGTGGTATCTTCTGGTGGTGAAGTACAATCAAAAAAAATTCATGTCAGAATATGGTAATATGATAGAAGCAAGTAATATGAATCACATCCATTTCTCAGAGAGGCGCATCTGCCATTGATCCGATGTTCTTTGTTTCCAGATAATATATCACTAACCTAGGACTCATACTGCACCTGAGATCGCAATGCTAACTCCCAACACTTCTATGACATGGTTCAGGTTAGTGAATTTGTTTGGTAGTGAATGAGTACTGTTCTACCGATCTTATATTATACCAAAGTTGTGTTTGTCCCCCAAACTGCCTTCTTTCCGAGTCGCTCCTGCTCTTCAGGTAGTTACTCGAAGGGGAGCAACTCAAAAGTCAGTCACATCAGATCAAACATGATATGTTGTCCATGGTTGGGAAAAGGGGAGAATGTATGTAAATAATGGTCAGATGAGATGCTACGCTGGCAGAATGGTGTATAGTGTCTCCAAGACCTCAACATTTCCTTAAAAAAACAATTATTTGCAGATAAAGATCATTTGATTTATAAATATAGAAAATATGACCTATTTGAAAATTTTCCGGGATGATTAATGACATATACATCACAAAAATTTTCAAAGCTCTTAAAACACAAAACCGTCTTTCTTGTATGAAATGGCATTATTTTACAGAAAACCTGTCAATTATCGATATCCAGGACATTCAGCTACTGATGGGGAGAGCTCGACACTTTTACACCCTTTCAAGCGTGCCAATTTTGACAGTGATATTGAAGCTACTGGACGCGATCAAATTTTAACAACAGCGGATAATTTTGATCAGGCTTCAGATCACTGTTATAAGAGGGGTAGACCTAGTTCTATCAGTGCTATAAGTAGAATGACCAGGCATTGCAGCAGTGTGATTCCCACAAGATTTTTACACCCGTCAGCCAAGTAGTTTTGCTTCATCTTTGACACTAGTAACAAATGAAGATTATCTTACCCAAGATCAGAATCGGTCATAACGAGCAAAACAAATTTATTTATTTTATTGCTTTTTGCTTGGACAATACTACAATTATTTCAGTTGTGAGGGTTTTTAAGAATAAGGCTTAGTAACAGGTGTAGGGCCTTGGTCAATCTATGAATTCAAAACCATTCCAGATTTCAATCTCTCTGTTCTGTCAATGAGGAAAAATCTCAATCAATGCAGTCCTCATTTTAAGACACCCTACTCATAAAGACACATAATGGACACTTAAATACTGCTTATGAGTTTGTGACTAATGACTGTATAATTAGAAAAGTCACCAAATCTTCATTACCATCTATCTTCTTGTCCGGGCATACATCCTGCTGTATTCAGAGTTTCAGTCTTTTATTGACTTATTTCCCTACTGCCCTTAGAATTCTCATTGTGAGTGGTTTGATATTGCGCCATCATTTTTGATTTTACACCATCATCCACGTATCCGAAAATGATATGAGAACAGTTACCCTAACAACAGGTAGTGTCATATCATCGATATTTTATGACACTACTACAAGTCATGGTCAATTCATGTGTCAGTTAGGGAAAAACTTATGTCTCTGTATATACTTGCATGTGCGTTGTACAAAGTTTAAAACATTGCTAATGGGATTTAAAATAATTTTCTATTTCTGACTTTGGTGCGACCTTGGACTATATTAAAGTCTTTCGACATTGGGAGGGACATTATTTATTAATTCCTCTGCTATTCAGGAAAAAAAATTCGTATCTCTCTATATTGAAAGAAATTATTAGGGTATCTCAATAAGCATGCATTTGGCCCCCAATACAAAAAGATAAACAAGCTCCTAGAGATCACAGACCCCATGCCAAATATTAAAGAGATTTGAATAGTTGACTAATAAACATGATTGACAATTCAATATTAACAATTTTAGTTGCTGAATATGATGGATCACTTCTTTAAATCATTTAATACTGTATTGTCAATCATTTTTAATGGTGGGTTTGACTGTACAAACTTCCGAAATATCGTATGGACAAGTAGTTCCTGATAACAGAAAAAGCAATACTGACATTGGAAGTATTATGTGGTCTTTCCTGGAAGATTTATTAGAAAAGCAATTTAAAATAGTTAATGTTGCAGAATTCTCCTGGATAATTAGTAGGACTATAGATGGTGTACCAGGGCTGGATGGCGGGAGAGGGAGTATTCTTAGAGTTCACTTAATGTTCTGTTTGATCTCATCGATAAAGATATAATTATTGCTCTTCTTTCACATATAGAGATCATGACCTCTTCTATAATCTAAGGAGGATGACCTACAGACAGCAGAGGTGATCTTCAGCTCCTCCGCGCTCACCTGACAATGAGTATTGATGAACAACAGGTATGTTTTGTGACTTTGTTGGTTTATTTGAGTATCAGGCTCTGCATACATGTGCATGTGAGATCTCTAATATTGCAAACTAGGGATGTATCATACCACTTTATTACAAAACTCAGCACAACCTCCAGTCTGTGGAAGGAGCACAAAAAGCCCTACTTGTCAGCAAACAGTGCATCAACTTTGAATCACCTATTCCAGCTTCCAATACGTCCCAGATTGATCGTTATCCTTTTCGAAGTGGGAGAGGGGTATCAGAAAACAAATGTAACTTCCCCTTACTAAACTTGGTAAAAGTGGTTTCAAGTTAGCAATGAAAAGTTGAACCAATCACTGCTGTGCTGGCAAACTGTGAAGTGCTGCTTACTAAGACTGACTGCAGCAGCATTTTAGTCTTTAAATAAACCAAGTTTCAAAACAATGCCAGCCAGGTGTCTGTTTGTAGGATGAAATTTTAGAACCTGCAATCATCGAACTTTCTTCCTTCAAATTGACTGGTTTCAAGTTCAATCCTGACTTTTGAAGAAAGCTGACGAGTGGCAATCAAACTTAACTCAATCTTTAGATTTATGTGTTGATACTCTAGCAGTGGTCAGCACAGATTCATACAATAATTCTACCCTCTGACGGCCAGTGTTTCTTTTTCGTGATTGTTTTGACAAACAAGTACCTGCTTTTAAAAGTTCATACTAATAACCCTCCCAACACCAATAGTTAGTGCTGCTTAGTGCACAACACAAAATTTGCGAACTGAATCACAAAATAGTAGTGGGTTATGGTAAAGCCGAATTGCATTATCTTATTATACCCATTGGTTCTGGGTGGTGTTTAGTGCTGTGGATAATATAAAGAACTTAATATACAATCTTCAAATCAAGTCATCTACCATATGACAGGACGATGTTAGTAGGTAGGCAAATCTGTGTTAAGGTTGGTAGACATGAAAAAAACGCATATCAACAACTACCAAAGTACCTTATTACAGCGTGATTTGTTCAGTACAATAATAACTGTGATATAGTCAATTAATTCTCTAACTTTTGAAAAAAGCTGGGTATCTTCCCGGTTTTCATGTGTGCTCCTTTAAAGTGGTGTTAATTCTGAGCCCCATTCTGCTACTTGCACAGTGAATTCAGCAGTGAATTCAAATGGTTGGAATTACTATCCAAGATTTGTCAGATTTTTTTGCTTGTGCAAGGTAAAAACTTATTGACCCCATTGTATGAACATAGTGCCTACATGACCCTATAATCGTATCAGGTCATGCGCTGTACCAAGGTTGTGTTACTCCATCCACATCATTATCATTCCAAAAAATGTGGACAGTGGTAGATTAATTGTAGTCTCTAAGGGAGGCTCATCCTATTGCCTCATAAGACTTACAATCAAATTATTGCAAAACCAGAATAGTAGTAGGTGTTTTTTGTTGCCATGAATGGAAATTTTCCTGAGCTGCCAGCTTCTTTAAGGATTTTCATAAACATTTTTGTTTCAAAATTCGCTTTTTTTCACAGTTAACAAATTAAACAGGACTCTGTGAAGAGATTTTTTTGCCCAATTTAAGGATCATCGTACCTTGTAATGGATTAAAGTTACTTGCCTGCCTAATGGCGTCACTTCTGTATGTCATAAGCGAAAAAAGTCAAGTTTTGCAAAATATTGCAAACATGTACCGTCACGGACTTCATTAAATTTGCCACCTTTTTGCACCAGAAAACTGTTAATGAATCGGGTCTAGCCAGTTACAGTGTATTAGCATACATGTCTTTTTTTGTTATTGATATTTCACCATCTCACTTTCTGATATTTTTTAGCAGTTCTGTCTGTCTAGGATGTCTATATTGTCTTGTGGACCACACCTTGTAACATGGATACCCGGTAGATAATGGTGTCAGTTTTTGTAGTAGTAGTGTACAACAGACAGACCATAATGAAATCTCTGCAACACATACAGCATACGCCATTATTATAATCCTTGGTAAGGGGACAAGATAGATCAAAGAGGGTTGTGTTATGATCTGGATTTCAAGATTAAAAAAAAAACAACCATCTTTGAACTTCTATGTCATGTACATGTATTTTGTATGGCGTGTTCCGACTGCAGACATTGAATCATGGTCTGTCTGTTCATACATTATTGCGATACAAAAACCTATATGATGCGATAATAATATGCAGTGCTACATGAAGTTAGAGACATACCTGAGAGGTCTCACTTCCTTATATTTCCTTGTACTGTGTTGTACTGTGTTGTTGTTTATCCCAGTGACAAACAAATAGTTATGCATTGTCAACACATTTACATGCTATTTATATCTATGAATCCAAAAATATGTTTAGAATCTAATTTCCGAGAATGTTGGCATCAAAGATGACTAATTAATTTCCTGGATTTATATGACAAACATTTTGTGACTCCGCCTCCTTCAAGCATGCCAGTCACCTCAGCTCCTAATGGTGTCTTTATCTAACACATTTGGCCATTTGCGGGATATCGCGGCATATCATGTTTTTGCCAGATATAAAATATTACTAATGAGATGTTTCCATAGCGCAGCTTTTGTTTATTGTCAAAATAAGTTTCACTAGAAATTTCACCTGTTGATACCAAGATTCATCAGCTTTCTTTAGCAGGAGTTTTACGGCCAGGTTTGAGTGTGTGCTGTGACAGGCAAGAATTAGACACCAGGGGAAAAGAGAATCGGGATACCCTGCCTGCTAAGATATCAATCGTATTTTCCTTTCTAAATAGTTGGGATTTTGACACGGCTAACTTTAAGTGACCCCCTCTGGTTATCGGTCAATAAAGAGCCCATAGACCACATTATTGCCGCTTCTTCTCTACTCACATATAAAAACAGTTTTTACAATGTTATTTATTTCTAGTGTCGTGTTGAGAAGGCCAATTTCGCACAGGAAATGTAGATGGTTTGTAACATTCATTCATAGTGAGATGAGAACAGCTTAACACATTCTTTAAAGGTGGTAAGCTATTTTTTACTTAGAATCATCTACTTGCTAGGTGTCATGCGGTCTGAACTTCTATTGCAGTGTTCTGAATGTTTTTTGTGACTCGTATAATCTCTTCAGCTTTGTAACAGGATGACATTAGGTAGGTGGTGGCATTTTAAATGACCCCGATATTCCCTGAAAATTCTCTTAAAATTCGCTTAAGTCATTGACCTCACCTGATGGCATTGACATTAGTTGGTTAAGCGCCCAAATTCATACTGACGCATTTCAATCCAAAACGCTGTCCTCGATATAACCTTATGAGGAAGAAATCACCGAGCCTGACTGCGCATAACTTCCATGGGGAACTGACATGAGTCAAAAACACTGTAAGAGCAGGTAGAAACAGAAGCTAGTTTTTTGTCCTGCCAGTTGAAAGCAAAAAAGATTTCAGTTATTGACGCAGATCTATTTCTAATCCAAAATGAAAGGGGTCACAAAGAAGGAAACAATAACACAGATCATAATTGACTCTGAACCTTTTGACATGGCTCTGCAAGATTTGATAAATGTGAAATTAATTGAGGCATTATAGAAGAAAAAGTCAGGTTAGATATAACAAAGTACCTGTTGTAACAACAGAACGGTCCAATGAAAACAAGTGGTGCTAATTATTCGGCTTTTTAACCACATCTCAGATGTTACAAGTTTCATTCCTGAGCTTAAGTTCTCATATGACCACAGATATCATTGCTGATAGATAAACAGACTGAATATTGCAGAGTGTTAAACATAATACCTCCATCGATAGCTCATTATACTGATTAGCGGATCGATTCAATCAGTTTGATTTTTTGTTGGACATGAGTCATTTCATACCATTGAAGCTCAAGTCTGTTAATCCCAGGAATTGGATGTGCCTCAACAACAGATTAAATATTGTGTGCTACTCTATGTTGAGCAATCAAATCCCATCTTATCAAAAATGAGAGATTATAATAGGAACTCTTAACATTTACCTCAAAAATAGGAAGCAAAGTATAGAAAAATATGTAAAAATTATAAACTTATAGATAAGGAAATAAAAATTACTTGTTATTTGGTTAAATGCACCCACAGTGTCACTTCAGGGTTAGTGGCCACTGACACATAGCAAAAACTGTCGATGTCATCTGCAATGAGAAGAATTTTGGCTGAGCAATTAATTTGAAATGTTAATAAACAGCATAATGAAGCAGGTGTCAGCCTGGTTTGTCAGCTAACCCCTGGGCTTCTGATGTCGAAACTGTGGTACTGGGGGAAACAAAACTTCTCCACCCCCCTCATTATATGACTAACGGTTCCTGATGCCATGCCTAATTTTTACACCAAAATTAAAGTCTATTTTACCAAAATTTGAATAAAAAACAGAATTTCTTGGCCTGATGTTACATCCTGTATTATTTCATGTTGGAGCCGCGCCTTAGAAAGGCAAATATGGCTAATGAAGCCATTCGCATTAAGAGTTGGGAAGTAACATGACGACCTTGCGGTAACTTTCTGTCCCAATATGCAGCATGATTATAATAATAAAGATGATTCAGCAATTTAATATTATATCTAGCCATGGTCTAGGTACATATGCGATTGCATGTAAGAACGCGAGTCTATCATGTGAGAATGCATGTATTTTCTTCCAGTTGCAATAAAATAGTAATTACTTATCAATAACCAATTATATTTAACCTCTTGGCAGTATATTTCGGGCACAATAATGATTTAGTTTGTTGTTTTAGACCTCATTGTATTGTAAGGAACTTGATTCACTTGGAGGTTATATATTTCGCTTGAGCTGCACAGAATTAATCCAGGACTTAAAGAAAACATTGCATTTGTTTCCGTGTTGGAAATGAGATCATTGATCCAATGAGGTCTATGGTTGGCTGATGCAAAATCGGCCATTTTTTGCAAGTCTGTGGTGGTGTGTCATTTCTGTGGTGGTGTGTCATTTCTGCCGCGGCCATTGACCCAAAATAGCAACTATGACTGACACCTACATGAAGCCATTGCACTTCTATGACAGAAGAAATATTGTCACTGTTTCCGTCATAATTATTCTAAAATAATTATTAATAAATTACCCCTGAGCTCTGATTTATGCCTCAATTTGGAGTTGTCCTCTCTCCAGTTTGGTACTTTTAACCCATGCCGCATAGGAAAAATGTGCTGAAAGAGGGTTTTCTTGAAAACCGCTTATGTTAGGATATAATTGATTTTTGATTCAGAATCCGCACCATTGAAACTGGAGAGAGGACAACTCCTAATTGAGACATAAATAAGAGCTCAGAAAACTGTCTATTCACTGTCAAAGCGCTTATACCGGTTGGTAAAACTTGGCTGGAAAATAACCTCCTTTTATCAAGATGGATGCGTTGTCTTTCTTCTCAGCTGAACAAAGTCTCACAGGCTAAGAGCATAAACACAGGATACTGGGAGAGCATTGCCAAAGGATTAACAGTGAATAGAACATACATCATTACCGCTGTCTACATAAAACGCAAGTGCTTCTCTCTCTATATATATTCTATTGTGTTGTTTGTTTATTGTGATTGTTTTTGGCAGGATATATAATCCATTAAATTATTAACTCATAATGACACACTTGATGGGAACGAGAATCTTCCCTGGAGAGTCTCCAAAATCTTGGTTTCATTATTCACACCTCATTATGGATAGTAATGCTTCTTAGTGGTCGCTCTGAAATTAATAGAGTTATAATCCAAACTTCTACTGACTATCCGCCTTGTGCCATCACCTCATACAATCCATCCTCCATATCCTGCACACAGTCGACAGAACACTGGTCGATTGTGTATCAATTCACTGCCAAATTACTTTGATAAATATTTTAATAGAAATAAACATCCATGTTTCTAGGATTTGGCTGACCGATAGCCACAACGCAAAACATCTTAGGGTTATTTTTAAACATATTTTAAAATCATTGCTTCAATTAAGCCGCACTTGGTCATTAAATTTTTGATGACGTTGGTCACATTCACCAACTTCACAGTTTTCCAATGGTGTATGGTATGGTATTTGATATACAGATCGGTTATTGACATTACCAAATAAGTGCTGCCCCCTGTTGAAAACAACGACATTTCGTCTCTTCCATTCCTCCTTTTAACGTACCCAAACTATATCAACAAGCCATCTTTACCGAAAATTACTAAAATCCATACGATAGTAATATAAGATTGTTTTATTCTTTCTAAAAGCCCTCTGGCAGACCTGTATTATGTATAAATTAGATATGTAGAAGAGAGAAGAGAGCTGTTTTAAGTCAAACCATTACTCTTTTTACTGTACCTTGCCTGATCCTATCACAGAAGATCACAGAGTAAGGATATATCCTCATTGCAATGATAGATGGTTTAAAAAAATACACATACCCTATAGGAGTTTAATTTAGCTAGAGTTTAATTTCTGGACCTGGTACTAAATTTAGCTAGTACTAAATTTCGCTAGTAGGCTTACTAGTGAAAGTTAAAAAAAATGTCCAAGATGGGATTCGAACCCAGGGCATAACCCTCCAACTGATTGCAAGGCAGACACTTTGACCACTATACCACACTACCTTGCATGCTTAGGTAAGGTGTATTCCTGTATAATTGTACATTGTTTATGAAACAATGGTGAGCGAGTTTAATTTAAGATACACTAAATTTAGCTACTTAGGCAAAAACGCGAAAAGCGAATCCTAAATCCCGCGAAAACTAAACTCCTATAGGGTACACAAAATAACTGACTTAGCATCTATCTTTCCCTGATCTTGACGCTGTACAAATATGATAGATCAGAAAGGTACTAGAATTCAAGGAGAGTTGAGATGTGGGCAGTTCCCCACATGTTACCTGTCTTCAGATGGTTTTATAACCATATTAATGACTCAAATACTGTATGCCAAATACTGTGCAATCATTAATCCAGAAATTCATCAGTGTGTCGATTTGAGTTTCTTCAGCTGATGACAATCTGACTAAGACCACACACAAACACACCAGATGACAGGACCACACACTCACACACCAGATGACAGGACCACACACAAACACAGCAGATGACAGGAGATATAAGTATTAGAAGCTTCACACTCATGTTTACATACAGTGTCTGGTGAGTCAAGCCAACAGTTATTACTTAAATTGGCAACAATTACAGAAATTGCATTAACATAGCGGATATCTGAGTGATTTATCAAAATTAGAATTAAAATTTCTCCTCTTGTAAATGTCGATTACAATGATGACGACGCAGTTTCCCTGCAGTCATGAGACAAAAATGATTTAAGTAACTGCTCTAACCGGCCTCGGCAGTTTTACGTTGTGCACTACTTCTGTGACTCTATAAAATAACAGTGCTGTCAGCATTCTTCTGGCTCTGAAAATACCTCGTCTGGAAACCAAAGTCCTAGGTGCTTCATACCTGAGGTCAAAATTCCAGGATGCGCATGTCTTGCTCCATATTGCAATATTTTTATTCTTGCACCATATTAAAGCATATCATCCTTTTGTGTGTCTAAAATAAAGATAAAAGGTCTTGGGACGCAATCGTTCGGGTCTTTGGGATGAATAATAAAGGCCAATTCATTTCATTGAGGTTTTAAGGGTTTAAAATAAATATATTGCATTTAAAATAAAGCCAGGAATGGAACTGTTGTAATGACATCAAACACAATCTTATTTTGTCAATAATCTTGAGATTAAAATATTTTTAGTTCATTTATAATGAAAAGACGGTAGCCTATATGAAACACAAGAGGATTAAATTAAGTTTTGTAGTACTTGGTTTTGTTAATTAACGCTCACTTTTTATCGCCTCTATAGTCCCTTAGGTATGTATCGGTTGTCTAGAGTATTTCATTCACAGATATACATGGCTAGGTAGCACATTGATAGGCCAACCCTTCACATATTACCTAATAACTGGTATAGATAGACCCCTTAAACCTACTAGTGTGAGAGTTAGCTAGAAAACTTGTTGCACAATTATTGAATGAAGCTCTTTTAATAGTTTAATTACGGAAAGACTGATTAACCACAAACTAAAAATAAGACATGGAAGCTCCGTAGTGCAAAAAACGCACAGGTAAGATTGATCTATACTGGATACATAACCCTTCCTCTTTATCATTGGGAAATTTTCAAATCATCATATAGGCATGTCTTTGATTTCTGTGTTCTGTATGCAAACAATACCAAATAAAAAAAAGAATGCCTGGACACATTGAATAAAGTACCTTGACGACACTGATTCCTCATCTGTGAGGTCATCGTGGCAAAACCTTCCCAAGAGGTCTAACAAACTTCCAAAGGGTGTCAATTTAACTGATTTTAGAGAATTACTAAAATCCTTGAAGGCGTTTAATTGGTTGTACTTTTGTTGCCCCGAAAGTAACAGGCACTGGCTGACTAAGTCCCGATATGAATCAGAGAGTTATTAGCTGGAGTGATGGCACCTTCCCGTACCCATAACCAATCAATTTCATGAAAAATGTTTGGTTGGTTCCAGACTTCTGCGTTGTCTAGGTAGCCACTGGGACACACCGCTGCTTGCATAGCTTCAAAAATACGGCATTGACCCCAAAATATTAGTGTAAATATTGTGCAACAAATAAATAACATTTACATAAGTGAAACAAAACAATGTAAGTTGGCTGCCGCTGTTGACATTGTGCCACCTACCATACACTGTAACCTACCATACACTGTAACCTACCATACACTGTAACCTACCATACACTGTAACCCACTGACCGCATTGAGAGAAATGGTACAAAAGTCTAAGGGAAGTCTCGTGCATGAAACTAGACAGTCTAATCCTAACCACTGATGGTATAGGAGCTAAGATTTCTATAGATTTAGTAATTCGTGGAAAAAAGGTTGTGATAGAGCAATGCTGCACTTAGACATTGACAGCGCATTTGCAATAACATTCTCAGTCATATTATCTAAACATGTATTTCCCTGGTTAGACATATTTTCACTTGATGATGGATTTTGGTAGAAATATCGCAGACATGCAAATATGTGTGTACATTTACGTGAGAAACATAGAACTTTTCTCTTAGAATAACAATGCTATTGGTAACTGCCAAAGGTCACATCCAAGACTGTCTGGTCTTCAACACTGATGAGTTAATAGCTTCAAAATATATGAAGGTTTTAAGGCACAGTTTTTCAGGATATAGTATGTGGGTTTTTTTTATCAATTGAATTTCACAACTACTAGAATTTGCTTTTTTTATTACATGAGTTTTAAAATTTGGCCCTTTCATTTCTTTACCAATAACTTATGCATGCTACCAAGTAAATAATATGGCACCTAGTGTCCTATTGACATCAAAATCAGTTTAATATTCACAAATTTACCATTATTGCAACATCATCAGTTGAGGAAACTGTCATTTTTTATTTATTGGTTGATGGTCATGTCATACAATACATAAGGTCCCTGTTTTCTTGTTGATCATTACCCCATCTCACCTCATGAGATCATCAAAAAAAACTCAAAATTCAGCTATGTATGTTATGTCCAGTCAAAATGGCACAACATCTTTTTTTATTTTACGTAATACAATGGTGTATACGGATTAACAGAAGGCAAACAATACCTTCAACCCAAAAGCTGATGCTATCAAAAGTTCAGTAAGTCAAGGAAGCAATGAACACGCTGAGTCACACCGAATTGCTAATCCTCCATAATAATGGCTAAAATAGACAATGCAACAATAGAAGTTACCTTTGATTAACCAATGGTTCGCGAGGAAGTGTTGATTACCTGCAAAAAATTGCCAGAAAGAAGCCGCTATACGCTGTGAATTTGCTTTGTTTGTTTTCAATGGAAACAGTCTTATTTACCCTGTACCCGATGCAAGGCTTGTACAGATGGAAGGTTCTCATATTGTGTCTGAGGAAGAAAAACATTAAAAGTCTGACACAGGTCTCCATCAACCATTATGTTATTCTTTTTACATCTCCGTCCTCAATTTCAAGATTTCGTTCCACAAGGAATAATGAAATAATAAAATGTATTCATAAAATACTATATATATATAAGATACTGATATACTGATATAAGATGAATTTTGACATCCAGGATAATAATCATACACTGGAATACTGGTTACCTAGGGGAGGGTAATGATTTCGGGATTTCTTCTGGTTCGAATCACGTAGATGCAAGTTCATCAGAAGTGTCCCCAACAATATCCTGAGGGACTGCTTGTTACTTGGTGGATAAATGCTTGTGCCTGAGCTAATTTGTTGAGATATTTTTTGATTGATTTGAATTACATTCTAAAACGAACTTGCTGTGATGATCACCAGGCCTGATAACAACCTAGAGAGGAGAAAAGATTGGTCCTGAAATGGAAGATTAAATGGTGCAGTGGCTGAGAGGAGTGCTCCTTGTACCATTATCTAGAACTTATAATGGACCATTCCTCGTTAACAAGGTATCACATCTTATTGTTTGCTTTTACATGGGAATAATTTGGTTGGTCTGCATCTATATCCATAAATGAGCAATAAACCTCTATTTTTTACCACGGGGTGATTTTACCATTGGGAGTTTACCACATGGTTTTTACCATGGGGTTATGGTAAATTTAAGAATTCAAGGTGACAATTTAAATAATTTGTGAGCAATCTAGCAGACAAATATACATTAGTCTATACATCTGAATGATAATCATACGATAATCAATAAACAAGGAAATCCAAAATGCATGCGTCAAAAAACGGGAAGTCTAAGTGAGGTTAATACCCAAAATGTCTGTCTGGCCCCAAGTATGACTGTGCTGTGCTGTGCTGTGCTGTGCTGTGCTGTGCTGTGCTGTGCTGTGCTGTGCTGTGCTGTGCTGTGCTGTGCTGTGCTGTGCTGTGCTGTGCTGTGCTGTGCTGTGCTGTGCTGTGCTGTGCTGTGCTGTGCTGTGCTGTGCTGTGCTGTGCTGTGCTGTGCTGTGCTGTGCTGTGCTGTGCTGTGCTGTTTGTTTTGCCCATAAATATAAATATTCATATGTTTATGGTATATGGTCTATATTTGAAAGCCCTGTACAAAAAACTGTTAAAATAGTGATACAATGAGTAATGCTATGATAGATTGAGTAAAGCTGAGCGCCAAATACGACTATTTATCAGCTGTCACTTCTAAGAATTATATTCTGGAAATAAATTCGATGCAATAATGTAAACCAACCATGCCAAATCACTGAGTACTGTATGTCGCTATTATCTCACCTGTATTTCTATGAACACATGAATGGTCTTATTTCTATGAACTGAGAGAGCCGTCCCAGACACTACTTGTCACGTTGATCACTGGTGGTACAACAACCAGCCTCTCTCCTTATTAGCCTACCACTGCTCTGCAGGTCTCAGTAGATTTACATCAACATCTGTTTACTTGTGAATATCCTGACTTGTTTTCTGTTTTAGGAAACATATATATGCCTGCCATGTTACCATGTATTGAGTCAGCCTAAGGAATAACTAGGGAGACCCTTAGCTATTAATGATACAAGATTGCTAATACCCTCGCCTTCTGCCTTCTCTATGCTTCGACAAGTAATTGCAGAGCTGCAAAATTCAATCTGGTCTGCATGTGCCATAGAAAGTGATACACAGCCTCTATTTGAAATCAGTTTGTTTTTACTTCTGTTTTCTTCTAAGGAAGCTGCTGGAAATATCTAGCTATGTGTGGCATTGACCCAATAAGCATTGGGATCTGAATAAAGGGACATAACATGTGTCTGTTTTTTGTAGTTTGAAGCAAAACAACCACATTCTCTCTGATATAAATGCAAAAAGAGATACACTGACATGTTACACACCCGTTACACACCCGTTACAAGAAGGAAAGTCTAAGTTATATAGTGATAATGTGGTTACCCTGGGGACCCTGTCATCTAATAAACAGGCACACCGGCTCAGCTTCCATCCGCTCAGTTCAACCTGACAGTGAGGCAGACATTAATTTTAATCCTCGTTAAATTTATAGCGCTTTGAAGGCTTATATTCTGATGACAGATTAAGCTGTTGCATAATCCAAACATTTTTTATTAGTTTTTCAGATGCCAGTGCGCTGCTAGGCCATGATTCTGTTATTGGTTTGAGACCTAGGAGACCATGATAACCTCCTGTTGTGCAGATTCCAATCATATCAGTGTCAAAACGGGAACGGGTAACAGGAACCAAAAATGCGGACAGCAGCAAATACAAGATGAACCGATGATTTTGGTCATGGTCTTATTATCTGTAAGTTTGTTAGATATGTCTACTCCTTTTCCTACTTCCTGTTGTATCCTGCTGAGAGATGTATACGCTTAGACACCACCAAAATCAGTCAGTCAGATCAATTTCTACTCAATTTACTCTATGTGAATAATCTGCCACCAGATTTTATAAAAAAAAATATAGCTTACATTTCTAGTGACAGTTGTTGTTATTTCATGAATGCATACTGCACCTATAGTCTTTTTTTTTACATAAACTGGATTGTCATCTGGCATTATCAAGCGATATAAAAACCTTGCTGAATTTCTCTGTCTTATTAGAAGAGAGCTCGTGTGAGAGAATGGGAGAGAGTGAGAGAGCGGAAAAGAAGTGATCTAAGTGTATCTGAATCTACCTCTCAAAGTAAGACAATAATTGTTAATATTACATGAACTAACTGGTATGTAGGACTATGCCTTAGAGCATTGTGTACTAGGCGAGTACTTAATCGGTAATTAGTCAAAAGTATGTGCTGTAAAAGTTTGATTGTTTTGGTGGTTGGGAATCATGGAGCAGTCAAGTAACTAAAGTATGAGGTGATTAGTGATTCATACCGCTCAAATTGGTAGGAATGGGTCGAAAAATTATTAACTTGTTACAATTTGAGGACAGTAGTAACTCAATTTTACCCAAATGCCTGTAGAGCTGTGCTGTGAGAACATCTCGTCTGTGACATCAGGTGACATGAATATACTTTCTTCTCATACTCAGCATGGTCTCAATCCTACAAACATATTGTTTGCTCTGCAGTATAACGCTATTATTAGCATAGATTGACAGGCTGTATCACTCACTCATAGTTGTCAATCTTGACCAGCTTGACCCAAAACAAGACAGATATACAACTTAATATCACCAAGTAAGGATATATATCTGTGTTAATATCCCATCATGTCCGGCCATAAGCGGCGATGTAATAAGGAAGAACATGTTTAATTATTTTGATTAGTTACTATTCGTGGATGAGATATGATATGATTTTGTACATAAGCTAGGTGATGATAAGCTATTAACATGTTCTGACATCCTCATGTACCTTATGTACCTGATACGGTACTACTCTATGGTCATCATTAATAAATGTGATGAGCTCTCAAGGCCAGCTCAATGGCTTCATCAGCTTTTTTCTTCCTTTTTCCTCTCAAAATTCTGTTTCTAAGCTAAAGCTAGTTATCCATTCAATCAGAAAGCATAATTTGATACAGTCTGGCAGTGTTCATTTATATTTGACAAAAGACGTTAACATCGAATACCAATAAATTTAAGAATGAAATTAAAATCCTGTCACGTTCCAAGTATCCTTCAAGTATTGGTTTATGATGCAGAGTCGAGATTATTTTAGAACACACATTTCTGGTTGTGATTTTGGGAATGACAGTGTAAAAACGAAGACTGTGGCGCGTGGTGTTTGTGTAGCTTGTGTTCTATAGACATTCCCCATAAATTATACCCGGACATTAATTTCCATCATCCCTTTTGTTGGAGTAAGCTGTGACTGTGACGTACATATTAGTATTGTGACATAAAACTTGTATTTACTGTAAGAGAATTAAGAAAAGAATTAACATTCTGAACAGAATGTCTGTTGTTCCTCCCTGGCCGTTATGTTCATTGTAAGCCACAAGACAACCGTCAAACACTAATATATGATGTCTATCCTGGATACTTTAACTGTCACTGCTCACTGGCCATCGATGATTGGACAGATTTAAATTCTTATCCCTTCAGCGCCAATGCCAATTTATTGTCCCAACATTACATTTAAAAGTGATGAATGAACTAGTGGTAAGCCAGTGAAGTAATTTACCAAACAATGGGTGATTTCCGTAAGTACACGTGACTCTTTTGTGTCGCATGTATTTCATTTTTTTCATGAAATTATGTTTATTGTGGCGCAATGCCTGACAGTGGGACAGACAGAGACAGAGTTTTTTTCGTTGGAGATTTACCTGCTGGATTAGCTTGTGAAGAAACAATGAAACTGTTGTCATTTCTCTTTGTCTCCATAATTACTTTGGATATTAAAATTGTTTACTTGTTATCCGCTAAACCAACAAATCACTTATAGATAGACTCCCCTCCCAGATTAAGAGCTGTGTTAATACGCATCTGATGGTTTTGAAATTGGCTCCTTTTCATAATTCATAATTTCAGCTCTGACAATCTGCAGTCAATAAAAGAAAAGCCACCTGATGGTGTGGGGATTAGAATAATACTTCTGGTGGAGGGAGATTATCTCCGATCCTTACGTAGTGAGCAAAGGCTCGCGTAGTATGGCGTCACACACAGTTCGGCTTTTTTGTTAAACGCATGCTAATTATAATCGCATTGAACACTAAAGACCATTGTTCTTACAAGGAGTTTTCTCAAACTCTCTTGTTCTTATTACAACAGTTCCTCTTTTAACTTTCCATATCCGAGGGCCCTACCTGTCTAAAGATATTTTTAGAATTCTTAAATATCCTAAAATATCATAGATTTAAGAGCCATTCGATTACATAGTGATTTATCTATATATTTCTGGCAACCAGTGCTTTCGTCAGAAGTGAGGTTCTTTTATTCTGAAATTAATCAAAACTGACGCACTTACCAAATCCATCTCTGCACCGAGTATAGAGGAGCATGTGTGAATCTCAAGGACCTTAATCTAGCGGCTTGTAGTAGGGTGGTCGTCTCTAACACCCAGCCTCGGATATCCTTGATTATAGTCTAGTGATAAGCTAACCAACTTTTGATGAATTCATACTAAACAGATTGCAATGGTATGTTTGATGAAAATAGAATAAAAAGCAGATTTTGCGGAGCATCGTCACAACGAGCTACTACTGACAGTAACATACTAAGTTATGATCCAAAGACTCTCACAGATTTCCACAGGCCTACCTTAGGTGCGGGGTAGGGAGGGAAGCTAGATTGCTAACAGAGAGAAGGGCTGGGAAGGTGTTAATATCTCTATTCATTAACATCTGCTACTCCTACTGATGAGTGCCCACCACAACACACCACCTCAATGTGTGCTGATGACAGGGAATTCATATTTCCTAGAATTTTCAGTCCATACTATAGTAATTAAAAGTCATCAAACGGGTCCAATCATAAGGGAAATGAAATTTGAGATGCTGCCTCTATTTTTAGATAGCGGTTCCTGTTTGTTACTATCTTAAGGTTTATTAACTCTCACACCTAATTGCTTCACAATATGTCCGTCCCAGCTATGACGACTTGGAAATCTTTTTGTGTAACTGCATCTAAATTCAGACCACAATCAGCAGCGCTAAGCACTGTGATCTAAATCAAAACAACATTTTTATGGGTTGGCAGCGAGCCACATGCTAATTTGACTCAGCTGTGATGATGTGAATGAAATCACTCATTACCCGGGCTACAGTATCCCCTCAACCTTTATAGTACATTGACAAATTATCGGCCGATATCAACCGGTATTGTCATGCAAGCTTTTTCATCTCTTTGTAGAGTGCATTCGACTGTCTCCCATATACTGCAGGGACAGAAAGCGGGCCCAAACCAAACTGTATATATCTGGAAATTACTGTTCCCACTTCCCATGACAGAGCATAGAAAACAGCTTTTGGCCACGGTATGATCAACTGATAACCAAGAATCATCACAATAATAACAAACATTCTGTCTCGGGGGGGGGGGGGGGTCTTTCAATTAGGCAACTCATAAGGCTAGGGTAAAACTCGACTTGACTTGCAGAACCCTAATATTTGTATATAACTTGCGCAGCCTAACGAATTGTACCCGAAAGTGGTCAAAGTTGCTCAGAGATCCAAAGTTATTCACCCTGGATTGCAAAGTACATCTGAGTAGTTGGTCATTCCAGCAAAATGTACTGAATAGCAAACTCAATTGATCTGATGTGTCCTAAAGCAGGGAGACTTAGCATTAAAACAAAGATGATCATACACCTCATCTACCTTGAGCCGTCTCAAGCCGACGATCAAATGGTGGAAATAACTAATTTCTCAGTATTATAGAGCATTATCGCTAATAAATTGATGATTACAACACTTATAGGGGAAATAATATACGATGATCTATGAGCAGGACATTGGCCAATCAGAGTGCGGCAATCACATATAATTTTTTGCCTACGTTTTCTAAATAAACAACATGGAGAAGATTGATATTGCTCATTATTCCTCATCTCGCGAAGCATATAAAAGGTAGCAGAGCAGCAATGGAGGGCATTCAAGTTCTGAGCCTCCACCCAAACAAAGCACCACTACTGCAGTGTCTTCTCTTACTTTACTACTCAGTAACACTATAACCTCACAGCTACACATCTTCTCTACTATCTCACTAAGAGCATAGAAATAATAAACATCTGGAATTTTTTACCGTTCAGTTTATCTTCTCTATACCAATCTCAATATGTCTGGTAAGTACAGCTACTACTCCTAAATCTAGTATTGATAGCCAAGCCGACCGGCTCCCACATCCTCATGGCTTTCCAATGTTTTCCTCATTTGATTGTGTCCTCAATTGTTCATTTTTTGCCCAATAATTTAACATTGTCATATTTTGATATGTCATCTCTAATATATGCCTGGATGCTTCCGCAGCCTATCACATCCATTTACCTAATTGACAGAAACACAAACACGTTTAAACTTTTTGGCTAGTCACGCGCTCACTCCAACTGGCCATCAAGAGCAAGGTTGGAAGTTATGTTTCCCCGCTAGATAAAATTTTCACCTAAAACAATGTTCCTTATTTTCTGTTTTCTGATTACAGGATCCGATGGATTTGAGAGATCTGAATTTTTCTGTGGAGTACCAGCAATCTCTTATGATGAGGGCTTCTCTGTGTCTCAGATAGTCACTTTAACACACAGATCAAAAGAAGGAAGACTTGGAAGTCTAGTCCAACTCAATCTAGTCAACTCTAACAGTGATAATAACGGCGGGTCCTGTGGGCAGAGCGTCGACGATCGTAATATCAGAGACGATTAAATCATAGCAACACTAGCCAGTCATATCTCCAACTCAACTCTAATCAACTCAACAATTCTACCATCCAAAACACTCTCTATATATCAACTCCTCAACTCTCTAATATTGTAAGCCTTCCGTGTTATTTATCTATTTATTTTTGCCATATTTTCCATGATTTTATACTGCAGGCAAGTTTAATGCAATCACTCGCTCATACATATTAGTATGCTCTGTTTCTAGTTTTGATGCCAAATACTTAGAGCAATTTCACCGCCAATTCCTCCGTATCATTTATGTCATCAATATTATTTATACTCTATTTTTGCCTACCGTGTCAGGCCAATGTAAGCAGACATCATTATCCTCCATTTCAATTACTTATCCAGTTTTCCGTCCAGATTTCTCTCATTTCAAACTGCAGCAGTTGCGCCAAAGTTGCAAAGTTTTTAGCTTAGTGGAGGGTAGAAGACCTGTTCCATTTTTATATATCTCCAATAGACACTGTGCATAGTGGAGTATAATTTATATATATTTAATATTTATTTTGGACATTAATAATTTGTATATTATTAATCATTCATTAAATACTTATCTAGTAAATTGTGGCAGATGACAGAATAAATGTGACGTAATAACTCTATGATAGTGCCTAGATTTATTTCTACTTATCGCCTAGGCAACTTTGTCAGATCCTAAGTGTGACACATGCCCATTTTCAATCCGCTCTTTGATTGACACAGATAATTATTGCAAATATCTGGAGTTGAATTCCTGTGATGGTCTAAGAAGCTGGAGCTAATACCTGAAATTATTAGTGATTATTTGAAAATAAGGGTGTTTATTTGACTAGATTAATGTTCTAATCTGGACTTGATGTGAAAATGTCACCTGATGCCTGCTAAGGTAAACCCTCTGACATGATGTCTGCAGCAGGTGTCCCTCATTTAGGAGATTTACCTGCACGGTGCAGTAACTCGGGTGTGGAAGTTATCTATGGCCCCTTGAGGGTCTTCTTTTAATCTGACATGCCTCTTTGCTCACTGACATGCCTCTTCCCTCACTGACATGCCTCCTTGCTACCCGCCATGCCCGTTTGCTAACTGATATGCCTCCTCGCTAACTGACATGCCTCTAGGCTCTGCTATTCTCCAGTTCAGAGTTATGCATTTATTTGACAAAGGCAGAATGCAGCATTTCCAAAAAAAGTTTCCACTGTGATAAAACCATAGACAAAATACATAACAATGTGTTTGTCTATGGATAACACCCTCTGTTTGTGTCTGTGGGTTATGGCAGCGAATAACAGTTAGTAATGATAAACAATCCACAGAATTTGTAACAACTTATGCTTGGTTTGGGTCTCTATTAGAGATGTGCAAAAATATGAATATTATGTCACAAGGCCTAAATGTTTTAGATTATATAGTCCATTCCCCATTCGCCTACCCATCAGTTTTCATGGATCTCTATTTTGCCTTGAGCTTTGTTTTGTAAATGATCACAGGTGTTGCACATTTTCAGCAAGAGTACCTCTCACAGTTCTTGTTCTCTAAGACGTCCTCAGAAGGGAGATTATCAATTAGGCGGCAGAAAACAACGTAATGCGTCGTTGGCCCTTTATCTGGCAGAGATATGGTCAGGCACAGTTACAGTTCTGTGATGACAGAGATTTAATTTGTAATTTAGATGTGTCTTGCGGTTCTGCAGATTACATAAGATGTAATATTTCACCCTAAGCGTCATCTTTAGGTCTTTAAAGGACTTGGAGACAAAGAAACATTTAAAGATCTAATGTGACACTATGAAAAAAAAACTAAATAAAGAAGAAAGTGATGGTGATAAACATCACTGAGATAGGAAAGGTTACTGAGTACTATATTCCCGCTGATATACCCGTCCATCGGGCCGCATGAGTGTAGAGAGGTTACACACCCCACATTATCATCATCTGGTAGCTGCACATTGTGACTACGGCCAGAAGACACGTGTTATGCATCGTAACATTTCTTATCTTTTTGATCTAAATTGTATGATTAGTTCTAAATCTGGCTATAAATCATGTTGTTCCTCAAATCCCTAACGACATTATAAAGAAATAATGCCAAATTTTGTAACAATGATATCTTTGAATGGTTATTAGAGATAAAGACATGTCATTAGATTTAAGAGCAAATCCATCAATTATGCCACTGGTTTCATGTCATACTCTGACCACCCTACCAATTCTTGGAACAGTAGTGTATGACAGTGCCAAGACAGCTCTACAAAACCAGAAGCACTGCAACCTCTTCTTTCATTGTTTAACCAAGGGGTTCTCAGAACTGTCTTATTATCTGCAATGCCTTGATGCAAGTCATATGTGCAATGGGACATTTTATTCAATGGGGGTAAGATATAGGCCTACCATTCCGCAGAAATATGATCAAATCTGAAAATTTGATAATAATTCTAATCCAGATTATTTTGGCATGATCTACAACTATCAAAGTACACGGTATTAAAAGTTACACCTGCTTGTCTCCCTATTCCTCATACCTATCCTGCCCGTACTCAAAATATGACAAGCTCTGTAATTAATTATTACAGTTATAGTTTAGTATGAACATATATCATAATGGATTAGATACCAAAACATGGAAAAATACTGAGTATTTTTCGGACCTGTTTGGAACATTAGTATCTATAAAATTGACAGCTCATCAGTATTATATGACAATTTCTCTACCAGTTAGTAATGTACCTAACATCAATCCCCGGTTCCCTCTGCCTAAGTTCATTAGACTTCAGGGTTTAATCTTCTTCAATTGATTACATTTTGATTTGGAAATGCATAGCTTCCTGTGTCTATACTGACGAGTTTAATAACAATGAGTTGAGTCACCTATGGCCGGACACCTCTGCTACGATGCAGGGAAATCACTACCATCAATAGGACATTTGTCACTAGACAGCTATTATTTATTACAGACTTTGTATTGAGATTATTACCTCTTTGTACTTGCACAGTAATCCGCTCATTGGATAATCTTCAACAATGAACAATTCAACCTCAACAAATTAATAACAGTAACGGGATGTATAATCGTTTTAGATGTCATCTAATCATTTATCTAAGAGTGATTTTATCAATGAAGTCCAGTCCCCACCCATTTTGGACGACATCCTTGCACTGCCTGATGAGCGACCATGCGTAATATGAGGAGTTACCGATATATTAGGAGCACCTAGAGGGTTTGTATTTCTGCACCGTTACCGGCTGTCATAAGAATGAAAAATGGCAGGGCCTGACTCATCTTATATTATTTTGTGGTTTGAAATTTGGTATTTAAAAAATAATCAGCAATTCTGTGAAATCTGCAAGTTGCCAAGTCTGCCACCCTCGTCAAATATTAAAATCCCTGGCATAAGTTGCTATTGTTGGTCTTTTTTAATAATGATTTACGTTTGTGAAGGTAGGAAGTGATCGTTTTACTAATTGTGCGTGTAAATCTTGGAGAGAAGCTGATTGATGAACAAGGTGCCTTTCTCTGAGTCAGTATGAATGCGGTGAAGTTTTTAATAATTGGGCGTGTAATTTAATGTCAACACTGTAAAACACCTCACAAATTCATGAGGCGAAGAGCCTATTATGACATCAATAATTTTAATTCAGACTCTTTTCTCGTAACACCCTGTTTTCCACCCGGTTTACCACCCGCTATGTTTCCATATTGGGTAGCATAGCTGTAGATTAATGTGTTGTGAAGCCACCCCAGGTGAATGACTGACTCCCACGCGTAGGGATAACCCACAGCTAACAATAGCTGTGCTGGGATCATCAAGTAGTGTGCGTGGTTAGGATGGCTAGTTAACAGAATTTTGTATATTATTAATATTGAAGGTGAGGGCGGAGGAGGGCGTTGATCTGACAATCATTTTGGCAGCGATCGGCATTGTGTTAATTCCTAGTAAAATATACAAAAAAAGCAAATGGCCTGTGGAAAAGCACAGCACCGTGGTAATACTACAAACGACAGATTGTGTAATGCTATCCAAATAGCAAATATTTAGACTGTGACCCATTTAGTGGTGTGTCCGGTTTGGTGGTCCTCCGCTGCTAGACTAAACAGGCAGACAGTCAAAGGTAAATATCTATCAGATAAACGTTTGGTCATATTAGATAGGGAAACCTTTTTAAGATCAGATGCTTTATTTCAAAGCAGCAAAGTTAGAAGATTTGGTGGTAAAGGGGAATAGTTTATTCCTACTTGGTCTATCCCAAATTAACAAGCATGTATGCTGGCAGACAGGACAACGTGCACAAACTCATGATCAGTTACTGTCCATTTGACTTTGTTTTCTCACACACCGTCTGCTCTGTTTAGTATTATGTCATGTCTGCATCCTCATTACAATCTCTCTGAGATATGTACATACCTATAAACAGACATAGTCCATGTTTCTATAATCTACCCTGAGAATCAGTGCATGGCCATTAGCGTGTTATTTCACTAAACTCCAAAGTCTCATCACATTCTCATCTACCAGACTAGACAACCCAAACTGATCAATCTCTGTTTGTTTACTGAGTAACTGCAGCCTAAACATACCGATATACCCACCAGCCTAAACACACCGATATACACACCGATATACCCACCGATATACACACCGATATACCCACCAGCCTAAACACACCGATATACCCACCGATATACCCACCGATATACCCACCAGCCTAAACACACCGATATACCCACCGATATACCCACCAGCCTAAACACACCGATATACCCACCAGGCAATTACTCCCAATATGTCGTCCAAAATAAGGAGACCAAAATCTCTTCCAGTACTCAAATTCACAACTGCTGCCAGATACGATGGCACAAATAGCCGGTCACTCGGTGCTACATGGCACAAATAGCCGGTCGGTCACTCGGTGCTGCTACATTTGCGTATTATCTCTACTCAAGGTATTTTTGCATGCTATCATGTTGCGCAGTCATATTAGCTGGAGTACATGACTGGCAGATAGACATGGGACCCAATCTATCCTGAATATCCGGGCTATCCTGACAGCGGTATACATATGGAAATAGGTATTGTGTGTATCCAGGGACCAGACAACATTGTGCATATTATAAAAGCTGGAAAGACTTGCACTGGCCAGCACTCTTGCATTAGTTTTGACTACGTTTGTGGCTCACATGATATTGATATTGTAATGGTACATGGTTTTATAATAAACCATAAAAACACAGCTTTATATGAATTTGGAGATTCTGCAACAATTCGTAGAAACAGAATGTCGATTGTCAAGGCCGTAATGACACTTATTATATTCTCGTTTGTCACTCTACCTGCAGCAGTACGCAAATTCCTCAGTTTCTCCAGACACTATTGTCAATAGTTGCCGTGAACTTTGTGACAAAAGGTCTGTATGGTATGCCTATGAAAAACAATATGAGCATTTATAATGCTGACATGTCAGTTTTGTTTTAATGAATTATCTCCCTTTATTTTGTCAGCAAATAGAAAGCAATGCACAGCATAAGACACGTAATGTTTTCATTAGCTGGTGTGTGGTTGGGTTAAGTCTCACCTTCAGGATACGTTACTCTCCATCTGAAGACTGTGCCCCTTTTACCCTTACAGAATCATGTGGTGGGAAATGAAAAAACTGAACTTAAATGCTCCAGTTTCTATATCCAGTTCCAATGCTGAATATTTTTGATACACCTTTGACACTGGATATGTATTTTGTTACGATCTCTTCACCAAGACTAAAACTGTCGCCGACCAATCGACCATGCCTCGGATCTTATATAGTCGTCAAATTGCTGTTATGGAGAGATCAGGGGCAATACTGTTATAAAAAGATCAGGGATGATGCTATATAATTGAACATGTGGGGGTGAAGCATGGAGGATGGGTGAAGGTTAGCAGAGATGAGATGGATGAAAAGGAAGGGAGTTAGCTTCTCTCTCTCCTGACCAGGATCTTGAATTTATAATTTTCACCGATTATTCACCATTATTAGATTTTTTGCTATGATTGGGGACATTTATTTAGATAATATTTGTGGCCGGCTTAATGAAACACCCTCACGGTAAAGTCAGGCATCACTATTAATTTCGATTAAATTTTGATCACTTTTTAAATATGGAAAATCTAACCTGATAGGTGCTTATGAAAATTATAAATTAATTTAAGTTAGTATTAATTTGACTGCCTCCGCCCTTAGATTAGCGATGTGGGGGGACACGGTATTTACTCATTAACATGAGAATTATGAGAGATTAACTCCTCATTATGTTCTGGCTTCTGGGTGTCAAGCTGCTTCAATGACCACAGAATGTTTGGTTTCGGCGGCAATATACCGGTACCTTACACTCATCGAGCTTCCTTTCAGGTGGCAGTTAAATATTCCAAGTTTATCTGAACATAGACCATAACCATTACCTGAACATAGACCATATCTCATAACAGCGTTCTATTAATAAGCTGACATGATTTTGATTTGTAGATCACTAGAGTGATTAGCGCGTCTGGTGTCTGCTTTGTTTGGTTGATCTGCACTGGGACCCGGCTCTAAGCTGCGTCTTCCTTCTTGGCATACTATAAGGGATGCAGTGTGACATACTCTATAAGGGATGCTGTGTGACATACTCTCTGATATATTTGACGATCTTGTGTAGATCACATGTAAAGGAATGTTTTGGCGTCATCAAGGTTTCTGACAAATTAGGAGTGACAGGGCACCTGTCCTCAATCCTCCAAGTCAATCGTATAATCCTGTCCATTTAGTCAGCTCTGCCTAGCTAATAAATGCTCCAAATAGGAAGCATTGATTGCCTGCCAAATGTGTCAGATTAACAGGAAATACGTGTATCGATATGCTCTGCTAAAAATAAACCATATATTTGCGGATGTAATAATAATATTCAGGAGCTCAGATGAGGCTGGTAATTATGACAGGTGTTAGATTATTGTCGTGTCGGATGACTATATTGGAGATTTCGCAAAGCTTTCTTCTGGAGGGCAAAGTTCTCCCCAAGGAACAAATTTCTCTTTCAACTTGCTTTTAAAAGAAAAATATGTCAGATTTCCAAGACACCATCTAGCTTAATTTCAACACGATGAGGTGGACGACCATATCATCAGTGGTTGGGGCCTTTTCTCTGAGAGAATAAAGCTTGCACAAACTGCAAAAGTCCTGTGCATGTCATGCATAGTTAAAGGTAATTTCTATAATTGATCCTATCCCTCTGAAGCTTACATGTAGCTCATTTCTGAAATGTTGAATAAAACTTTCCAAAACATTTACAACACTGCTTCATGAAACAGCCGCGTGTTGCTTTATCAGTTGTATCTTATCTTCTCCTTGATATCCCAGACAGCCAATAAGCTCATTTTTAATATGACGTATATGCGTTTGTAACGGGAAGAAGTTTTGATTACTTTGTGATGAGGACTATGTAGGATGGAACCCTTGTAGTCTTGCTTAGTCATTGAAAGTTCTAACATAATATTATTTATATTTACTATGGGTATCAGTTTGGTAGTGCCATAGACAAATGATAATAATTTATTATTTTTTAGTTAAGGAATGACACTTATTTATGATATTCCAACAGTGTCAGATGTAAGGATGACGTCTAGTCACATTATTAATACAAAGTTTTGGTGTGCCATGTCACATATCCTTGACCCATGATGATGTTTATAGTGTATCATGCAGTTTGATTGGCTACCAGGCTGGTTTTTTCCAGGTCAACTTTTAATGTAATACACTCAAAATTATAAATATGAAAATTATAACCATGTCATTCAAGCCTGCATAGGTTTCTCTTTGACATGGAAATAAACTGTGTCCATACAACGACCTTGATCGATACAACGACCTTGTTATATTACCCGATCAAGAGGTCTAACTGTGCTGGCACCAAGACAAAGTCAGGATAATATCATCTTCAATATTGCCCCAAAGTTACAGCGCTACCTAGCATGTCTCTTATCAATATGCTTTGCTGATTTGGACACAAGGGATGAGGCGCGTCAGACGGACTACACCTGTAACCATACTAGTGTATTAATGTCAAGTCTGTAAATCTCTAAACCGCAGAAAAATAATTTCCGACTTGTATAAATTTGCAATATGCGGTTTTTGGCGCAAAAAAAAATTTAGTTTATTTTATCAAATATTTGATGATTCAATCATAATTGCTAATTAACAAAATTATTTGCACAGCCAAAGGTTAGATTTATGGCTGAGACCGATGCATAATCTCGTTTCCGAAAAAAATTGGCAGAGGTTAAGGTGAAATTCCTGAGCAAACTGCTGTTTTCTCCAGTGCCTGCTCCCTTTTACTCCTTTCCCTGTAATGACACTGATGGGTTTAAGACTGCAGTGGAATAACTAATTAGGGATTTGCTGTCAACCTGGTGTAAAGCTGTGATAAAAATGATTACTGTCAACCATAAACTACCTCTAATTAGAAGAAAATGTGGGATAATGTGCTTATCTTGTTCTAAAAATAAATTAATATGAAAATTTAGACTCTTACATCCCTAAATATATTCGAAGGACGATAAATAACAAGCCGCAGAGTGTTGTGACCATTACTTAATCATAAGCTTCCTAAATATTTCCTGTCTGACAGTAAAACTTAATCCTTAACCTAATAACTTCTGAATTTTCCACCAGCCTGTCCGGTAAATGTTGGAATGACGACCCGATAGTTGGACAAGCAGTTTGTGATACTGCATGTTCCTTATGTTCCTAATACCACCTCTGGCTATCAATAACCCAAGTGGGATTGAAATGGTTCCCTTACATTCCTGTTAAACTGGTCCTATCTGACAGTCCATGCAAAAAATAAATGCTGTATACTTTCGATCCTGGTTTTTTTCTGAGCTTCAGAGAGATTGAAAACTCCAATGTAGCATCTACGTTACCTCCATGCGTTGTTATCAAAAGCCGTGCTTAGTGTTTTGTGGTGTGCGCTCCGTGATGTGTGTATATATATACCCAGTCTCCTCGCTGATGATCAAATTATAAGTCTGGTTATTCCACTACGCATAAGATATAATAATGCTCATATCTATTCTTGCTTCTTCGACTTCTGCTGTATGTTGTGATGTCCATGAAGGGATTTGTTGTCCGTATAGGGATGTGATGTCTGTGTAGAGATGCGCTGTTCATGTAAGAATGTGTTGCCTTTATGCAACAACTTCAGCCCCGTACCACCACTTCAGCTTGGTAAACCACTATGAGCAACCAGCCCAACAACATGTAATTTTAAATGCTTGTCAGCCAATTTGATGTGTCAAATAAGCAAAAAATTGTAATTTTTTTCGTTTCGCTTTTAACAGTCTATTGACATTTTGTTCCTATGGAGAACCTGGAGTCATTTGATAAGTCGGTGGTTTTATGATACCACGATAGTACCCAAGTATTGGGCACATCAATCTCATTGTATTGTGAATCTAATTTTGTATAACAAAATTTTTAAATTCCTAGTCAACTATCAAATTTCATCACTTGCTTGAATCATCAGGAAAACTGTATGACGAGAAGGAAATGAACTCTGCTTTCGTCAGTCAGTGGTGCCAGGTCGCCAGCTGATCCGGCTTACCAACAGGTATTTTCACCCCACTCGGATAAAAGACATTAATTGAAATGTTTTACGTGAGGATTGAAAATAAATCATACCTTATCTTATCTAACATCTTTACAAGGCGTAAATTTCCCAAACCCCCAGCAGTTTGTTGAGATTTTCCGGCATTTTATTTGAATGTTATCTGAAAATTTGTAGTAACAACGTGGCTGTTAGGGGTGGTGTTCTGAGGGTGGTGTGGGTTTGAGGGAACTCGGTACATCTTGGTGGTAACTCTGAAGGTGGGATGTGGTATTTCTTGTTATCTATAACGCATTGAGTTATTAATTGTTTGAAATTTTGCGGTGCTGTGAGATCAATGAAGATGCCATGCCAGACAAAATTGCCTGACTCACGTTCGTATCAAGAGAACACTCGTAAATACTTAAATATTTACTAAACTGAGCAAGCCAGTGAAAAATTAATTATTTTAGGAAATTTCAGATTTTTTCAGCCAAAAATCGGAAATGTTGATAACATGAGCTGAACACACAAAATCTGATCTTTTTATGATGTCGGGAAGGCATTACCATTGGTTGTCGAAGACTCAAAAGTAGAGATGTCTTTAGGATTTGTTTTTGGTTTAGTTTGATGTATTTTTCATAATAAGTTAACAAAGAATTGACAGTTAGAAATCAGTGAGACGACTAGGCTTGATGTGCGTAGTAGCATCTGAGATGCTATTCGAGGCGCAGAGCCCAAAAATAAGCTGGCTCTGTAGGCAGTCAAAATATGGGAAGAAGAACAAAAATCCACCTACTGCCACTGCCATGTTTAACAGGAAGCCTATCTATACTTGGTGGCAGGTTTTGACTACACCTGTGTCACATTGACCTGCAAAATACAATATAACATTTAATTTCTGTTTCATGTTAGTCAGTGATGCTAAATTTAGTTTCTCTTTTAATTACACATCATTTATATAATCCCTACACTACTCACCTGACAAGGTGAGATGGTTAGATAACGTATGTGAGGTGGTGCAATCAAGATTGTGTAATAGGCTACCGTTGGCCATTTACTGCCAGGCGATTGGTGCCGCAGGGCTTGTGGGTTCAAGTCCCATGAGGGAGCATCCATGATTGATTGTACCATTACCCACAATACCCACAATGCTTTGGAATTAAAGAATATCTCCTAAATCTTACAAGTCATACATATACATACATATACAGCCATATCATATTATAAACTTATTAATTATTGTCTGGCCTTCTATTCTAAATAGAATTTCGGAATTTACTAGGAAATAAGCAGAGTTTTACTACAGCTTTATGGGATCAGAGACTTTGGGAAAGCAATTAATTCGACATGACAGTTTAAAATCTCTCCGGTTTTGGTGACATCTCATAATTTCATTTCACTCACACATTGTAAATAGTCAGTACTGCTCTGGTATGGTTCTGTATATATTCTATATATTGACCATTTATTAAAACCAAATCAAAAAATGAGTGGAAAGCAGCTCTCAGCTCTTTCTTAAGATGAGTAGATGAAACTTTCGAAGCAGGGTTTAGCAGCATCACTTATTCACTTATTTACTCATGGGAAAACTTTGATTTGACCTTAAACTTACACTTAAATTATCAGACAAATGGACGACAAATTACTCAGTTTGTTACCAGAAGATCTCTGAGTCACTGAGGAGCTGATTGTTTGCTGTATAATTTAGGTTTGTGTACCGACGGCTAGGCTAGGGCTAGGGCTTTGCTTACATATTTAGCTGCTAGTAAAGGTGTTGATTGATTGATGAGTTACCAGGGTACTACAGAGTAATAGGGTAATAAGCACTAAGTTATTTTATGTAATTGAGTAGAATAATATCTTTTCCACCACAAATAATATTTTAAGAAATTCCTGAAACGATAGGTACCTGGTGGCTGCTCTGGATATTTGATGAGCACCAAATTTATGATATTATTTTATTATAATCGTGTTTTATTATTTTAATAGCTCACCGCTGATGGTTAAAATGGAAACTTTGCAGACAATTTATCACTGGAAACCATGAGGTAAATTACTTTGTGTTTGTTTGTACCAGTCTCTATTAGAATGTATGTTGAGAGTTGGGCAGGGCGAGCGGGGACTACCTTGTGCAAGGTAGCTATTGTGCGGTTGTTTCTTTCGATGCCGAAAGACGCATGTATTTGAATGGGGCACGAGCACAATTATAACTGGGAATGAATCATCATATATTTGGTCCGTCTTGAGATTTCACCTAATCCCCAAATCAGTAGGGACTCCTAGATCAAGATAAAGCTGGTACCAATCTCGACCAGCTTGAATCATCCCAAAATCCGGCGATGAAAAAGAGGAACTTACAACACATTTTATTATTATCCACTTTTTATTTGGCAGACAGTTATTCAATAAATCAGCTATGTTTAGATGTACGTGACCCTGAGGGTATCATGAAGGGGTGTCAAGGCATAATATACCATAACTCAGTACCTAGTATCTGATACTATCGTAAGCAGATTCATATAATCAAGAAGTTGTCGTCTCACAGATAACGAGAGACAACTCCTTCTGGTGACAACTGCTCGTGAGGCCGTAATCAAGATGGTCGGAAATAATTTACATGCCAGTCAGTCAGACATAAGACATTTGCTAAGTAATTTCAAATGTTGGGTAGGTTTATTACTTGGTAGTAACACTGGGTCATACTAATCAATTGTTTCAGTAGCAGATATTCCAGGGACTCCGATTACATGTAACAAAGATCATGAGACTGCTTTGTGTTACTTCGATCCAGAGCACGGGCATGAGGTCTGGTGTAGTGTGTAGTCCTTTGTGAAAATTAGTCCGGATTTCATTCCAGGAAAAAGCCATCTAGATATTTTTGATGATGTCGCATACCACAAGTTCAAGCCAAGCTGTGAGTATAGCACGTTATATTATCACTGAAACCGTAGTAAGCTATTTGGTGATTATCTGACATATTCAACCACTTATTTACCCATTATGACTTTACCATTTGTTCAGATGACTCAGACTCTTAAGACCAATCAAGGATGCAAGAAATTCTCTGCATTGCTCCTTATATAAATACTTATTGCAATGTTACCTAAAGTTTAAAGTATATCCTCCCTATAGCATCCTCCACAGTAAAAAGCCGGAAAATTTAATTCAATGAACATTTTTGGTAGCATTTTAAAAGTTATAGAGTTAGAACTGGGGCTTGGCAGATAACCAGCCTGCTTCAGATCAGGATATCATCACGCCTCCATGTCTGTCGCCTAACCTGTCATGTAACTGTCGGTTTGTGTGTAAGTAACAGTTAAGCTCTTATTGCTACAAACATTATTTTGATGGCTATTGGAATTGATTTTATCGTGTCATTCTGTTTGGTCAGAGATTTCGCAAAAAATATGCAGGATATAATTTAATATCATGTTGCGTCCCACAATGCAATTAACTGATCAATGTTATTTATCTGAGGATTAATATCAACTTTAGAGACAAGATTTCCTTTTGTTTCAGATACATTTATAATCCAACACAAGAGATCTACAAACATTAATCATCATTAGACCAGTCTAATAATCAGGAAATTTTAAACGCCCTGGTTTAATCATGACTCACACTCATACGCATGCTAACCTAATACCTCAACTCGTAATTGAGCAGGAAATTTCAAAATTTATAGCTGAGTTTACTCTGCTAATGTCCTACATAACAGTCACGCCAATCCAAAATTGTCATATGTTGACAAATTGCAATTTTAGTCCATAATCCACACATAGTTTGCTAATACCCCTCTAAGATGTGTTGGATTATTTCTGACCGCATTGTGTGGGAGTAGATAGTTAGCAGCTTGTAATGGTCACATCAGGTGTCCAAAAATATCCCCTACCCACTTAAGTTATATCTAGAATAAAAAGCTTATATCACTGCCTACCAATCATAAACGGAGATTTATTTTATGAATGGCAATAACAGTCATCACTAATGACATCTAATTTAAATAGTAAATGGTAAAATCATTTCTCTCCGTACCCACCCACTCTTATCTAAGAGGGACGAACAACAACCTGTCCAAGTTCGATTCGATTAGGGACCATTTGTCCGGCTTTGACCAAGTGCTGACAACTCAACAAAGACTTCATAAGATGCTGTACTCAGGCTAGGAAGGGAGTATGAGTTGAGGTACTACTCCATTCAGAATCAACTCTCAGTGCGAGTCCAGCCAACATCAATATAAGTGTTATGGTAGATTTTTACTCAAACATATATTGAATAGTGTAATACCTAATGGCGTACATTAATAGGTTGAGCTTTAGAAAATTGTAATAGAAATCTTAGTCGGGTCTGACCGTACACTGGTATTGACCGGACAATGAGTGTGATTATCAGTAGGCCACTCAATGTGGCTTCAAATGACTAGCCGAGGACAATAAGTAAGAGGATTTCAGTGTTTAATATGGAATGGCATCGAGTCGTCTCATCTGTCTAGTGTCACGCCTTGCAGTGGACACAGAACTTCATCTGTCATCGACAGGCAGCCCAGCTCAGCCCCAAAATGAAGATGGGATAAACTTATCAGCTTTTGAGACTCGTACTAGTTATCAGACTCCCAACTATGACATCACAGTCATCACAGTTAGAATACATAGATGATAATGACCAATAATCACTGAAAATTTGAATAACTGTAATAACCAGACACCCAAACTGTCCCGAACTCCTTTGAATAACTGTCTTATATAGTGGAGTTGTGGTCCTTAATCAGTATGGATAGGCAACTTCTAAAAATATATCTGTTGTGGTTTCGACAGAGCAAATCAGTTTCAGGTTTGTGGTTCCGCTTGCGTTGATGATGATGATGATATAAACTTTATTGAAAATAATTCAAAACATGCATTGTGAAGACAATACACATCATATAAGAACGTGTCAGAAAAAAATGGAAGACAAATTAAAAATACCATCAGTTCTAAAATGAGGTACTTGATATGCATAATTATACACCATATTTACAAAATATAGTCTTTGATAATGCTTTGGTGCGCCATTTTTTCACAAGGACATCATGAGTTTGCGTTTGCCTGCGAAGCTTTAATAGATTCTTTTCTAAGCTATTTGTTCCAGGATAACATCTAATTGTGTCATCTTACTTTCTGTTGAAGCAGAGCCAACCGAAATGACGGCAGTCTCACCTGCTTACATCCTAGAGTGATTACCCTTGGTAATGTAGTACGGGCCAATCCTCTATATAAGTAATACCATTATATCTTCCACTGCTGAGGTTGTATAGAGACTGAGGAGATTGGTCTGCAACTCTGCTATAAAATGATAATATATTATCATCCACTACTGAGGTGATGTAATATAGAGATTAGAGATCCAAATCTGCTATCTTCTTGAGGTGGTATTGAGGAAGTCTCACGACAAAAACCACAGAGAGTATATGAGACCAAGGAGTGAGAGACAGCTCCTTGATGTGATCAGGGGAAAAACTGCTTGAAAATGACTGTGTCATAGCCATAGAGTTATCTATGGTCACAGCAAGAGTTTGTCATTATGGTGTAAAAAGTTTAGTTTAATTATTAGAGTTGTCCCCTTTTGCTCTGAGAGAGGACAACTTACTTCATCTCACACCAACAATTTATTTAAAACTATTTTATTACATTTTTTTTTATTGCAGCGTAACAATTTATCTTAATTGAAAATTTAAAGAAAAAGAATACATGAGTTGGGTTTCATGAATATTTATGTAAAAAATCCACGTCTGGATGATGTGTTGTGTAGTTGGACTTGTTGTCACAATCAGCTGTTTCCGGTGTTCAGTAAACAAAAAAGAAATTGGATAGTGAAGTCAATTCATTTGCAGACTTCAATCAAATACAAGCAGAAGGTGAGAATAAAACATAGAGGACAGATCAAACATAGCTGATAAATAAGGTAATTTCTACTAAATTTGTGGGGCTGTTTGGCATGGGTGTGAGGACAAGGGACAGGCTGGCCTGTCTTGACAAAGTAGTTCCTAGCATGTCAAGACAGACTAGTCTAGTGATGGACAAGATCAACTTTCTAAAATGGAGGGATGATGTATGTAAGTGCATTCACCACTTTGCTGTTACATGACTCACTAAAAGTTTAACCTGAAATCCTGCCAGTGTCTAATTTTTGCTGCTGACAATCATGCATGACGCTATATGACATCAGGGAGCTGATCTGATGCTTTGATAGGCTCACTATCAATGTTGTAGTTCTCTCAAATAGGCAATCATGGCAAGTGCTTAGTGTTAAATATTCTTACCTGTAAAATTATTTACAGATATAACCGCAGAAATGGATTCAGTAATGACAGCAATGGAGCCTCTCAGAATATTCACAAAAGATTCTGTACGACTCGTCAACAGGTGCTCAAAGCCAGACAGAAAAGGTAGTTAGAATGCTCTACTTTCCTATTTTATTCTCAGTGATACATGTTACACTGATATATATTTCACCTCATGCAATGCTTCTATGCTGTTCGTATATATCTCTGACCATCATCACATGAAATTGAGCCACATTACGACGACTCTACCACCAGCTATCTAATTAATTAATTTTTAATTTTTAAATTTTAATCTTTTCGTTACAGAATTTAACAAGATTGCTGTAGCTACAGCCATCGGCTTTGCTTTGATGGGATTCATTGGCTTCTTTGTCAAATTGATACACATTCCTATCAACAACATAATTGTGTAAGTATGAACTGGGGGCGCACAAGGATGTTGGGACAACTCCCTGCAATATTCTAATGTTCTGTCCGATAATATAGGTTTCATCGTCATGCAACCCCTAGACTTAATTGACTGGTTCAAGATTCATTTTATTAACTAATGTGCTGAACTGATCAAAATAAATCATGACCATCCCAACAACCTCCGCCGCACAGCTCTCACAAGTCGTTAGACTCCTACTGATAACAGGAAGGGTGGTATCCCACCCACCCACCCTGCTGATAACTGTGTGACATGTTCTATTTCCTAGTTGTCTTCTCAATGAGAACATTGATGACAATGATCTAACCTGGGCTAAATATGCATAGACTGATGGTAATAAATTGTGGCCAGTAAAAAGATTAATGTGATCCCTGAGCAACAAGGCTTAGCCTTTACTCATGGTAGGCATTTGTCGCGGTAACAGGTTGTGTGGATGGTGGAACCAGATAGACTGCTCAGAATGCTTATGGTGCTTCATGATAATTATCGTTGTCTTTTGTCTTTTTCAGGGGATGAACATCTAGACAATCTTTGTACAGAGTCGTAAGAATATAATGTACAGATAGACAGTTATGAGTTATTATTTATACCTGATGCTGACACTTTAGTAGATAAACCTCCCACTCATTGGTGCTAGAGATTGATGCACTTCGCTTACTTATCATTCTCATTTATTTTTTTATCTGCTGATGTGCTATATATTGATGATTTTATCAGTGAATATTAATATGTATATCCGTATTTATTTGGAAGAAAATAGCATCAGGTTATAATAAAATATTATCTCGTATGTAAACAGTTTTTTGTAAGACAAAATAATCATGTTAGGGTGTTGATAACATTATGCTGAAGAAGTTGGAAAATTAAGAGGTACAAAAGAGGGAAAGGAATAGAGAAAACTTTTACACATATTATATTATCTAGGATCCAGGGGTTAAGATGTAATAAACAAAAACAAATTCTGTTGTATAGTTATATCAAAGATATGGCCAATACAAAGATCTAGATGTTAGGCAAAATGTTATATCCATTATTAATGAAATGTGAATAAAAACAAGGCAATTTATACATGCATTTCACCTCATTTGATTGGTCATGTCACATGGCCTGATGGCATCAAAGCACTAGGCTTAGTGTAGATGACTATGGTCAACGGATTTTTGATAGATACAGTGCTCTGATGTCCGAACAGATTTAGCTGAGATAAATGTACCTTGGATGGGAATGTCCAACAACAATTAAAGCATTTCAGTGTTTAGTGGGTACAATGATTTGTTAACTTTGTTGAATCCTTCCCAAATCTTGAGACCAAGGCTCTATAAGAGAGCATGCTGCAGAAGATGATATTTTCGGATTGTCCTCTCTCTGTTACAGATAGGACAACTTTATGCCTATTTATACTTATAATAATAACTAAACCAGGGAGTTTGGTCCCAAACACCCTGACTAAACTATTTATAATTGTGGTACATGCAAGGAAAAAAATCATCTTTGATACAACTATTACTTTACCAGAGTAGATCAATGGGGTGGGGAGAGGGTAACCATTAGAAGTTTAGCTTCTATTGTAATTTGGAGTAGTCACATACTGCATTCCTATTTTCATTCCATCACAAGTTGAAACTGCAAGCTTTTTGTCTGATAGAAACTGTGAATTAATTTACTGCTACATTATGATGACTGTTTGGGAGCAGCTGTGGCGCAATGGGTAAGGCATGGGTCTCTGTGTTCAATTCCCGGCGTGTCATGGTGGTGTCAGGAAGAGCATCAAACCTCAAATGCTCCTGTGCCCCATGAGGATCCAGTCTGTAGACCTGTAATGATACCGAGACATAAAAACCAAGCATCATCATGGTTTCTCACACGGTATCGCAGGGTATCGAGACTTTAAATGGAAGCGAGTTTTTATTATGATGACTGTCATATTATGTCTCACTTTCTATTTGTTATCAGTTTGATCTTGTAAAGTATAATAGTTTTTACATGCTGTCATTGTCTGTGTGACTGTTAAGTGACAGAACCTGTCCTTGTCCAACTCAATTTAGTCTTTCTTGACCAAAATACCAAAATAAAATTAATGATAATCTCCAATTTAAAAAATTATTTAGTGCAATTTGATTTGTACACACTATTTGGAAATGAGACTGTACAAACCATTTGAAACAGTTTAAAGTATTGTAATGGTTTTCCTAATCCCCCAATTAATTATGAAAACATATTATCAAAGTCTAGAAAGTCTGACAGGTACCAGAGCTTGACTCACCCTATTTCCCTATTTGGTTTTACGCTGACAGAATTGAAAAATTCTTTGGAATTTTTGCAAAGATTAAAATATAAAAACACCATGTGTCTGTTTTTGTTCAAAATTTCTCAGTAACGTGCGCTTAATATGGGGTCAAAGGTTCCAGTGCCATATGGTTCGAAATATAATTTTAGACATCATGATTGGAAAAGTCCAGGTGAAACCACATGATGGAGTAAAATGTAATTAATATACAAGAAAGTATTAATAATAATATTTGTTTTTGATTTTGTCACATACGATACTAAAACAATGAGTACGTTAATTATATTCACAACTAGATATCTTTGCTGTAACATCTTAGAACCTTCTTTTTGTTGTTGCTGGATAGTTACTCTAAAATTTAACTTTAATTATATGATTTCTAAGGCTGGAGGGAAAAGAGACTTGATATGGTCTGTCTTACACTTTCTAGTTGTGAAATTTTTGTAAATTTTATTTAAGTTCACTTCTGTTTTTTTTTTATTGTTTTGGCACAATTCAAAGATTATTGTCAATAAGTGTATAACAAAATTTTATAGCTCTGACACTGCCCATAGCTTGGGTTTATAGCTGTCCCTCTCATTTTCTTGTCACTTGACCCGAAACCTATAACCGGCTTATGAATATAATTGTTCCTGAAGTCATGTGAGAAATCAGGCGAGAATGGTTTGGCACTTCAGTCTTTGTCTTCAGTCTGGGTCTGTGCTTTACTTGAGGCCCCTCCTGAAAAACAATACGACATTTTCCTGGCGGATTTTACTTCATTCCCACCGTTAATCACAGATGCATCAACTTCTGTGGGTTTTGGAGGCGTCCGAGGAGACCAGTGGTTTTACGGATCCTGGCCTCAGCTTGCAGTGCCTAATATAGCAGTGCTGGAACTGTTCCCCATAGTGATTGCTCTCCTGATGCTTCAGGAGTGTGTGGCCAACTGTTCCATTCGAGTGCTCACCGAAAACATGGCCCTGGTCGCCGTTATCAACAAGCTATACAGTAAGGAACCTGCTCTACGTAGGATGCTTCGTCACATTGCAAAGCTCTGCCTGAACAGGAATATTCACATCTCCGCATTCCATGTGAAAGGTGTGGATAATATCGGTCCAGACCTTCTATCAAGAGGCAAAATAGAGAAATTTCGGCTTACATTTCCTGCTATGAGATCAGATCCAATAGTCATCCCCCACCATCTCGACCCAATCAACTCGGGTTTCATTACATGAATCTAACAAACAGTTATCGCAATGACGTATTAGTCGTCCCTTGTCAGCAGGGCATTTCTTCACATGTGGCGAGGGTTAAATTAGTTTCTTCTTGACCTTATAAATTAGGTATCGGTACATTTAATGATACATTCAATTCTTTCCTCTTCTTTTTGTAGAACTTGAAGAAGAAGTGGACAGACTGATCGGTGCGTCAGTATGCATGGCGTCTGTATGCATGGTGCCTGTAAAGATTTATGAAAAATATTTTAACAAATTCAAAAAGTTCTGTGATGGCATGGACCTTTCTTACCAGACAGAAGCCGGTAAATCTTCGTCGGTGGAGTTGTGGATTGCACATCCGAAGAAAGAGGGCCTTGCTTACAGTACAGTACTGACGCACATCTCCGCCCTACGCCATTCTTTTCGCAAGTTAGACCTAAAGGTATCCCTGGACTCAGAAAGACTCAAGATGCTGCTGAAAGGGTTTAGGAATGAGTCTACAGCAGGCACGAAAACTGCAGTGTCTTCCAGTCATCTTCTCAGACTTGACAGGGCAGCTGAAATACTTGCTCCTAGAGTTGCGTGCCAGTTTTGCTGCATGATGGCAGTAGCTTTTTACGGGTTTCTTCGACCATCAGAGTTTTGCACCACAGCTAGCTCCCATGCCCTTCTGTTCGGAGAAGTGCATTGGTCAAAGGATAAAACATCCTGTCATTTAACTCTGAGGTCGTTCAAACGCTCTAAGACAGAGGCTAGGGTCAAACTTGTTGACAACTCCGGCGAACCCTTGAAACCAGTGCTGTTGCTACAGCAATACCTGGATTTGTTTGGGCATAAACTCCCTGAGTCACCACTCTTTGATGTTTCCGCCCAGGAGTTTGGGAAAATATTACAGTATGTAGCTGGTAGAGCGGGGATAAATTAAAAGCTCACACCGCACTGTTTCCGTCATGGAGGGGCTACTTGGGCTAGAAAGAGAGCATGGACTGCAGCTCAGATACAGGTTCACGGCAGGTGGAAACCAGATGCCTACTTAAGTTATATTAAACATAACTGATACTTTATTGGGCTGTGTATTTGGCGAAAGGGAGTTCCGTTATATACTCCTCTCCTTTGATGCTAAATTTTCCTTTATTTAATAACACAGTACGGTGTTATAACTGGTAAAATTTACTAGCTTTAATCTGGCCTCAGCGCCTCATACTTAGTAGTTATCTTATCTTACCTTAAGCATTATCCTGTACCACGGCGCACCTTATAGCGAGTTCATGCAAATTTACTTATCTCGTCAGTTCGCGGGTTTTTCTCATCCCATTCATTCTAGACAACTGAAGTGACAAGTCGTCTTTTCACAATTCCCACCCTCCCGCCCTAAAATACTACCTTACTGTTACTATATTTCTCAGTGTGTGAAAGCTGTGACTTGGGTGCATGTGTAGTTGGTGCTAAATTTCCCGCCTTTTCTAAAGTATCGAGGCCGAATTTCCTCCTATAAAGTTCTTGCCCTGCCCATGCTGTTCTCCAGCAACTTACTGTACTTACTTAAATGTTTATTTCTAACTTATTGGGGGTTAACCAGGAAATGGCGTATTAGTCGCCCCCTTCTATAGGGGAACCCCCAGCTATCTTGTTAATCATTGAGGTAAGAAAAAATAATTGTTCCTGAAGTCATGTGAGAAATCAGGCGAGAATGGTTTGGCACTTCAGTCAGGATTTCACAACATTATAAATATGCCTCATGTCAAGTCAGGATATGCATCGGCGCTAAAAGATAATTTGGTTGATTGATGAGGCATGAAAAAGGTAAATATGATAATCTATGTGACGCAGGTGTATAGGTGTACATGGGGACTACATGATCTTTTATGGATGCCTGAATTCATGTCATGATGGTCAGGTGTGTGGAAACATCCTGTTTACTTTTCTTAAGGATAAGTAAACACTTAATTCTGTTTCATGTAATGGAGAATGAGATATCGAAATTGAGAATAGCATATTTAATGCCAATTTTTCTTGCTAATTCTCATGAAATATATCAGCTCTATTGTATACTTATCTCACCTAGTCCTTAAAAGAGATCTACATAAAAAACTAAAAATTCACAAGATGAAAATTGTGTCTAGGGCCATATTGATAGCTTTGTCTACCAGGACTTGAATATTTTCACTGCGCTGCCTTGATGGTGAGACATAGTGAGTCAAAGGATAAAGTTTATCAGACAATTTTCATGTATGAAAAATGTCTTGTTCTCTTGCTCAATTACTATCAATCTGTTTAGAAGCTGACACTTATTCTGTTCAAGGACCAATTATGCTCAAGGGGGTGAATTAGGACTCATTTCACCTGCCAGCAGTCATCTTCCTTGGCAAGTTTTTCAGCAAACAAAGTCATGCATCAAATTCATGTAATTTGTAATAGGTCTGATAAACAAATCCATCGATGTATTAACATGATATACCGCCTTTTCAAATAATGCAGTAAATTACGTGATGCAAAAGCGTGATGAAAATCTATTCAGTATTACATGCAAATCACATTGTGTACAACAATGGATCACCTTTTTTGGGTGATTGTTTAGCATTGAATGAGAAATGTTTATGCTCATAACTTCTCTACTATTGAATTTATCATCAAACGCCACGATCAAAACCTCGGAAATACTCTCTAGTTTAATGGAAGCTGGCGTGTATAACATGTTGTTTAACCTATTTTCAGTTTTTTGGCTGGAGAGGAGTGCATGTTTTGGACCAAATAAAGCTAGTTTAGTTACAGAAATCTCAAGATGTAAAGCCATGATCAATAATCGCTTCGATCAAAATCTAGACAATCTCCTGCTCTTCATCATGCTGACAACAAATTTGACTGACATCTTTCTGAATTTCTTGATTTCGGCTGGAAAATTTTGACCTAAATTAGTGAAAGTTTGTGTTATTATCTGTTACAGTTGTGACTACCAGGATCTGTAAGATGGTAAGATTATTGATGGAAGAGACAGTACAAGACCAAAATGGTATAATAAATTGGAAATTTTAGTTTCTGCATTATTGGGGTCGCATGTAATGAGTGGTCAGAAATGGCCCAATACCTATTGCAAAAATCAATTTCAAGACTCGACGACAGGAGGCTTAAAAACATAAAGTTTCACTAAAATGTCACTCCACCAGTTAGTGCCATGCCATATGGTGAAAGCATAAACCAATCAAATACCTCAAAAACAAGGCACAGAGGGTTCAATTTAAAAAGGGTACTTTTTGCCCCAAAATGAACTTCCAGAGGTCACTGCGACTCAACGTCAAATATTTGGGAGGTTTCAACTAAGAAAATAACTATTAGACATGATCACCAATACAATATTAAAAAGTTTTAAAAGTATATCACGTTAAGATCTTGTCATATGATTAATTTAGCAATAATTGTAATGGAAATAATCATATTTGTTTATTGAATATTGGAGTAAGCTGATATATCGCTTTTTAATATTGTATTGGTGATGATGTTCGAAAGTTATTTTCACAGTTCAAACCTGCCAAATATTTGACGCTGAGTCACGGTGACCTCTGCGTGTTCATTTTAGGGCAAAAAGTGGGCCTTCTCTGTTGTATTATGAAGGTATTTTGATTAGTTTATGTTATTACCATATATAATCCCTGCCGCTGATTTGTTGTACTATTGAAACCCATGTTGTAATTAAAATTTATCTGACCCAAACTGAATTTTTTAATTGGGTCAAACTCAAGAGATCTTGTTGATATGTTGGCATCATTATGCCAAATGTCAAATGATTCTGATTCAACTCTCCAGAACAGCTATATATAATGGAATATCCTCTCACCATTCTCACTAAATCAACTCATATTCACAACTGAAATCTAACTCTTACGTGTGTGTCACTCCAAATACTGGGGCCAAAAATGAAGTAAAGAAGAAACTGAATTCATTTTTCAATAAATGTAATGAGTTTATATTATCTTGATATAAATTATTATGATATAAAGACTGGTGTAAAAAACACAGTTTTCTAAAATATTTTACAGTATCTGTTTGAGCTGAGATATTCTTGGTTGTGTATCTTCAGTCTTCACGCACATTCCTCTCATATATATCTTGGCCAGTGCTCCCTCCTACACTGTCAGGATCTGAAAATTTGAAACAAAACAATTTTGATAAGGAATTGTGGGCAAAGCTAGAAATCAGACACCATAAAGAGAAGACGGCCTGTAATAAGTTTTGTTTCTCAAGGATATATTTCTCCAGAGCTGCTGCACAGTACATACACACGTTTTTTATGTAGTGGTTTTGCTTTTCAAAACATTAATGCAAATTGAAGAATCAGATTTGGCAATTTTTTCCTTTTTTTTATTTTTTCCTTGCTAGGCGAACATAACCGCGACAGACTTGAGAAAATACAAAGAGCAGCTCTGAAGATAATTTTTCCAGATTTAGAATACGATCATAGATTATCAGTCTTAGGCATCCCAAAACTCTGTGATTTTCTTTTTGATATCTCTTATTCACATTTTCTGCGTATAGTGAATAATGAATCACATCCTCTTTTTAGTGAACTACTTTTCAACAAGAATTCCAGAACATCCTCTCGAGCTATACAAATTTTTCGGCCAAAACTCTGCAGGACTGAAAGGCGGAGAAAAGGCTTTTTTAATTTTTTCATGACCTATCATGACAACGGTCTAGTATATAAATAATTTTTAGTGTGTTGTTTTTACTATGCCATACCATCGCTCGCATTCTGTACCATCTGTCATAATGATTGAATGAATACAAATCAAAAAATCAAAATCAGATGTCCCTTTCAACCAAACTGCCAGTCCGAAGCCAAAATTTTCATCTGATTTTACAGTCTCCACATTTATTTTAGCATTTTGTTTTTTCAAGGAAGTTCTTTGAAATTGATAGTGAACTATTCATGGGTTTGAACATGAAAACAAAACACGCAGCATCGTGTCTTGTGTCTATGGTTTTTGATTTTTGAATCTCGCAAAGCAATTTGTTTGTAGGAGTAGTGCACACTTGAGCATTGAGAGGATAACTTTACACAAAGATTGCATGCCTTTATTATTTATTACCTATAAGGGATGGAAATTTCTATTATATTATTAATTATATTTTAGTTCCATCCACAAAATGGTGCATGCAATAGAACGTAAGTTTCCGATCATGATCTTGATGCCAAATCTAAATCTCCATGTTCTCTATTTAAAGAAGACTTGATCTTATGAATGATATCATTTCATGTCAGTTGTTGGATCGGATTAAAAGTTTTTGTTTTGTTTTTGTATCATATTTCAATCTCACACTTAATATTATATCATATTCAGCAGTCTCTTTAGACCCATTTTATTTTTCTGAACATTTGTATCATTAGGTGTTTGATAGATGTATATTAAATACGATGAGTTTATTATTGATCTATTTTTATATTAAAGAACAAACTTACCCTCACAAGAATGCAGCATTATATCAACCATGATAATATTTAAGTCTGTTATGTTTATCAGCTTGGTGGATGACCTGGAGATGTGGTAGATATTACTGACCTGCCTCCTTCATATATCATCTATACTCCATGAGGTGATTTAGACTGGTAACTACCAGACAAAGCCGAAAAGATTTGTTTTTCCAAAAATGACTATCAGTTATTCCGAAGATGTGCCTAAATGATGTCAGGCCTACTTTTCCCTGGGTGGCATGAATGATAAATTGATCCACCAATTACCTTTAATATTGCTTAAATTAACTAATTAAATATTCAATATTGCAATCAGGAAGTAAATAGTCAGGTCTCCTCGTTATCTCCCTCTACATCTTAAATATTTGATGCAGAAGCATTTAGTATTAACTGAAAGAAGACTTGGTTGTTGAATCACCATGTAATTTATGGATGCAAAAAAACAGGAATTTCATAAGAAATGAAGAAATTTTAGCAAAAAGTTCTGTTTGAACCTAGTCACTCAATTAAAATGTGAGAAGCTTCAAAATTATCATGTGATCTTGTTGTGATGAAACAAATTATGAAATTATTTAGGGTCACTCTATGTCATTTACTCTTCATTTAATGCAGCATTTTTTGAAAATTTTACTCAGTTTTTCCATAAAAACCTTTGATGCAAGCTGACAGGTTTCATTTATGCTCTCTAGAATAAAACTAGGCACAACAGATAAAGGATTCTTTTGTTCACCAATCGTGGAAACTATAAATACAATTGAATCTTATACAAGACTCACATTCAGTAAATTACAACAACAATACAACATTTGTTTATTTATTTATAGAGGTTGGCTTGAAAGTGTACAAATAACAGATAGTTAAAGGCAACTTGTTGACCTCTGAGACAGACAAAAAAAAAGGCTACATGTGGTAAAAGTATGATAGAGTCAAACTAAAATACTGTGGTTATATACATAGTTCTTGTTATAGAAACATATTCTCTTGAAAATCTATCTCCTGTATAGTCCAGTGGCAGCCTACAAAAAACTTGGCTAGAAGTAGAAACGCAACTTCATTTACGAAATTGGATGGATAAATTCTAGGGTAATGTATCGAGGCATTCGCAATGGTTATAATTAACCTTACATAAAATTACACAATAAGCTGCTAATTGCCAAAACCGCTGCCGAATATGGCCAAAATCGCTGTTTTTTTGAAATTTCAATGGTCTGTCCTGTGCTCACCTTATGAGATGTGCTACTCAAATTCTGCAATCAGAATTATACTTACCTTGGTCAGTTTTTGTATTATTCCAGCATGATATCTCAAATATTGAGTGAATTATAATCATACACTATTAGTCCGATGGCAGCCTATGTAAAACGTGGCAATGTTGCAATGGTAATGTTGTACCTTACGCTAAGTTGCACAACAGAGAGATGCTGAGATGCGACCAACAACGGCTGCAATACCCCCTTGTATCACATGTATAAAACTTAAGCACTCTTTCAATTTTGCTGCCTCCTCGAAAACTGGCTTTGAATGTTCGTATCGATCTGATTTTTTTATGGTGGTTTGTATAGCCTATTTTGAATTGCCTTGTTTTGTATTGTTATTGTATTTCCTTTATGGGTTACCGCAAATGGTTATATACTCAGCTAGAGTTTAACACAGCACAGCTGGTACAAATAACATCCATATACTTATTGGCAAAGAATTCCTGTCATATTATGAAAAATGATGGATTGGTAATTATAGTACAAAGTTTACGTCAACGTAACATCATTAGTAGATAATTTATTACGGGCAGAACAGCTTTACACTATCAAAGTCCTGAAAAAGTTGTCAATTAGCTGTCGCTTAGTCATGATAAGATGAACATTTTATTTTTGATTACCTGATCACTTTTTGACCTTTGATACTCCATACGAATCATAGCATGCATGTAAAACATCATCTTATTTGCCTTCGGGTACTGATCAGTTTAGTGTTGATAAGGTAATAATATAATATACATATATTATCCGAACATTTCATCTGATTATGCTGAAAATTGAAAATCCGAGTCAGAACATGAAATTTGATGACTTGAAAAAAATGTTTAAGCCCAGAAGTCGTTGGTATCTAGTGATAATAAGGTCATATTTGGAAAACGACTAAACAGAAGCTGTATTGCAACTGTTACATTCAATAATTGTTGATTATTGATGGTAAAGATTTAAGACTCAGATAACTGATGTTCTATATAATAGGAAGAAGAAAGATGGCTCCGAAACAAGCAACTGATTGAAGAAATTCACGCTAAAACCAGTTAAGATAGATTCAAGTTAAAAGAAACCTTACATGAAAAAAACCCAAAAACACCTTATAAAAACAAAGTCATAGTCAATGTGTCGGGATAGCTGGTTGAAGCATTTCATTATCAACAACTTTCCCCACCATCTTAAACTACATAGCCAGCAATACCAGTGAGGAGTTACAGTGTTCACGTTTACATCCTTGACCAATATTGGGACTGACAGGACTGCCCTGTTTCTCTAGCTGTTGGTATGTTTCAAACACAGGAACTGATGGCATCCCTGCCCTATTCAAGCTCACTTTTTCCTGAACTAATTGTGGATAGTCGAAAAGCTACAACTTCTACTATTCAGCAAACACTCAAACAGAATGTAATGATACAAACATGACAGCGGACCACAACAAATCAGCGAGAGTAGTGGAACAAGATTAGGACTGAAAATATCTAAACTCTGGCGCTAATCATGTCGGGCTCTAACACTAGGTGACTCACTTGAATGCTTGTTAGGAGAGGTAGAGTAGATCTATTTGCATGTAACACTAGAGGAATTTTACCACATCAAATTTTGGCCCTACTATCATGGGTCAAAAAGAAACTGATTCAAAAATATGAGTTATCACCCGCAGTGTGCGACCTGCTGGTCTCAGTAACAGTGTAACAACATAGCCATATTACTACTCTGTGATAATTTGTTCTGCTGTCGGATACTGAGTGCAGCAGATACTGTGATAGCAGAAATTGTCTAAAATTATTCAGAGAACGATATAAAGCTGACTTTTGGAAACTGTCTCATTGTTTATAGTTAGGTTTATTCATTGCTGAATACTTATGTTGTGTTATATTGCTAATATTGGCAAGTTGTAAATCTCATACCTTAACCAGGCGTAAAAAGTTATCTACTCATGGCTGGCTCTCGGGATACGAAGCACAAAGCAACACGTTGTGGCCTAAACCTTATAAACGATATATATCAGAGACAAATGAATACACAATGTTAAATGGTTGTGATTCTAAGTATGAGAATGTTTTAAATTTTAAACTATACCTATTATTATATAAGGTGTGGTATGGATGTATATATTAGAATGCATAAATCATCATTATATATACTCAATTTAAGTATCATTGCACAAAACATTTGAAAAGCTGCCATATGAAAATGATGAAGATTCATTGGATAAATCAGAAAAAAAGTCATAATGTATAGTAACACAAAAAATACGGAAGACATAATGTTATGTATACTACCTGAAACCTCGTTGTTCTCCTTGGTAGGTAAGGAGAAACAACTACTTGAGCATATAATAATTTGCAGGTACAAAAGGCATCTTAGAAATTACTGCATCAAACAACTTTTTCCTCGTTTCGATTTGTAGATTTGTGCCGACCTTAGATGTACTTGTGTTGATATATCCAATAGCCACGTTAACCTTTAATGAAGGTGAAGGACAACCACTGGTCACATGACCTACTTCGTCACCATCAATGAGGATTCGAGAACCAGCTGAAAAAAATATAGTAAAGTCATACAAATCTCTGAGAATTAAATTCATGAAGAGAATATAATCACACATTGGCGATCGTTTTCTTATTGAATATTGGCACATAATTCCAGATTACAAAACTAAAATCACCCCAACTGTGCAATAATTTCAAACTCCGAGATGGTATGATGAGAATTAAGATGATGGGACTAGTATTCAGAGTTTGGAACAGAATAATTCCAGAATTGCAGTATCACTTTTTGACACCATATTTTTCTGTCTGGATTGGTGTAAGTGAGGTACTGAAAAAGACGGAACTTGAACATTCACTGGTTAAAAACTCACTCTAAGTAAGTAAATTATCTATTATACATTCCTACCATACACCCACAAGAAGGACAGCCAAGTAATCCTAATATACAAACCTCGAGGAGGCGGACCAGCAGAGGAGATAATCCCCACTCTCTTCTTCTCTGGTTTATTTTTAATCTGCTCCAGTATTCTCTGAGCTCCTGGGAAGTTAGCCTCAGCTCTTCTCCTTTTACCTGAAGAGCAGATTACAAAGGAGATAATCATGTGATCAGTCTAACTTAGATGAGCATCAGCAAAACCTAATATTTTGCACCATTAAAAAGCTCTTGGCAACCCAAACGCAATAATGTACTGTTTTGAAAGTACCCTGGTCAAACGTTACCACGAAAGCAAAATTCTCTAATAAAAGATTGTGAGCATTGGGAGGCCCTTAAAGTATTCTAACCTCATATATGGATTATACACGTCTTCTTACATCTACAGGTCAAAGTTTCAAATCTCAGTGACCATCATGTGAGGAATGATGACCTGAAAGTGCTGACTTTATATGTTAGAAAACTTTTAATTTTGGAATCCCTTCATCAGGATGACGTAATAATGGAGGTAACAACATCGCAATTACTATAAAACATTAATATAGTAATTGCCATGATGCGACCTCCTCCCTTATGTCATCCTGATGAAAGGATTCAAAAACTAAAATGTTTCTAAGAAATAGTCATCATTCCTCACATGATGGTCACAGAGATTTGAAACTTTGACCTGTAGATGTAAGAAGACATGGATAATCCATATATGAGGTTAGAGTACTTTAAGGGCCTCCCAATGCTCACAATCTTTAATTAGAGAATTTTGCTTTTGTGGTAACGTTTGACAAAAGTACTTTGGAATTATATAAATATGTTTTTGTATGAAATGAGAATTTCTTTTTAAAGTGTTTAGGAAAGCAAAAACAACCACTGTTCATACCAAAGTAATCTCATAGGAATGAACAAAAAAACTAAATTTATTTGAAAGAAGACATTATTGAATGATATGACTGATTTTTAATGTGCAAAAGTCTAGGTTATAAAAGGATGTAGAGTGTGTTATCTCCCCTGCTACAAATTAACATTAACATATCTTTGACTAGCCTACCCTTTGAGCAATACTATTTTGTGGTATTTCCTAGTGTGAGATAGCGGCTTGGTAACAGTCCTAGGCAAACCAGAGCCAGGCTAACTGTTATACTGTTAGTGGATAATCATTATAGTGGCAATCTGTTGCGGGGGGGGGGGGGGAGAAAACATACTCTAGACCCTGGGTTTTCGTACTATGAAATCAGTTACATCATCCAATAATGTCCTCGTGCGAGTAACTTTGGTTATTTGTTCATTGCTATGAGATTTTTATATGAATGGTGGTTGTTTTTTGTTCTCTTAAACACTTTGAACACTGTATTTGAGTGTGACTACTTTCTATTTCAAAACCATATTCATTTCCTTTGATAATTGTGATATCCTGAACTGGACAGAGATACACAAAGCTATCTGTGTGTCTGATAAGCTTACCAGACTGATTAGCGAACCCGAAATCCCGTTTTATCGCATTGGCTCCTCATCCACCCAACCATTTACAGAAAAACTTAACTTGCCAGGCAATTTCAGCAAGTAACAAAGGATAGAAGTAACAATCAGTAAATACAAAATAATCATGGTAAAGAATAGGATGTTGTGAATTCTAGACATGAAGTATAACCCATAGCAGTACTAAGTAAAAAGGCGTTTCTAAATTTACATGTTATTTTTTTTGCAAGTTACAGAGAAAGAAGTCATTCCAATCAGAAGTCAATATGGGGCCTAGTACATTTCAGAATGATGCAGCACAACTAAAAGTACATTCACCCTTTGGGGCGGCATTAGCTTCCAAAACAAAATATAATATCAGATTTGGTTGTTGCTTTTACTATCCGCAGTGCTTTCTAAAACTATTGAGATTTTGTTTCAGGCTTGTCCGTTTATATCTTAATTTTTTGGTGGGTATAATATTGTTATCAAAATTACATAGTAATATTAAGAGTCTGCTTATATCATAATGGTGCACAAATTCTGATGCAATTTCATGTTACAAATGTTTGTCATGCCCATCCCATCCCATAACCCAATCAAAGCTAGTTCGTTTTGAGGTTTTGTGTGCTTCTTTCTCAATCACAAATGGACATATATAGATACAACACAGTATTGTCACTAACATACCAATAAGCCATGTCAGAGCAGCTTCTACAGGAGTTGTCTTTTCACTTATGTCATTACCATACAGACACAGACCTGCCTCTAATCTCAAGCTGTCACGAGCTCCCAGACCTGCCATACGTACATCACCCTCAGCATAGCCAAGTAAGCGGTCTAATACGTGTTCTTCTCTGCCTGATGGAATCGATATCTATAAACAATGACAAAAGCTCACCCAGTTAATAAATCACAGCTTCACATAAGGGATATTGTGAAATAAAAAGTATAGTCCAGAAGATTTACGAGTCAGTTAGCATCATGTATTTGTAACAAAACTGCTGTAATTATACAAATTTTAAGTGAACGATATAAAATGGTAGAACACTGACAACAGCATAAGAATGTCAAGGAGTTATTTTTTCATTGACATAAAGGGGATAACTCCAGATTAAGATAACAGAAAGTACTTAATGGTAAAGTTCTTGGTACATATTAGCCAATGTGTTGGCTCTGATTGGTGGGTGGGGAGAGGAAGAGCCAATGTCAGGTCATATGGTAGATTCTTACAAGTACCTTCAATTTTGAAATCACATGTCCTGATAGCGCAGGCAGTTGATAGAGCGCCTGCCTATAAATCCGAGGGCTGTAAGTTCAAAAACCACTTCTGGTCAAATTTTCATCTTATGCAATACCCACCATAAGCCAGCCCAAAAAGTCAATGTCAAGGTCGAAGGTACTCGTATTTTTGATCATAACTTTTGTCATATTCCCACATACCTTTTGGCCAAGTTCGTTTAAAATTTATTGCCAAAACAGCACCGACATCCAATAAATTAATATATACTACAATTTTTGAACGAAAAGACAGAATCTCGGTATTTTGGAACTTAACAATATAGTCGCCCTACCTCAACACCGTCCTCACCAGTATACCCACATCTTGTCACTCGACATCCCTCCACTCCAAACAGAGAGCCTTCAGCTGTGTTCATAAAATACAGCTTATCCATGTCGATATCACTACCGGCCTGTAATACCTGCGTAAATATAATACAACAGATGGTAAGCAGTGTATTGGTATCTTAAAGCCGCAGTAACATCTACCAAAAACGCCAGGGATGAAATGAACAGCAGCTCAACCTAAAAAACAACAATTGCATCAGTTGGAACCTCTGTCTACAAACACACTAACACAGTAATACATAGACTGGGATTCAGTCTAACAATTTGGAGTTATCTATTCAGGTTAGGTGTGCTGGTTTGTTATTGTTGTTGTTGTTCACCAACAAACAAAACCCAACATGAACAGACAACCCCACACAACAGCAAAACACACAAGCACATGGGTCTATTCATGAATGCACAATAGTGATACATGAGTGGATAAAACCACAGGAGCAATATCCGACACCACCAATAATACAGCCAAGGCCTCATTGTTGGTCTGAATCCTACGCCAAGTTATACACCATACATGATCTCCACTGAACAGATATCTTGAGATCATACCTTAGACATAAGCGGACCTTGTACAGCTATAAGAGGGTTAGTCAGAATCTCCAGATCTACATCCATTCCAGCTGCTTTACACTCTGCTAACTTATCCTGAAACAGAAACTGAAAATTTGACATCTTTATCTGTAAACCAGTAGGTGAAATCAGGGTCAGGTCGAGCTATGTACCCTGACATCATGATACAACAGAATAATTCTCGTCAGTCATGTATACATTTATTTCACCCATCTGCCATTTAGCACTGCATATGATGCCAATAAAACAAGTTGGCTGTAAGTGACATGCTCAGTTGGAACATCTAGACTGAAGGAGAAATTCAGTCTCATCCCACCTCTCCCAAGTTTAATCTGGCAGGAAGTTGGGTTCGAGTCAAAGACTCCCTGGATTCCAGTTTTCCTGCATTCGGATTTTCTTTTTCCCCCACTAATCAGCCGGGGCTTATCATTGGGAGGGGAGAAGCAGGCAGGCAGGCAAGAATGCAGGCAAACTAGATCAAGCTTGATCGAATTCCATCAATGAGTTAGATGTTACATCTCTCCAACCACCAACGATGGATGGCATAAAATCTTCTATAATAATATCATAACTGATATGGTTGCAGACCTGCATGAGTTTGAGATCTCCGTCTCGACATCCGGCATTAGACACAACATAGAGATAATCATCTGATGTTTTATTCACTATGAGATCATCTAGTATACCTCCGAACTCGTTTGTATACACTGTTAGAGTTCCTGTGTTCTCTTTCAAACCTAAAATCAGAAGTCCAGACCTAAATCAGTAATTATTCCTGAGAGTTACTGATCAGTACACGCCTAGGAAGCTAGTACACATTCATTCATTTGATATGCTGAAACTGGATGCAGTAATTCAGCTTTTATGCTCACAGGGCCTCTTTTATATAGGACCCTAGACTTAAAACTACGTAAGGACCACAGCAATATATAGTCTGGCAGCTAGTTCTGCAGTAATTATGCATTGTTTTCACATTTAGAAAATTCAGAGCACTTTAGGGTAAAAATTATGTACAGAGTTAGAAATTGTCCTCCCTTCTCATCTAAGAGCTATGAGGTATTCATGTAGCCTAGTGCTGTGCCAACCTAATAAACTACTACTTCAAAATACTTAATCACCATTCTTTTCACGTAAGATCAAAATAATTAATGTTCCATTGTCAGGAGACATTTTACAACAGTAGATAACCTCATTTATGAATTTATACAGTTCTCTCAGGTAGATACAAGTGATATCTTATTGGGCTGGTTCTGCACTAGGCGTTGCAAATACCTCATACCTCATATATGAGAAGGGAGGACAATTTCTAACACTATACACAATTTTTACCCAGGAGTGCTCTGAATTTTCTAAGTGTGAAAATATTGCGTAACTACTGCAGAACTAGCTGCCAGACTATGTATTGCTGTGGTCCATCTGAAGTCTTTAACGTATTAAGCCTATGTATAGACAAAGGAAGGGTTATCTTCAATTTGCAAATGTGCAAAAGGGAATAACCGCCTAATACAGTGGATTCTTGTCTGCAGACCAAATTTTCCCCCCATCATGTGATCAATGAGCTGTCATCAGTAGTTTGATATTTAAGCCTGGTCCCCAATTGCTGCAAGTTGCGGTTCCAGTTTGTTCAGTTTACTGGAATTTTGAACCACAGAAATCTCAGCAGTCTCTCAAGTCTTTGGAATTTTCTGATATTGTTGCAACCCGGTAGAATTGTGATATCTTACTAAAATTAACTGGCAGCCATTGCGCTGAGATTCTGGCTGTATATGCTGCTATAATTGAACTAACATATCTAAATAATCTCAACAGGTGTAGGATTCTTGAATGGGCATTGAGAGGCCTTACAGGAGTCTTGAGACTCTTAAGATTGTCTCCAGCTATTGGGAACCAGGCTGAAGAGATGAGCCTTGTGTATTAGCTTCATCAGTCTGTAGGCCTAACACTATACACTACACCAAAATATGTATCTGAGTCTAAAAGACCTGTGAGCCTAATCTTTTCTAAAAGTTAATATGTCCTACAAAATTCAAATGACCTTCAAATGTCCCAGTCAAACTTGTCATGATTTGCTAACATGATAAAAACTATTCCAGAAATAAAACTTTCCGCCATTTGTCAACTTGACAGTCTTAATGATAGTTTACTTGTTACGTTACCACATTAGATTTCTTACTGGGAAATTTCTTGGAATCACCGATTAAAAAATACACAAATCATTGTTACTCTTCTAATATTTGTATTCAGAGCTTTATGATATGAGTGCAAGTGGTTCGGCTAATAAGAGGGAGTAAGTTTGATAGTTTCCCTGTTTACCTTTAGACCGTTACCTTCTTCAGTTATCTATGATCTCTTTACATTTCACTCACCTTTGATATCACTGACCACCAGAGACTCAATGTATTTAACCCGGTCTTTGCCGTATATCTTCGATTGCAACATATGTGAGACATCAAATATACTGCATTTCTCTCTGGTGTGGAGGTGTGATTGTATGATTGACAGGTCTGAATATAAAACTGGCATCGACCAACCAGCGAAATCAACCATCTTACCCCCTGAAACCAACAGACATCTGTGAAAGGCAAACTACCATTGTATTTTCATCGGTAACAAACAGATAATTATTAATATGCATTATTCACTATACTAGAAAAAGTCATAAGCCAAGATATGCTGTATACAAAATGCAACAGGAAATAAAAAGCACAGAAATATTTCTGAATTCATATGTAGCAATCTGTTACATGCTTTGCTTAATTTTGAGGAATTCATTGATAGCGTTTGATGGTATAACTGCTAACACCTCGCCATCATGAACCATGGTCAACAGTGCCTATCAATTATATAAGTATGACATACCCTTGTTAACATGGTAGTCATAGAGTGAAGTCTTCTGTACTGTCGCTGCTGACGTTGCGTAACATCTCTTCCTGAGTAAACCACTGCAGATTGACTAGAAAAACATATAAAACAAAAATTATGCTTCATCAAGACAAAGTCAGCTGCTTTGTGATGATAATGATATCATATATAGGCCGATTGACCAACCAATTCCTTTTGAGGCTTTGATGATGGTTTAGTTATGAATACACAGAGCTAAAATGAACCAGAACCCGATACAGTAGGCCTTATGATGGCGTTAATTCGACCGCTGGACCAGTCAACCACTTGAAGAACAATCTACTTTACTAAGCACAAAACCCAGTGCACAACTGGAAACAGAGGGTGGTAGTTCAACCCCTGGTGAAGGAGAGTGTGTTCGATCCGTCAAAGGTACTTATGTATTGATGATTGCATATTAACATACATGGACTGGAGGACATGGGCCCTGGGACTTACATGCCTTTATGATGATGGAGGAGTTAACTAACTAAAGTGATCTGATGTGTCACCACTGACTGACTATTATCAGACCTAAGACTAGATTTACTGACCTGATGTAGGCTTGCTTTTCTTACAACTCCAGCCATAATCATCATTTGATTTATCTTGTAACTGTACTGTACTGTTGGTGTTGTGCTAGCTTAACTAATACCTGCAAGTGCAATGTTACTGTCCATCAATCTACTGGAAACTCTCAACTCTGACCATACAAGTTGTCTATTGCAGCACCCAGACCTTGTCATCGAATGGAAGACACTCTGCCAGCAGAAGCTGCGGGTATGTTTCAACTAGCTAGCCAAGAAGCCAGTTTCATCCAGTTGTTGAATAGAAGAGGTGACTATTGTCCAACACATGAATTTACATCAATCATTGCATGTGCAAAATTGTCCAATAGGATTTTATAATTGTCTTCATAATTGTCCAATCAGAATACACATTCAATACACACCCTCCCGTCATGTTATACCCACAGTGCACCTGTACTAAGAAAAGGAAAGACAACTACAGTGTTTGTGAAGGTTTTCTGATGTATTTTATCTGAGAATTTGGGACAAACCCAGTCATTAACCCTCATAACACAAAAATGCCTATTTTTGAAGACTAGGTTTAAGAAACTATAATATGCAAATATGATGCATATAATCCAGTGAATCAGCAATCATACATAAATTGCCAAATGCTTGTTCAGGGTCAGATATGTTCCTCTAATCCATGAAAATATATCAGTGATGGTAGCCATAAAGATAGCTTAGAAACTTATAATCTTGAGCCATTCTACAAGCTTCGTGAATTTCCTTGTGCGACATCCATCTGTGGCTCGCTCTTTTAATAGCTACACTTTCTGTATGCAATGAGTTGGGTCAGATCAGTTGTGTATTCATAGGTAGGGCCAGGGGGCCAAGGCCATACCACTTTTTCCAGAGGTCAATTTTGAAAAAGAACCCTAAATTGCCATAAGTGTAATGAATATACATATTGAATACCTTTATAATTGTCAATAACAGGTCGTGCTCATAGGGGCATTTGACATATTTCACTGTTCATCGTCTTTCCATAATTATGTTCACCGATTTTTTTTCAATTCTAGTACCAATCACAGTAGGGATACGATGATATCCCTTTTTGTCTAAAGTCCTGGGGCCAATTTCTAGACAATTTTTGTCAAAAAAAGGGCTGAAACGCCTTAAAACAGCCTCTGATTTCTGAAAAATTTTCTGGGGGAGGCCCTCCATACACCCTAGCGGGAAGTCACTGCAGCGCCCCTCCCACAACCACCCTGCCTGGCCCTACCACTTCAAAACCCATGGAAACAGCCCTGGGTCAGATGGGTCAAAGGGAACATTGGCTACCTGCTTGCATTTGTGTATGCAGACCTCACTTATGAGTAGAATGGGCTTGTCCTCCCATATAGGTTGGGAAGCTAGCTCCCAATTTATATTAATGCTTTCCTGCAAATAATCTACTCTGCTTGTGACACACAGATAAATTTTTATGACGTTCCCTTTTATTGCACTCCATAGTATGTCAATGGTTATTTTATCTCCTTCCTACAGCCACAGTATATGTACACACATTCATATGTGACACATTGTATGTGAACACATGGTTGTCTGGGCCCTATTACTGACATGATTACTACTCTGCTGCCCTTATGTTGTGCTAAAAATGTGTCCGTTATATGGCCACTAGCCACACCTCTATGTTGAAATGATATCCGCTTATGACAAACACCCATCCGGCAGTGCTAACTGGCCATCTATTTCATTTTGTATCGATCTCAAAGTGTGACTGTCACGAACCCATCCAGATGCCCATCTAGCAACTGGCAGATGTCCATGTGGCATTCGGCATTCTCCACTATTACGAATCCAATTGCCTCTGTCAATTAAGCATCTGGATGTATTTTATGCAACCAGATGCCTATTTGGCATACAGCGGTTGTCTGAGTGCTTATTGGATGCCTATATGGCAATTGGCAACCACCGGATTCCACATGGACATCTGGCGGTTGCCAAATAGGCATCTGGATTGGTTCTCAGACTACAAAAAAGTCAATGTCATAAGCATCTAAATCGTTCAAAGTAGCAGGTTTGCCAAAGGCAACTGGGTCTGAGTTAAGATTATTTTTGGTGACTGGTTTGATCCTTTGAGTTTGACAGTAATGCGCCTAACGTTGAGGTTATACAGGTACAGACAAGCAGAGTACACTCAGACCGTAAGCTTGAACATATTTAGTTGGATTTGTATAAGCTCACCTCCGTGCCTGGTGACTTACTCACCTTCTTTTGTCTGGTGCTGAAAGTCATTCGGTAAAACCTTTTTTAATAATACAAAAATTACCAGGTCATTGATAAAAGGCGAAATATTGTATTGTTCCAGTTTGAGTACAAGAACTGAACTGTGCCCTGAATGTGACTTCCTTACTGATACCTGAGCCTTATGTATACAAACTCTTACGCTCAATATTTTCATTCAGGGTCATAAATGTTTCTTTATAAAGTTTTAAACTTTCTTTATAGCATTGTGAGAAACAGGTTAGTACTGTGAGAAAAGTGTATTTTTATAACAATTCTGTTTGGAAGAGATTTGTAGAAAAGATATTTTTAATCTCATATGAGCTAACTTTAAAGTTTGAATGCAGAGTATTTTCCTTGTTTGATGTCATATTTGGCACCTTTCTATCTTGCACTCACTCTGCACTATAAGGTCATATTAAAAGAATGGCCTGAAAAAAACCTGTCTAATGGGATCAAATCCCAGTCAGCCTCTGATCGAACTTTTGGTGTTTCATCTGTACACATTTTTGCTCTGCATAATGCCTGGGCAGTAAGACACTCTTATTGCAGTCAAATTAAAGTTCTAAGCAGTCTATCATACCCATCGTGTGATTGGTTGGATGATAGATGACCTAACACATTAGAATTAATACAAGGTTTATGCTGGTATGTGGATGTTTTATTGAAGATTGACCAGCAACCAGTGTCATTTCAGACATATCCATTTGAATCACAAAAGTAGTAATTCATGATTAAATACTTTTGTACTAAAAGTATGCTCTCTTTCTGAAGTCAGTTAGAAGTTAATAGTGCATTGTGGGATGTGCGAGGGTGATAACTTCTATGGCAGACAAGGAAATATTATTTGCATAGTTGCCTCTAAGAGCAAGTGCCCATCAAGTGTTGTTTATTTTAAGGACTAGTTTCCTAGCTAATGTCCAATAGGCATACACAAGTCTGACCAGGGAAGGTGGGCCCACCCTCCCTGGACAGAGTTGCAATACGATCTAATTTCCGTTTATTTAGAGTTGCTCTCCCTTGAGCTGCAGGCCGAAGGGAGAGGCTCACCGGTATATTAGGAGCAACCTAGATCAAGTCTCATTTGAATGCCTGCATTCAAGTCGCTCCCTCCACTGGTCGCGCCAGTATCGGAAGCAACTTCCAATACAGGCAAATTGACCAAACTTGGTCTAGGAGCGACCTGGAATGCTAGTAAATTTGATAAAACTTCATCTTATAACATGCCATGTCATTTCATACCAGGCAACATTTGGTAATGGTAAATTTAATTTGTAGATATTTTGTGTAACAATGTGTTGGATTGGTGACCAAGATCTGTCTTGATATTATCACGTGGAGGCAATCAAATCTGCAACAATTGTAAAAATAACTGAATTTATTCGGACGGATTTGACTCTTTGATAAAGATAAAAATGTTAAGACATGATGTTGTCTTTCTGAATCTATGATATTGACACATAAATAAACATAGAGAAAAAAACTAATATTTACAGCCTAAGACTAAAAATACACTGGAAAATAATACAACATACTTCCACAGTCAGAGATAGTATATGAAAAACCAGATTATGCGATTCTGTAGCACCAACAAAAAAAGAGTGCTCTAAATTAAAACTAAATTTTTATTAGACCTCCACCCTCAGAGAGATTCAATTTCTCAAATAATATATGTTATGTTACATGTTACATGTTACATCCATGTATGTATATACATATATTGTCTACTGTTGGATGAATATTAACTATCCTGTTTCGGTGTCGTCACGTCTGTTTTTAGGTATGGGTAAGCGCAGCCGCAGCTGACAGGTAGTTTTATTCTGACTGGTTCAAACTTTAAGTAGCCTGATCCACAATTTTTGGTTGTAGATCGTAGGATTATCTTCTCTTCGAGTCGTGGCTCTATATAAGCGTATTTACTATCACCCATCAAACAGGTGCTGGACTCTCCTTCTGAGTCAAGACTAGGACAGCAGGCAGCCACATCAAACTGAGGAGGGTAAAACATCGGTAGCATAGAACTCCTACTGAAGGCAAACGTCTTTATCTCCCTACAAAACAATAAATAAATATTGATAATAAAACATTCGTCAAATATTATTTTTTATTAATATGCGGTAAAATTACATAATATATATATTCTATCTGAATTTTTATCACAATTTCTCAGTGCTCCTTGTTTAAATGGGGCCATGTAGTTGGTGGGTTCGAGAGGGGTGCTGTGTTGCACCCTATGTTTTGCAGTGAGAAGAGGCTTCAAAATTCTGATAAAAATTCTTCATATGTAATAATTAAGTCTGCTAGCATACTCATAAATTAAACTTTTATAGAGATGAGAAAAGATATTTCTTCCTACCATGCTGTTGATATGCGTAGCCTATAATCCTGAGCATGAGCTTTTTCTGTATAATTTGTTGGACAATCGTTTGTCGCCCCAATCTGTTCCAGCCTGAGAGATCCATCGGCTGCTATAAGGGGATATCGAGATATAGTTCGAGATGAGGCGCTCTTCGCCTTACCCAGCAGTTTTCTTAGTGTCTTTTCTCTTGGGATGCCATTTCCAAATCCTGGTTAGAAAATAAAAACATTCAGGTAATTACTGATAAAACGGTATGGTGAATTCAATACCAAAAGACCAACCCACGACTTACGGGTAGTTCTTAGGCCATTTGATGAAATTGTTATATTTTAAATCTGGAAATGTTGGTAGGTAAAAGTCTCAATATCAATTCATATTGTCCTGACATTCGATCAATTTTATCCAATGAAACTAAATGGCAATGACAAAAATATTCAGTAAGCTGTCAGCTATAGCTCATACCCATCTTTAACTTTTTTAATAAAATAAAATATATAACAGATATTTTAATGTTATGTTTGTACGTCATATCAGTGATTGTCACCAGATAACCCACAGTCTGAGCAGCCCTAATTATGTTAGAGAGAATGGATAATACCTACCACATCCGTCTGTGAGTGGATTACAGAATGCGTGGTCCATGATAGCGGTGACCAGTATTAATCTCAGTATCTGATCGATCGATACCCACATGATTGTCTTTAAGTGAAAATTAGAATATCCAACGCCCAAATAATTTATTAATATTAATATGTACGGTAAATATATTATATAGTCAGTGATCACTACCTCAGCTATAAGTAGAATGATATCCCAGTTGATTTCGCTCAGTTTATATATTCTATACTTTACCTGACCGATGAATCAGTATGGAACCAGGATGCACATAATCTGGATTTCCATTTTTAATCCCATGGAACTTCACTGATGGGTGTTTTAGGAAAGCCCAGCGCTTTGTAATCATGCGTTATCATGTGAAATTTGATTGGTCGACGAGCCTTTATTGATTCAATAGACTCTACACTATTAGCTGAAGCTGTATTTAGCAATACCTAGTTGAACGCAATAGCGTAGCATAGCGGTGTATTCACTTCCTTGTGCGCAGTATTGAAAATTTCAACTTAGGGCTCATTGAGTGAAGCTTAACTAGCTATGTGCTTATGTGAGGGGTCTTCTTGTTAAGTACTAAGGCTATATAATATTAATTTACCTGGTTTTATCAGCTCCCTCACAGTGAAAATCAGGTATAACAAACCTCACCACTCATAGTTGACCCCTCAACAAAATTAAATTGTATCAGCCAGCGTGGTTATTTTACTAGGAGGCCTCTGTACTATCTCACTCTCCAGAGTAATAATCAGGTCATGTTTGCCATAAATAAAATGTATACAGAAGTCTGGTCATATCTGTAGGAGGTAACCATAGTAGAAGGTACAACTCGAGTAAGCTGTTATTAACGAAAAGGCATAAGCAGATTTGGAGCCAAGTTTTGTGTTCAGAACACATTATCAGATGAAGAGCCAGCTAAGTCATGGATCTGTTAATAGAACTGCCCCCATTGACAACAATTTTTTTAACAAATTCACCTGATGTATTATGATATTTGTTTTATGTATGGTCTTATGTGTCATTTGTGACTTGATCAGCGAATAGAATTGACATTACATTGATATTATATTATATATTATATATTATATACTATAAGTACGGTATTCTGTTCAAACTGTTACACTGTGGTGGAATATATAACATCAGTTAATTTCATAGTGAATTTTTAATAGTCCAGAAAATTCTTCCTAGCCTCTCATTTAGTCTTGCAGGGACTACATATTTTTCCTATGTTAATTTTCAGTGTCATGAAATAATTTCTTACATCATGCCATGGGGGAGGTGGCTTGTCTTGTTCCTGAGGCCTGCACTGAATTCTCACTGGTTTCCCAACGGTTAAAAGTAAAACTTTCCAAACAGTGCTGATGCAGAACCGCCTAGTCAAAGATCGAAACAAACAATTTGTGGGACATGTAATTTACCATCAATTTAAAAGGATGACGATGTAATACAACCCACGGTTAATTCGCTGAGTAATGCTTGGATTTTGCATTTTTTCTTCAATGGGAACACAACTCAACAAAAAGCTTTAAAAGATTGTTCCTCTGTTCTCATAAAAGTCATGTGTGCGCTGGACTTTTGTAATTTTATTCCTCCTTATCCAGTTGAGAGGCGACTGACTTGTTCTCTGGTAACAGTGGTCTGACCTAGCAGCGTCAGCCAAGAGTGGGTTAACGTTTACGTTAGCGATCTGAGCAGAGAGAATATCTCCCTGGTCTGAGGGATTACGTCTGTGTTAGCGATCTGAGCAGAGAGAATTTCTCCCTGGTCTGAGGGATTACGTCTGCTGAGGGAGTAACTGTTTTGACATCTAAGCACCTCAATCGCTAAGAACTCGCACAATTACCAGCGCGAATACCAGTATAAGTTCTCTGAAACCAACACTGTAAGTCTACATGTCATCAGTTCTTGCTTTATAATGACATTAAAACTGAGCACAACACAGACAACTTAGGTGGGTAATTGTCTGGCGTGCGCGTTAGTTGAATCTACATGCACTGTAACTGGTAGGGTGAGTGTAAGAGTTTGCTCTAATTCTGCATTATTCATGTCATGCCACATCCACAAAGCCAGAGCTAAGTCTTCGGTAAAATACGGAAAATAGGAGTGCCACGGGGAATATCAGGCTTTTTAGTGATGTAATAATTTGATTATGAGTTGAGGACATGACCAATGGCAATGTAGGCTTGTCGCTTATAGTTTTGTTTGTGTCTTATCATGAATTAGGAACCTAGAAAGCTATCAGAACGCGTCCGCTACCGACACAATAACCAATAGCATGCAATCACTATTGTGTTTTCACGATACCAGTCTATTCTTCAGTACAGGCGGGGAAATCCAGGAACCAAATGATCATATGGTGGGCGGTGCTATTGTTCATGACTTGACTATTTGTAGAAGTATATCAAGCAGAAAATGATTGGTGTGATATAAAAACTTTACACCCATAAAAATCTCTTACGATGTGTCTCATTGAGGAAAACCTAATATTATTAGTTTTTTATTGTTCCCGCTATCATAATATTACAAGTATTATAATGCAAGAATTTTGCAGAATCATCATACTCATGTGCAGGATGGTAAATCTATCTAAAAATATTTTCCATTAAAAACTATGAATAACATAAGCAATCAGCAATAGAGTAAATGAAGGATATAATATCCATAATGAGTACTGAGGTAACTATAAATCTTTTTGGTTTGTATATGTTTGATGTAATTTGCCTTATGTTATTGATGTAATTTGCATTTACATTTCATGTTTATTTTCCTCCAATAGACAGTTTTCTGAGCTCTTATTTATGCCTCAATTAGGAGTTGTCCTCTCTCCAGTTTGGTACTTTTAACCCACGCCGCATAGGAAAAACGTGCTGAAAAGAAGGTTATCTTGATAACCGGTTATAATAGGATAAAAATTATTTTTGATTCAGAACCTGCAGGATTGAAAACATATGGTAATAGATTGGAGAATAATTTTAGTATTTGGATACTCAATTATAGCATTTTCTGCCTGTTTTGCGGACAATTTGGCAGAATTTTCATGAGTTTCGTCACTAAAATTAAGATTTTTCAACATTCAACCCTCCAATGGTTTGGAAACCCTGTCTCATAGGGTTTCAATGGTGCAGACTTTGAAGCAAAACTCATTTTTATCCTAACATAAGCGGTTTTCAAGATAACCCTCTTTCAGCAGGTTTTTCCTATGCGGCGTGGGTTAAAAGTACCAAACTGGAGAGATGACAACTCCGAATTGAGGCATAAATAAGAGCTCAGAAAACTGTCTATTGATGGCACCGATTGTTTTTATTACAGTTATTTACAATGCCAGTACACCAATAAGGACCTAAACGTTCATCCGTCATACTCCACTCCGTATAACTTCAAAACCCGCACTCATCCCATACTGCAGTAACAATAATCATGCACATTTAGTCATAATTTAATGTTCTCATAGACCAAAAGCTGCATAGTGGTTTGAGAACTTGGGTAACACTCTGTTGTTCACAGTGTCTGACTGTCAGCACCAAAGTGTAGAGGTCAGGGTTCAGACTGTCCAGTAGTCCAATAGCTGTTGATATTGATGAGTCTGCTCTGTAGGTCTCGACATATATTATTGAAAGGGGGGCAATACTCATTTTGGATATTTTCTTATTTATATTTTATTTCAGAGTGAAATAAAACACTGCACAAACAGCATCACAAAGAGGGATTTAATAGTGTAACAGAATATGAAAATTGAACAAATATTTAACAAAAGACAATATTAAATTCATAATTAATACTTAATATTCTAGAAGCTTCGATGAAGAGATTTTTTGAGCTTGCTATGACAAAGAGTATATGTATATGGTGAAACAACTACAGGCCCTTTGGGTTCCAATCATAGACTTAATAATAAATTGTTTTTTGTTATATTAAGTCTATGGTTTTCTAATACTTGACCTGACTTGACTTGACTTGACCTCAAAGCTGAGTAATGTTACAATAATTAAGTACGCAGATGACACATGCATCATAGGCTGCATAGCTAATCAATCAGATCTCAACTCCTTTTTTGATGAAATCCATAGAATTGCTAATTTAAATCTTTTATTAAACCCTACTAAGACCCAGGAAATGATGCTTTCCACCCAATATGTTAAACCTTCTACCCCTACACTTGTTTTAAATGATACTGCTATTGCTTTTAGTGATAAAGTTAAATATCTTATATTATTGTGTATTAGTTGACGATGAGCTGCGTTTTAATGATCATGTGCATGGTATAGTTTCAACCGCCTCTCAAAGGATGTATGTAGTCAGGAATTTTGTATTTTTAAGCTGTAAATCATTATCTAATATGCTTTTTAAAAGTTTTGCTTACCCATTATTTTAAAAAGCTTGTATGCTGCTGACAAGCAACGCCTGTGTAAAATTTTCAAGGACGCCATTAAGTTAGGCATTGAACATCCCGACATTTATACCATGATGGACAATCAGACACGAACACTGGCCTTACGCTATATTCACGATGAGGATCATTTCATCAATGATTTGTTGAGTAAATGTCCATCTGGCAGATACCGTACAGTAAAACATAGAAGCTCTCTGGGGAGAGACTGTTTTCTGCGTCAAACACTCTTATTTTAAACGAAATACTTTTTTAGACAGAGATTTGATTATTTTTATTCCAAGTGTCTTCACTTTTTCTTGCTGATTCAAAGTGCCAGGAATTAAACTGTATTTTGCGACTCATTTTTTCTTTTAATAATGCTGTCAGTGATAGTAATAAAATCCATCCATCCATCCATCCATCCACCCATCCACCCATCCACCCATCCACCCATCCACCCATCCACCCATCCACCCATCCACCCATCCACCCATCCACCCATCCACCCATCCACCCATCCACCCATCCACCCATCCACCCATCCACCCATCCACCCATCCACCCATCCACCCATCCACCCATCCACCCATCCACCCATCCACCCATCCACCCATCCATCCACCCATCCACCCACCCACCCACCCACCCATTAACCCACCCACCCACCCACCCACCCACCCACCCACCCACCCACCCATCCATCCATCCATCCAGTGTTATAGCCGTGTATGTGTCGCTATGCGTAAAGAAATCTGTTCTTACAGTTTTATTATGTTTTGTAACTTTTGAGTACGAATAATAGGAGGATAAAATTGAATTTCTTAATAACATATAAAAATACACTGAATAAGATTTAAAAAATAAGGAAAGTATTAAAACTTGATTTTTGATCTATAATATTGCTTTGTAAATTGTAATAAGTTAATTTGGGGGACCTAATCTGTCAATAAAACAACTTATGAAAACTTGGCAGTAAATACATTATTGAGATCAATTAAAAAGAGATAGGTTGACTAATATGAGCGGAGAGGGATTCAGAATTTGGTACATGATATGGTCAGTGAATGTACATGATACAACTCCACAGCTATTAACACATTTCATCAAAGTGAGGACTGAGTTCTTATATCAGTCACACCCATCAGGTTGGGGGGTACTAGCTATAACCTGCTGATTTGGTGGTGGGAATGTACAGTGACATGAGCGTGATAGCTCGACTATCACCGGCTCGTAGTATTTGTAGAGAGTGATGCTGCCAGGCTGCCTATAGCATTTACTCGTCTGTTGGAGAACAATCTCATCATATTTAAGTTCAGAGGGTATCCCTTCTTCAAATCCTCTTCCGCCATTACTGTTGGTGAAACTCATATAGCATCTTCTACCCGGGCAGCATTTAGCAGTCTTGATGTCAAATGGAAACATTGGTTTGGCTTGTGGATGACTTGTATCAACTTGATACACTTCAGTATACCTTCAAAAACAAGCAGAAGACAAAGCTATAGATAACATCACCTAATCACTGAGTTTGTAAAATAATTATGACCCAACTTTGATTGACTTTTTAAATGAAGAAGCACTCAAATATTTATTTTCCCCACAGGATGAAAATCAGGTACCATTTTAGGGTTACCAGAAACCATGACCACAACTGTAAATATGCACTCATGATTACTATCGTTGTAGACTCTAAGGCTACCAAAAGATAAAAAAATCTAGTCTGACAGCTAGATAAGCAGGGGCAACAATTTCGAGAAGTGCTATTAACTTTTTCTGTGTAAAAAATATTGCATTGATACTGAAAAACTAAATGTCAGACTATATGTTGCTTTTCGGTAGTATTAAACCATTGATTTACCTATTTAACTGAATGGGTGGCGGCTCCCTCAAAGGCCATATGCAAAAGTAAATTTTTTCTGCCTTAGTAATAAGATGCGTTTGAGCCCCTCCTCATTACTTGGTTTATATTCTGACCAATAATTTCGCTGCAAGCTCAAGTTGGGAGTCACTTCATGGTGAATATTGCATCAAATAGCAAAAGAGTTGTCATAGCTTATTCATAAAATATCCTATGTAAAACATGCAGTAAATATGATCTGTTCTGATCAATCCCACTTCACTGCAATAACTTACCAAGGTGCCTCCACTCGAGCTCGGAACTCCTCTGAAGCTTCCTGATCTGAACGACTGGTTGGGCAGTTTCTTAAGAAAGACGGCTGGACATCATGAAGGTGAAGGTCACTGATAAGTGACACTCTCCGAAGGCACTGTCTGTCGGGGTGGTGCTGTATCTTACCTAGCTGATGTCTTAGCATATCTGATGTTGGCTCTTCAGCTCTGCTACATCTATCAAACAGTTCTGTTTGTAAATGTACACTGAGATGTATCATTGGTTCTGCCCTTACTAAGTCCATCAGCAAACAGATGTAAAATATCGCCGAGGCTAAACCAATACGACTGATATCTGAGGAACTCTTCATCGTCAGCTGTGATCTCTGATATTTTGTCTCAGTGAGATGAGATCTGTACAATACTGTTCAGTATGAGACCTTGATATGAGACATGGACATCTTTCCATCCCTTTTTATAGGTGACTTTGCCTACACCGATCAATAGAGACTGATATACTCACCGTCCTGTCTCTGCTGGTACTTCCCTGAATACCTGCTCAGCTTTCAGATCAGATTCACTTGATTTCCCCTCAACAATGATACAATCAGTGAAATGCTGAATCACGATCTGCCTAAAAGGCTTTATTTAGGGGTTAATTTTTCAGGTTTGCTTTGCATAGGTTCCTCATTCCTACAGAACCAGAACAAATAAAATGAATAAAATTTCTATCGCCACAGTCTTTAAGTCTTTAAATTTGTTTTATGATTGATGTCATTCATGATAACTTATAATCTAGTGGTGTCCATATCAGTGCATCATTTTATTGTCGTTTAAAGGAGGAAAAGTACGACATAAATTTTCTGTTTTTCTATTGAGGCCCAGTTCGGACTATGTCGAGCTCATTACTGGTGTTCACAATATAATATAGGTTCGTGCTCTGTTAAAACCATAAGCATATAGATGCATATATTCTTATGCTTATGTTTAAAACATAAAAAATCTCCTTTTGGCATATGCGATGTTTTACTCAAGAATACATCAAGTCAGTGCCAACAACAACCAGATTGCACTCAATCACATGTTAACATAATGCTGACAACAAAACTTTCAATAGAACAGCCCTCCTTTTGATTTACTAATTATTTTTGATACGCATGAACCCATTTATGTCCAAGTGAATTGATCTGGGAATAAGATTCATATCTATATATATAAGCCTTTATTTATATAATGAAATAATAGGAGCGTAGTGACAAAGAAAAACTCTATATTATTACAAGATTTTACAATCATAAATCCATCCACTCCCCACTTCAGCATGTAGTTGCCTGCAAACGGAGAGTTTTTTTATTTCATATTCATAACAAAAGTATTTATGCTACAGTTACTGCCTCCGATAGAAATCAACAATCACAGACAAGTATAGGTCTGTCTGTCTGGAGTTCAGCTACTCTGAAGATAGTGACAGACACTGATTGAAACAACCTTTTAAGTCCTAGGTCGAATAGTTTCCTCCTGCCTGTGCTCTAGTCAGTTGGGCTATTATTCACTGATTCTCCATGGAATGGATATATTTGGTGTGTTTACATATCGATAAGAGAACTGTGAACGCACAAATGAACAAATGGCTGCATTCCAGATTCTCCCCCTCCACTGGTCACTGCGGCGTGACCAGTGGAGGGGAGCAGGCAGACAAATGGACCAAACTTAGTCTATGCTGCGCCTGTATGATAGCGTAAATTGACATTCCTCTGTGTGTATAGATTGCACTTAATCCAACAAATAGATAGTGTCGGCATACTCAATGAGAAATACCGGGTATGAAATTCTGTGAAAGTAGCCAGGTATTTATATTTAAACAAGTCTGACTTCCCTGTATAATGGAATAAGACAATGATAACTTTTATATGAAGGATTCATTTATGAAATTCTCAACAAGACAAGACCATTCAGACTTTTCTGAGAAATCCAATACCTCCTATTTCTCAATGAAAAAGTGCGTCACAATTTTCTCAATGAAAATAACTCCACCTATCAGGCTTGTCTATTTTTGCTGAGTAATGCCAGATGAACATGAAAAAAATTTCCCATCCCGCAAAATGTGCAACCCGGACCTCAGTTAAAATTATATCTGCAATGTGACGATTAAAATACCAGAGAGGCAGCTCCAGGAATGTGGGGAGGCGTGTAACGCCACCCCCCCCCCCCTGGTATATTGACTCATATGGTTCAGCTAGTCACATTGGTATCATTGTTCTCTAATTTATATATCTCGTTGAGGAAGGGGGCTCGTATCCATATGAGGAAATAATTGAGTTAGAATTAGGCAGGTGAAGGTACATTAGAGGCAGGTACATTCGAAAAGGTACTATTATCTTACGCATTTTCATTTTCCAAAATAAAGGAATTAAATTTTACATTTCTTTTTGCGGGTTAGCAATCTGTTTCATTAAAATAAAAGTGAAAATTATATTGTGGTATGGTTCAATGCCACAATTCATCTTTCAGATTAATTCGAATACAAAATAAGTTACCAAATTAATCTTTTTCTTATTTGCAATCATTTATCTATATATCCATGGGCGGCATAGTTATTCAAGAATTATCTAGAGAGATGAATAGTGATAGTAGATAGAGAGAGTTATGAGTTAAATGAATGTAATAATGATAACCAGGATTTTCTTACCTTGGTACCATCTTTAGCAGCATTCTTAGTAACAGCTCAAACATTATCTCTAAGTTTAGACATTTGATAGCTTTGTGTCTACGAAATATTTTATTTTATCGAAAAGCTTATTTTCCCAATTCTTACTCAAATGTCCAAGAACCCACTAGACTCTTGAATATTTTACTATGAAGAACTTGTGCATTGTAGATGAACAGATACTTTTTTTTAAACAATTTATGACAAGTGGGACAATCATGCATTTGATCATTGCTGTACACTTCTAGATATTTACTATATATTATATCATATTAATAAATTAAAGACTTTCAAGACAATTCATAATGCAAATCTTTTTTATTGTGTTTTTTTTCTTTCATATCATGTAAAACATCCATCAGTATGATTGTTGATGATAATAAAATAATAGAAAAATAATACAGGACCCACAATCTTTTTACACCGTTTTACACTGGCTATGGCTAGCATAATAGTTTTCAACAATGGACCCTACCCCATTACCCCATTGTGTTAAGTCCACGGCAATAACACCAAATAAAATTAAACTGAATCCCGACACCCACCAACCAAAATTGAAATGCATGGTTCATGACTCCATTTGCCCTATTAAAGGAGACAAAATAGGCATTCACAGGTCTTTCAGGGGAAGATTGATATATCATCATATATCGCACCAGGTTAATCACATGAACACATTTATTGTGAACGGTGTAAGCTGAATATCTTTGAATGCTTTAAAAAGTGTCTTGCAACTTCCAAGAGGTAGAAAAAGAAAGGTGAAACCATCTTTTAATATTTTTGTCAAATGATTAGGCACAATTTTCCTCTGTGTGAAATGGTGAGTGTGGGCTGTCTGTCACTAGGTACATCTGCTGTATGGATATTATACAACTAGACACTGAGCTGTGATTCAATTTATCACTGAGTAATCCTACAGTGCGGAACCCGGCCAGTAAACCGGCGAGATGTGTATACAGCTGACACAGCTGTGCTCATCTGATAGAAAACCAACCAAATTTTAAACGCATTTACTGCATTACAATGAGTACAACTTCCCTTCATGTAAGATTGCAAAGTCATTTCATTTTTCTTTAAAAGAATTGCTGCACCTTACCTCACCCATTACACACATGCTGATGTCACTTACACCATTCAAGGAAGTTCACGGTGCAGGGCAACCATTGGATGATGAAATGGAATACAAATACTGGTACGCAGAATTATAATAAGACAACTCGATAAATTCAATGGTTTAATTTTCTCCGACAAATTTATTGGAAAGTTTGGTCCTGGCATCATAGATTCAGTGGTTATTTGATATGGCAATAGAAGTGGCACCTATGGTGTAATAATAATAGCGTCTGCCTTTTTAGGGCACAGAAAAAGGATAAATAGTATATGTATTCTTTAAATAATCTTTATAAGCTTTGTGCTAAATTCAATCCTCACACGCCAATCCTTTGTAAAATATCTGCTACATTGTGCTGGGAAATCTAATTTTATAAAACTTCATTGGTATTGTTAGAAGTTGACGGTTGGACTTGACACTCTGAATAGCATATAATTAGTATGATGTACCTGCGCCTTCACTTTTAACTCATATTTAATTATAATGTACCAGGAACTAGGGTAAAACGTGTAATATATCCGAATGATTGGAGCGAGGTAGTTATCATTATATTATAATATTTCATATTTATCAGAGAGGACGAGCTAAGAGGAAAGAAGTGTTTTATTGTATTTTGAATTTAATGCTAATTATTTGTTCCCTTTGAGTGTTTTCCTGAAATCCTTGGATTTGATGAGGGACCCTGATATGGCTTCAGGAACTTGTAATTGCAAAAATACATCCAAATTTTATAAAACACCAAATGTTGAGTTGTTACCATACACTTTGAAGAGCCAGATACTTCAATTTAACCACTAAACCTAATTTACACAATAGATAAAGTGGCTTTTTACTGGAGTTGCCTCTCTTGTTTGTCTGATCCGGTTTTTATGTTGGTGGTACACATCAGGGCTTGTAGAGTAGTTTGCTGATGTTTATGCGGCTGCTGCATGTTTTGCAGCAGTGAGACAAGTTTCCCAGGTATAAGTGGTTCAATATCTTAACATATAAGAACGGGTGTCTCAGTGAATATGAAGAAATTATTATAATTAAGAACATTTGATTCAGGATCTCTATCTGCTCTTTGGTTGCTTGTTCCTTGTGTTTATAAAAGGAAATCAGGTAAAACAGTATTAAGTTACTCACGATGCAAAACCTAACAATAATCAAGTAATGCGTAGCGGTAATTTGTGCTTTGTGCTAAGACTTCCTCCAAAAAACATGTACAGGGTATAACTGTTAGGTTAGGTTTATTATAACGATCCATGTATCAACAGGCGATAAAAAATTAGATTAGTACATGAAATTGAAAAATTTTAACTTTGTTAAGAGCTGACATGTAGTATGGAAAAAAGCTCTTTAAACGCTTTTGTGTCTTGCACTTTGGTGTGTAATAATTAACATTTTGCAAAATGGATTTTTTAGATTTAAATTGTTGTATATTTTGGAGTTGGCCCATCTTGATTCACAGGCCCCCCCCGTCCTGATATGCGTGTCTGTAATGGAGTACAGTCCATGTAGACTAATGTCTAAAACTTACTTTGAAGTCTGGTAGGTGGTCCTGATTGGCTAACCAACTACATACAAATTGAGGTGCAAAGGTCATTACCTTCTTTTCATTGCTTTACCTCTGACCAAATGACAGTGGAGCTCAGAATATTGAACAATGAATCGTACATGAAATAAATTTTTGCATGGAATGGCGTCTGAGAATCTAATTCTGGGCACAAATGGCAGCGATAGTGAACAATTTTCGCCGTTGATGCAAACTGTGGCGTTTAGCCTAAGTTTTTCAAGCGGAAGAATATATTTGCTTTGCCAAGATGGGTCATCATCACAAAACCAGTCAAAAGGCTGAAAAACCAGATAAATGTTTTGAGTCAGGTTGATTGCTGATAGCATTGGACCCCAAATCCAAAATTTTTGCTGACTGCATTAAGTGTCGAAATCATAGGACTGCCGCATTTCCTGACTTTGGGCTTGGTGTGGGTAGAGGGTGGGGGGTTGGAAGGTTCGAAGCTCACTGTGTTTCTCATTAAACTGATCAATTTATTGACACAAATTTTAACAGCTCAAGTTTTTTCACAATTCCGATACTACAAACTATTACTGATAAGGGAGAAGAAAAGACAACTCTAGCTCATATTCAGCACTATTCCGCACGCATTTGAAGGCGCTAGAGTTGTCTTCTCTTATCCCCTAGCGGTAATATTTTGTAGTATGGGAATTGTGAAAAAACTTGAGCTGTTAAAATTTATGTCAATAAATTGATCAGTTTAATGAGAAACACAGTGAGCTTCCATCCTTCCCCCCCCCAACCCCCCACCCACACCAAGCCCAAAGTCAGGAAATGCGGCAGTCCTATGGTCGAAGTGTAATGAAAGACCCAATTGCAGGATGCTTTTCTTCACATGTACTGCGAAAACCTTAATTTTTACCGATTTTTAAGTCTTTGAATTGTGCTTCATATGTTAGTATATTGTTTTAAACTTTGACAGCCGGTGATTTGAATAATTTCTTTTTTGGATCAGTATAGATTCCAGGTAAAGTGCCTATGAGCATAAAATATCGGGCCCTTTCCTGGTAACGTGATTTTAATCAAGCATGTAGTAAAGAAGGAAAAAAAAGCCTTTACAAATGTTGTTAAAATTTGAAGTTTTGCATGATGCACACCAACAGGGAACTGATATGAGGAGAAAGGTGAAAGGCCAGAATCGCTGGCATCTTTATACAGACAGAGGAGTGAGCTCGTGATGTTCTCACTGCAATGTGGATAGTAATTCGATAAGATAATTTTGCAAATTGTTCTTAAGTGTGTACGCTTTGGAAATCTGGTTTCCTTTCATTATATGCGGTTGAAAAGCTGGGCATAGGATTTCATGAACAGACTTGGTCTTTTCAATTTTCCAAGTTACAAGGGGGCACAACTACAGATTTGAACTCCTTGTTTGAATTTTGTCCGGGAAAACAACTGTATTGTACACATTTTACTGCCTTTCCTGTTTATTTGACAGAAGTGCACAGATATCTTTGCAATAAGATTGACTATAGCTGATTTGTTATTTCATTCCACTGATTGACCAGGACAGAAAACATCCGATATTCTTCCGGGAACTGCACATGACAATCAGCACTCACAATTGAAGCTTAGTACTGTTCCGGCTCCCATCATTAACATACTGGATGGTACAATTGAAATATAAGGTTACATCAACCTCTAGTCATATGCTTTGAAATGATTCCCGTAGAATACACGCAGTGATTTAAAGGTATATGGGAAATACCCTGCTCAGTTTTGCAATTGGGAGCTGTTCATGCGGAACATGTTCGTCATGACTCTTGATCATAAATCCTGATTGCTTAATGTCATAGTTGAATCAAAATTTGCGCTCATCTCCTTGTGAGATCAAAAGTTTGGATATCACGTACATGATCATGTTATTTGACAAACAAGTTTCCCACAATGCCTGTTTCACAGTGATGAAATTATAAAGTTAAACACATGCACACAGTCCTTGTCTCAATTTGAGGGATACAAGGGGTCAAATGAGCCATTGAATTAGAAGACTTATTTCTACTCTTCACCCAACAAACCCACTTGGGATGTGTTTTTGAAGCCAGTGACTAACAATCACTAAGATTTAATTTGTCACAGCTGGGGTGAATCGGTATTCATCAAAATGTCGGCGTCCTATTCTTCGCCAAAATACCTTACTCAGAATTATTTTTATTCAAAAATGATGACCTTTTACTGGAATGTTTTGATGTGTTGTACAAAAAAATATCTGAATCAAATGATGAAGTTGCAGCTCGTTGATTGATTACGCAGCAATAATTGACATGAGAAAAAAATATTCTTATTGATTTAGTGGAGTAACCTTATCTGTATGGAACTAGCAAGAACATAAGATGACATGAATGACATGAAATAATAATCCGTTTTATTTGATGACTTCGTAGACACACATAAAAGTTCTGGATTATTACACATATAGCCACAACATCAGTAATATTTACCCGCTGCAGCATACAACAGCAGACAGTTTATAATTTCAATCTCCTACTTTCGGTTTTGGAAAGATTTTTATTGAAAGATATACAGAGTCTTTTACACCAAAAGAACTCATTTTTTTCTTACGCAATGTGACAAGGCTCAGTTATTTAATAACACAGTACTGTGTTATAACGGGTAATATCTACTAGCTTTAATCTGGCCTCTACTTTGTAGTTATCTTGTCTTACCTTAAGCATTATCCTGTAACACGGCGCACCTTATAGCGAGTTTATGCAAATTTACTCATCTCGTCAGTTTGCAGGTTTTTCTCATCCCATTCATTCTAGACAACTGAAGTGACAAGTCGTCTTTTCACTTCAGCAACTTACTGTACTTACTTAAATGTTTATTTCTAACTTATTGGGGGTTAATCAGGAAATGTCGTATTAGTCGCCCCCCTCCTATAGGGGAACCCCCAGCTATCTTGTTAATCATTGAGGTAAGAAAAAATTGTTTTTGCCATTCTGCCGTCTGACGGGGGGCAAGAGTCTGGTGGGAGGGGGGGACCTATATCAATGTCCAAAAAGGTCGGTTTGACAGTACGGTGTGTCAGCGAATTTTCATGTTTCCACAATCTATTGAAATGTTACTTTAAATCAGAGGTCCCAATAAATTCTAAATCAATGATCAGTCAGTATAAATTGTGGTAATTTGTATTCCACTCTGGTCACTCTGAAATCATCATGTAGAGGTTATTCATGTACCACCTACATAATGATTCACTAAACTTTAGCTTATATCTACTCTTACAGAGTTGGTGCTTTCAACAGATGACGTCAAGTAATGAAAAGTTAAGTGTCATACGATGCGAGCAAAAGAAGACATATCTTAGCATTGATTTTCCCGGAATAAACAATTTTGTACTGATATGTCACGTTACTGAATGAAGAAGGGCTAAGGATAAAAGAAAATCAACACAATATTATGATGATTTGTACTTTTTTGATGATGCACTTGGTGGTGAATTCCCGAGAGTGAAATCTTTGAGGCAGCTTTTGGTTGGGGGGGGGGGACAAGAAATATGCTGTTTCCACCTTCAGGGTCAGCTTAACATCATCAAAATCGGGTATAGTAATTTTATTGCTGACAGCAAATTTCTCACTGAAAATGTATCCAGATCTGATGGAGGTGTGGGATTAGTACTAGAGCATACTGTGTTTGTGTTTACTTGTGCATTCTGGGATACTCCCAGTAGGCAGCAGAATGTACATTAGAGTGTTGTTGAGATTATAGGCATAAAAATTGTAACGCTTTTGTGCTGAATAAAATAAATATAAATAATCTTGAGAAGATGGCGAAATTATGATCAGTGTTTTTAGTTCTGAGAGATAATTTGTTCATGAATCATTGCTCCATCCAGGGTCCAATAAATCATATGGGGATTACTCTCTGTGCATTTCATGCATTTCCTTGTAACTACAGTAGTGGGCAACTGATAAAAGTCTGGTGGAACACCTAACCATTCTGGGAGTGAGGGAAATCCGTTACATAACATTGGGCTAACCCAATTAAAAGGAGGGGAAGTCCTTTTCATCACGCTTGGCCAAATTATTATACCCTTCAATGGCATTAAATCATTGCAAAAACAAGCCATGTCTCCCTCAATTGATTCTGCACTAGGAAAGTCTAAACTGCATATCAAGTTGCTCAATCGCTTAGCGGATAGTAAATATGATGAGGTTAGATCTGGAATCTGCAAGCGAGTTGGTTTCTTTCATGAAATTTATACCATCAATCTTTTGTATTATGGTTTGCTTCTCCAAGGAATCCCGACAAATGCAATCCAATGTATTGTGCGAGGCTTGATTACTATGGGCAAAACCAGAAAAGATAAGTGGAAAAGATTCTCAGTTTCGATATGTATCTGGCCTGCACTAATCACAATTTGAATGAGTATCGCAAAAATTTAGGTCAAACAAACATAGAATATAATATATATTCTAGGGCATTGAAAATGGCAATATCAGCTTTTGATATTTTTTGTCTTTTATTTTACATTATGATATCATCAGTGCTGATAATAAGGTTTCAAATTAATTTTATTTCACAATAGTCAATGCAATGTCACAAGAATATAATAAATATATAACTCAATAATTCATAAAAATAAGACTGTAGATAAGTGTGTATCTAAAGATCCTTTGAGCTTACTATGACATAGTATAGCATCAAGATGGGGGAACAACTTCAGGCCCAATGGTTTTCCAATACTGTACCAGAAGCTTACCATGAGTAAAAAGTGAAAACTGAAAACTCACTGAATGTCCTATAGAAGAACTTCCAAATGGAAATAAATAAATCAGTGGAAAATAAATATTACATTAAAAATTGAGCAAATAACCTAATGAGCATGAGTAATACATGGGAATACCACTTCCCATGTGTTATTAGCAATGAAGGAACAGCTCCACAAAGTACAATATATTTTATGGAAACTGTAATGGATGAATGAATGTAACTGTCATTGTAAAGTATTCTGGACGGATTAGATCTGATCTAGCTGTCTTCCGACGGCTGATTTTGGGGGATAGTGGGAGCAGGATATACACACCCACAGCTTGTTGGTACATCTTTAATTCTCACAGGTTCGTATAAATAATATCCCTCAGATCCACACTGACCAGTGTTCTGTAGTACGACAACATCTTCTACTAAGGGTTCTATCAGCCCATTAGAGTCTGGGCTCATAACACAAGCTGTGTTAAAAGTGTTCTCACAACAAGCAGCTATGTTAAAAGTTGTCGGATATATCTCAGGTGCATCGGGTTTCACTGCTAGAGTCACGATCTCCCTAAAATAGGACACAATAATCTGATGAAATCTCTCTAGTAACACATTGGCTTATGCACCATAGACTTTTAGAAAACCATCTTTGGCGTATACACACCCACTTTCTGCGGCACAACTACCGTTGGAAAAGGCAAATCATGTGTGCCAGTACCATTCATATGAATCATTTCTCAAAATACCTGTAATTAATATTTAGGTTGTGCTATATTGGCTGTATTTTTATTAACTCACCAGCTTACTGCCCTTCTAAGTCTGTATTGTGTAGAGATGGACTTTTGATTCTCAGTTGCTGGACAATCTCTAGTCCTGTCGAGTACTCTAGTCGGCATCTCTGAAGGGTCAACAGCCCTGAACTTCTGCTGTTCAGTTCTGTCTGCGCCTCTGGCTAATGTAAGGTTACGTTTTAAAGCTACATCATCGTGTCTGCACTCCACAGACAGATAACTGTGTCTGGTGTCTCTCTCTACAATTGAGGCAGCTTCACTCAGAGTCAGGATTAATCCCAGCAGGGTAACACTCTGACTGATGTATCTGTAGAGTTGGTTCTGCTCCTGTGTATTCATGATGTGAAACTTTGTTTTACTATGAGATCTTAATCGGTGAGCGGCTCTTGTCTGAATGTGTGATATGTTGGTGTTCTGTTTCCCTTTTATAGCGGTGGTAATGCTCTATGCAACTGCAGATATTCTGGGTTGAAATCTTGAGATCATTCCATTGGGAAATCCATTGGAATCGGGTTTGATTTAAAAAACATGATGACCAATATTGAACCTTATTTTTCTCCAATGCAAATACAGGTCACTCATTGGATGGTCTTATCTGTAGTGCAAACCTGACAACAGTCTTCATTTCTTACACCAGCAATAAAGCAACCAGTAGGAACAAGGATGCTTCAAACAAGACAAGGCATGAGAGAACTAAAAACATACTATTGGCTAATATACAAACCATGATTAAAAGAAGCCATTGACATATATGTTGACCTTGCAAAGCTGTGTAAAGCCCTTCATTAACATTGCCAATAAATTGGTGGCATTGCATATTGGTGACTTTTTTCCAAAAATTAATTGAACTGAAACCGGCTCTGGACATGTTGCAGAGTCAGGAGTGGTCTAAAGGTGCAGACTTATGATCTGTGGGGTCTAAGTTCAATTTCAAGCACCGGCAGCCATTCCTGATTTGGTGCCGGCGCACAAAGCCACCAAGGTTTTTCCCTGCGGAATGAGACTGAAAATACCAGAAGTGAACTGTGTGTTTGCACAATCCATAATAAAGATATTAAAAACAATCATCGGAAGCCTGTAGACATATGCATGTCCAGCATGGTGTCAACCTCTAGCATAGTATGACATTGACATACCGCAGAGACAGTCAGCTAGAGGTACACACTCTGGGGTGGTGTAGTGGTTAGGATTCGGGCTTCTCAATCTGAGAGATGCAAGTTCGAATATCCCGGTCGCTACCCATTCTGCTGAAGGAGGTGAGCTCTCCGATCAATGGCCTAGCTTGCCCACCCTTACATTGTACAAGGGTGCGCTAATTAGATGAGTCGTATCATGTATCATCGATCTTATGTAACCATATTCTCATTGGCCCCGAAAGGGGCGCTGAATAGGAAATAAAGTTCATATTATTATTATTATTATTATTATTATTATGTCCTGGTATAAAAATGTCACACCGATTCACTATCAAAGACTATCTTGAATGAATATAGTGTATGATTTTATACATATCAATACTTCATTCCAGAACTAATGGTATTTTTAATTTTTTTATTTTGTCTGCCACGTTCTTATATGTTGTGTATTTTCTTATCAACGCATGTTTTGAACGGTCTTCAATAATAAAGTTCATATCATCATAATAAAATCCTCCTATTCCTCTTCGATAATGAGAGTAGCCGGATTTCCAACGAGCAAGGTATAGGATGCAGCCTGCAGGCGCTCTCTGCAATGGAGACACAGACTTGTATAGAAAATATGCTCCAAAAATAGTAACACAACAAATCTGGGGGGTCTTTCAATTAGAAAGAGTGATCCTTTACTAAAGCAAGTTATCACTATCACATCACTATCACATTGCTCAAAATTATCACTCACTTGGTGTTTCAATAAGAGAAAATCGCTCACAAATCGCTCACTCAGAATGTATATAGTTCCATCAAGTGACTGAGCGATCTGAAAGCGAGACCCCTAGCAGGTATCACTCACTCAGTGAGTGAGCGATAATATTGTGATTTTGGCTGTTTCTAATTGAAAGACCCCCAAGGAATCTCATATTTATACATCAGCAAATCCTTCTGTGTAACTGACAGCATCCTGAACAAAAGCAAACAGCTCGCATTGCATAATTGGACAAAGAGGGATAAAAATGGAAATATCTGTCATCATATCATTATCCTTTAGATCTGGAATCCAATTGGTCTCATATTAAGAGAAAAGGTATGCTGAATGTAAAAAGGACTATATTATTCATCTCCAAGTGTAATTTAAATGATGAGTCGTTGAAATGAAAATTTTACCATTTTAAATTAAAGTGTTATAAAGACGTGAATGTCCAATCAGAGTATCATTAGACCAGACATCAAAATTATAATTTGACAAATCATAAAAGCCCTAAATGAAATATTTTATGAGAAATGTTAGCCTAGCGTTGAGAAATAACATTCTTCCTTGTTGCTTATCAAGAATATTGATGAATCATCACCTACCCCCAATAGATTCCGCATGTACCCACAATTAATTATTGTCGCCTATAGTAGATAAGGCTGCCCACAGTTTCCCCTCACAAACAGGATGATCTGAGATTTTATGTACCAGTGATAGTACTATTGTAGTATAATTTCCTTATATCAGTCTTCTAAAGGTGAGTCATGTGTATGAATGTAAAACTCATAACCACTATCTGCTATCTACCTACTATCTGGCGTTTAGGGCCGCAGAAATCATGGCTTTGAGTCCTTTTTGGAGAACATTTTAGATTGATGTTTCTGATTATGTGCTGCATCTGGTTAAATTTCATATTTAATGTTTTGTAATTTTTTATCTTTCAATATATATTCTGGTCAAACAAAATGATGCATGATATATAATATATAATATCAATTCCTGCAAAAGAGAGCATTGTCTGCTCCTAAATCAATCATTACATGTAAAATATAAAATAGTATATAAATTACATATAAATAGAATAAATTGCGCTATAGATACGATACAGGGAACTCAAACACCTATGATTAGAAACCTCGTATCCAGCAGATAAAAATAAGCAACGCAGATTTTCTCGAGGGCGGTAACCCCACCTATCTGGCTCGTGTTTATTTTAAATTATGCTGAGCAACAGTGTTAGGATTGATCTATTTATTTCATCATGCTAAGCCGCATCGGGAATAACTTATACCTGCATTGTCACGACCGGAATACCAAAGGAAGGATTGTGGGTAAGCCTTTGTATACTGGGTCACCTTGTGACAATGGTATTTGTTTTGTTATCTATCTGGATGAGGAATGCATTAGGCTCATATTCACAAGGAAGAAATTTTAGAATCTCAAATACTTTGTTGCTTTATCTTCACCACCTTGTAGTGTCCAGGAGGAAATTTCTGATGATAATGACCATTGTCTTGTTGTCTATGGAGGAATTAGACCTCCCAGGAGGCAGGTGCAGAGATCCCAGAATGGTTATATTATGTCATCCCAGGGCGAGGATCATAAGATGTGATCACCATTATCATGGTCATGTTGTGGGAACGGTAAGCTGTTTCATCGTAATGGAAATTTTATCAAATTAGCAGCATTTCGTTTTGACTGAAATTCTATGTCACCATATGGTAATGGTTCAGGAATCTAGAGGCCTTCCAATCATCAGACAATCATTGAAGTATGAAAATATTTCCAGTAAATATTATGTGCCTGTAACACCGGCAGTTGTTAAAAGAAAGAGCAAACCTTCCCTATCCATCACATTCTAAAATATGGGCAAACAAGCAGAGGAAATGATTCGTCCGAATCTCTCAGAAACACAGCTAACTGTGATTCAGAAGAAATTCTACCCAAACATAAATTTGTAATCCCTACAACCAGTCAATATGCTGATTAATTCTACAGCTGCCACAACTATCACGACAAATATCTTACCATCAAAATCGTTACAAATTTTTAAACCATTGATATGACTATGCGTACGACATCACTTCCTGTCAGATTACAAAGTCAATTCACTTCCTTGTATTAAATGAATTGCTGTACAACATTTCAGTCATTGCATTTATTGTGGATGCTGTTTGCACCATTCTGGAAGATAATGTTGAACAATTATAGGATGATAAAACTGGTGAGTGATGAAGCGACTACTAGTACGGAGTATAATAGCGCTATACTAATGCGTTTAAGGTATAGAAACAGCATCTGTTGTTTAAATTCCCAGATATTGTAGACAGAGATTTTGGGCAGATAGAGACTCCAAGGCAGAATAATAGATTGAGATGAAGAAGGCAGAATTAAAGTTTTTGGAGTTTTAGTTTGTGAAGAAAAAAATTTGATGAAGTTTTATGGGCTCAAAAATAAGATTATTAAAGATTTTGTAGATATGATAATGAAGATTGTCTGAGGTTTAGGGGTGGTGTACAGATTTGCACATGGAAACAATTTTCATAGATGCAAGTGCTTTAATATATTATCACATAAGAAAGGGTGGGTCAGCGAATATGGAGAGATTGTATCTGATAATATTTGTCACCTGGACAGCTTCTCTACTCTTATTTCCCTAAGATAAAAATTGGCAAAACTCCCACAGTTACATAGCTATAGTAACATAAGGTAAAGAATTATCAAAGGTCATTTTACTATCTTCTGTAGTAACAAGTGTTATGTTATTTTATGTCATGTATGCACTTTAATAACCGATCAATGCCGGAGCAAATAAGATCATGTTAATAGAAAAAGGAGCGAAAACTAAAAGTAATTATCTATCTATCATGATGACATTATTCGTATTTCATGAATTACATGCAGGCAAAATATAAAAAATGGTCTGGTCAGGTAAAAGAAAGAATTTATGACACTTAAACTAGAAAAACCTATAGAAAAGGCTTTTTGATAGTAGGGCTGTGCGGGTTTTTGCCTGAATATATCTGCCGCTGTGTGCAGAAACTCGGTGAGTGTTTGTGTATTTGTGGAGCAGGTGGTATGGCTCAGTCTTGTTAGGAACCTTATTCTTTCCCTTGGTGGTACAACATCCTCTAAGGAACCAATACTCGATATTATTGTGTAATAAATATGCCATTGATTTAATGGGTGTAACCTTACCTAGCTATCTTATCACACAGGTGTCACAAGATACCCTTAACTGATGATGTGATCCCTCCTAGACACTAACACTAATCAGCCCTTGGCAGCGACACTTTGATCAAGAAGGGCCAAGAAGGCTGTGTTGGATGTTATGCATGAAGAACCCAGATATTATATAGGTATCCCTGTTACCAAGTATTATAGTGCTATACAGATGGATGATGTACATGGAAATTCATGAACTTTTGTAAAATAGCTCAAGATTAATTTCCTAAGCTATCTTTACCGTTTCCATGAAAGCTATTATCACAACAGCCAATACTTTCATCAGAGTGAAATAACGTTACGTTGTGACAATTCATGTGACCTACAGGGAGCCATCAAAACAAGCAAATTAACAAAATCAAGAGGGGCTTTTTTTATCTGGCTATATCTCAGGAAGTTATGCGCATCCATCCTCAAAACTTTAAAATATGTAATTTGAGACATCGATATATTTAATGTGAAAGTAAGAAGGTCATTGAGCAATTAGCCCAGAAGTTTTTAGTGAAAAACCATGCAGAGAAGCATGATGGTTCTACGGTACTTTATGATATCAGTGAGCACCCAGGGGAAACTTGGAGAGAACCCTCAATGATAACCCTCAAACATAAAAAGTGACTACTCAAATGTCTATTTCCACAGCACAGCCACACTTTTGGAGTGCATGCGAAGGGAATCGCTGTCCTACAGATGCTATTGCCTTCGCTTGCTAGGGGTGCATTTGACCACATCATTCATAATGCAAAAACAACCAAGAAAACTTGACCCTATGTAATTTCTATATGGGAATGACGCAATGAATAGGAATTATGTCCTGATCTCTTTTTAGGTGGAAGCTGATCATACTATATATCCCTATACCCAATTCTTACCATCATTTTTGCATTTCAGTAAAAAAATTGCAACCAAATAAAGGTATAACAAATGTTCAGCTTTGTGTATATTAGCAAGGGAAGACAATTCTTATTGCTGATTTTTTCATGGGATGAAGATTTGTATCATTTATCATTTTATTGCATGGAAAGCAAAACTGAAATTCATTGCACAAAGTTGAACTAAGGAGTATGAAAAATAATAACAAAATAATTAAATTAATAAATGTACACAGAAAAGTTATATTTTTATAAAAATGAGATTCATTGATTTACATTTATAAAGCAGAAACTTAAAAATATAGAGGATAACAATCGAAGTGAGATCCCTGTAGAGATTTTATAAAACTGATTTTGTGTATCGGGTGTGATTGAGATTAAAAAAAGGGATTATTGCCATCACAGTCAACATGGAAAGAAGTGCATAGATAAGGGATTATGGCCAAAAAGATGAGCAAACTATACAAGAGATTCAAACCTCAGCCTCTCAACATCATATTGATTCATTGATGGATTTTCTCTCCTTTTTTATTGGCACGCTGGAGAACATCCCTTGAGATGACTGGTAAGCAAAATAAAGTATGTATATACATGTATATACACAGACACAGCCCTGCAAGTTTCCATGTGATATAGTAGGGCAATAATCACATTACTGCCCTCCAGAAGGCGGAGTCTACTATTACCGAGCGATTCTGATCTGCTTACATGAATAGAAGGTCACGGCGTTGAACTTGACCAGTTTCATATCAAAGAAGGAGCTGTTCTCAAAACATGTGGTCTGACGTTCTAAGTGATAAGTTACTTCATCTATCCTCAAATCTTCGTAACCTTGAGTGCATTGGAAGATGTGAGAATCGCATTGTACTGCGTCCGTTATATGAGGATAAATCGGTCTCTGGATATCGGTGCTCATGTACTCCTTATATGTCCTGTGAAAAGGGACACAAGACAATAAGAGTTTTATTACAAATTTCTCATATTTGGTCAATACGGCAACAATATTTTACTATCATTGTCAGTTTAAAAAAAAGCAAAATGACCAACCATGGAATGTTATTTAAGATGTTGAATGCCGAAGATTGAAGTCTTTGAGGGCCCTCACGGCTGGTAGGACAAGGCAGATGTTTTGTCGCATTGTTCAATTTAAGGCACCCGGCAAATTCAGGTATAGTACTTTTATCACTGACAGCAGACAACTTCTGAGCTAATAATGTGTCCAGATCTGATGGAGGAGCTGCATTAACAGATTATACTGTGTTTGTGTTTACTGGTGCACTCTGGGATACTGTCAGTAGGCAGCAGAAAACAGCTAATAACGCTGTTGAGATTTTTAAGATTATAGCCATGATATTAGAGTGTTGATTTCGAGTTTTTATTTGATTGAAATATATAATGAGTGTAAATTAATCTTGGGAATGAAAATGGTCACAAGTTGATGTTCTGTCTGGTGAGTGAGTTTCATTTAAGATACACTAAATTTCGCAACCTCGGCAACAACGCGAAAAGCGAATCCTAAATGCCGCGAAAACTAAACTCCTATAGGGTATATGTTGCTGTGGTCCTTCTGAAGTCTTTAAGATAAGATAAGATAAGGTAAGATAGCTTTTGTTGGTAAACATTGTCAAAGACAAGTTACAATAGAGTTGAGGAAGCTCTTTTCATGTTCATACAATCACCATTTAAAATTTGAATGCTCTGAGTCAAATTTGATTATTAGTAAAAGATTTTAGGTTGCCTCTCATTGGTCAAGCACACTACTAATTGGCTAATCAGATTGCTATTGTAAAATCAGCGATGGACAATGAAGGAGGGAGACAAAATTATAGACAAAGTTTTGTTTGCATGTTATATTTTTTGTTCTTTTCATCCATATTGAGTCACCACTCACCATAGGTAATAAAGTTATATATCATGCATACCATGTGCATACATATAGGGAATTGACAGGCGGTTAGGGGTGTATGGTTCATATTTTACTTGGTCAATTGACCAGGAGGTAAAATAGTTTATCATTTTATGACTATTTTTAACTGGCGTCTGGCGGTATTTTGATTTTATCAGGGCTCTGACAAGGTGGCGGGCGTTCATCTAGATCAAGGTATTAATTTGGAGTGTCCTTAATCAAATCTGCAACAATCGTAAAAATAGCTGATATTTATTCGGACGGATTTGACTCTTTGTTATAATTAAAAATGTTGAAGCATGGAGCTGTCTTTCTGAGTCTATGATATTGACACAAAAATAAATATAGTGAAATAAACTAATATTTACAGCCAATTTACTTTTAAGACTAATATTACACTGGAAAATAATACAACATACTTCCACAGTCAGAGATAGTATATAAAAGAAAAGATTATGCGATCCTGTAGCACCAACAAAAAATAAGTGCTCTACATAACAAATAAATCTATATATAAATATTCTATATATAAATCTAATCATACATTAGACCTCCACTCTCAGAGGGGATTTCAATTTGGCTAAAAAAAATATATGTTATAAATGTTACATATATATATATATATATATATGTATACATATATTTATATATATACATATAATGCCTACTGTTGGATAAACATTAACTATCATGTTTGGGTGTGGTCACGTCTTTTGATAAGTCAGGGTAAGCGCAGCCACAGCTGATAGGTAGTTTTATTCTGACTGGTTCAAACTTTAGGTAGCCTGCTCCACACTTTTTAGTTGTAGATCGTAGGATTATCCTCTCTTGGAGGCGTGGCTCTATATAAGCGTATTTACTATCACCCATCAAACAGGTGCTGGATTCTCCTTCTGAGTCAATGCTAGGACAGCAGGCAGCCACATCAACCTGGGGAGGGTAAAACATCGGCAGCATAGAACTCCTACTGAAGGCAAACGTCTTTATCTCCCTACAAAACAATAAATAAATATTGATAATAAAAAAATTCTTCAAATATTACTATTTTGTTAAAATGCGGTAAAAATTACTCATAAATTAAACTTTTATAGAGATAAGAAAAAATATTCCTTCTTACCATGCTGTTGATATGCGTAGCCTATATTCCTGAGCACAAGCTTTTTCTGTATAATTTGTTGGACAATCGTTTGTCGCCCCAATCTGTTCCAGCTTGAGAGATCCATCGGCTGGTATAAAGGGATAACGAGATATAGCTCGAGATGAGGCGCTCCTTGCCTTACCCAGCAGTTTTCTTAGTTTCCTTTCTCTTGGGACGCCATTACCAAATCCTGGTTAGAAAACAAAAAATATTCAGGTTATTACTGATAACACGAAATATTGATTTCAATACCAAAAGACCAGCTTTTAGGACATTGTTATATTACAAATCTAGAGATATTGCTAGGTCAAGGTGACAATATCAAGGCATTATATTGTCCTGACATTCGATCAGTTTTGTCCAATGAGCTCGCGCATTCTACACCTAGCTATCTAACATTGTTAGGGCAATCTGAGCAAAATTACTTAACATGCCACTAGAATTTTAATAATATGGACATGTTTTGACAAAAAATTCGGTAAGCTGTCAGCTAAACCCATCTCTAACTTTTATCAATAAAAAAAACAAAAAACAAATATTTTAACATGACGTCATATCAGTGATTGTCACCAGATAACCCACAGTCTGAGCAGCCCTAATTATGTTAGAGAGAATGGATAATACCTACCACATCCGTCTGTGAGTGGATTACAGAATGCGTGGTCCATGATAGCGGTGACCAGTATAAATCTGAGTAACTGATCGACTGATATCCACATGATTGTCTTTAACTGAATATTAGAATATCCAACGCCCAAATAATTTATTATATATAAATATATAGAGTATAATATTTTTTAGTCAGTGATCGCTACTTCAGCTATATAATTAGATTAATATTCCAGTTGATTTCGCTCAGTTTATATATTCTAATACTTTACCTGACCGATGAATCGGTATGGAACCAGGATGCACATATTCTGGATTTCCCTTTTTAATCCCATACAACTTCACTGATGGGTGTTTTAGGAAAGCCCAGCGCATTGTAATCATGTGTTATATTAGTGGAATATGATTCGTCGAAGAGCCTTTATTCATTCAATAGACTCTACACCATTGATATGAATTGAATGTATATCAGTGCTCTACACTATTAGCTAGTTAAACGCAATAGCATAGCAAAGCATAACGTGTATTCACTTCCTTGTGCGCAGTATTAAAAATTTTAACTGAGGGCTCATAGAGAGTAGCCTAACTAGCTATGTGTTATGTGAGGGGTCTTATACTAAGGCTATATAATATTAATTAACCTGGCTGTTTACCTCCTTACAGTGAAAATCAGGTGTAACAAACCTCACCAATCATAGTTGACCCCACAACAAAATGTAATTGTATCAGCCAGCGTTGTTATTTTACCAGGAGGCCTCTCTACTATCTCACTCTCCAGAGTGATGACCAGGTCATGTTTGCCATAAATAAAACGTATATCTGTAGGAGGTAACCATAGTAGAAGGTACAACTCGAGTAAGCTGTTATTAACGAAAAGGCATAAGTTGATTGGTGACGAGTTTTGTGTTCAGAATACATTATCAGGTGAAGAGCCAGCTAACACTGATAGGCAAGTCATCGATCCTTAGATAGAACTGCCCTCCTTGACAACAGTGTTTTTTTTAAAAATTCACCTAATGTATTATGATATTTGTTTTATGTATGGTCTTATGTGTCATTGTGACTTGATCAGCGAATAGAATTGACATTACATTGATATTATATCATATATTATATACTATAAGTACGGTATTCTGTTCAAACTGTTACACTGTGGTGGAGTATATAGCATCAGTTAATTTCATAGTGAATTTTTAATAGTCCAGAAAATTCTTCCTAGCCTCTCACTTAGTCTTGCAGGGACTACATTTTTTTCCTATGTTAATTTTCAGTGTCATGAAATAATTTCTTACATCATGCCATGAGGGAGGTGGCTTGTCTTGTTCCTGAGGCCTGCACTGAATTCTCACTGGTTTCCCAACGGATAAAAGTAAAACTTTCCAAACAGTGTTGATGCAGAACCGCCTAGTCAAAGATCGAAACAAACAATTTGTGGGACATGTAATTTACCATCAATTTAAAAGGATGTTGATGTAATACAACCTAAGGTTAACTCGCTGAGTAATTCTTGGATTTTGCATTTTTTCTTCAATGGGAACACAACTCTACAAAAAGTTTTAAAAGATTGTTCCTCTGTTCTCATAAAAGTCATGTGTGCGCTGGACTTTTGTAATTTCATTCCTCCTTATCCAGTTGAGAGGCGACTGACTTGTTCTCTGGTAACAGTGGTCTGACCTAACAGCCTCAGCCAAGGGTGGGTTAACGTTTACGTTAGCGCTCTGAGCAGAGAGAATTTCTCCCTGGTCTGAGGGATTACGTCTGCTGAGGGAGTAACTGTTTTGACATCTAAGCACCTCAATGGCTAAAAACTCGCACAATTACCAGCGCGAATACCAGTATAAGTTCTCTGAAACCAACACTGTAAGTCTACATGTCATCAGTTCTTGCTTTATAATGACATTAAAACTGAGCACAACACAGACAACTTAGGTGGGTAATTGTCTGGTGTGCGCGTTAGTTGAATCTACATGTACTGTAACTGGTAGGGTGAGTGTAAGAGTTTGCTCTAATTCTGCATTATTTCTACAAGTGTCATGCCACATCCACAAAACCGGAGCTAAGTCTTCGGTAAAATACGGAAAATAGGAGTGCCACGGGGAATATCAGGCTTTTTAGTGATGTAATAATTTGATTATGAGTTGATGACATGACCAATGGCAATGTAGGCTTGTCACTTGGTTTTGTTTGTGTCTTATCATGAATTAGGAACCTAGAAAGCTTTCAGAACGCGTCCGCTACTGACACAATAACCAATAGCATGCAATCACTATTGTGTTTTCACGATACCAGTCTATTCTTCAGTACAGGCGGGGAAATCCAGGAACCAAATGATCATATGGTGGGCGGTGCTGTTGTACATGACTTGACTATTTGTAGAAGTAAATCAAGCAGAAAATGATTGGTGTGATATAAAAACTTTACACCCATAAAAATCTCTTATGATGTGTCTCATTGAGGAAAACCTAATATCATTAGTTTTTTATTGTTCCCGCTATCATAATATTGCAAGTATTATAATGCAAGAATTTTGCAGAATCATCATACTCATGTGCAGGATAGTAAATCTATCTAAAAATATTTTCCATTAAAAACTATGAATAACATAATCACCTCAAATCCATGTCATAAAGCAAATCACACTGTTGGTTGAAGGAAGAATGTATTGATAATCTGAAAATCTCTTTAGCATTTTAGGCAATGTTACTACTTTTTTATTTCCTTTCCCAGTCAAAATTCCATAGTGGCAATAGTGTCATCGGTAAACTTTATTAACCTCATTTGTGTGCAGTTGCAGACTGTTTCAAGCCATTCAACATGTTTATAACAGCATATATATTTCAGTGGGAATCGTCTTTTTATGAGCATGGTTGTTGAACCATAAAAGTAATAATGTGCTGGCAGTGAAACAAGTGAACCCAAATGGACTATCAATATCAATATTGACAATTTCCACAGATATTCCATATTTTCTAAATTCAATATCGAAAACATGCAATCCATACTTTTTATTGGTAAAGGAATATCGAGTAAAACTCATGAAATTTTTGGTATTAATTTTGAGCCCTGCTAACAGGAAGATAGGAATTTGAATTCCACAAGAAATTGATATATTTGCTCAAACCACCCACTATCTCCTGTTCATGTGCAGCTGTGTTAGCATTGTAATGCCATGTAATGAGAGCTCTTCCCACCACTAGTCGTTTGGAGAACTTTGTTGCGGAGTTTTGGTGTTGAATCTTGAGATTATGTAAATATGAATGTGTACTGTATGTATGTGTTTCCTTATAGCAGAAGATATGGAATTACTCTCTCATTATTACCTATAGGTTCAGTACCAGGAAATAGTTTTTCCTCAATCAATGTCTGTGTTATATTATCAATATCATCCTTTACACATCAGCCCTAGGGATTAACAATTGTAATAATCGCTGAACAGCTTCGGTAGAGATACAATTTAAATAATGCAGAAAATTGTAGGATATAGATAACTCATACTTTCAAGGCCCAATGGTTTATATTTGAGGTTATACAGGTGGGATAACAATATTTTACCCCAACTTTAACAAAATATATATTTAACAATATTTACCCATGTGTATACCATAATCATACACGTTTAGTCACATAATTTAATGTACTCATAGACCAAAAGCTGCATGGCGGTTTGGGAACTTGGGTAACACTTCATTGTTCACGGTGTCTGACTGTCAGCACCATAGTGTAGAGGTCCCATAATCATTGACATTGACGAGTCTGCCGAGAGCTACAGAGTGCAGATATTATTGAAATGGGTAATATTCATTTTGGATATTCTGTTACTTATATTTTATTTCTGAGTGAAATAAAAAACTGCACATAACAAAGAGGAATTTAATAGTGTAACACATAATGAAAATTGAACAAGAATTGACAAAAAAAAGCAATAAACATTGAATTCATAATTAACACTTTATATTCTAGAAGCTTCTATGAAGAAATTTTTATGAGCTTGCCATGACAAAGAGTATGTATATTTGGGGAAACAATTACAGACCCATTGGGTTTCCAATATTTGAACTGCCATAATTCCATAAGTAAAAGTAAAAACTGTGATTCCATTGAATAATCTACATGAGAATTTTCAAACAAAACATAATTGTATAAAATAGTGAATAGCGGGCTATCTAATTAGCGCCATCGACCCATTCTTTTTTGGGGATGGTGAGATGGCGCAATCGGTTAGCGCGCTTGCTATTCACTGCCAGGCGATTAGTGCCGCAGGAGTTGTGGGTTCGAGCCCCACTGGGGGAGCTTTCATTGTTGATTGTTCCAGCCCCCAGCACCCTCGGGTGTATACCTCTCCTAAAATATACCAAATAGATCTTTATTGATTGAGCAAATTACCTCATGACAGAGAATGAGTAATGGGAATCCCACTTCACAGACATAGAGGCTATACAGACCCACAGAGTACATACTAAGTGGAAACTGAGATTGATGAATGAATACATTGTCATTGTTTAATAGTCTGGAAGAGATCTGGTCTAGCTGTCTTCTGACGGCTGATTTTGGGGGATTGTGGGAGCAGGATATACACACCCACAGCTTGTCGGTACATCTTTAATTCTCACAGGTTCGTATAAATAAAATCCCTCAGATCCACACTCACCAGTATTCTGGAGTACGACCACATCTTCTACTTTAGGTTCTATCAGCCCATTAGAGTCTGGGCTCATAACACAAGCTGTGTTAAAAGTGTTCTCACAACAAGCAGCTATGTTAGAAGTTGTCGGATATATCTCAGGTGCATCTGGTTTCACTGCTAGAGTCACAATCTCCCTAAAATAGGACACAATAATCTGATGAAGCCTCTCTAGTAACACATTGGCTTATGCACCATAGACTTTAAGAAAACCATCTTTGGCGAACGCGCCCACTTCCTGCAGCACAAATACTGTCAGAAAAGACAAATCATGTGTGCCGGCACCATTCATATGAATTATTTCTCAATTTCTAATATTTAGGTTGAGCTATATCGACTGTATTTTTATTCACTTACCAGCTTACTGCCCTTCTAAGTCTGTATTGATTAGAGATCGACTTTTGATTCTCAGTTGCTGGACAATCTCTGGTCCTGTCCAGTACTCTAGTAGTCATCTCTGAAGGGTCAACGGCTCTGAACTTCTGCTGTTCAGTTCTGTCTACGCCTCTGGCTAATGTAAGGTTACGTTTCAAAGCTACATCATCGTGTCTGCACTTCATAGACCTATAACTGTGTCTGGTGTCTCTCTCTACTATAGAGGCAGCTTCACTCAGAATCAGCATTAATCCCAGCAGGGTGACACTCTGACTGGTAATTCTGTAGAGTTGGTTCTGTTCCTGTGCATTCATGATGTGAGAGACTTATTAGTGCAATGAGATCTGAATCGGTGCGCGGCTCTTGACTTTGTGATCACTGGGTCATCTCTGCAAATAGTTATACCAGCGGGTATTCTAAAGAAACTGCATGTATTCTGTATTGGTATTTTCACTATTCTCCTCCATTGTAAAATCCATCAGAATTAAATTGGATTCTACAAATGATGAGTCATATTAAAACTTGTTGTTAAATGACAATGACAGGACAGTCATTGGATGCTCGTATCTGTGCTCTGTATATGTGGTGCAAAACTGACTACAGTTTATATTTCTTACATCACCAATAAAGCAACCAGTAGAGACATGAATGCTTCAAACATGACAAGACATTTCAGCAATAAACAACATTCAGGATCGATTATTGTCCCAGCCACAGGCCAACAGGTAGTACAGGAAGGCCGTTTACCAAAATGAAAGCGCCAAGGCAGCCATCGTCACTGAGCACATTATAGCGCCATTGTGTGTTGGTGATGAGGTATCAAAATAATTTTTACTTGCACAGATTTCGTGTATCTCACATTATTTAAAAGCAAATTCACTTAGATGATAGAGACTGGTGTATTCCGTAGAGTATCTTGGAATCTAATAGTAGCCCGTAATTTGCAATCTCCACATAACAACCATAATAGCAAAATTAAAATACTGTAGGTTGAAATCAAATTTTTCTTTGATATGTCTGATAATAGGGCAGATTAGGGGACTGTAGGTAAGTCGGCAGGTAGTAGTGAGTATCACCAATGCTAGCATAGTGTTCAAGCCGTGTATGTGTCGCTATGCGTAGAGAAATCTGTTCTTACAGTTTTATTATGCTTATTAACTTTTGAGTTCGAATAATTATTAAATATAGGAGAATAAAATTGAATTACTTCATAACACATAAAAATACATTGAATAAGATTTAAAAAATGAGGAAAGTATTAAAACTATATTTTTTTCTCTATAATATTACTTTGTAAATTACAATAAGTTAATTTGGGGGACCTATTCTGTCATTAAACAACTTATGAAAACTTGGCAGTAAATACATTATTGAGATCAATTAAAAGGCAATAGGTAAACTAATATGAGCGGAGAGGGATTCAGAATTCGATACATGATATGGTCAGTGAATGTGCATGATACAACTTCACAGCTATTAACACATTTCATCAAAGCAAGGACTGAGTTCTTACATCAGTTACACCCATCAGGTTGGGGGGTACTAGCTATAACCTGCTGATTTGGTGGTGGGAATGTACAGTGACATGAGCGTGATAGCTCGACTATAACCGGCTCGTAGTATTTGAGGAGAGTGATGCTGCCAGGCTGCCTATAGCATTTACTCGTCTGTTGGAGAACAATCTCATCGTATTTAAGTTCAGAGGGTATCCCTTCTTCAAATCCTCTTCCGCCATTACTGTTGGTGAAACTCATATAGCATCTTCTACCCGGGCAGCATTTAGCGGACTTGATGTCAAATGGAAACATTGGTTTGGCTTGTGGATGACTTGTATCAACTTGATACACTTCAGTATACCTTCAAAAACAAGCAGAAGACAATGCTATAGATAACATCACCTACTCACTGAGTTTGTAAAATAATTATGACCCAACTTTGATTGACTTTTTAAAAGAAGTAGCACCCAAATATTTATTATCCGGAGGATGAAAGTCATGTAACATTTTAGGGTCACCAGAAGCCATGGCCACAACTGTAAATATACACTCATTATTACTATCGTCGTAGACTCTAAGGCTAGAAAAAAAGATGAAAGAAAATCTAGTCTGACAGCTAGATAAGCAGGGGTGGCAATTTCCAGAAGTGCTATTAACTTTTTCTGTGTAAAAAATGTTGCATTGGTACTGAAAAACTAAATGCTAGACTATATGTTGCCTTTCGGTACTATTAAACAATTGATTTAATTATTTTAGTGAATGTGTGGCGGCTCCCTCAAACACCATATGGCAAAAGTTAATTTAAATGGTTTTCTGCTTTAGTATTCTCAGCACTTTTAAAATATTGTAATATATAATATAACAGGTGTTTGAGCTTCTCCCATTACCCGGTTTATTTTCTGACCGATGTTATTGTTATTGTTATTGTTATTGTTATGTTATGTTATTGTTCAGCGCATAAAAGAGCATGAGCAGGAGAGTTGTCATAGCTTATTCATAAAATGTAAAGGTATGCAGTAAATATAATCTGTCCTGACCGCTTCATTACAATAACTTACCAAGGTGCCTCCACTCGAGCTCGGAACTCCTCTGAAGCTTCCTGATCTGAACGACTGGTTGGGCAGTTTCTTAAAAAAGCTGGCTGGATGCCGTGAAGGTGAAGGTCACTGATAAGTGAGACTCTCTGAAGGCACTGTCTGTCAGGGTGGTGCTGTATCTTACCTAGCTGATGTCTTAGCATATCTGATGTCGGCTCTTCAGCTCTGCTACATCTATCAAGCAGTTCTGTTTGTAAATGTACACTGAGATGTATCATCCGTCCTCCCCATACTAAATCCATCAGCAAACAGATGTGAAATATCGCAGAGGCTAAACCAATACGACTGATATCTGAGGAACTCTTCATTGTCATCATTGTTCTTTGATATTCTATCTCGGATATTCTCCAGTTTTTATGAGATCTGTACAATACTGTTCAGTATGAGACCTCGATATGAGACATGGACGTCTTTCCATCCCTTATTATAGGTAACTTTGCATACACCGATCAATAAAGACTGATATACTCACCATCCGGTCTGATGGTACTTCCCTGAAAGCCTGCGCAGCTTTCAGATCAGATTCACTTGATTTCCCCTCAACAATGATAAAATCAGTGGAATCCTGAATCACGATCTGCCTGAAAGATTTTATTTAGGGGAACATTGTTCAGGTTTGCTTTGCATAGGTTCCTCATTCCTACAGAACCATAACAAATAAAATGAATACAATTTCTATCGTCACAGAGTTTTTTAATTATTTATTTTATGATTGATGTCATTCATGATAACTTATAATCTAGTGGTGTCCATATCAGTGCATCATTTTATTGTCGTTTAAAGGAGGAAAAGTAAGACATAAATTTTCTGTTTTTCTATTGAGGCCCAGTTCGGACTATGTCGAGCTCATTACTGGTGTTCACAATATAATATAGGTCCGTGCTCTGTTAAAACCATAAGCATATAGATGTATATATTCTTATGCTTATGTTTTACTCAGGAATACATCAAGTCAGTGCCAACAACAACCAGATTGCACTCAATCACATGTTAACATAATGCTGACAACAAAACTTTCAATAGAACAGCCCTCCTTTTGATTTACTAATTATTTTTGATGTGCATGGACCCATTTATGCCCAAGTGAATTGATCATCCACTCCCCACTTCAGCATGTAGCTGCCTGCAAACGGAGAGTTTTTTTATGTCATATTCATAACAAAAGTATCTATACTACAGTTACTGCCTCCGATAGAAATCAACAATCACAGACAAGTATTGGTCTGTCTGTCTGGAGTTCAGCTAGACTGAGGATAGTGACAGACACTGATTGAAACAACCTTTTAAGTCCCAGGTAGAATAATCACATGGATGGATTTATGATTGTAAAATCTTGTAATAATATAGAGTTTTTCTTTGTCACTACGCTCCTATTATTTCATTATATAAATAAAGGCTTATATATATAGATATGAATCTTATTCCCAGATCAATTCACTTGGACATAAATGGGTTCATGCGTATCAAAAATAATTAGTAAATCAAGGAGGGCTGTTCTATTGAAAGTTTTGTTGTCAGCATTATGTTAACATGTGATTGAGTGCAATCTGGTTGTTATTGGCACTGACTTGATGTATTCTTGAGTAAAACATCGCATATGCCAAAAGGAGATTTTTTATGTTTAAAACATAAGCATAAGAATATATACATCTATATGCTTATGGTTTTAACAGAGCACGGAGGGGGAGCAGGCAGACAAATGGACCAAAATTAGTCTATGCTGCGCCTGTATGATAGCGAGCGTAAATTGACATTCCTCTGTGTGTATAGATTGCACATAATCCAACTAATGGATAGTGTCGGCATACTCAATGAGAAATACCGGGTATGTAATTCTGTGAAAGTTGCCGGGTATTTAAACAAGTCTGACTTCCCTGTATAATGGTATAAGACAATGATAACTTTTGTATGAATGATTCATTTATGAAATTCTCAGCCAAGACCATTCAGACTTTTCTGTTAGCTAAGGAAGTCGATGCTATATGAACGCCTCTTATTCAGGCAGCTTTCTCATGAATCCAATACCTCCTATTTCTCAATGAAAAAGTGCGTCACAATTTTCTCAATGAAAATAACTCCACCTATCAGGCTTATCTATTTTTGCTGAGTAATGCCAGATTAACATGAAAAAAATTTCCCATCCCGCAAAATGTGCAACCCGGACCTCAGTTAAAATTCTATCTGCAATGTGACGATTAAAATACCAGAGAGGCAGCTCCAGGAATGTGGGGAGGCGTGTAACGCCCCCCCCCCTTGGTATATTGACTCATATGGTTCAGCTAGTCACATTGGTATCATTGTTCTCTAATTTATATATCTCGTTGAGGAAGGGGGCTCGTATCCATATGAGGAAATAATTGAGTTAGAATTAGGCAGGTGAAGGTACATTAGAGGCAGGTACATTCGAAAAGGTACTATTATCTTACGCATTTTCATTTTCCAAAATAAAGGAATTAAATTTTACATTTCTTTTTGTGGGTTAGCAATCTGTTTCATTAAAATAAAAGTGAAAATTATATTGTGGTATGGTTCAATGCCACAATTCATCTTTCAGATTAATTCGAATACAAAATAAGTTACCGAATTAATCTTTTTCTTATTTGCAATCATTTATCTATATATCCATGGGCGGCATAGTTATTCAAGAATTATCTAGAGAGATGAATAGTGATAGTAGATAGCGAGAGTTATGAGTTAAATGAATGTAATAATGATAACCAGGATTTTCTTACCTTGGTACCATCTTTAGCAGCATTCTTAGTAACAGCTCAAACATTATCTCTAAGTTTAGACATTTGATAGCTTTGTGTCTACGAAATATTTTATTTTATCGAAAAGCTTATTTTCCCAATTCTTACTCAAATGTCCAAGAACCCACTAGACTCTTGAATATTTTACTATGAAGAACTTGTGCATTGTAGATGAACAGATACTTTTTTTTAAACAATTTATGACAAGTGGGACAATCATGCATTTGATCATTGCTATACATTTCTAGATATTTACTATATATTATATCATATTAATAAATTAAAGACTTTCAAGACAATTCATAATGCAAATCTTTTTTATTGTGTTTTTTTCTTTCATATCATGTAAAACATCCATCAGTATGATTGTTGATGATAATAAAATAATAGAAAAATAATACAGGACCCACAATCTTTTTACACCGTTTTACACTGGCTATGGCTAGCATAATAGTTTTCAACAACGTACCCTACCCCATTACCCCATTGTGTTAAGTCCACGGCAATAACACCAAATAAAATTAAACTGAATCCCGACACCCACCAACCAAAATTGAAATGCATGGTTCATGACTCCACTTGCCCTATTAAAGGAGACAAAATAGGCATTCACAGGTCTTTCAGGGGAAGATGGATATATCATCATATATCGCACCAGGTTAATCACATGAACACATTTATTGTGAACGGTGTAAGCTGAATATCTTTGAATGCTTTAAAAAGTGTCTTGCAACTTCCAAGAGGTAGAAAAAGAAAGGTGAAACCATCTTTTAATATTTTTGTCAAATGATTAGGCACAATTTTCCTCTGTGTGAAATGGTGTGTGTGGGCTGTCTGTCACTAGGTACATCTGCTGTATGGATATTATACAACTAGACACTGAGCTGTGATTCAATTTATCACTGAGTAATCCTACAGTGCGGAACCCGGCCAGTAAACCGGCGAGATGTGTATACAGCTGACACAGCTGTGCTCATCTGATAGAAAACAAACCAAATTTTAAACGCATTTACTGCATTACAATGAGTACAACTTCCCTTCATGTAAGATTGCAAAGTCATTTCATTTTTCTTTAAAAGAATTGCTGCACCTTACCTCACCCATTACACACATGCTGATGTCACTTACACCATTCAAGGAAGTTCACGGTGCAGGGCAACCATTGGATGATGAAATGGAATACAAATACTGGTACGCAGAATTATAATAAGACAACTCGATAAATTCAATGGTTTAATTTTCTCCGACAAATTTATTGGAAAGTTTGGTCCTGGCATCATAGATTCAGTGGTTATTTGATATGGCAATAGAAGTGGCACCTATGGTGTAATAATAATAGCGTCTGCCTTTTTAGGGCACAGAAAAAGGATAAATAGTATATGTATTCTTTAAATAATCTTTATAAGCTTTGTGCTAAATTCAATCCTCACACGCCAATCCTTTGTAAAATATCTGCTACATTGTGCTGGGAAATCTAATTTTATAAAACTTCATTGGTATTGTTAGAAGTTGACGGTTGGACTTGACACTCTGAATAGCATATAATTAGTATGATGTACCTGCGCCTTCACTTTTAACTCAGATTGAATTATAATGTACCAGGAACTAGGGTAAAACGTGTAATATATCCGAATGATTGGAGCGAGGTAGTTATCATTATATTATAATATTTCATATTTATCAGAGAGGACGAGCTAAGAGGAAAGAAGTGTTTTATTGTATTTTGAATTTAATGCTAATTATTTGTTCCCTTTGAGTGTTTTCCTGAAATCCTTGGATTTGATGAGGGACCCTGATATGGCTTCAGGAACTTGTAATTGCAAAGATACATCCAAATTTTATAAAACACCAAATGTTGAGTTGTTACCATACACTTTGAAAAGCCAGATACTTCAATTTAACCACTAAACCTAATTTACACAATAGATAAAGTGGCTTTTTACTGGAGTTGCCTCTCTTGTTTGTCTGATCCGGTTTTTATGTTGGTGGTACACATCAGGGCTTGTAGAGTAGTTTGCTGATGTTTATGCGGCTGCTGCATGTTTTGCAGCAGTGAGACAAGTTTCCCAGGTATAAGTGGTTCAATATCTTAACATATAAGAACGGGTGTCTCAGTGAATATGAAGAAATTATTATAATTAAGAACATTTGATTCAGGATCTCTATCTGCTCTTTGGTTGCTTGTTCCTTGTGTTTATAAAAGGAAATCGGGTAAAACAGTATTAAGTTACTCACAATGCAAAACCTAACAATAATCAAGTAACGCGTAGCGGTAATTTGTGCTTTGTGCTAAGACTTCCTCTAAAAAACATGTACAGGGTATAACTGTTAGGATAGGTTTATTATAACAATCCATGTATCAACAGGCGATAAAAAATTAGATTGGTACATGAAATTGAAAAATTTAAACTTTGTTAAGAGCTGACATGTAGTATGGAAAAAAGCTCTTTAAACGCTTTTGTGTCCTGCACTTTGGTGTGTAATAATTAACATTTTGCTAAATGGATTTTTTAGATTTAAATTGTTGTATATTTTGGAGTTGGCCCATCTTGATTCACAGCCCCCCCCCTCCTGATATGCGTGTCTGTAATGGAGTACAGTCCATGTAGACTAATGTCTAAAACTTACTTTGAAGTCTGGTATGTGGTCCTGATTGGCTAACCAACTACATACAAATTGAGGTGCAAAGGTCATTACCTTCTTTTCATTGCTTTACCTTTGACCAAATGACAGTGGAGCACAGAATATTGAACAATGAATCGTACATGAAATAAATTTTTGCATGGAATGGCGTCTGAGAATCTAATTCTGGGCACAAATGGCAGCGATAGTGAACAATTTTCGCCGTTGATGCAAACTGTGGCGTTTAGCCTAAGTTTTTCAAGCGGAAGAATATATTTGCTTTGCAAAGATGGGTCATCATCACAAAACCAGTCAAAAGGCTGAAAACCAGATAAATGTTTTGAGTCAGGTTGATTGCTGATAGCATTGGACCCCAAATCCAAAATTTTTGCTGACTGCATTAAGTGTCGAAATCATAGGACTTCCGCATTTCCTGACTTTGGGCTTGGTGTGGGTAGGGGGTGGGGGGCTGGAACGTTCGAAGCTCACTGTGTTTCTCATTAAACTGATCAATTTATTGACACAAATTTTAACAGCTCAAGTTTTTTCACAATTCCGATACTACAAACTATTACTGATAAGGGAGAAGAAAAGACAACTCTAGCTCATATTCAGCACTATTCCGCACGCATTTGAAGGCGCTAGAGTTGTCTTCTCTTATCCCCTAGCGGTAATATTTTGTAGTATGGGAATTGTGAAAAAACTTGAGCTGTTAAAATTTATGTCAATAAATTGATCAGTTCAATGAGAAACACAGTGAGCTTCCATCCTTCCCACCCCAACCCCCCACCCACACCAAGCCCAAAGTCAGGAAATGCGGCAGTCCTATGGTCGAAATGTAATGAAAGACACAATTGCAGGATGCTTTTCTTCACATGTACTGCGAAAACCTTAATTTTTACCGGTCAAGTCTTTGAATTGTGCTTCATATGTTAGTATATTGTTTTAGACTTTGACAGCCGGTGATTTGAATAATTTCTTTTTTTGGATGGATCAGTACAGATTCCAGGTAAAGTGCCTATGAGCAATGGTAACGTGATTTTAATCAAGCATGTACTAAAGAAGGAAAAAAAAGCCTTTACAAATGTTGTTAAAATTTGAAGTATTGCATGATGCACACCAACAGGGAACTGATATGAGGAGAAAGGTGAAAGGCCAGAATCGCTGGCATCTTTATACAGACAGAGGAGTGAGCTCGTGATGATCTCACTGCAATGTGGATAGTAATTCGATAAGATAGTTTTGCAAATTGTTCTTAAGTGTGTACGCTTTGGAAATCTGGTTTCCTTTCATTATATGCGGTTGAAAAGCTGGGCATAGGATTTCATGAACAGACTTGGTCTTTTCAATTTTCCAAGTTACAAGGGGGCACAACTACAGATTTGAACTCCTTGTTTGAATTTTGTCCGGGAAAACAACTGTATTGTACACAATTTACTGCCTTTCCTGTTTATTTGACAGAAGCGCACAGATATATTTGCAATAAGATGGACTATAGCTGATTTGGTATTTCATTCCACTGATTGACCAGGACAGAAAGCATCCAGTATTCTTCCGGGAACTGCACATGACAATCAGCACTCACAATTGAAGCTAAGTACTGTTCAACGGCTCCCATCATTAACATACTGGATGGTACAATCGAAATATAAGGTTACATCAACCTCTAGTCGTATGCTTTGAAATGATTCCCGTAGAATACACGCAGTGATTTAAAGGTATATGGGAAATACCCTGCTCAGTTTTGCAAATGGGAACTGTTCATGCGCAACATGTTCGTCATGACTCTTGATCATAAATCCTGATTCCTTAGTGTCATAGTTGAATCAAAATTTGCGCTCATCTCCTTGTGAGATCAAAAGTTTGGATATCACGTACATGATCATGTTATTTGACAAACAAGTTTCCCACAATGCCTGTTTCACAGTGATGAAATTATAAAGTTAAACACATGCACACAGTCCTTGTGTCAATTTGAGGGATACAAGGGGTCAAATGAGCCATCGAATTAGAAGACAAAAAAATTATTTCTACTCTTCACCCAACAAACCCACTTGGGATGTGTTTTTGAAGCCAGTGACTAACAATCACTAAGATTTAATTTGTCACAGCTGGGGTAAATCGGTATTCATCAAAATGTCGGCGTCCTATTCTTCGCCAAAATACCTTACTCAGAATTATTTTTATTCAAAAATGATGAACTTTTACTGGAATGTTTTGATGTGTTGTACAAATAAATATCTGAATCAAATGATGAAGTTGCAGCTCGTTGATTGATTACGCAGCAATAATTGACATGAGAAAAAAATATTCTTATTGATTTAGTGGAGTGACCTTATCTGTATGGAACTAGCAAGAACATAAGATGACATGAATGATATGAAATAATAATCTGTTTCATTTGATGACTTCGTAGACACACGTAAAAGTTCTGGATTATTACACATATAGCCACACCATCAGTAATATTTACCCGCTGCAGCATACAACAGCAGACAGTTTATAATTTCAATCTCCTACTTTTGGTTTTGGAAAGATTTTTATTGAAAGATATACAGAGTCTTTTACACCAAAAGAACTCATTTTTTTCTTGAGCAATGTGACAAGGCTCAGTTATTTAATAACACAGTACTGTGTTATAACGGGTAAAATCTACTAGCTTTTATCTGGTCTCAGAGCCTCATACTTTGTAGTTATCTTGTCTTACCTTAAGCATTATCCTGTACCACGGCGCACCTTATAGCGAGTTTATGCAAATTTACTTATCTCGTCAGTTCGCAGGTTTTTCTCATCCCATTCGATCTAGACAACTGAAGTGACAAGTCGTCTTTTCACTTCAGCAACTTACTGTACTTACTTAAATGTTTATTTCTAACTTATTGGGGGTTAACCAAGAAATGTCGTATTAGTCGCCCCCTCCTATAGGGGAACCCCCAGCTATCTTGTTAATCATTGAGGTAAGAAAAAATTGTTTTTGCCATTCTGTATCCTAACTAAATCCAGACTAAATTATATCTGGCTCTTAATATAGTCTTCGGTTGGTGGCATGAATAAGTTAGGTAAGCAAAGAGAATTCAATCTGTATCGATGCCCCGGCCAGGGGGCCGTCTGACGGGGGGCAGGAGTCTGGTGGGAGGGGGGGACCTATATCAATGTCCAAAAAGGTCGGTTTGACAGTACAGTGTGTCAGCGAATTTTCATGTTTCCACAATCTATTGAAATGTTACTTTAAATCAGAGGTCCCAATAAATTCTAAATCAATGATCAGTCAGTATAAATTGTGGTAATTTGTATTCCACTCTGGTCACTCTGAAATCATCATGTAGAGGTTATTCTTGTACAACCTACATAATGATGTGATATTCATGAGTACAATAGTTATATTAGAAAAGCGATCGTCTCATTGGCTACTGTTAATCACTGGCATTACAGTCTGGCAACTCTAGCAGCAATTTGAATAATATGTTGACTCACAGTTAAATTTTGATCAGTGATTGTTAAGTTGTCTCTCATTGGGCCGCTGCACAACCTATTTTGGCCCCTTCTGAATAAAAAGATGGAAAAAACACCTACTTGAATTGGTGATTAGTAACAAATATGATTGTGCAAATATAAGTTAAAGAGTTTCACAGAAACTTATTTTTTCAAAATAAACAAAATATCATCTGATCAGAGAGAAGGCTACTTTTGTAACTAATTTTTCATTTGATAATTTTTTTTAACATTTTTATCAAAAAGATAGGTGCGTCTCTGAAAAGATAGCCTTGATGACATTCCCAGAACTAACTGAGAGTTGATAAAATCATCAACTGTCTACTGATCCTCAGAGGGTATTGTAGTTTAGCATGTGATGGTTGTGTCTAGGAATTTTTTTAAGTTACATGCTGATCCCAGCAGATCTATACATGCTGATCCCAGCAGATCTATACATGCTGATCCCAGCAGATCTATGATATCTGCATCAGGAACTTTATTGTACTTCATGATATTTGATGAGCATCCAGAAAAAAACCTGTTACTGTTGATAATAGAGTGACAAACCTCAATTATTTAAGGCATGGCAACACTCAAATAAGAACATGATAACTTAGAGTTCTCTTCCCAAATCAAATTCTTAAACTCCTTTTTGACAGGCTTTCTCCAAATGTGAAAATTACTCAAAAACACTCAGACTTAGTAAAATAGATGGAACAAACCCTGTAAGGTAAGTGCTGCAGGAGGAAAACTTTGTCATTTCACTCAGACTTGAAACAGATAAATTTGAGGCTAGATAATGAAAACATTCACACATCCTTATACTTTCTCTATACACTAGGTCCTATTTAACAGGCCCCCTAAGAGCAGGTGGCTCATGTGGGGTCCATAGCCTATCTATACACTTGTCTGCCATTGCCAGCTGCTATTTTTTCAAAGAGGCAGGGGAGATCTTTTTACTGCAAGTACACAGTAGACCTCCTGTATTTATGGTCCTGATCCAACGAGACCTGGCTAGGATGAATGGCTTGCCAGTGCCAAATCAGTAAGCCTGCGCTGAAATCGAGCCTGGATCATAACATCATAACACAAGTCCTAACCAGCAGTCTGCTCAACACTCACTCCATACTCAGCCAGCCAATATTTAGTCCCAGCTTACCCCAGACTCACTAAACTTTAGCTTATATCTACTCTTACAGAGTTGGTGCTTTCAACAGATGACGTCAAGTAATGAAAAGTTAAGTGTCATACGATGCGAGCAAAAGAAGACATATCTTAGCATTGATTTTCCCGGAATAAACAATGTTGTACTGATATGTCACGTTACTGAATGAAGAAGGGCTAAGGATAAAAGAAAATCAACACAATATGATGATTTGTACTTTTTTGATGATGCACTTGGTGGTGAGTTCCCGAGAGTGAAATCTTTGAGGCAGCTTTTGGTTGGGGGGGGGTCAAGATATATGCTGTTTCCACCTTCAGGGTCAGCTTAACGTCATCAAAATCGGGTATAGTAATTTTATTGCTGACAGCAAATTTCTCACTTAATAATGTATCCAGATCTGATGGAGGTGTGGGATTAGTACTAGAGCATACTGTGTTTGTGTTTACTTGTGCATTCTGGGATACTCCCAGTAGGCAGCAGAATGTACATTAGAGTGTTGTTGAGATTATAGGCATAAGAATTGTAAAGCTTTTGTGCTGAATAAAATAAATATAAATAATCTTGAGAAGATGGCAAAATTATGATCAGTGTTTATAGTTCTGAGAGATAATTTGTTCATGAATCATTGCTCCATCCAGGGTCCAATAAATCATATGGGGATTATTCTCTGTGCATTTCATGCATATCCTTGTAACTACAGTAGTGGACAACTGATAAAAGTCTGGTGGAACACCTAACCATTCTGGGAGTGAGGGAAATCCGTTACATAACATTGGGCTAACCCAATCAAAAGGAGGGGAAGTCCTTTTCATCACGCTAGGCCAAATGATTATACCCTTCGATGGCATTAAATCATTGCAAAAACAAGGCATGTCTCCCTCAATTGATTCTGCACTAGGAAAGTCTAAACTGCATATCAAGTTGCTCAATCGCTTAGCGGATAGTAAATATGATGAGGTTAGATCTGGAATCTGCAAGCGAGTTGGTTTCTTTCATGAAATTTATACCATCAATCTTTGGTATTATGGGTTGCTTCTCCAAGGAATCCCGACAAATGCAATCCAATGTATTGTGCGAGGCTTGATTACTATGGGCAAAACCAGAAAAGATAAGTGGAAAAGATTCTCAGTTTCGATATGTATCTGGCCTGCACTAATCACAATTTGAATGAGTATCGCAAAAGTTTAGGTCAAACAAACATAGAATATAATATATATTCTAGGGCATTGAAAATGGCAATATCAGCTTTTGATATTTTTTGTCTTTTATTTTACATTATGATATCATCAGTGCTGATAATAAGGTTGCAAATTAATTTTATTTCACAATAGTCAATGCAATGTCACAAGAATATAATAAATATATAACTCAATAATTCATAAAAATAAGACTGTAGATAAGTGTGTATCTAAAGATCCTTTGAGCTTACTATGACATAGTATAGCATCAAGATGGGGGAACAACTTCAGGCCCAATGGTTTTCCAATACTGTACCAGAAGCTTACCATGAGTAAAAAGTGAAAACTGAAAACTCACTGAATGTCCTATAGAAGAACTTCCAAATGGAAATAAATAAATCAGTGGAAAATAAATATTACATTAAAAATTGAGCAAATAACCTAATGAGCATGAGTAACACATGGGAATACCACTTCCCATGTGTTATTAGCAGTGAAGGGACAGCTCCACAAAGTACAATATATTTTATGGAAACTGTAATGGATGAATTAATGTGACTGTCATTGTAAAGTATTCTGGACGGATTAGATCTGATCTAGCTGTCTTCCGACGGCTGATTTTGGGGGATAGTGGGAGCAGGATATACACACCCACAGCTTGTTGGTACATCTTTAATTCTCACAGGTTCGTATAAATAAAATCCCTCAGATCCACACTGACCAGTGTTCTGTAGTACGACAACATCTTCTACTAAGGGTTCTATCAGCCCATTAGAGTCTGGGCTCATAACACAAGCTGTGTTAAAAGTGTTCTCACAACAAGCAGCTATGTTAAAAGTTGTCGGATATATCTCAGGTGCATCAGGTTTCACTGCTAGAGTCACGATCTCCCTAAAAATAGGACACAATAATCTGATGAAGCCTCTCTAGTAACACATTGGTTTATGCTCCATAGACTTTTAGAAAACCATCTTTGGCGAACGCGCCCACTTCCTGCAGCACAACTACCGTTGGAAAAGACAAATCATGTGTGCCAGTACCATTCATATGAATCATTTCTCAAAATACCGGTAATTAATATTTAGATTGAGCTATATTGGCTGTATTTTTATTAACTCACCAGCTTACTGCCCTTCTAAGTCTGTATTGTGTAGAGATGGACTTTTGATTCTCAGTTGCTGGACAATCTCTAGTCCTGTCGAGTACTCTAGTCGGCATCTCTGAAGGGTCAACAGCTCTGAACTTCTGCTGTTCAGTTCTGTCTGCGCCTCTGGCTAATGTAAGGTTACGTTTTAAAGCTACATCATCGTGTCTGCACTCCACAGACAGATAACTGTGTCTGGTGTCTCTCTCTACAATTGAGGCAGCTTCACTCAGAGTCAGGATTAATCCCAGCAGGGTAACACTCTGACTGATGTATCTGTAGAGTTGGTTCTGCTCCTGTGTATTCATGATGTGAAACTTTGTTTTACTATGAGATCTTAATCGGTGAGCGGCTCTTGTCTGAATGTGTGATATGTTGGTGTTCTGTTTCCCTTTTATAGCGGTGGTAATGCTCTATGCAACTGCAAATATTCTGTGTTGAAATCTTGAGATCATTCCATTGGGAAATCCATTGGAATCGGGTTTGATTTAAAAAACATGATGACCAATATTGAACCTTATTTTTCTCCAATGCAAATACAGGTCACTCATTGGATGGTCTTATCTGTAGTGCAAACCTTACAACAGTCTTCATTTCTTACACCAGCAATAAAGCAACCAGTAGGAACGAGGATGCTTCAAACAAGACAAGGCATGAGAGAACTAAAAACATACTATTGGCCAATATACAAACCATGATTAAAAGAAGCCATTGACATATATGTTGACCTTGCAAAGCTGTGTAAAGCCCTTCATTAACATTGCCAATAAATTGGTGGCATTGCATAATGGTGACTTTTTTCCAAAAATTAATTGAACTGAAACCGGCTCTGGACATGTTGCAGAGTCAGGAGTGGTCTAAAGGTGCAGACTTATGATCTGTGGGGTCTAAGTTCAATTTCAAGCACCAGCAGCCATTCCTGATTGGTGCCGGCGCACAAAGCCACCAAGGTTTTTCCCTGCGGAATGAGACTGAAAATACCAGAAGTGAACTGTGTGTTTGCACAATCCATAATAAAGATATTAAAAACAATCATCGGAAGCCTGTAGACATATGCATGTCCAGCATGGTGTCAACCTCTAGCATAGTATGACATTGACATACCGCAGAGACAGTCAGCTAGAGTACACACTCTGGGGTGGTGTAGTGGTTAGGATTCGGGCTTCTCAATCTGAGAGATGCAAGTTCGAATATCCCGGTTGCTACCCATTCTGCTGAAGGAGGTGAGCTCTCTGAACAATGGCCTAGCTTGCTCACCCTTACATTGTACAAGGGTGCGCTAATTAGATGAGTCGTATCATGTATCATCGATCTTATGTAACCATATTCTCATTGGCCCCCGAAAGGGGCGCTGAATAGGAAATAAAGTTCATATTATTATTATTATTATTATTATTATTATTATGTCCTGGTATAAAAATGTCACACCGATTCACTATCAAAGACTATCTTGAATGAATATAGTGTATGATTTTATACATATCAATACTTCATTCCAGAACTAATGGTATTTTTAATCTTTTTATTTTGTCTGCCACGTTCTTATATGATGTGTATTTTCTTATCAACGCATGTTTTGAACGGTCTTCAATAATAAAGTTCATATCATCATAATAAAATCCTCCTATTCCTCTTCGATAATGAGAGTAGCCGGATTTCCAACGAGCAAGGTATAGGATGCAGCCTGCAGGCGCTCTCTGCAATGGAGACACAGACTTGTATAGGAAATATGCTCCAAAAATAGTAACACAACAAATCTGGGGGGTCTTTCAATTAGAAAGAGTGATCCTTTACTAAAGCAAGTTATCACTATCACATCACTATCACATTGCTCAAAATTATCATTCACTTGGTGTTTCAATTAGAGAAAATCGCTCCCAAATCGCTCACTCAGAATGTATATAGTTCCATCAAGTGACTGAGCGATCTGAAAGCGAGACCCCTAGCAGGTATCACTAGTAGCTCACTCAGTGAGTGAGCGATAATATTGTGATTTTGGCTGTTTCTAATTGAAAGACCCCCCAGGGAATCTCATATTAATACATCAGCAAATCCTTCTGTGTAACTGACATGCAAACAGCTCGCATTGCATAATTGGACAAAGAGGGATAAAAATGGAAATATCTGTCATCATATCATTATCCTTTAGATCTGGAATCCAATTGGTCTCATATTAAGAGAAAAGGTATGCTGAATGTAAAAAGGACTATATTATTCATCTCCAAGTGTAATTTAAATGATGAGTCGTTGAAATGAAAATTTTACCATTTTAAATTAAAGTGTTATAAAGACGTGAATGTCCAATCAGAGTATCATTAGACCAGACATCAAAATTATAATTTAACAAATCATAAAAGTCCTAAATGAAATATTTTATGAGAAATGTTAGCCTAGCGTTGAGAAATAAGATTCTTCCTTGTTGCTTATCAAGAATATTGATGAATCATCACCTACCCCCAATAGATTCCGCATGTACCCGCAATTAATTATTGTCGCCTATAGTAGATAAGGCTGCCCACAGTTTCCCCTCACAAACAGGATGATCTGAGATTTTATGTACCAGTGATAGTACTATTGTAGAATAATTTCCTTATATCAGTCTACTAAAGGTGAGTCATGTGTATGAATGTAAAACTCATAACCACTATCTGCTATCTACCTACTATCTGGCGTTTAGGGCTGCAGAAATCATGGCTTTGAGTCCTTTTTGGAGAACATTTTAGATTGATTTTTCTGATTATGTGCTGCATCTGGTTAAATTTCATATTTAATGTATTGTAATTTTTTATATCTTTCAATATATATTCTGGTCAAACAAAAAGATGCATGATATATAATATATAATATCAATTCCTGCAAAAGAGAGCATTGTCTGCTCCTAAATCAATCATTACATGTAAAATCTAAAATAGTATATAAATTACATATAAATAGTATAATTGCGCTATAGATACGATACAGGGAACTCAAACACCTATGATTAGATACCTCGTATCTAGCAGATAAAATTAAGCAACGCAGATTTTCTCGATGGCGGTAACCCCACCTATCTGGCGCGTGTTTATTTTAAATTATGCCGAGCAACAGTGTTAGGATTAGTTTAAGTGCTCAAACGGTGCAAGATGCTGGTAGAGGCATTTCATTATCAACCACTTTCTCCCCTCCGGAGGGGAGAAAGTGGTTGATAATGAAATGCCTCTACCAGCATCTTGCACCGTTTGAGCACTTAAACTATGTTAGGATTGATCTATTTATTTCATCATGCTAAGCCGCATCGGGAATAACTTATACCTGCATTGTCACGACCGGAATACCAAAGGAAGGATTGTGGGTAAGCCTTTGTATACTGGGTCACCTTGTGACAATGGTATTTGTTTTGTCATCTATCTGGATGAGGAATGCATTAGGCTCATATTCACAAGGAAGAAATTTTAGAATCTCAAATACTTTGTTGCTTTATCTTCACCACCTTGTAGTGTCCAGGAGGAAATTTCTGATGATAATTACCATTGTCTTGTTATCTATGGAGGAATTAGACCTCCCAGGAGGCAGGTGCAGAGATCCCAGAATGGTTATATTATGTCATCCCAGGGCGAGGATCATAAGATGTGATCACCATTATCATGGTCATGTTGTGGGAACGGTAAGCTGTTTCATTGTAATGGAAATTTTATCAAATTAGCAGCATTTCGTTTTGACTGAAATTCTATGTCACCATATGGTAATGGTTCAGGAATCTAGAGGCCTTCCAATCATCAGACAATCATTGAAGTATGAAAATATTTCCAGTAAATATTATGTGCCTGTAACACCGGCAGTTGTTAAAAGAAAGAGCAAACCTTCCCTATCCATCACATTCTAAAATATGGGCAAACAAGCAGAGGAAATGATTCGTCCGAATCTCTCAGAAACACAGCTAACTGTGATTCAGAAGAAATTCTACCCAAACATAAATTTGTAATCCCTACAACCAGTCAATATGCTGATTAATTCTACAGCTGCCACAACTATCACGACAAATATCTTACCATCAAAATCGTTACAAATTTTTAAACCATTGATATGACTATGCGTACGACATCACTTCCTGTCAGATTACAAAGTCAATTCACTTCCTTGTATTAAATGAATTGCTGTACAACATTTCAGTCATTGCATTTATTGTGGATGCTGTTTGCACCATTCTGGAAGATAATGTTGAACAATTATAGGATGATAAAACTGGTGAGTGATGAAGCGACTACTAGTACGGAGTATAATAGCGCTATACTAATGCGTTTAAGGTATAGAAACAGCATCTGTTGTTTAAATTCCCAGATATTGTAGACAGAGATTTTGGGCAGATAGAGCCTCCAAGGCAGAATAATAGATTGAGATGAAGAAGGCAGAATTAAAGTTTTTGGAGTTTTAGTTTGTGAAGAAAAAAATTTGATGAAGTTTTATGGGCTCAAAAATAAGGTTATTAAAGATTTTGTAGATATGATAATGAAGATTGTCTGAGGTTTAGGGGTGGTGTACAGATTTGCACATGGAAACAATTTTCATAGATGCAAGTGCTTTAATATATTATCACATAAGAAAGGGTGGGTCAGCGAATATGGAGAGATTGTTTCTGATAATATTTGTCACCTGGACAGCTTCTCTACTCTTATTTCCCTAAGATAAAAATTGGCAAAACTCCCACAGTTACATAGCTATAGTAACATAAGGTAAAGAATTATCAAAGGTCATCTTACTATCTTCTGTAGTAACAAGTGTTAGGAACCTTATTCTCTCCCTTGGTGGTACAACATCCTCTAAGGAACCAATACTCGATATTATTGTGTAATAAATATGGCATTGATTTAATGGGTGTAACCTTACCAAGCTATCTTATCCAAGGATTTCCTGATTTCCTTGATCTTATCACACAGGTGTCACAAGATACCCTTAACTGATGATGTGATCCCTCCTAGAAACTAACACTAATCAGCCCTTGGCAGCGACACTTTGATCAAATAGGGCCAAGAAGGCTGTGTTGGATGTTATGCATGAAGAACCCAGAAATTATATAGGTATCCCTGTTACCAAGTATTATAGTGCTATACAGATGGATGGTGTACATGGAAATTCATGAACTTTGTAGAATAGCTCAAGATTAATTTGTTGATGTGCATTCATCCTCAAAACTTAACAATATGTAATTTGAGACATCGATATATAGAATGTGAAAGTAAGAAGGTCGTTGAGCAATTAGCCCAGAAGTTATGAGTGAAAAACCATGCAGAGAAGCATGATGGTTCTACGGTAGTAATGCTGAGCCATGTGAACGCTAAGATGGGATCCATAAGCGTGCTGGAGCAATACTCCACTGCTACAAGTTACAACCACAGATTATGGATATTATCTATAGTCTGTGTTACAACAACAACTTGTTTCAGCAATTTAGATTAAGAGAATTTTTTTTAGCATCACCAGTTGCCGGAGGAAGTGGAAAACAATCCGAATTGGAATCTGTCTACTAATACCACGACAAGCCATCACAACAAATATTCAGCTCAGCAAGGTCAGTTTAGTTTATTATGCAGAGGGTGATAACTTCTAAGTAATATCGAAAAGATATCAATACGATATAAACTTTTGCTTCAAATACTTACATGGTGTGGGGATTAATACTGTCATATGGTGAGATACTTGGAATTATCACCTCATATCAAAATAACGCAATTCATTCATCGAAATCTCATGTGATCACCCAATTCATACAACCAGAACTTGACTTAATGTAGTTTCAACCTCAACCGAAATGAAAAAGCGGATGTTTACGTATTGCACAATTTCTAACAAAATATAAACAATGTCAACAATAATCATCATGTAGAGGTATACCTTTCACCTACAACCTAATGAGACAGGAAGGACAAAGATAAAAATAAACAAATGACTCATAGTTGTGGTAGATAGATTAGAAAAGCGATTTATCATTGGTCAATTTTTACTCTCTGGCTTTTCAGACTACAGATTTCAACAATGATTTCTAATTTTTAACCTTTGGCCAGAGCTTGTCAAGTTATCTCTTATTGGGCCGCTGCTCAAGCTGTTTTGGTCCCTACTGAATAACAATTTAATGAAAAAGTATTATGCCTACTTGATTTGGTCTTGAGTAACAAATATGATTGTGTGAATATAGGTTAATGATTTTAACAGAAGATTGCTCCATTTTTTGTCCATTTTATTTGATTTCTCATAAGAAACACCGACTCAAAGCTAGCCTGTCTCGTCAAGACAGGCTTACTCAAGGCATGCCAATATCATACAGAGCCTGGGTTCCCTATAGCATGATTTAGTCAAACAATGAGATACATGGACAGATGATCATCTCTACCTGAACCCATCTGCTCATAACAAACAGCATTCAGCAAAAAAGCTTCTGACTTCTGCTTATATTAATATAATATACTGTCATACACAAGATATCAATACGTGCGAGCTGGATGCATCTTCCTACATGTGAAGAAAAGCTGTTTGACTGTCTCTATCTCATCCCTGTAAAAACACAAATAGTGATCACCCCAGGAATATTTTATCCGTCTAAAACTGAAATGGTTAGTAGAGGGGATGTTCTCAAATTCAATGGAACCATAGTAAGGGTACCGTTACTTTATCATCTGAATGTGCTGTGTTGCGTTGTCATAAACTGATAGCAATTTCGATTGTGTTCAGAATTACATCTGATTCAAAAATTAGAAAAATTATGTTCTCCAATCTTTTTTTATTGTGGACAAGGTGAATGGGATGATATATATCTCTTATACATGTCTCTTTATGTCTCACAAGTAACAGCACATCTCCCTTTGAATGATGTTTATGTGATATGACTACCTACTCTAGCTAAATCATAGTTTAGCTGGTTTGGAGGTGACTTTATGCTAGCCGGCGCTAAATTTTGTGTGTTTTAGTAGAGGTCTAAATAAAGTACAGGGGGGTAAAAACTAGCTAGCTTTAAATTTAGTTATTTCAAGCCTGTGTGAAAAAGCTAAATTTTCCTCCTGCGCACTTTACTCCTCTAGGGAATATTATGGATTTGAGATGGTTGGAGTATCCTTACTGTACTTTATGATATCAGTGATCACCCAGGGGAAACTTTGAAAGAACCCTCGATGATAACCCTCAAACATAAAAATGACTACTCGAATGTCTATTTCCACAGCATTCCCACACTTTTGGAGTGCATGCGAAGGGAATGGCTGTCCTGCAGATGCTAATGCCTTCGCTTGCTGTGGGGTGCATTTGACCACATAATGCATAACGCAAAAATAACCAAGAAAACTTGACCCTATGTAATTTCTATAAGGGGAATGACGCAATGATGATAAGAATTATGTCCTGATCTCTTTTTAGGTGGTAGCTGATCATACTATATATCCCTATACCCAATTCTTACCATCATTTTTGCATTTCAGTAAAAAAAATTGCAACCAAATAAAGGTATAACAAACGTTCAGCTTTGTGTATATTAGCAAGGGAAGACAATTCTTATTGCTGATTTTTTCATGAAATGAAGATTTGTATCATTTTATTAGCATCGTTTTATAGTATGGAAAGCAAAACTAAATTTAATTGCACAAAGTTGAACTAAAGAGTAAAATAATAAAATAATTAAGTTAATAAATGTACACAGAAAAGTTAAATTTTTAGAAAAATGAGATTCATTGATTTACATTTATAAAGCAGAAACTTCAAATAGAGAATAACGATCAAAGTGAGATCCCTGTAGATATTTTATATTAAACAGATTTTGTGTATCGAATCTGATTGAGATTAAAAAAAGGGATTATTGCCATCACAGTCAATATGGAAAGAAGTGCATAAATAAGGTATAATGGCCAAAAAGATGAGCAAACTATACAAGAGATTCAAACCACAGCGTCACAACATCATATTGAAAGATTGATTTTCTCCCCTTTTTTTATTGGCATGCTGGAAAACATCCCTTGAGATGACTGGTAAGCAAAATAAAGTATGTATATATATTGATAAATCACATAAACAACCCTGCGAGTTTCCATGTGATATAGTAGGGCAATGATCGAATTATTGCCCACCAGAAGGTGGATTCTATTACCGAGCAACTCTGATCTGCTTACATGAGTAGAAGGTTACGGTGTTGTACTTAACCAGTTTCATATCAAAGTAAGAGCTGTCCTCCAAACATGTGGTCTGTCGTTCTAAGTGATATGTCACTTTTTCTATCTCCATATCTTTGTAACCTTGAGGGCATTGGAAGGTGTGAGAATCGCATCGTACTGCGTCCATTATAAGAGGATAGATCGGTCTCTTGATATCAGTGCTCATGTACTCCTTATAAGTCCTGTGAAAAGGGAAACAATGCGTTAGGTTTGTTATTATAAATTTCTCATATTTAGTCAATAAGGCAACAATATTTTACTATCATTGTCAGTTTAAAAAAAAAGCAAAATGACCTACCATGGAATTATATTTAAGATGTTGAATGCAGAAGAGTGAAGTCTTCGAGGGTCCTCACGGCTGGTAGGACAAGACAAATGTGTTGTCGCAGTGTTCAATTTAAGGCACCCGGCAAATTCAGGTATAGTACTTTTATCGTTGACAGCAGACAACTTCTGAGCTAACAATGTATCCAGATCTGATGGAGGAGCTGCATTAGCAGAGCAGACTGTGTTTGTGTTTACAGGTGCACTCTGGGATACTGTCAGTAGGCAGCAGAAAACAGCTAATAATGCTGTTGAGATTCTGTAGATTATAGCCATGATATCAGAGTGTTGATTTAGAGTTTTTATTTGATTGAAATATATAATGAGTAAATTAATCTTGGGAATGAAAATGGTCACAAGTTGATGTTCTGTCTTTGTGCTTCTTACTGATGTAACTGTTCATGTTTCCAAAAGGCCCTTTTATTTTATACATCATTGCCAGGATCCATGAGATGATTGATTATAACTCACTCAGAGGGATTTCCTTGTGTTGGCAGTCGTGCAACAGATAACTGAATGTTGACATCTGCTAAAGAGCTATTAATCACTCTCTGAATGAGGGAATTCCATTACGTCTATACATCTCAACCAATCAAAAGAGGGAAATCCTTTGTATCATGAAATTAATCACACCATCACACCTCTGTCAATGACATTAAATCATTGTAGTCTTGTGTGAGAATTATGAGATATTCCCTAATTGCTTTGTTTTAATGTAATTGATAGCATACAAGGAAATTTTTAACTGTATAGGAAAGCACAGATTGAGTTAATAAAACATTTTGAACACTATGTTTTTCATTCACCTGTTCCCTGAGAGGAGTGTCACTTGATGGCCCTCTGTAATAGAATTGAAAATACTGTTCCTTTCCTACAAATCATTACGTACCAGGGAAAATGCAGAAACTGGATTTTATTCATGTATAGGAAAGAAAGCGATTACTACGGCAGCGAAGATATGGGATAAACTTCACTCGGAGTTTTATCCTGTGATACCTTGTGATAGGGATATCCTCATATTGATAGTAGTGTGCAACATAATATTGAATGTTGACATCTGCTAAAGAGCTATTAATCAATCTTTGACTAAGGGAAATCCATTACGTCATATTCATCTCAACCTATCAAAAGAGGGAAATCCTTTGCATAATGAAATTAATCACACCATCGCACCCCTGTCAATGACATTAAATCTGAGTGAGAATTACGAGATATTCCCTAATCGCTGTATTATTAAGATAATTGATAGCATACAAGGAAATTATAAACTGCATTAGATAGCTAAGAAAGATTGAGTTTGAAAACGTATTTCATAGCACTCTGTAATAGAATAGAAAATGCTGATTTTACCTACAAAGTCATATCCAAAACATTATGTACAAGAGAAAATCCAGTAACTAGATTTTTTTCATGTACCGGAAAAATTGGATTAACACAGCAGTGAATACATGGGCTAACCTTCGGATGGAGTTTTACCTCACGTTAACCCACATTACCTCATGATACCCCGTGAAACCTACTGCACTGTAGAAGGAAATGTATCCCCTATATCCTCATTTGTGTGCAGAGCCCTATATCAAACTTAATCAATTAGTCATAACATTAATAAAGCTATGAGATTTATTTTTCTAAAACAGACAATGACAAGAAATAAATCTGTTGAACATTATTTTTGTTTTATAAGCAGCAACACTATTAGGAACATGAGATTCTTATTGTGTTAGATAAACAGTTGATAGATAGATACATCACCCAATAAACAGTGTATATAAATATAAATAAATTAATACAAACGCCTAGTCAAATAAATAAATAAACACAATTAAAATATGAAATAAATAATAGAACAAGTGTGTATGTAATGTCATGTGCAGTATTACAAAAAAACGAGTTATGGTTCAATAATCTGTAAATATCAATGACTGTGTGTACGATATGGGCAAGAGGCACCACCATTTGTGTAAGGAGGACACCATATATATATATATATACCTCATATTAGTGGTACTCGGCACTTAGTAAATAAGAATATTATAGGATAGAAGATTGTCCGAATGAATTTGATTGCATAGCTTCTTGAATGAGTGATTGTAAGTCTACAGTAGAGATTAGCTATCTTCCGGATGGATTAGGGTTTCTCTGTTTACAGGTATAGAAGGTGACGATTTTGATTTTAACTAGTCTCATATCAGAGTAAGAGCTGTCCTCTGAACATGTGGTCTGTCGTTCTAAGTGATATGTTACTTTTTCTATCTTCATATCTTCATAACCTCGTGGACATCGGAAGATGGTAGAATTGCATCGTACTGCGTCCGTTATAAGAGGATAGATATCAGTATTATAGCTCATGTACTCCTTATATTCCCTGTGCAAGAAATAGATGATTTTAACTGTACACTCCAAACAATGAACTCCCTTTGCTCCCTCCCTCATTGCTCCAAACATGAGCATGAGTTTGACAACAGAAAGATCAAACAATGTCTTTCAGTCACTCATCAGCACAAAAAAGTCAGTATGTTCAGAGTCTCAGTAAGAAGTAGCAGTTGAATACTTACCATGGGATAATGTTCTTAATGTTATCGGACGGTGAATTCCATCTGTCTGGGTCTGTGAGGCTCTTGGGACAGGGCAGATGTGTTGTTTGTTGGTTCACAATCAAGTCAGCAGTATTGACATCTGGTATAGTACTTTTATCGCTGACATCAGACAACTTCTGAGCTAATAACGTGTCCAGATCTGGTGGAAGAGCTGGATTAGTAGAGCATACTGTGTTTGTGTTTACTGGTGAACTCTGGGATACCGCCACAGTGCTTAAGAAAAATGCTAGAAGTGCTGGTAAGACTTGATAGATATCCATTGTAGTTTTCTTGTAATTAATGTGAGTACAAATAAAATAACTTATCTGAGACAAATTGATAATATGAGAGCAAGATGTGATGTTGCTGGTTTAAACCTTGCTGCATAATGTTGAATATGGTCAAAGCTCAAAGATTTTATATGATAGATTTGATCGATTCATCATTTGGTCTTCTCACGAGGAAATTCACTGGAATTCAGACTTTCCCAATTCAAACCAGCCAATCAGAGCTGTGAGGGAATTCCATGACAAAGTGACATCCTTATCATTTTTTGCTAATTAGATTCACCAAGACAGTTTTGGACTTCATAATTTTCAGTGAATTGCAAATATGATTTATCTTTGTAAGCCATTTGATTGGCTTCGATTGGTTCTAATCTTAGAGGAGGTGCTGCAAGGTTGTTGGAAGAAAGGCAAACCGCCGTGGGTTATTCTAGTCTTCAATCCGCTCTCTCAAGAACAACATAATTGCTTGTGTGCTGGACTCACTGGAGTAGCTAAAATTATAATCCCTTAATAACTTCATTAAAACCAATTTAACTGGTTAAAGACATGGTCTGCCGCACACATGGGCCCCATTCTCTAATTATATGTTTTAATATCCAAACCCATCATTGAATGAAAATAAATCCAATCAAATCAAATCCAATCCCTTTCTTGTCAAAACCTGCTGCTGGCAACTTGAGTACTGCATGTTAGGACTGTAACTTGTTATTGACGTTATGGATTATTTATAGTTAGAATGCTGGTGTTAAAAAGATTAATGGCAGGCAGATCGACCAGGTCTTTTGGATAATATCTCTGTAAGAGCAATAAATAAAGCAACAGTTCCTACCAAACATCACATATTTTTCACGCATCGATGAAAGTGATGTGAATGAAAGAGCTCTGTGGAGAGGTTTGGTGCGATGTGTATGGTATATTTTATTTATTGTCGAGCTGATTGTCTAAGCCTCCAAGACTCTGCCTTCCCGTCTGACGGCCTGGACGCCAACATGATAGCCCTGGTTCTTGTCGTCTGTCACTGAGAACTTTGGTATCAAAGGATTTAAATTTTCGAGCACTATGTCTTGCTTTTCAATGTCTAATCAATGTAAAGATCATTGGCTGGCCAGATTTTCTCCCCCAAACAAGTTAATGAGGGAGAGACGCTCAATTGTTGGGAATTTCCAGATACCATTTTATCATTAGGAAATAAGTAGAGGCCTGATAGAGGTTTCGGCACATAAATTTTCCCCCTACATCTGTATGAAGCTTTTTTTATATCCAATGAGCTGTGAAATAACTGTGTCACATTACTACACAACTGACCATCCACATTTCCTTATTGCGCAATGTATGAAGGGTCATTTCCAAGTAGTCAAGAGAAGACAATAATTATTGAGAGTTTTTTACGTGTATAAGTATCTTGAGATTTTATTGCACCTGGCAGTGTGATTATAGAGTTATGACACCGGATGTGGAATGAACAGAAAAACCAAAATGTTATTTTGGTACACAACACAATAATAAATGAGACAAAGTATTGACATAAAAAAGAAAATAAATATAATAAATTATAAGTGGAACAAAAATATAAATTAATAAATTATCATTTTTTGCACAAAGTATTGGCAATTGAGAGGTCTATCACTTTTAGGAACATAAATACATAAATAGAATAACAATGAAGCTTGTGCATAGTCAGAGTAAAAAGTAGTAGAGTTTAATTCTGTGTACAAAATGGATTATCTATTATGATTTCTATATGATTATCTATTATGATTTCTATATGATTATCGCCTGCTAAGATTCTGGGAGTAATATCATCATAAGAGAAAAATGGATGGATTTTACAGCATAGATTCAAACGCTTTGAATGCTTCTTGACCTTGACAAGGATACAAAGAGCGAGAGATTTAGTAGAGAGAGTTACTAGACCTAGACCTGCACGCCTACAACCCAGCGATCGGGTGTTTGAATGGGCCTTAGGTCTGTTACCTCTCATACTTGATATATAGTGATTTGCGTAGTCTGACTAGATAGGGTTTTGTTAGGTTTGGTACAGATTAACTATCCTCAGGAGGAAAACCTCCAGGGCTTGGTGCTGTTGGTGGATTAGGGTTGCTCTGCTTACAGGAATAGAAGGTTACCGTGTTGTACTTAACCAGTTTCATATCAAAGTAAGAACTGTCCTCCGAACATGTGGTTTGTCGTTCTAAGTGATAAGTTACTTCTTCTATCCTCAAATCTTCATAACCTTGAGGACATCGGAAGATATGAGAATCGCATCGTACTGCGTCGGTTATATGAGGATAGATCGGTCTCTGGATATCGGTGCTCATGTACTCCTTATAAGTCCTGTGAAAGAATAACAATGATTGGTTAATAATATAATTTATAAAATAATCCCAATAAACAAACTAGATAGTTCAAAGCATGAATGTTTTGCAGTTGATAAGTTCATCAGACTATTTCTTGAATGTAATCCGTAGACAAAACTATGCTGTAATCACATAAGAAATCACAACAATACAAATATATAAGAAGGATTATGACTTACCATGGAATGATATTTAAGATGTTGAATGAAGAAGAGTGAAGTCTTCGGGGGTCCTCACGGCTGGTAGGACAAGACAGATGTGTTGTCGCAGTGTTCAATTTAAGGTTCCCAGCAAACTCAGGTATAGTACTTTTATCGCTGACAGCAGACAACTTCTGAGCTAACAATGTATCCAGATCTGATGGAGGAGCTGCATTAGAGCATAATGTTCTTGTTTTTAGTGATGCACTCTGGGATACAGTCAGTAGGCAGCAGAATGCAGCTAATAATGCTGTTGAGATTCTGTAGATTATAGCCATAGTATCGGAGTTTGATATGAAGTTTTATTAAAATATATAAAATATATATCAATGTAATGGTAGAGACTTTCTTAGGTGCTCTTCCGTTGACTGATGTAGATCGAGTTATGAATCTAATACACACAAATCTTCCATTATATACCTTTGAAAGCATGCCAGAGCATGAGGCTATTGGGATTTTCCACAATCTTTTAGCAATAGCATTACTCAGTTCCTCCTAATCAGAATTCATCAACCAATCAAATCACAGCAATCATAGTGACGATAAGGAAATAAAACTTAATAACTACTGTCATAACGCATATACAGGGCATCTAAAATTAGAGACAAAGATAGCTAAAGATAGAACTCCCACAATTTTAAAGGATATTGCAATTTGAGATCAGAATTGGAACTATAAACCATTGTAGGGCCATGCATTATTAGATTTTTTTTTTGAAAGTAAAATCACTTTTTTTTAAAGTAATCACTGTAATCACTTTTTATTTAGCTGCTCTCCAGCAAACTATACATGAATATAATGATTCAGATACAGATACATATAAGATCGATGATACATGATGCAAGATACATAAGATACATGAAACACAAGATTGATGATACATGATACGACTCATCTAATTAGCGCACCCTTGTACAATGTAAGGGTGGGCAAGCTAGGCCATTGTTCAGAGAGCTCACCTCCTTCAGCAGAATGGGTAGCAACCAGGATTCGAACGTGCAACTCTCAGATTGAGAAGTTCGAATCCTAACCACTACACCACCCTGCCAGCCTTAAACATCATTATCCATCACTCATAACTGAATACCATGACTAATCCACAGAATAGATAGAGTTTTCCAGCAGTGAATTTTAATGTTCCCCATGAATAACGGATCACCCAGACATTAGAGCAGGACTGTAGGACCATGGAATGAAACAAAATCTTTGGTTGTACATTCATGGAAAGCAAGCTAGGCGCCTTCAAATAAAATCAAGAATGTAAGCTTGCGTAGTGAGGGGAGCTTTAATGATCATCATCTTTATTAGATTATTGAAATTACAGAATGATGTTGTTCTTAGAATTCAGGTGATATGTGATAAGTTTTGTTACCTCAATACTTGGATCATTTATATATCGTTGCAATGCTCTATACAAGCTCACTAATAAACTGATAAGCTTTGTTACCATACAAAGATTTAGCAATGCTGGAAACAGGGAGCGTCATTTACGTTAAAGCGAGGCCAGATATTGATATTGTGATAGGCATTGTTTTGCTGGAGGTTCAATTTTTTAAATAAGTGCAGAAGCGACAGTCCATTCCCAAAGACTGTTGCGGAAAACAATAGTATTCCATTTAGTTATAACTCTTATGACCTATTAAGAGAGGCCAGGGCTCTCCATGGATGTACCAATGGAAAAAATTGAACGCTATACAGCTGTACATTAACAGTGTATTGCTTCTTGCAATACTGAGCTATTACAACTCTCTCTGAGTCACCATGTCGATATGTATAAGATTTATATGGATTTATTGTATTTTATACATTGCCAAATATTACGAATAATCGGTTTTCCTCTTCTTCTTTGACACATCATCAATCGTCTTGATGTGTTGGAATGAAAGATGTAGTGTCTGATGTAATGTTGGTGTATTATGTATGCCCTACACAATAATCCCTTTTTTGACATGAGATAACTATGAGAATTTCCGAGGACATTCTATGTTAGGTTACCCGAGATAAGACAGCTACTTAGAGAAAACACGTGCAGCTTTGTCGTCTATTTTTATTGGCAGTTAATTATGTAAGGGTCTCTATGAAAGGTCAAATAAAATAAGTCTTAATAATGGAGCATCCACCGAAATCCGCCAGCATCACTTCTGTCATGGGTGAAAATGATTAGACCCAGTAGTCAGACAAATTGAAGACGGGCTACTGCATACATTACTTTAAGATACAAGTTAGGTATGGCCTTTCTTCCACATCACCTTTCCATCTAGCCTGGAATGTATTATTTTATGGAATAATTCACCATCCAAAGCTCACCACAGTAAAAGATTTTGGTTGAAGGATAAGGCAGTAATGTTTTGATCAGACGATCATACCAATGTATGGACATTTAAATGGTTGCAGATTAAAGCTGCATTGCATACTAATGTAAGCAGATAAGGTCAGATGTAACAACAATACATTAATAATAGCAAGGTAGGATAGTGACATTATATGGGCAAGGGCAATATGCTAACCCAGTAATCACTCATATTTTGTATAGTTAGGTGCATGTGTAGTATCACATCTAAAGGAAACAGCTGACTTGCGCTTACTCTGCAATAACAGCCCATTCACGTTAGCATTAACTCATATACGGAAAAATGATTCAAATTTATTGTAAACAGATTATTTTATTTTATTGATCTTACAACATGTGTCTCTTATCCCAGCATCTATCATGTGGATTTTTGGTTGACAACAATCATGTCATCGACATCATCTGTTTATCGTGTCTCGATATGGGGACGGGAAGAAGAGATTGGCCTACAATAATATAAAATCAACAGATCAACAAACTCAGAAAACAATCACCGATGATACACAATCTAAAGAGTAGAAAATTTTGAACTATTTCATAAGTAGAATGACAGTCATGTGTCCATGAGGTCACAAGGTCAGGTCTGGTGCGAGCTGCTAGATGTGTGAGAAGGATATTAAATAAAGTACAAGTACTTACTCAGCTCTAATGGCACCTGTACACTCTGACCAAACAATCCAAGCAAAGCTTTTATGCTGTGCAAAAAATCTGTAGATTAAGATCACAAAGTGATGTCATCGCCGGAACACAGATAAATAATGGTGCCTTATGGGACAGCATCACTTTCCATTTCATATATAAAATTTGTCATTTACTGTTATTTTTTAATTATCCCTCCCTGAGGCTGCTGCAGTGAAAATTATTCTTTTAATTAACATTTTAGCAGAACGCAATGATAACTGTCACAATAATTCTCCATTAAAACTGGATAAATAGTCCTAATTTAGTATTATTATATTTAGAACATGACATGACAACTTTTGCAGAGTTTGAAATCATTTCAAATTTAAATTACTTTCTATTCTCAAGTTAGACTTTCATTACATCATCCTTCGCCGTTTGCCTGCAAAAAGCCACAAGACATTGCAGATATCAAATATGACCTCCTGTAAGCTGATTTCGAAATGCTTACTCGAGCCACATGGTGATAGAGTAAGGAGGAAACACCACAGAGACCAGGGGTGACACAACTTAGTAAATCATGAGTTGTATGCTGAAGGATGGCTGTAATCAATTTATGTTTATCATGCAATGTTTACAACTATTCTGACTCAGCAGTGGTGTAATCTCTGTTGAAAAGCTGAAAGGAAATGTCTAAGAAAACTGAGGGTATCCCCTATTCTCTCAGTTATTACATCAGCTAGTTTCTCTGCGATGGACATATGATCATAGATTAGCTCTCAGCTCAGAACTGCTGCAATCTTATACATCACAGTGCACAGTAATTATAGAGGTTTTGTAACCCAATATAACAAGGACCCTTCATGACAATTTTAGTCAAAAATATAAAAACCCTACAATTGCATTGTTATGAATCATAATGTAAAAAGACTGCTTATTTGGGTGGATTGCATTCACTTATTTTCTGCTTCAGGAAGTTATTTTTGGTGATAGAATAACCTTATCAAATTATAGACGAAAACAACCCAGTTCTAACATTTTGTGCAGACTGCGTCAATGAATAGAGAATTCCTTGTCATTGATCAAATGGATTAATGTAATATAGCATAACTGTAGCGACCTGACCGGACTGACCGCTGTTGCATGCAAAATTTAGATCCAGCCTCAATTAAAAACTAAGCTATGGTGACACAAAAAGTTGGCACGCAGCCATCTACATTTCCGTTATTTGATTGCAATTTAGAGACACAGACATCAGTATTTGGAACAGAGACCAGCAGTGAAGATTAATTGTGGTGTGATACCACGATGGTGTAACGGTTCTCTTGTCAACAATTATGTTGGTTAATGGTTACAGAATGAAATGTTGAAATGAACTTCTAGCAGAGATAATTATTAGGTTGTATAGATATGCCGGTAGATATAATATAAGAGTGACGTCATAGGAAGCAGGAAGTATCTATCTATACACACTTGTATACATGTAATCATATACGATACATACGAGCAGTGATAACGGACCGGGATCATTAAACAATCAATGTTCCGCAAACGTTATCTCTAACCGAATAGACTGAGATTTAGGGGAACTAAAAATATAAATCATGACTCTTAGGATATGAGACAGGCCGGTTTTTAAATTTAAATTAGATCATTACTATCAATTACATTAGAGAAAGATAAAACACACAGGCAAGTACTTTAGTATCTTTGACACAAACGGAAATCATTCCGGATACAATAAATGTTGTAAACCTTTAAATAACTCAATAATCTTTTTATAGTAATAGAATGAGGTTAGCTCGATGACGGGCATGCAGCATGTAACAGTATTACTAAACCGGTGTTGTCACAATTTAAATTGCTACTGATAAACTCTTCCTAGATATTGCGCACCCATTTCTTAAACCTGTGATGACGCATGCTCGGTGTACTGAGATTGATTATATAATATGATGGTATATGTAGGGGGTAACCCCTTTATTATAATACCTTAAATAGAAAGAGCCTAAAATTAACATGTGAGCTAACAAATTTGCCATAATGATAGGTTTACACATTTAGCGCCACCTGACCGGACCTGACTAAGTTATTATTTCTCATATTTCCGCCTCGTAGACAGATAATGAGTGAATACACAGATCAGCAGGTGATCCAGAGTAATTTTCGAGTCAGCAATATGAAGCAACAAATTAGCGCATGAATCGTAAATTTTACAAGAATTAAAGCACACACTGGATTGTTTATGGCAGGGTACAGAGTATAGAGACTCATAACCTTCATAAGAATTGCAGTTGTAAATTCTGAACCATGTGAATATGTAATATTGTAACTCTTTTTTTTTATATAATTATCGCTCAAAAACTACCAGCCATTTTCCGTTCTGTCTTAATAAATATTACTATACAGCATTAGCTGAATATAAAACACGGAATCCAAGGGGTCTTAAAATTAGAAGCTATTAACTGACTCAATTAGAATAAAAAAGCTGCACCTGCAGGTATACTACCTGAGTTAGTGACTAGTGACAAGCACCGATAAACATAATAATATTATGATATCTTTATTTCCTACAGATCTAATTTTTCCAGTCTTATAACAATTAGAACCAAATTATTTCGCCCTCCCCCCCCCCCCATATACACTTTCCAGTTAGCCAAGACAGCAATTATCGTGGTTATGTGTATATAGGGTGACATAGCTGACAGACCTTATTGTTTATCAGGCCATTGACTAATTTAGAGATTACTGCCATATACTCTATATTTAGAGTGTAGAACGTATATCACTTCTCTACGCTGTGTCATTGTAACACAGAGTAAGGATATACAGAGGGGACACTTCTCTACGCTGTGTCATTGTAAGCTCTTTCTGCTGACTTTATTTTATTATCTACTCATATCAACCAGATTTAATGATAGCTTATAGTAATTATGGAATGAGATGTGGTCTGCAGTGGAAGGAAGGCAGCTCATTAATTTATTATCAACTTTATTAACCACCGATCATCAATGCATGAGAAGCAAATGAGACCATGTGAAAAAAAGAAGAAAAAAAGAAAGAATAAGAAGGCATTGACGTATTTATGTGTATTTATAAAAAAAGGCTTTTTCTGCAAAGATAGGTATGAATGTATAAAAGTAAGTATAAATGTAACTATAAATGTAGGTATAAATGTAGGTATGAATGTGAGGTATCAATGTATGAATGTAGGTGATAGAATGTAATTCTAGCCAGTAGTTGGTAGGTATTTATCATTAACGTATAAAGTATTTATATGTTTATGTTAATAATAGACCTGAATACTTCCTTCTCTTAGTCTTATCACACATCTACCCTCTACGATAAGTAAACCTCATGAGAACTGAAGATATACGCATCATTAATGTATACAATTACTGCGTAGTATAATACTTCCTGTTATAAGCTTCAGTCTATAAGGAAATGTTCTACTGTTGTATGAGTAGTTACTTTATCTCAACTATACGAGGATATGATGACTCAGCGAACATGCATACAGCAGTAATGAGTAGAAGAAAGCAATGACTATCTTACTATGAGCTGGAGACTTTGGGAAATCCTGACCAAAATTTTTCAAGTGGAAATTGGAAAAATCTTTTTGATTTGAAAACACACATAAGCACATACTTGGCCAAGTTTTGTGATAGAATTTGCCAAATTGACTTATATAACAGTTATGGCAACCCAAAAATAAATAATATATTGTCTTGTGATGAATTATTCCAGCACTGGATCAATTGCAACCAAATAAAACTGATCTACAAAACTAACTAACAGCCTGATTGTAAATTTTTTGCCAATGAGTGTCTGAAAATCTACGACCAAACATTGGTCTAATGAAACAAGGAACAAAAACATCTAAATCTCCCTTTTGAAGAAAAGATAAAACTCAGTGTCCCTCTCTTCTGCAGGAAGGGGGGGGGGGAAGAGCTAGGGGGTCAAATACTGTGACACAATGAAGCTGTCCTTGGTTTTATTGCTTCATCAAGTTTTACTGATATTGTAGCAGATGTATACACAAATTATTGGTTAATTAGAGCAATGCAGTAACTTCTCTGTTGGGAGTAATGCCAATGAAGAATTGTGATCATTAATTGGCTGGAAGTAGTCAGTGAAATGTGCAGCCAAATAACTTCCCGTGTTATGTTCTTTGATTATGATAACAATGCTTAACTTAGGACGCTACTGACTGCTAACTGATTAGAATGAGGGGAAGGCTTCCCTGGACAAATCACAACCAATCAGACAAAACAAAGCTCATATCAGCTGTAACAGAGTATAAGTTTGACTTGATCAGAATTAAGAGGAAGTCTAAACAAACACTAGAGTGATTAAATGAACAGCCACAGAATCTGATAACACAACCTAGCTGCTAACTGATTAGAGTGAGGTGAAGGCTTCCCTGGACAAATCACAACCAATCAGACAAAACAAACCTCATATCAGCTGTAACAGAGTATAAGTGTGCGACCCCTGATGCCTATATACTAGTCTATGATTGGTTCACAGTACAGGTTACAGTGTGGGAGGTACGATGAATAAGTCGGCTGATTGAGTGCCCTAGGCTACACTAGCAGCCTATCAGGCGGTAGAAGAGGTTAGCTATGTGGGATATCGGTCACCACTCTGACCAAACGACATTACCCTAAATATGATTGGCTTAATACAAGCAAGCCAAACTTTTCTGGCAATCCAACATAAATATTGACAGTTAGTCTATTTGATTGCGATAAAGAATTTTATTTGTTTCTATAAAAGCTGTGTAAGCTAATAAAATTGGAAATACAGACAAGTACTGAACTGCAAATTTAGAATAAAAATTTATTTTGATGGTGGAGAACACCTATATATAATCCCTTTTACTAGGGCCAGGCCCCTTGAGATGGTCTATCATCACTGTATACATAAATGTGGAGAGTAATAAGTACAAGCATCACAGGTAGCTCACAAAGAGATTCATCATAATTTTGTCTAAACAGCGTATAAGAGTAATATGTTTAGAAAGCTCAAACTGCTCAAAAAGCTGTCACCATAACATTGGGGTTTGATGACGGACCGCCAAAAAGCCAACGATGACAGCAATTTGAGCTCTCAAACTATACTAGATATAAACAAATAGTAAAATCTGATCATTGTAGTTGGTGTAGGAGGGAGATATGGTGGCCGGTGTAGTAAGTAGATACGGTTGTCAGTCTATGTAGGGTTGGAGGCATATCTATGACTGAGATGAGATATGACACACACATTGTTATGATAAAGCACACACTGCTGCTATCGTGACATCAGCATATGCTAGTCTATACTCCCACACCGGGTGGCTTATTCCTGGTACACAGCTACAGTTTCTCTGAGTCTGCAGGAAGTATCTCCTCTCCATAACTGGTGTCGGCTTCATATCTCCGTAATCTACAGAATACAAACAAAATATAAACATACGACAACACTATAAAAATAGGAGAACAATAAAAAATACAACAACATGACAACAACATTTTCATTATACACTATTTTATTTGGCAGACAATATCATCATTGACGGATGTTTTCACAAGAACACAGAGGCTAACAGGTTAAAAAATAAAAATTTGAAGAGAAAATCTAAGTTAAATTAAACATTAATTATGATCCAGACGATCTGAACGTGATACTTTTGTAAGAGATGTGATACTGTCTTTAAAATTGTTCAGCGATCATTGATGAAAGAAAAATCAAAATAGTAAGCTCACCAGTACTTCTCGGGCACTCAAATCCAAAGCAGAACTCAGCTATAGAGAACCTAGATGGCCAAAGTGTGAACGGTGACTTCCCCTCTAGTGTCACCTTACGCCTGAAAAATATAGAGATATTAGAACTTCGATCTGGACAAGATCAGAAAACTGGCCTCACCGGTAATTGCTGACAAGAGTTCATATTTTGAGCACTCCGAGCCCAAGGCCTAATTCTATACATTAGAGTTTTTATTCCTTTTTATTATTTATATTTCATGTTTGCTACAACATGATAAGGGAGTTCACACATTTCTGCTAAATATTGAACAAATTTAAAAATCATTTCTATCGTTAAGTCAAGCTCTCTCCCAACGCAATAAATGACTAGACATAGCTTGCAGTAGTCTTAAAAAAAGAATATATATTTATACTATTACATATTGATGACCACCCTCAGTAATAGCAGGAATCCGATGAGCTCAGTTGCAAATGAAATGCTCATTATCTCTATCTTATGACATGTTCTATAAGTTGTCTCACCATGGGATCAGAGTTCTGCTGCGGAGTGGTCCACTTAGCGGTCCACGTGTGCCGAGAGGAGGACAATCGGAGGAATCATTAATATGACTCAGGTATAAGCCTATATTAGAAGCCAGATTTACAGCCACTTCTTCACCTGCACTGTCCGCCTGATGAAGTTTAGTTTTCTCCCAGAGAAGTCGTTCTCTGTAGGCCACACTCCGATGACGTGCGCCACCTCCACAGGGACAAGAGTAACTTGTATCCACACGACCAACGACTAGAAGATAAATACATATCAATGTAATATAGTGTGCCATTGTGAAGATTTCAGAAGAGAGTTAAGCGTTCAATCTAGAGTTTTAGAGTCTGATCACCGTAGAGATTTCCAACACTGGTAAGTTGTTGAAGTGATTGAGATTAAAGTTTGAGATACTTATATAGATCTCACTACGGAAACAGCTGACGGTATGCTGTCCAAATTAGGAGTAGCATTATGTCACCATCCCAAATTACACAGCTGAATCTGCCTTTCATTAAAACTGTAGGGAAACTCTGCACTATACAGGCTGGTTGCACAATTGTTTGTCAACTCATACCCGATAGCGAGTGATGCAACTTTTCCTTTTCTGTATCATATTATGGAACCATGAAGATCTGACAGGCTGATGAAATGGTAAACCATATGCAGAATTGAAATATTCCTGTAGATGTATGATTTTCTCAAGTTAGAACAGGGGCAGGATAAGAATATTTTGCTCAGTGATCACAGCCCACATTACCATGGATATTACCCAGCGGTGGTGGCCTGATAAGATCGCCTGCTATCTACTACTGATAAGAAGATCTCAAACTTTAACTGTTACTCACCCTAAAATGGCGTTTGAGTTGTAAAGGTGGCAAAGTCTTCCCCGGTGTGTCATATTTGACAAGGAAAGTCAAAATTTAATATGTTTTTATTCAGTGTAATCTTTCTTCACTAGTTTTCTTCAGCGCCATCTGATTCAAAACTGTTTCAAGTCTCTCAATAAAACTGTAATATAAGATACCAAAACAAAAATAATATACCATCTTTGGCCCTCACAGAGTTCAAATAATAATAATTACTATTATATTGTCAGCTCTAAACCTCCATCAAGTTAATGTCACCAATATCCAGGCATGGAAATGTGTAGGGAAAAAACGTGATCTCAGTGAGGAGAAAATATGTCAGTGATCCCAGATGTGAGGCATTAATACACCAATTACCAGAACAGAATTAGCCACAGAACAATAGGAACTTAAGAAACAAAAGAATTGATGACGGTCACAGAATTGTCAGTGCCGATTAACTGTCAGTATTTTTTGCTTAATGTCAACAATCAAAAAGATTTCTTTGATTTATGGGTTTACAACAATTGGATTATTTAAGTCATTTAGTTAAGAAGGAAGTTGAATCGATAAAGACTGGAATGAATCCAAAAATATTCTCAAGTTTATGAGGAAATCAAATCACTACTACCCCCTCCGCAGGTCATGACTATATTCCTCCCCCTCTGCAGTGGGAATCGATGAGAACCTTACAGAGTATTATTAATGATAAATGATCAATAATATTATCTTCATCCACAAACCTGAACTCTGTGATGATAATCTAAATCTATCATGTAGTATGTACATATATGTACACCATGATTCATTTATCCTTACACTACGCTATCTGTCTTATCGTCTTTGAATCATCTACAACCTATAGTATTGACCTATAATATTTAGGTATGCCTGGGAGCCGAGTTTATTTATGCAGCGATTGGCAGCGATTGGAGGTTAATGAATTCTCCTATAGATTAAGGTAAAAGACAATAGTATGATAGCCTGCATGCCTACATTGGTTGTGTGAGGATAAATTTGTCCGAGCTTTGCCATGTAACAGCTTGCTGTACAAAGTCTTGTCAGACACGCACAATCCATCGGTAGATTTTTATTGGTGGGAAATGATTTAACAATAATAAGACTGCACACCAGCCTATGGCACAGGGATTTTCCATTCCTACTTGCAACATTTCTTCCTCCTTCATTAGATGTATTTCCTTCACATTATCACCTACATAATTTATTTACCAAAGTACATTCACAGATCTAAGGACTTTAATGACCAGTAAATTAAAATTATGTATGTTTGGTAAGTTTGAGGAGATTTCATTGGTTTGCTTGCCATGGCAGGATGTTGGATTGCTGCTTTAGGGCGTTACATCAACCCTCACTCTGTTACAACACTTTAATGACTAGCACGAAACAGAATTGAGGGAAAACCTGGAGTGATGAAACAGAACACGTGACCCAGGGGTAGCAGGGCTAAGATTAGGATGGAGGAGGGCCTATGCTTATAATAAATTGCTAAAACATTTTGCATTTGTTGTTATTGTTGCCCCCTTAGGTACTGGGGACTGCATAAAAAACCAGTAGCATTTAAAAATAATCCTATATCAAAACAAAACCATATAACATCGGCTGCAATTAAAATCTACCCATTACCTACATGACTGAGCTAGAGTGACTTTTCAGAGTATTAGTGTTGCAAATTGTCAAGTTTGATTTTTCTAGGTCTTTGGTTTTATTACTTTTAGCCAAGTTTGAAAGTTTTAATTATTGATTCACCTATCCGGAATTTTATTTGGTGCTAAAGATGACAGATGTGTGACACAAAATACCTGCAAATTTGTCTGCATATCCTCCCTCTTTGCTTGTATGTAAGATACCGTCTGGCAACAAATGATTTCTGCAGTTGGTGGCATTTTGTGCACAGTTTATGGGGTAGATCAGCAGTTTAAGTTTTCCCTCAGATGTCTGCACACAGCGTATCGTTATAAGATTCATTTTCCTCAAATCATTATAACAGACCCGATTACAGCGAATCTCAAGAAGGACATGGTGAAAATTCTGTGCAGAGCTTACTCGTGATATGCTGATATTTTAGACCAATTTTCCGATACTACTTCTCTGAAGGCACTTTTCCTACCTCGCATAGTACAACAGAACACACCTTCTTCCCTCAATGCAGGGATATATCGCTACTTTCTACCCACCGTCTTTCTTTCTCTCTCTGTGTTCTCGTTATCTTGTTGCTGACCCGAGTTTAATACCAGAAGATAATATCAGTACCAGCTCCGCTTAGTCAATCTGAAGGTAATGATGAATTGGTAGTTGGTACATGCATGTATACAGATCACATATATTACACCATACAACAACCCTCAGGTTCTGCTGAAATTAAAATCTTCCCATCATTTAATCCTCATTCACTAGAGTAGATGAGGTGGATTGGTTGGCATTTCAGTCCAACAAGACAGGTCGGGCAAACTTGAAACATGGTGTAGATCCAAATTCACAGTAGTATCCAAGTTAAAAATACAGGATCATGCAGCTAAAATATTCTAGTCTATGCTATTGGCTCTGACCTGGACTTTGTGATAAAAGAAGACAAAAATTTTCAAATGATAGCCATCGTGGTAAATGGTTTTGGTCAATATAAGTGACATTGTTCATAAACAATCTCTCATGATATTACAATTAGCTAAATGCATCATGATATACAGCAATGTTATATAATATACTATTAGCATCTCCGGAAGAATGTATTATTTTACGTTTTGAATTTATTGTTGTATTATTTATTTTAGATTACAATAGAGAGGGGTTACACCCAGCCACACCCTCCGATCTATTCAGACTCGTCAGGTGCGTAAACTCTCACAATTTTGACAGCCCCACCCTATAAGCCTGCCCCTAGGAGCAGATATGCATGGTACCTTACGCACTGCACAGTCTGCACATCCGCACTCTATGCAGTTTGTGCATGGTACTCAAGGACGAGCATGTATTAGGGAATATACAGTAGTAGTAAACTGAGTCCATTGAGGAAGGAACTGCTTGCTGCAAAATAGGTGTGACCTTGGTATGTATAATTATGATGATATGTAACCTACCTAGCTCTATAACGGTAGATTGATTTAATCAACGTTTGAGCACTTAATTCCTTGACTAGAATCGCCAGTATTGGTATGGTATATTATGGGCAAAGTTCGAATCTAGCCAATCGTAAAGTATCATTTGCAGAAAGCCATTTGGATGCTTCTAAAAATAAACCCTATATAATAAGTAATCACAAATTGTACATGTTGTATAGAAAATATTTCTCTGCACTAGATAGGAGCATGCTACCACTGCTACTGCTGTGGGAATCAGCTACAACTGAATTTGTGTGTTTTAAAATTTCACAAGAACACCCCTTATGAGATGGGGTCCAAAACACTGGCGCACTGCAAACATATGCAAATTCATTGAGTTTGCACTTATGTCAGACAGAGAAGGGGATACCCTGTCCTTGTGAGAATTATCAGATAAAGCTAGCATTTTGATGAATAATAAAATAACATGTAAACATGTGTAAAAACTAGGCTACATTACATAGCCAAGTAGACGAGGGTTGGACGATCAATGCTCTGATTATCCCAGTATGCTGTAAGTCATGACACGATATCTAGATTAATAGTCATCCATGGTTGGTATTACAGTGATGCCTGTATATATATGATATATACTATCCACTTTATCAGACATAACAAGTGGGTCTCATATGTTCAATATTCCAGATACTTTGAGGAAAACTATGGTTTGTTGGTAAAAAGCCAAAAGTAGCTCTATCAAAGATGAAAATTGAATCAATTCAACCAGCTAATATGGAGGTGACATTGAATTCCGTATGAGAAGAATTTAATTCAGTGTGGGGTGATTAGTAATTCCATGTTTCAGCGTCTTACACAATTTGATCAATGCACACATGGCCATACTGGTTGAATATCCGGTCTTTGCAAAGTTCCACATTATTGATAACAAATACCAGATCTATTGGAATTTCTGACCTCTTCCATTCAAACTATGATGATCATGACTAATAAAATTGTGGAATTTCCACAGGGTTTGTTGTGGAATTCCCAGATATTACATCATACTTTGTGTCAGGTTTTATGGAAAACAGGCAATGTAATGATATAATATGGTAGGAACGGACAGCATCCGGATATTTAGGAGCCCGCATGACCATCGCTCACCATAATCATGCTCTAATAAGTGGGTACGCATGTGTGCATCAGATCAATACAGTTAACACTGGATGAATGAACGTTGTGCACTTCTGTTACTCATTGAAAAGTGCTTACAATGAGAAAAAATATAAAAGTTTTATCTCCAACTCCAAGCACTATGTTTGGTGGTTTGGAGGAGGGGGATTAAGTTAATGAGGTTGGCTAGCGGCCTTTTTATAACTTACATCCACTCCTGGGCCCTACTGATGAAGGCGATTAACTCCTACAGTTCTACAGTTCTACACAACCACCTTTAGTCACTGAAAATTCCTCTAGTTTAAACAAAGGAGTTGTATCAGATCAAAAACTTCCAACAATCAACAAAAACCTAAATTCGTCTTGACTGACCTTTTTTTTTGCAATTATTAACCATTTCTCCCTCCATTCACCAAAGAAACACTGCAGTTTAATTTTGTAATATTATTTTTGTAAATTCAGAGAGAAAATTAGGACTTCACAGCAGAAGTCGGCCCGAGAATTAGTTTTATCATTGCGTCATTGACAAAACTCAAGAGGTGAGAAACCAAAGCATTGCCTAGCGGACCAAAGAGCTGCAATCAACCTGTCCCTTTCAAGGCCACAACATTGTTGTAAAAGAGCAAAGTATGACAAGATCGGCTAAAACTTGTCTCACTTTCACTGTGCCTACTACAAAATTACTACGAATTTTCTCTATTGTTTAGGCAGCGACCACATATGTGATTTGCAGAACTGTTGCTTACCTTCACATTTTAAACGGAATCTTACGGTTGTACAAATGACATTTTAGCGGTGGTCTATATTTGATTATCCAAAATATTACATTTACTTCCCCTGAGGCTTATCTGTAATACACTCTAAGTCTATAATTCTTACACTTTAGTTTCACACTTTACATATTGCTATAACACAACACCCTTATCATACTGTTCCTATCACTACTGCCATCCTGTTCAAGGGCGGGGTCTGAGGTTGTCTTGGATCTAGTGGATATAAATTTTCGATAAGGTGAGCAGATGAAGGGAAGTTATTTAGCTCACCTTGACCCATGTTGACAGTGACTTCTCGATTCCTATCAATCATCAGTGAAAACCAGTACTTTTGGCAAAACTCTTTATTTCCTAAAATAAAAGGCAGTAAGCAAAGACATTACAATATTAGTCATGTTCTGCAGTCAACCCTTCAAAAAGAATAGAGAACTATCGGATACTGGCAGATTCCGGTGGAATTCATTCAAAGAATGATGTCAATGTAATAGTGTCACTCATCTAGTGTCACATGTCAACAATATCAATGCCTTGTCATCAACAGTTAAACATGGGTTGATAAAAATCCAAACATATATACAGCATTGTCACGTGGCCACTGTTTTTTGTGGCCACATGACAATGCTGTACGAAGGATAGTCAATATACGTATACATATACATGAGCTTGGACAAATTATGGCTGTGTTGACCCAGTACAGGTAAAAATGAATTCAGACTAAATATCATTAGTGTATATTACAGACAAGAATTGGTTTCTACCTTGACTTGATTACTGTGCACCTGTACCTAGCGAACTTTGTAGACTGGTATTTAAATTAAAACACACAAATCTCACAAGATGGTTACAAAGGACCAGAGATTGACTTTGAGTAGCATTTTACAAATATTGAAATAAGAGGGAAAATGATTTCATCTTTTTTGGATCCAAAACAACCGCAAAATAAAAGCAGGTATTTCACTGTTGTGAAAAACATGAGCAACACTTTTTCTAAGCAATGAGGTGGTGCAGATTTAGTATAAGCAATGACTGCATCGCTTATAGTGTTGCTCATGTGTTGCTCATAGGTAAAATACCTGTTTTTCTTCCCTGGTTGTTTTACATCCTAAGATGATCTCACTGTCGAAGTTTCACTTATTCTGATACATTTTTCCATAATTTCCACAATATTTCTGAGCTACGTAAGTCTGCATCAATTAAAACCTCAATCCTCTGCATCTTGTCACCCAAGGATTATAATCATAATTAAAACCATCGATGAAGTTTAATCTCATTGGATCAATAAAAGTCACCAGAAAAAAATCATGTGTAAGGTGGTAATGCTGGGTGGCAAAAAAGAGGAAGCAGGAAAAGTGGACAGCCAATGAGACAGTGACATTGAGACCTGTATATACTCAGGGCTGAGTTCGCCTGGTCTTGTCTGTATTGCATATTTTTTGCAAAACACTTCATAATTGCTTCCCCATATACTGTTGTTATGGATGAATTATTAACCATGTATTGCCTTTATTGGTTGCCAAGCCAGATATCTAACAGTTCGCCTGTTTTTCAACAACAAAATTTAAGTACGAAAACTCAAACATGATGTGACAAGAACATTCTTTAAAACCTAGACCTGAATGAGGATATTCTCTCATTACATGATTATTTTGTTTTAGAACTTTTACACCTTCAACATAATTAAAATGCAAGTTAATGGAACAGCACATCACAAACAGTTGATTCATTCAGTTTTAAAATGCACACAAAATAAAAATGCGATTATGATTTTGTGTTGCGCATGCAGGCAGAGCCATTTTGTTTGTATTTATAACAAATGGGTCAATGGAAGAAGTATGCTATGATATATTTTATACAGGGCAGCTAATCAATTAGCCTTGCACATATCATTTCCTCCAGCAACATCGACCAAGCAATTGAGAAAATCATCTCTGTTTTGTTAAATAACTCTTGCTATTGTTTGCACAGGTACTTATTTGTTTTATCAAGTAAATATTTATTTACAGAAGCACGCAAGTTTTTTTCTAAAATCTCATTGCCATCATAAATGTGCATAATATCCTCAATCTGCTCGCTAATTTTGATGGCATCAATGTTGTTCGGATATTGCATCTATGCTGTTCCTATGTCGTTCCTATGTTGCCCATTTATTTATGTAACATATTATACACGTCATCAAAACATGCTGAGAAAACTACATGTTGTCTTTTGATAATTTTTTTTACACCAAATTACCTTATCTGGCTTACTTATCATAGTAACTCTTCCAACTTCTAGGATAAATAAAGATACATTGTCAAGTAGCATAGCATGGACTGATTCGCCAAGTTGGCAGCATGAGTGTTGCTGTTTATCATTGAACTGGAAAGTGGAAATTCTAAATAACCCATTTTTTTGTCAACAGGATGTGCAAAAACTTTGCAGAAAATTTGAAAGGATATTACGATATCAAACTTTGAGTGACAGCAGAGCAGACGACATCAGCAGTCTGCCTGTGTTTATAATAATTAGATTGCTGAGTGGTCACCTCAGCCTCTCATACCGACCTATCAGTGTAACTACAACTGTTAACAATTTTCTATTATTGGATTGTATCAGTAAATTATCATCGAGCGATGAGCAGGAAATAAAATTGAACTGCAGTTGTAAATTTGTGAAACAAATGAGTAATCTCTGGGAATCCCTAACAGCATTACAAAAAGGGCAGATGGGTCTGAAGCAGATCATTCATTGACAGAACTCAGCAGAGGAAACACCGCTCAATCAGAGAAACTCTCTCATTACTGCTCAATTCTTTGACAATCAATACAGAAATGGCTACAATATCCAGAAACTCAACAGCTGTATTGGCTGTTCTTTTTAGTATTTTGACAATCTCCCAGAGTGCACCAACAAACGGGTGTGCTCCTAACGCAGCTCCTCCATCAAGCCAGGATATAGAGAGGAAGTTGTCTACTATCGATAAAAATACTCCCGGTATACGTGAATTAACAAAAGGAGAACTAACTAAGAACGAACGTGTAACACATGAACAGTGTCCGACAAGCATCGCTGATACATACAATAAGCAAGCCTTCCATCTAAAGAACATAATCCCATGGTATGTAACCTTAATTATATGACAGCAAAAAGTGTATTAATGTTTACACTCTACACTCTACAAGACAGCGTTAAAATTAAAATTATCTTTATGTTCATTTTTTTGAGTAACCAACTTACAATATAGGATATGAGAGGCTTCGTACCATTCAAGATTATATATAGCATAAGTAAACCTCATATTAAGCCCACACATGCTTTTTAATGTATTTCAAATTTTTGTCTTCTTATTGCAGGGTCTACGCTGAGTACGTAAAAAATGACACAAAAGAATTATTCCCAGCAGTGATAGCCACCGAGCGATGCAATGCTACAGTCTTCTCCTGCCCAGTGGGCTATCAGGACTGGAATATGGAAGAAATTACATACCATTTAGAGCTGCAGGATACATGTACACAAAACTCAGCTGAGTTTGACATGCTGCCGGTTATGTTCACCACAGTCAGCATGTACTCGTGTACGCCCAGTGATCCAAACCCAACACCGACCACAGGAACAGCACAGACACCTCCACATGACATCTAGGATGAGAGAATAACAGAATTGTGTTTTCGTAGCTTGTACATTTGTAGTTTTAACTTTTGTGATACACATACTATCAAATATGAGATGTAATCTACATCAGACCCGCTCTACACCCATCTGGGTTGTCTGTGTGGTGATCTGAGTGGTGATCTGTGTATTGTGACCTTATGACCTCCTATGTTTGATCTGTTTATATGTGTGATCGTCACATTAAGTTTTCCTTCTTCAGAATCCTTATAATCACAAGATTCATACAATGTGATTTTTTGTGTGATCTCTTCAAAAGTTTCACAACATTTCAGGTAAACCTATTTATTTCAAATTTCTCATACTACAACTGGAAGTAATAGCCCATAATTTATTATTATTTATAATTTCAATGACAGGACGCAATCTCATCATGCAATACCTTTTATTCCGTTTGACACAGTTTTTACCTAATACAGAGAATTGTAAATATATTTGTATAATTGAACAAAAAATCTGTCATCTTCGTAAATAACATTGAATCAGCAGAGTTCGCACTTTAGCTAATACATTACTGTAATTTAGGGTTACGATATATATAGTGGAGAACGGCGGTTGACTTATGCACCTCGTTTTATTCCGTTACATGACTAAATTGGTCAGAATAGAAACATATATATATATATTACTATCATTTTGAACCAGGTCCAGGTTTCGAAATCAGTTCTGCAAAAGTATGAACTTTCGAACTTTAATACAGCTACTGAATTGAATGTGGAGACTAAACTGTTGCTGGTTTATTTACGCATATGGAAGTTACTAAGAACAGTTTGGATTATTGGGATTGTTGATGTTGACGATTGTTGTAATGAATAACTCATCAAATAAAGATATCCACCCAAGAATAAGGAGTATCCACCTTTGGTATAAAAATTATTAGAATAGGAGAGACTCATCAGTGCCATGTGAGAATAGCGGAAGTTCTCTATCAGTGATGCACAAAGTACAATGGCTCTGTTGTATATTATAAAACAAACTGAAATACTGACCCGGAGTACACCTCATTGTAATCAATATGGATATCCAAAGTGCACCTTCAAACCAAATCTCATATAGACTTGTTCAGATCACCATGCTCAACAGGCTGGGTATCTCTCAAAACTCAATCTTCTAGCGTTAAGTAACCAGGGTTTGAATTCTCCAACAAGATTGATGATATACTTGGGAAAGGTGCCAAAATGACACCAAACTACACAACATTGGTTGATATGAGTTTGCCTGATGTAAGAAGACACCGGTCTTGCTTGGCTGAGAATTCAGGAACAAATCCTAATTACACCATCAGATGATATATTATATGGTTTGTCGGCTTCGTCTCCGCACCAACAGGTGGATTGCTCTCAGGGTCACCGTTTATCATGACACAACATTTCATTGACACTGCAAGTTTCTCAACCTATGTAGTAAAGACCAAACCTATTGTAATTATAAGAAAGGGGAGTAAGCACGAACTACCCAGTACCCATCAAACAGGTTGGGCGTTTGAAAGCTTCAGTCAAGTTAATTTTATGTCACCTCAATTGAATATAAATAGAAAAAGATAAGATAAGTATGACCGATGTGAGGACACCGGGGAAATACCTCCTAATTATTACCAGAGTCGCTAGGCAAAATAAACATGTGCTTTGTTTTAGTTTTTGTTATTTTTATATCACGGTTGGTATGTTATTCTGCTAGGTATCAGGATTAATATGTTGTGTGGTGCTAGGCTGCACAGGGAAACCAATGTTTCCATACAACAGATACTGGAATACAGTACCGTAGTGCTCCTCATTGTATACCACCTCTCTGCATACATATACACGCTGCTCAGAGATGGGATGCAAACAGATGGTACTAATTTCAAGAGATAACGAAATGGTACAATCACATAAATGCCAATAAGATTTATTAAAAAATCCAAAGTAGGCTCTGGTATCGTACACTTTTCCTCTTATTATTTCTTGTATGGATACCTTTGTGGATTTATATTGGTCAACCGATATCAGACACCACATTCAAAGAAAGGGCGAGCCATACCAAAGGCCTTATATGAATGAGGATATGAATACTGCGCCAAGTTACTCTCAGTTTGTCATGGTTGGTAATAAGCGTGATTAATTGCATCATGTGTTTGTAAGATTGGTGTGTGCCAGCTCTTGAAGAGTCTCATACAGAATTTTTGATGGCTGGATTCAAGCCAACTGCTACCGTACATAATTAAATAGGCTATTAAAATTCCATGATCCATTGTCTTATAATCAAACTAATATTGACCTGACTCTGACAAGGATTTTCTACTTTTCCAAAAATATTATGACATATGAGTAATATTACACCTTTGAGCAATTCAACCTTAAAACTTTTTTGATCAGTAAACGGTTGGTTCCAATCCTCAAACATTGCCCTGGTTGCTGGTAGTGGCATTTCCTTATTAAAAATCTTCTGGTAGGGCCAGGTTGGGTTTGTAAGTAATGCATATTTTGCTCATTATTAGATGAGAGGATCAGGTTTGAGGTAAAACTAAAGAGACACTAAGACAGAGTCTGCCCCACCATGCCACGAATGGCTAAAAAGTTTGAACTGCCGACCATATTTTTATTTTATTTATTATTTTGCTAACCTTTTATGTACAGAGCCATCGTTTTTTGGTACTGGCTTGCTTCGTGTGGTTGTTCGTGCCTACACGTAACATGATGGATGTTACTCTCATCGATAGTGTAAATCACTTTCAATAAACTCATATATAGGATTTATGGATTGTACTTATGAGTCTTAGGGAGCGTCAACAGTAACAATTTGTTCAGCCCAGTAAAGCGCGTAACGGAACAGTAGTTTGAGATTTCCCAATACTAAGCAGAGTCAGAGCTAGTACACATCATCCCTGTCTCCACTACCATATCACCATAAACAAGGATTTGTGGGGGGGGGATAGTTTATATATTGCAATGAGTGAATAGACAGGGTGTATATTATATACTTTACCTTGTGTGAGCGACCGATATAGCTATCCTCGTATATCATACTCCTCATCCCCTGCTTACAGAAAGGGCTCTTCTCTCTTCTCTCTGTAATCTGTATAGTAACATAGTTTTATCTATTAGTTAGACATTAGAATGATTGTCATACTTGTGCTTACAGTTTTTTCTTAATTTAATATTAGGAAAAAAACTGTGTTAATGAGTTAAAAAGGAATATTGAGGAGTAGCCAGGAGAAGAGGGGGATCCTATTATGTCTCTAACTCCTGTGAGGTGGCTGAAAACAAACAGTTTGTCATTGATAACGATGATTACTTGTCTTGGATTTCGGTGAGTAATATTGGTTTTACTATTTTACTTTTCCACAGTACGAACCCCCTAATTCATTGCGTGTGTTTTTTTTTATTTGTCATCTTTCTTCAAAATTTTGGCAGGTGCCGTTTGTGGTAATGATCCATCTTTTTGATATGATTAATGCCACACAAGCATCTATGAGACAGGAGTTCACTGGACTTAGAGGAATCGAACTCAATGAGATCGAAGAGATAAAGACTCCTTGATGAGATGCACCTGGAATAGTGATAGTAATAGGGGTCACATTGTACCTCTTTAACATCTCGGAGCAGAGAGTCAGTGCCTATGACATCACGGAGCAGAGAGTCAGTGCCTATGACATCATGGAGTAGAATAGATTCATGATAAACAAACATGGAAATCTGCAGCAGCCTTGTCACAAGGTCGGCTTGTATTTTTTCATTCGTGCTCTACATGACAAGGCTAGCAGTGGGCACCTGCCTGTTGATCCTTTTATTAGCAAGATTCAAAATTTCAAATTTATGACTACCGGATTTAAAGTTTTAAATGGAAGCTGATGCCAAGAAAATCATTTCAGTTTTAAAAATTAACCAATCAATCAAAGTGCTATGAGATACACAGCACTGGTTTGATACACAGGAACGTTATGTCAGTAATTAATTTATATTTGACCTCTTATCTGGTACAGAGAATGAGGAAGCCATATCCTTACTATAGATCACATGTGTATAATGCTGACAAAGCATTACCATACCAACCTAGAGACTCTCCTCCACTACTCCGGCGATTGACCGACTCGATTGAGGACGGATGAGTGGAGATACTTAGTGCCATTATTAGAACACTCCTCAGCTTTTTGTCATCACAGAGTATTGGTAATCTCACAGATCTACTGAATCTTCAAGTATGATCCATATAAAAACACTTAAATGTATAGGTGAATTATATTTATAAAAAATTATATTGATATATATATTGCATATATGATATATATACATGAAAAATGAACAAGTTCTGAGTTTCTGTATTTTAAGGCTTAGTGATAAAATACAGTGCTATAATTGATAATTATCAACAGAGGCTTAGAGTATTTCAATTCGTTTATGTATGAATGATTATTGCTTTTCTGGCAATGTGCCAAAATAACCATGAGTCAGCGACCTCATTACGCAGCGACCTTGAAATCCTGATGCTTACATGTAAATATGGCAGTGCCAGTAGTACTGAACTGCCGGATCCATAAAACATATATGTTAATGGTTAGTGATCTAATGCTCTTTTAACCGGGAAACAGGAAAAAATGATCCAATATTATCCAATTTTAGGTGAAGATAAAAAGTGAGTGGGTTTGAGCAGTAGTCAGCAGTTACCAAGCAGGTCGATGTGAGCTCATCGTATTACTCAGGAAAGGAATTTCAGATATGCATCTTAAGTTTTTAAATCAATGAGCACATTGACATCATACAGGGAAGCCTCCAATGGAATTTGGAAAAACCAACACACTCAGGCCAGGTAGTCTGCCCTCTAGTCCGGATAGGCAGAAACATCACCCATAGTCTGATCACCAGGTTAAGAAGCACATCAGGATTGTATTATTTTGTCATAATTACCACAATAATATTGCTAATATTTTTGTACACCTTACCCTTCTTAGTGGGTACCTATCTAGTTACCATCGTATATACCATCAACATATTATTAATAGTCAACTTATTTATATGACTCTGGCATATACAGACGCCCAAAATATGTCCCTTAACCCTCATACACTTGGCATCACCTCTTCAATTTCATCAACACATTTGCTATTTACTTTACAAATTCATAATGATAAATTTATATATTTTAAAATGTTTTGATATAGATATAAATGTTATGTAAATGTCACTGAATTTTTATACATTAATATAATCTGCTTCCCGCCATTAGGTACTCTGGCGACACAAGTAGAACAGACCTGGGCTGTCACGGTCTAAACACAGCCTACACTGCACACACATCATAGTCTCTCATTTTTTTTTGTTATTGTATATGCTATAAATTTAGAAGTTTAATAAAAGCATCTGGCATAATAGTTATGAAATGCAAATAAAAGCAAGGGCTCAGCCTCAGCCTCAGCCTCAGCCGGATTGTCTAAAGGAAAGTCATATACGAAACAGCCTGGCTAGTAATGATACAAAGCAGGTTTTTTAATGTAATGTGGAGGAATGACGGAATATTATTTTTAATCTTATGATTTCACTGTGGTTAGATGTGTTATGATGTTACCCTAAAATATTAATCATCTCATCTGACTGTCAGGTGACTGTCATCTGTCTCTCATCTGACTGTCATCTGATGCTACTGGGGATTTAGGAGTTTTCCAGTAAAGTACCAAAAACCGTAATATGCATTCAATGCATGATCTATTACTAAAATATATAGCTCTCACAAATTATTTACTGTCACTTTATCCAAATTGAGATATTGGAGACCTCAGACTAACCTGCACAGTGACCCGGGGTGGGGAAGGGGGGTGAGCTTAGTAACCTGGGTGGTGAAGGTATCCTCATCATAACATTGCTGATCAAGTAACAGGGCAGAGATAACTCTGGTGTGTGGGTGGGGCATAGTCTGCTATCTATTCTGTAATATAAATAGCAAGCAGTTATGAGATTTCTAACAATCTGGCTGAAGAAATATGAAAAACTATGTCAGGTACAAAAATCTTGTCGTGCAATTTAGAATGTGTATTGTTATTTAGGGACAAATAATTTTTTTCTTAATTTACTCATTGGACATTGGATGGAATGTCATTTTTACAAATTTGTAAAACCAGACAGTCATAATGGATAAATGGGGCATAAGTGTTTCCCTGTGGTCAGATTTCTGCAGACAATAAACACATACCACTAAAATATTGGAGGCACAGACAAACTCGAGGTATATCTATCCAGGGAGGGTGGTGTCCCACCCACCCACCCTGACCTATTAGAGGGGCTGACCAGTAACCTATGATTGGTCGGAGGCCGGCAAATAAGCATTAAGTAGTTAAATCTGAACACAATTACACAGAGACAGCAAAGTATTATCTCAATGTAATTATGTCAAGCCATTTCCTTGTCCTTGTTTTCATGTATATTTGAAGATGTGCTCAATAGTGCTTAGTAGGAGGAGGAGGGAGGGAGGGAGGGAGGGAGGGAGGGGAGATCACTGGGTATGAGATGTTATGGTATGGTAGGCTGTCCAGTGGCAAAACAACATCATGCGTGGACTCCGCAGAGGGAGGATCAGATCAGATTAGAATAAAGTGCTGTAAAGTTTTTTAAACTCGCAGAATAATTTGACAAATTTGAAATAGAAATGCAACTTGTCTTTTGACAGACTCTGGTGTAGAGACCTATCAGAATGTCATCAGTGATTTAAATACATTTTTAAATATATATATTTCTATCTTATTAAATGGTTTGGGGTTTCAGGGTTTGTTAACAAAATGTTACTTTGGAAAAATTATAATTCTTTCATTAGCCTATCTACTACCGTCAACTATGCAGACTTTTGTAATGATGATTAACCATTTGATGAATAAACAATATCTGCACTATGAGTCGCAGGCTGGATTTTCCAGTCACTCCATCATATTTTGGATTACCAGTGTCATAACTCGGATTACCAGGGAGCGTGGAAAAGGTCACTAGGTATAAAGTAAATAAGTAATGCCACACATTGACCGAGTTTATTTTTCAATGGAATCAGGGAGTTTGGGACAGAACTCCCCAGTGGAATCCTATGAATGAATTAAAAGATAAATAGAGGCAACAACCTTGAACTGTTAGGAATTTCCTTCTACTTGTTAAATGACGAACTGCATACACTGGGGTGGAACTATGCATGGAAAAGAGACTGTACAGTGCAGTGCTACTGTTTCTAAATCACTGAATCGATTTGTCCACAGTATTATCAATTACTATTCCAAGTTGTAAACAGTAAATATATTAGATGAATACTTCTGTTCTCCATAACCCTAGAGGAGCAACTGTTAGCTGAGTTTGGGTGACTGAACTTGACTTGATTTTGGCTAGCTATATAAACTAAAGAGAGTGAGGAAGCCAGCTATTTCAAGCAACGCGCAAAATTTAATACTCTAGGATTCACACCATTAAATATAATTGACATAGTGGATAAATGGATATGGAATATCAATGGTCCAAAAATGATCTAAATAATATGTGGAGCTTTTAGATAGCCTTTTCTAGATGAATAACCTTGACATACCTCTCTAGATTGCCTATGGACAGAGAAGTCATAGTGATTCTAGCCTTAAGGCAGTCTTCTCTCATTGTTTCCCTGCATATCCGACATATAGATGGCATATCCGTAATACTTTCCTGATCCTGTAAAACATCATCATTTCAGAAACGTGACATAAATATTACAGCATATGTGACTTATGAGGAAACAAATACATAAAGGTAGGAAATATAGGCTACTGATTTCTCTGAAGACGCTGTGGATGATTCAAATCACCAAATTATTCATCTGACAATTCTGTGCAATCAGATCTGGAGTAATGATTAGACTACTAAAAAGCTGGATGTTCAAAATTTGAAATATGCGGGAAGTTCTCACATTTGAAGAAATTGACTGATAAAATGATATCATCTTAGGGAACTGTTTGTTGAAGCACAGTCATGAAATAAGATAAAAAAGTGCTTACGAAATCCCGCCTACGCTTACATACAAACAGGAAGGTGTGTATGTGGTGATAAGGGCCCGCTTTGCTAACAGGCAGCAGGAACCCACAACGACACCTGCTCAGAGCATTACTCAGTGCCCATACATGGAACAACAACAACAAGACCAGACGGGACCTGAACTCTCTGCACTAACCAGGGATCCAAGACTGCTGGGCTTTTTCAAAATTTATTTGGAGTTATCTTTCCATGCTTTCCATGCTTTCCATGTCATCGAGTCATAAACCAAAGTGTCACCAGGGAAAGTCATCCATTCCATTAGTTGGCTTGTGCTGTGCTGTGCTGTGCTGTGCTGACCAGGTACCGCAAACCTAAAAGAGAAGAATAATAAAATAATGATATGACCATAAACCACAGTCATAACAACACAGAACCCCTAGCGTGATCAGGGTAATTCTCTAACATAATGAGGTACAACAATAAAACACACTACTCGCAAACGTCAGTTTTAATCTTCACTACTGGTACTGGGTATGCCAAATATTTCACTCTATCCTTGAATATTTGTAATTTAAGCTTTGATGAGATAAAAAGTAACAGATTGTCCATGTGTGGAAGCTGTAGGGGAGGTGAGAGTTCCCCTTGTCTGCAAAACACACTTGATGAGCTCAAAATAGAAATGGAAATGAAAATGGAAAATGGAAATCTGCTGACCAATCACTGGTCATTGGGTATCCCCACTGGTCAATATACGACCAAGTTGGAGATTAAAATATAATCACAGACAGGAATAACTGAAAACTAAGAGTACATCAAACCTACAATAACATAAAAGCAGCTTTTAATAGGAACACTCTCCAGCTAATGGACAACCCATCAGCGGTCAGCATAACATGTGTAACTTTATACCGATAACAAAGTATAACATCACATGCATAACTGGAAACCAGGCACTAACATTCCAAACATGACAGTCATATGAGAATGCATTCCAAGACCATAGGCTATATGGGATGTTTTTCTCCAACCGACTTCTCCTGTGATGCAACAGGTGACGGAGAAGCTCGAAATTTATTTTGCTAAGACCACAATTTAGGGAGAGAATGAATGAATATAATAGGTCCGAGTGTATCCACTAGTTATGGAACTTTGTACTATCTTATAGACTGTATAGCAATACAATCACATTCCCATCATGTGTGGCAAAACCATCACATTCCATATTTGATTATTGTTTTGAAGGAAATATGCAGCATACTATACTGTTCCATGACAAGCCAAGGGGGGGAGGGGGTTGTTTACTTGTGATACCACAGGGAATAAAAGCTCTCCCTATTAGTTTCCACAAGACCTTATACTATACACCCTATTATATTATATACAGGTCTCTTCCCAATACTAACACGCACATTCTGACCAGGGTTTTGTCTAGCCTTAGACTACTCCGTAATAGAGATCTATTAAACAGGAAGAACACACAACACTGGCTCAGATGTCAAAGATAATACAGCTTCCATTAATGGCTATTAAAATTAGTTCAATGAGTTGCACCAAGGAGAGAATTCATTGGCTGCACACTGATAATAATAAAACATTAACATCCAGGGTGTGAAAATAAAAGGCTAACATACCAACTGCCAAGTCAGAAACGTGTGTAAACCAATCATATTGTACAAATATTCTCTTCCTCAATGCTGTGCGTACTTGAACTTTAATTGAGCTAATGATTTATAAAGACAAAAAATCGAAAAGCATTACAAACAAATCTGCCTGCCTGAAAGGCTAACTACATTCAACCTAACCACACTACCAGGGTTATAGCGGGCTTCTCAGCTGAATGTAGATGTTACATGGTGGGACTGTGCCTCCATCAAAACCGAAGAGTTATGCACATATAAATAGGGAATTCACCTTGGACCACTCAAGTTATAAATCAGATATTAAACTCCTAATCAGTAACCTTAGCTCACTACCGGTTTTAATTATTTTTCCGGGAAGGCAAAAGTTTTTTTTCTGCACAGAAATGGCAGAAAATAATATTTAATAATCTGCAATCAAAGGCTGCTTAGATGTTTATATCAATCTGCTGGGCCAGGATTTGATATATTCACTGATAGCTTTAGTCTTCAGGGGAGGGGAGGGGATGGCTTATTTTTAAGTTAAAATGCAGCTATACTACCAGTACCTGCAAACTGATCTGCCTGCAAACTGAGAGCATATTGGCGCCGAATATGGCGGCCGCGCCCTTAAGGCACCTTTATTACTCAGTCTTTGGACAGAGACAAAAACTTGCGATTTTAGCCCACATTTTTTAACCCATAAAGTCTGATCTCTCACATACCTGATATCTAATAATAAATATCTAATCTTGTAATTTAAGGCTGCCAAATGTTTGTTGTGGGATCAATACACACTGATGAAAAAGAGACACTGATAACAGTAATCAATCGATGTGTGGGTGTGTGTGTGGTTGTAACTGAACATAAATACTGACACCAAAAATAATATTTCAGTCGAAGATCGCCTAGCTCTTCTAAAGGTCATCAACATGACTGGCATATGGGATTACCCTCCCTTTCTCCTCTGTTAGGCTCAGTGTTACATATATAGACACACATAGGTACATGAGATCGCTTATAGGGGACTGATGATAAATCTGTCTCTTATTACCTGCTGATTGTGGCAGAGCTAGCATTTGGTAATATAGGGGAGACAACTTTTAAATACAGTTTAGCTAGCAGACCAAGTAGTATCATTCGCAGTGGTATCATACGCCTGGGAGGTGTACTCCATATAGTTTGGATAGTCTGAGACTAATATTGAGGCTAATTTTAATCATAAGAGAGAAAAAGCTGATCCATGTATGTAGACAGACTACGATACATAGACAGACCCCATTAAAAATACTGGAATCTTTTATCTTGAATTGATATGGTAACTATCCATCAAAGTGTCTTTGATACATATCCATGAACGCCCTAACATAACTCAGTGATATCCCTGTCAGTTAAAAACCAAGAGAACAAATAACATGTTTGAATGAGTCATTCATATCATCCAGATCTAAAAATAAATCTTTATGTCTTTTACATTCTTGAGTTAGCGTGAAATATCCTCTGCGAGCTTCATAACAGCATCCACAGTTGCAGATTTCTTATTTAGCAATAAGGAAAATTATACAATTATGAGGTGATCTCGGCTGATAGTCCTGATTGCTAATAATGGGAAGTAACTGCTGATGAGGTGATCTTGGCTATCAGCCGATTCACTGTTGAATACATGCCAAGACATTAATATACTAATAGATTGATTTGAGCTTTAAAGATGACCTCATTTTCATATAAAAACAGGTAGTCAATATACTAAACCTGATGTTTGAGCATCATAAAAATGCTTCTTTTGCTCATACAATTAGAAGCATCATCAACAGGCTAGGAATTAGGATCGCAAAATTCTCTACCAACTCAGATTGATTTAACAGAAGTATGGAGTTGTTCCCCCTGAATTTGTTCGCACATTAAATACATCCACTAGAATTTTCTTATCTGTCTGTGGAGGAGTCAATGGAAATAGCTTGTTGTCTTTTTCCGTTCGAAATCTTATATATGATATATAATAACTCGGTACTAATTATTATTATTATCATGTTTTTATAAGGTTTTCATATGTATAAGTATGTCGTAAACAAAGGAAAATAACAACTTTTTGACCTCATAAACAAAACAAAAAAAAAAGGAAAATATTTACCTGTCAGCACCTGTCAGCGCTGTCAATTTTCTCCTGGCATTATAGAAGATCTCGCTCAGCGAGGTATTATCAGATTGAACTTTACAGATCACATCATGGGGATGTTGGCAAGTTGTGTTAATATAGCATCTTTTTCTGGGCCTGCTCCAGCAATTTAATGGATTAAAAGTCTAAAGGGAATTGGGATGAAATATAAAACACTGGTACAGCAAAAAGCTTCCACGCCAATAATTTGTCAATTTTGGGTGAACTGTTAGAATGGTGGAAGGGCTTCTTACAATAATTCAGCTAAAATAAAACATCCTAAAACTATATTAAAACTATATCAGGGTGCAATTGACAGGGATCCACAAATAAATTCTGTATTGAGTTTCTGCACCCCCAGACCAACTGCAGATTTATTGCAGGTTCGGTGTCTAAGTACCTGAGCGGAACTCGACCACCGGACCGGTATACACTGATAAATCACCCTCTCATAGCACATTGTAGTAAGCAAGTACTTTCTAAAAATATTAATGTGAAATTCATTTTTCATAATATGAGTAATGATGACTAACTGTAACTGGGTTCAGTAATATATTTTGGCTTTACATTAGTTATTATTTTTGTTGCAACAGCAATAAAGAGTATTGAAAGTTTCTTAGATTAGCTGTCCAGTGATTGGACGGTAGTTGGCCTGTGATTGGATGGGAGCTTACCCTATAGAACAGATAGCAATGTGATAGCGTACCTGGAAATGGTTTTATTACAATTTATCTCCGTTGAAATTAAGCCGGAATTATTTACAAAACCTTCCTAACGATGCCAATCCCCTCCCTCATGACGGACAAAGTGAGCAATAAATTAATTCCTAGAATTTTGATTTGAATTTCTGAAGAACTGTTAACATTGACTTTACGAATATTTCAATCATTACTGGTTGAAGCTTTGCAAACATCCTGAAATTCGCTCACAGGGCAGCACATTATTGTACTATTCATAGTAGCCAACTTACTAAATTACGTGGAAATCACGGTGTGGTTGTTTGATGATATACCGACCCCACAGGTGTTTTTATATTGTGTTCTAAGTAAAAGATTTGCAGATTAAATACATCAAAACTGATATTATATATCCTGTAGGATGGACTTTAAAATAGGTATGGAATACAAATCAACTGGTACTAATTCTCTTCATTTTCCAATTCATCTATCAGCTCCATATTATCACCTTAGTTCTATTATTACTATTATTCATCATAAACCGCAATCAAATTCCAGGACTAATTAAAGTCAGCACACATTCATCATTAGGGTAGGAGCAGCACAAATATCCTATGAAATCGGAATTTAAACTACTGCTGCCACTCATGCAAATGTGTGCTCATTGAATTCTGCATAGCTCCAAGATAATTAATTGAGTCTTAAATCTCATAATTGTCACCTAATGGACAAATAATTTGCACAAACTGATCTTCAAAATCAGGGCATGAAATCTGCGCACCAGCTTACGACTTATGACGTGTACAGTGTGCACTAGTAAGACGATAACTATGTCACCTGATGCGGTGGATAATTAATTTCATACCCTAATTTTGACGATCAGTTTGTGCAAATTATTTGCTCATTAGGTGACAATGCTGAGATTGCAGCCTCATTTTATTAGTTTTGAGCTGCATAGAATTCTATAAGCACACATTTGGCTGTGTGGCAGCAGTGGTTTAAGAATCCGCCCACGTGTCTTGATTGTGGAAAAGTGAATTTCCAAAAAACTGGGCAAATCCATGGTTATTTCCAGATGCTAGCTGTGTACATATCGCTGAATCACTGCGATCACCACAACACACAAACATATCCTGGTATTTGGGAAACCCGATCCACAATATTACAGAAATCCAACTTAATAGTATCGGTCATACAGGGAAGTCATTTCGACCTTATAAAACTGATGAAAACAAATGATTAAAATCACAGGAGAGAACAACCCCAAACTATATCAATTATTAATAATGGGATCAAATTATTCATATACTTACTACGTTGCCATCTTGTTACTACCCATGTGAAACAACCTCGCTATGTTACCAGGGTACAGCCAGTCATTTCTTATTTATCTAAATTTGTAAGAAGACAATATGGAAGCATAGGTAAGCCTACCTGGTGGCTTGTGCTGATTTATTTGTGGTCACATGGTATGTTTGTAGCTGAAAATCTTGCCTCATGTTGAATGTATTACACCCGATTAGATAACCTGTAAAATATTACCAACATGGGTAGTTAATTACAAACTCTGAAGACAATGTGTACAATTTCTGAGTTAAGTTAAGTAAGCTTCAGTTGGGCAAATAATGGTTATTTAGTTTAATGAGGCTCATCGCCAATCATTGAAAGAATGAAGTGAATAAGTTATTTATAGACCATATGGAGCTGCCTTAGTTATCGATATGACATACATTTTATCTGATGTTCATGTTCAGAGCATGGTGTAACCTGGGAGAAATATCAATTCACATATAATGGCAACTTTTACTTACCGTCAAAACTCAAATAGACATGTGTAAGTATGAAGTACAAAAGGTGAACCCTGATAACCAAAACAAGTATACCATACCTATGTCTCAAATCAAATCATCCATCAATCACACAAATACTCACATGACCCAACCTGATGTATGTGGATAAGTAGAGAACAGACTAATCACACCCATATCAGAATCCACAATAATCGTTGTTCATATCCGTGAGCTAAGCTTTTTATCAGGATATAATTAAGGAACCAGCTTCGTTAATCTCAATTTCAATCTTCCATCGGTAGATGATTACCCGATAAACTGAAACTGAGGCTGAGCTCTCCTTTTCCACTTTCCTCATCCTGAATAATAAACATATGATATTTGATCAAGAAGAAAGAAGGAGTTATCAATTCTTGAATAATGGGGATACAACTTACAAGTTAGGCACGTTTTGTTCATAAGTGGACCCAGAAGGGTGGGAGTGTTAAAACTCCCTGGTGGACCAGGAAGGGTGGGAGGATTAAAACTTTAATTTTACTGCATGGTGCCATTAATTGGACCACTTCTTATTCAAAACTGTGTGTCATAATAATTACATCAGCACTCTGCAGGGCATATGGGTTGAAAAATTGTACATATTTATATGCCATGTCTCTGACACCAAAAAACCTCCCAGATTGTGTGGTTCAAAGCTCTTATACATCGAGCCTGAATGATTAACTTTCATAACATATAGATAACAGGCCGCCCTGAAACAGACACAGCCAGCCACCCATTGCATAAGCAAGTTTGAACAGAACTTTTATCCAATGGGAGATCGCCTCATAATACATGTCTCGCTACCTCGAGAGCAACCCAAAGGTTGTACCTTCAGCATTTTGAGTGCATTGGGAGCTGGCCTGGCTCTCTGATCAAGGAGATAGAGAGTCTACTTGCTCGTCTGACTTGGTGGTCCCATACAAGGAATTTGTGGTTTGTAGTAATTATATGAGACATTATGTCTTGTAGGTTTTCATCTGATATACATTCCTTAGCTGAACTTTGTTTAGTAACACAGATATCACCATGGTATGAGTATATTTTACAGGGCCCCTTTCATTCTAGTCCTATCCACTGCAAGGAGTCTGTACCCTGCTACTATACATGACAAGTTGGCAGACCAAGAAATCAGGAGGTCTCGGCGAACGAACTCCCGACCTGGAATACCATTCGGCCTTTGTTTGTCATATTTCTAAGCCAAAAATTTGAGCATTCACATTATGAATTGCTCATTTTACTGACCTCTTGATTTTACAAATGATATAGTTGTACTTTTTCCGAGCTAGGACCAGGTAAAGATAATGAATAGCTGCATACAAGCAGTTATGGTAAAGCAAATACATGGGAATTGTACTGTGGAGGTAGGAAAAGATAGTTTCTCTTGCAAAAAGAAACTCGAAAAAATTTTGGGTGAAGGAAGGTGAAAGAAGGGAGGAAAAAGGGAGATAGGGAGGGGGTTGAAAAAACCTCTAAAAACTGAGAGCCTCACAGTCCATACCAAATACAGTAGGGAGACTTGTCAGGTTATGCCTACCATACTACTACACTAGACTAGTCTCAGAGTCAAGAGTGCTCAGCACTCTAAGACTATCCTGCTTTGATCAACTAGACAGTTATACAGTATACACACAAGTTATGGTGTAGACAGTAGAGATGGAGTAAGCAGTATAAGCACACCTCACTTGAAAATATACTAAGACAGCCATAGGACTGCTGCAGCAGTCCTATGAAGTCAACTTGTTTAGTATGAACTTGTAATTAGTATTAGTTAGTAAAAGTTAAAAACGAGACATGTTGTTGTAGATTACATAACATGGTAATTAGTTGTGCTGGGGGATACTTAATTTACCTAATAGTATTTACTTCACTGAGTAGTAGCTTGTAAAATCAGAGGTTACTATCAAATGTGCTGCAGCCTACAGGGACCAAAGCTGAATTTACTTGAGGAGCAGTATAAAAAAAGCTGCTTCCATTTCAAAGGAGGAAGTTTTGAACATCAAGGACATTTGAAGGTTGTGGATTATGACCAGTCCCCCTCAATTCAAGTAATTCGTATTGTGAAGTTTCCATACTATATCTCTATTAAGAATTACCTTCTCATTGTATCTGAGGAGACAACTCAGATATTTGTACTAAAAGGCTTCAGCCCAGGCCCACTTCTTTTTCATTGGTCAAAGCAACAAAGGTTCAATGATTGATAGAACAGGACCCTACTCAAGGGTTCAAACTGAATATTCCAGTACCAATTAGTCACCGATTTTTGAACGAACAAGTAAAATCTGGATTAGTGACATTAAAAGGCAGCAATATTCCTGGTTCGAATTTACACTGTACTAAGAAAAGGCAATGATCCGGATTGTGATTTTCACATTCAATTAAGTATGAATAAGTAAGGAAGAAAATTCCCTTATTCATAAAAATGTCCAGTAACCTCAAACACTTTTGTCGGCTAGATATCCATTAAACTTTGTAGCCTGGTTTTGTCTTCCTGTCTGAAAACAGGCAATTGAGCACAAAGGAATATAAGTGCAAAATTGATTATGGACTCATCAGAAATGCGCATTCATGCTGGTCTGACCAAGGAGGAAAGTGCCAAGCACGAGTTCTATTAAATGAACCTATCTAGAACTAGCCAGGCAAAGTATTCATTGCGTTGTTGAATGGTTAGTGAGGGAAGCTGAATGTGAGCAATTATTTTTAATTTTACCATACTTCACAAATGAGTGAAGAAGTTTTCTGCTTAAGCTATTCAAGAGACAGCTTTTATTCCTCTTTTATTGCCAACTCTTCACTTTATTGTGTTTTGATCATAAATTTTATCTTCTTTCTCAATAAAAATCAATCAGTCAAGCATTATTGCGTGGTCACTATCTTTGATGAAAAACAGGAAAACCTGCTTCAACCATATAAAATCATAGGCAGCGTGTGTTTGCTATTTTTCATAATTATTGCTGTCCAATCATATTATTGAGTTTTTGTAAGCTGCTTCTGTCATTATTAATGGTAAGAGTGAGCATTGTGTGCGTAATTATAAAAACCCCTCGATATAATTAATAGTCGCATTTCGCATCAGTATATCAATCACAACAGCTTCTAGGTGAAAATACTTCTCAGCGTCTAACAGAAAAGTAGGCTAATTCCTCATTATTACCCTATAACTCTGAGCCTGAGTACATTCTACTATCTGCCTGCCTGGTCATGGCGTGCTTCTGGATGAGTGCTGCTAAATCTCTGCTCACAGTGACTTTACTACAGACACTTATACCTGTAATCCAGGCAATGCCGTCAAACTATGAGCTATCAGCCTACATCAACCAAAATCTACAGGTAAGATTCTCTACGATATAAATCTGAGCTGAATTGACTGAACCATGTTAAGACGATTTTTGTTGCCAAAATCAAAAAACTTTCTGTTGGCATGGAAGGTAAATAATGGAGATGAGCTTCAATATTCAAAAAAATTATCTGAACATCATCTAAGAACTCACTACAATATTTCTTATCTAAGTTCACATTGCTCTAGTGCTTGTTTAACGTAAATAGAACAAAAAATATACCAACAATTTTTTTTCCATGAGTAATATCACAAATTTTTTGTGAAGAATATTGAGAAAATTGAAGGTAACAAGATAATCCGTTCAAACATCATTTCCGTAACAAACTGGCACCTAATTTTAGAATATATGGCACTGCTCTTGATCTTCTAACATGTACAGGATTATTTCTGTATCAGTGTATTTATTCCTTGATTCAGCATCAGAAGACAACAATTAGTTTTGTTAGCCTGTCTTCCCAAACCCAGCTGTAATTTTTCATTGGTCTGTGGTCTGAAAATGACAAAACTTGATGACTAAATTTCTGCAACCTTTATTATGCGCTGTCAACTTAGTTCATGAAATAAGTGTTTCAATAAGGTACTCATTTCTATTTGATAAATAGAATGAATCGTAGTATAATCATCAGAGCTATAAATAATACAGTATATAATAACTTATTGTAACCTTATATCTGCTGAGCAACCTTTTCATTATAATATTTTCTGCTGTTTGTTTGTTATTATGAGTATGAACTAATCAATAGCATGATCAACAACTGAACACTGTATTTTATTAATTAATTTGTTCCTGCCAAAAAATCACATAGCTGTGTAGATAACCTTGAACTGCCGATGTTATGGGCTAATACCCTGACTACGTCATATACACTAAGGTCTGTAAGTGCGTGTATTCTAATACACTAAGGTCTGTAAGTGCGTGTATTCTAATACAAGTTATATTAAACATTAATAATAAATGTATTCTTTACTTTTATCTATTTCAGCCCACGATCAAGAACGGAGCACAATTACAGCAGCTATACAAACAAAACTCAAAATACTCAATGAATGATATATTACTGTGGCAAAGCACAACACCAAGCCTAAGTCAACTATTAAAGTCAAGACCTCAATCACAAACATACACCTCCGATACGGACTCTAAACTCATGTCAGCCATGAGGAAAGTGATGCAAATAGATAGCTTACAGACTGGTGAGGCTGACATTCCTAATATTGGAGACAGTTTACTACAGAGGCCAAGACCTCAGCAGCAAGATGAATTAAAAGGAGGGGCATCCAACAGGCAGAGGCACTATCAATGTCTAGTCCATGTTATTAATTGTTTTTGGTAGTCGAACACCGTCATCATATTATGTATATGGTGTTGAAAGAACCTACAATCTCATGTATTTTCTCAGCTCTTTATTGCAAATGTCTCTAGGAAAATAATAATATAATCTTTAAAACAACTAAGTTATGCCCAATGCATCTGTTAAATAAACTTTGATTCCTTTAGCTAAACCTTAACATTCACACCAGTTGATCTAAATCTGTCTGGAAAAGATTGATCACAGTACGTACTATCATTGGTATAGTGGGCATGGCGATTATATATCTAGCGACCCATACAACACATACAACGATCAGGTTATATGGTGATGAATTTTGTTACAAATTATGTGAAAGGATAAAACACAGTTAATTGGTCAAAGGTCAACCTCAGTAAACTAATAAGTAGTAGTAAGTTTGATGTAAGTAAGATGTGAGTAAGATGTAAGTTAGATTTAAGGTAAGTCAGATATGAGGTAAGTTATCACACAGAGTCATCCTGAAGTTTCTCGTCTCCGTAGTCAGCAGCTTTGTTATCGTAGCCGTTACCATTTGGATCCTGTGAGTTATCTGAGATCTCAGGGGCTGTAAATACAAAAGTTTTATGACTTACATTCTCCATCCCTGTTAAAATAATTCCCTGTCGCGAAGCTGAAGTCAATTCAATTGAGACATTTAGAACCCATAGGTTCCTCAGAGCCCAACGAAAATACATTTATTATCTCTAATTTTGATGGACTGGTGTTCCGAAACTATACATCAGCTGGTGTCAATCCTTCATAAAGAAATAGTATCAAGACTACCCGGCTATCAGGACAGGATATCATCACAGAGAAAGGATACATCCTTACTCTGTGATATCATCGAAATGTGACAATTTGTGTATTACACATCCTCCGTGGAAATCAGCTGAGAGCAAAAACAAAGAGTTCACGAGATAGCATGAACATCAGTGCAGCATAATAACGATTGATGTGAGTTCGATACCAACATATTGAACAGTGATTTGTTGTGAATCTAGCACAAAGCGAATCAGGGAGCAAATCAGAGAGCGAATCAGAGAGCGAATCACTGAGCGAATCACTGAGTATATTAGACTGCAGTAAATATCACATGTTTGATAGGTATTATGGTATTATGTATGTATATATATAAATCAGAGGACAAAAGTATTAAAAATAAATATATAACCAAGATGAGTGACAAAAGTCTAAAACCTATTTTTGCTTTGTGTATGAACTCTTTTCTTGGTGACTGGAAGATAAAATCACTTAGTAAAAGTTGGCATACAGGCTTGCATAGAATAAATACATGATATGTATAAGTAGGCTTCTTCTACTGAGTTGATGAGTTTTAAAAAAGACCGAGACAGAGACTAGAAGACATTAATCACTGACCTCAAATCACAATGTGATAAAAATTAGAGATTAAATCTTGCCCTCTACCAGTGACTAATACGAAAATGGACTAAAGGGAGTAAAAACATCACATGAGCCGAATACTGATCACGTCGTCAAAGTCATGAAAATAAGTACCTCACATTAGCGTGAAGGGTACATTATGCCGAGTAAATAAACAGGGTAGGAATGGAGTAGCTGTGAGATTATTGGATAGAGATTCTATCACAAGGAATTCAATTAATCTTGTAAAAGAGTTTGACTAAATTTGCCACTGACTATATTCTGGCCTCAGCAAAATCATTGATAAGCACAATTTTTGACAGCATCTTGTTACAATTCATCATCAGGCATAGAAACATGAACAGCCGAGCCGTTAGCACAGGCAGCGACATTACGCTCTGCTGCTGCTCCATCACCACTATCATTAATCAGGGGGACACTAGCCTGTCCGTTCTGTTCTGAATTATGCAAACCACCACCATTGCAATTATTTCTCCTACGCTTATGTAGACTGCTACCCTCCAATGTAGTTTGATTATTTAGCTCTGATTGATTGACTAGCTCAGCAGTGGAGGGCAAGCGGCGGGCTATCCACTGACCGAATATCATCTGAAGAGCCTCATCTTTACTCTCATAGAATGTTGTATCTTTGATCTTGGCTAGTATCAATATTCCTCTGATCTCATCCTAATTAAATAACAACAGAACCTTAGTAAAAAACAGAGGCAGGCGACACTGTAAAACAACACTGTAACAACTGGTGAGCATTTTATAATTATTAGGAGCACCAGTATGTCGACATAATCTGATAAATGACTGCACTGTGGACATGCACTGTGGACATGCACCGTGGACATGCACTGTGGACATGCACTGTGGACACTGTGGACATGCACTGTGGACATGCACTGTGGACACTGTGGACATGCACTGTGGACACTGTGGACATGCACTGTGGACACTGTGGACATGCACTGTGGACACTGTGGACATGCACTGTGGATACTGTGGACATGCACTGTGGACACTGTGGACATGCACTGTGGACACTGTGGACATGCACTGAGAGTTGATGGTATTATTTATACTTTTATATCACCACTAACAAATAGAGCAGTCTGCAGTGACGCTATTTGTTGTTATTTTTGCAGATTGATCTTTTTTTTATGTTTGCAATAATTTGGACATGTTTGTGATAACTTTTGTAATTAGAAAGTATCCCCTGGACAGATCAAGTCATGATGAAGAGGATACTGTCAATAGAAGTGACATGATAATGGACTGAGGGACTTGTGTGAATCACACGCTCTCGGGACCGATAAACAATTATCTAGTAATGCCCTGTCTGCACTTAGACATACTAGAAGTAATCGGACATTATGCCATAATACAAGCAGGGCGGAGTATACCCTATATGTGCTATTCATGTACCCAGTCAGCCTCTAATATTATCTCCCCTGTAACTCACCGAGCAGCCAGCTATGACGAATGTGAGTTTATGTTTAGCGAAGTAGTCGACTATCTGAGATACTCCCTGTACCATTGTATAGTCACAGTCAGCAAAGTGTGAGGCGTCTAGTACTATAGCCTTAGGTACCTTCTCATAAACACCGTGCTTCATCACTTTATCCTTAATGTACTCCACACCAGGGAATGTCAGACCCTGCGCTGGCTCTAATACTACTATCTCTCTCTACAATTTATATGGTCTCTTTGGTAAAATTTGACCTTGCGTATAATTTTGCAAAGGTAAAGTCTCATCTGTAAGTGATCAAGGGAGGTAACTCCAAGAGACACATCGCCAATATATTTTCAGTTGTGCCCAAAAATAAGATCGCATCAACAAAAAATCCTTACAAAAACCTTTATAACTATTATAATCTTGTTTTATGGGAGTGTTTGTATTACTCTCTGATTATTCACTCAGTAAGGTTAGATAGTTAGAGGTGTACTCACATCAGGGTCATCTGATGTCTCCATGTAATCTCGAGCCTTTACATAATGTACCTGGAAAATAAAACATATCAGGATAAAAGCCATCTTATCGCGGCAACTCCTTCATCTCAGAATATGTTTCTAAATTTACAATAAAATCAGAATTATCTGATATTTGTGATAATAAATAAATCATCAGATTGCTTTTTTATGTCATCAATTTTGATGACCTGGACTGAATTAATAGGAACTTCTCAGGTTCACAAGTCTACGATTTATACCCAAGAGGATTTTGACTTGGTGCACTTTTCTTATTGATGATTAAGAGAGCACACATTGTATTATTTATATGGGATTATGCATAATTATTATTAGACCACAACAACAACCTAGCTAAGTATTTATAGATGTAGGTGTAAACAAGGTAAGTGTACTACACACTATGTACGAGAGTATGTGACTACGAGTAGGAGTATCCCATCACGTCACTGACCATATGATACTGTAAGTTTACAGGGCGTTGAGCTATGGCGTCATACTTGTTTTCCAAAAGCGAAGTGAATACTCATTGATCAGTAGGTGTATGAGAGCGGATATCAAAGACTGACTATGAGTGCCCATCGGGAGATTCATGAGTAATTACCTAGCACAGGGTCGCCCGCTCATAGCAACGCATGGAGGTGTTTCATTCTTATGAACTTTGTTGTTTAACCAGCGCGTTCACTACATGGGAGTTCAATTTTAATCACACAGTTTTGGATATTACAAATTTTTGTGCTTTCTATGATACATTATTCTTCCAGTATCGCCAGAGGGGCTTAATGGCGATGTGGGCGCTGGTTGATGATCGTATAATTGGAGCTCGAGGACAAAAATTCTGAATTTGGGTCAAGATTTTGAGATAATTATCCAGTAATTACACTTGTGGGTAGTTCAGAGTCAAACCAGTCTGAGCTTGAAGGCATTTCAAGCAAATTTAACTCATCAGAGTGCTGATGACTTTCTTGTCTTGTCTTTGGAGAGAAAATTACAAGACATAAGACACAATAGTACTAGAGATAGTCTGATGAATACTTGATAGATAGGTCACTAACCTTCAAGCCGGGACGAGCCATCGGGAACAACACCATCAACAGAGATATACCAATCCCCAATATTATACCGAACTGTAATATATAAATTATAACATTTATAAGTCACATTATATTATCAAATTGTATCAATTTTTAATCTATTTAGTAATCCTGGTTCACTTTAACTAGGTCACAGAACTAGGGCTTGTTATGGGAGTTTAATGTAAAGGATATTTACACATCTAACATCAAAAGACGAAAACCAAACAGAGTCTCATTATACAGGATGTAGTTAAATGACCATTCAATGACGTAAGTCATTCATTAAACAATGGGCTATTACCTACTGATTAAATTAATGCAACATAAAAAATTACTTGGCTTCAAAGTTTACTTTACCTCAATATTCCAGAAGATACAGACAAAGAATGTAATGAGCAGGGGAAGCAAATCCAGCTCTGCAAAACAGGTCAAAGATGTTGTGAAAGCCGTGGCTATGATTGTGACATAGCTATACAGCAGTGAAAGTCTCCATGGAATAAACAAACAAAAGAGAGAGAGTGGGTTCTGACACGGACTTGACTCGGTAAACAACAGGAAACTAACAATCTCTCTAATATGATTTTCCCTGAGGATGACTGTTCCCTATTATCTTTACTACACCCTTCCGTTTGAAGGTTCTGTTTTGGACTTCCACAGCGGTGAGACAAGTACTGTGAATCATTAACATAACTCAACAAAAAGAGCAGCGCAAAATTCAGAAAAAGAATTGAAATTTAACATTTATAAGAAAGTGCATTTATGTTTGTTGTTTGTGTGATATTGTAACAAATGAATAATTCATCGGTCTAGAAAGGAGGGAGGATGTTAGAGGGGTGGATGTTAGAGGGATGGATGTTAGAGGGGAGGATGTTAGAGGGGTGGAATGGAGTGAAATCATCGCTTTACACAAGATGAAAAACACAGTATGATGCACGTACATTATCTAGCGCTGTGAGATTAAAATCACCTCTCAAATTCCAGGAGTATGTAAAATAAAAGTGGTCACATCTGCTGCCAGTCAGCGAAATGTGTGATTATTTAATTCGTTTTAACTCTTTAATCTCTTATCTGTTAAACAAATGGCCAAACTATAAGAAACTGGTTGCCAAATCAGGAGGTGAAATATTTGGACTGAGTGATGATGTCACTAATTTAAAAAGTACCACAGTAAACGCGTCTCTATTTCACATAGTTCATTGATTTCATACCAAGATTTTTGAGATTCTAAGATCCAAGCATCTTTTAATTTTTTTTTAGCAATACAGAATTCAACGAGCACCCAGGTTACCGAAATTCTGAGATCAAAGCCTCAATTTAATATCTTATCGATACAGAATTCAATGAGCAACCAGGTTACCGAAATTCTGAGATCAAAGCCTCATCTGGTTATCTTATCGATACAGAATTCAATGAGCACCCAGGTCCCTGACTGGTAGCGGAAGTTTAAGGATCAGACTGTGACATAGTGTGACTTAGTAACAGCAGTAGTATATAGACACAAACAGCTTACTTTTAACTCTCCACAGAGTCAGCACGACCTCATACTCTACCATCTGTATGACGGCAGCGATAATCACAGCTGCCAGCACAGCTTCAGGTATATAAACAAAGTAAGGAGTGAGCACAACTATGGCTACTATCACCAGACCTCCAGTCCACAGACCTCCGGCAGGAGTACGCACACCAGACTGAGAGTTTATAGCTGTCCTACAATAAATATATTTGGGTCTTGTTATAAATTGATGAGAATTCAATGATAGTTGGGTTGCTGAGAAAAGATGTCACAAATTATGGGTCAGATTCAGATGTAGTTTTGTCACGCTGGATTACAAAATTCTATAGATTATGCTGCGAAACGTAACGGCGGACACACAGACCACCAGAATCAAGTTCATCAAGATCAGACGAGTTGTTCACTTATAAAATATTCACACTTAATCCACAATGAGAGCCCGACCCCGTGGGATGATTTATAATCAATTATTTCAGCTCAATTACCAATTGGATTTACTTTCTCAACTCAAGTTCTCAAAGGAATCAAATCATCGTAATGCCTTCACTCGACAGCGGAATTACATTAAAGCGAATAATTAAAATCCTGTTTAATAATTCTGCCCCATTAAGATCACATTGATGTTATTTTACAGGTGATCTGATAATTATGTATGATGAAATATTCTGATATCAGTTATGGAAAGCTTATGGTCAAAACACACTTCGCAGTTCTAATCTCAGAGGTTTGCAAGACGTCACCATATAATATGCTGACATATAATATGCTGAATATGCTGACATATAATATGCTGACAGCAAACTCAGCTGATCCACAGAGGATTGATGTGTATATCAAAACTCATTGAGGATCTGCTGAGGTTGCAACCACTGCCAGTGAGTGGTCTTAACACACTGATACGACACGACATTCAGAGTGATAAGTACCTGGAGAAGCTGCCGGTCACAGGGTATGAATGGAAGAATGAGCTGACAGTGTTAGCTATACCGATAGCTATCAGCTCCTGGCTAGCGTCTATCTTATATTCATTACGTCTCGCTGTATAATACAAATTTATTGTAGATTAACTTGAGACCAGGTTGGAAACAGTGACATGATGATAGGACTATTTGTTCGGGCAATTGATCTTGTGTAAAGTACATGGAAAATATTTTTGAAAGATGTTAAAAAAATGAGTAGATAACATTTGACCTTCAAGATTTCCATCTAGAGCAATACTTATGTGAGAGGTCATGACTGCTATACTAGCAAAATTTGTCACTGTCATTTTGTGAAATCATTATCATAAAAGCAACCAAATTGGCAGGATTAAATATGATAACAATGCACTACTAAAAAGACACATGGTGAATACTAAGGCAGCTTACCAAATGCTTTAGCAATAGCGATACTCTCCAGCATGCCAATGAGTGTTATCACAACAAATCCCTCAGCTATATCCTAAAATCAACAGCCAGCATAAATATAATACTTAGTGACAGAACATTGTATGAGCAGTTGTCTTCTCACACATTGGGGAGAAATAACTCCAATAATGGTACAGCATTGTATCCATTACACAAGTTTACTAGTGAGTAAATTGCTATAAAACAGGAGGCTGTTTGATTGATTCACACACATAATATGGTCAACTAACAGTATTTAAGTCTCAATACACAAGATAGATTATAACTCACCCCGAATATCTTCTGTGTGCCTATGACGACAGTCTGGTTTGTATCATGGTCAACGTATTCTAAGCTGAACTTAGGTACAGCGGGAACAGGAAGTCCTGCCTCTACCTCCTTAGTCAGAGTCAGCCCCTCTATACTGTATATATCTTTGAGAACTGCAGCTATACCAGCTGTCAGCACTACTATCACAGCATTACGAGCTACAAGTACACAAATACACAAATACACAAATACAGCAAGTCAACTTCCGTCTTCTAACAGAGTGAGGCTGAGTCTAGTTAAACACAGTATCTAGGTACATGTGACCTGTTTCAAATAAGGCATTATTATCACAGCAAAAAAATCTCACATATTGTTTTTCTTTGTGGTAGCTTCCTTCTTAAGATATCTTTGTGATGTAGTAACTAACTTGGGTACCATGTACTTGAGTCCGCCCGTTCGATGGTAACCTGACCCAGCCACACTCATTTTAGTCTTCAGTAACACAATTAAAAAAGGTCAATTAGAATCACTGCAGCGCCGCTGTTACTTAACAGACTCGATCTGTGTAAGCAGTGTGTAAAGTACACGAGATTTATAGCTGCGTACTTACCAGTACAGATGAGCCAGATTAACTTAAATAGAGCTTTTTTCGCACCAGATGATGACTTCATTCGAGCGTCGACTACCTCCTTCAACTTTTTCATCAGCATGAGAATAATAAGACAAGTGATTCCGAATCCCATGTCCCATAAACTAAAACAGCAGTTATGAGAAAGATTAAGAGTTTTGTGCTCTAGCTTAATGCAAAGCATGTTTCCAAAGCTGCTTATTTTACCTAATGACTAAGTATCAGTTCTAACTATCATTATGCTGACAAAATTTCTTAGCAATTCTCAAAAAAGCTCTCTTAAAAAGGTAAAACTTATCAACTATTGATGCCAAACACTTTGCAGTGTTTGCTACAGTCAACTTATGAAGGATTTGATTTGTCTTGCACTGAAGTTTTGAAGTCCCATAAAATGGTTTTCAAAAGAATTAGCATTACCACAATGACTTACTTGGTGTCTCCTAGATTTTCAAAAGTTGCCTTCACTTGTGGTAGAAAAGATCTCGGCACATTCTTAAGTCCCAATAATTTCTACAAACAATAGATGTATTTGTCTCAATAACATGTTGTTGACCCAAAATGTAGGAATAGACAACTCTCAGTAGCATTGAGCACTCTAGTTCTTTAGTTTTCCTCGCTCTCGCACTTATCCCTATCACAATACAGTTTTCTGTATTCATAACCAGCCATTAATTTTGCTTTACAAAAAAAAAGTACCCATTTACATGTGATTGTAAATAGACAAGTAAAATATAATGAAAAGGTGTAATATTAATAATAATTTGATTTTTGTTTTTAATACTTTATTCCCATCTGCACTTCCGGGGATCACTCATTGCCCTGTTGGTTAGTGTGATGAGATGAGAAACTCACCCTTATCTGTCCGAAAGCTATAAGTACAGCAGCTGATGATGTGAAACCACTGATTACAGGAAATGATATAAACTGTACAATAAAACCTACAAAAAATAAAACAAAAAGTAAGAGTAAAATAGCAGTGTATGGCCTCTCAATTTATCATTCCAAAGGATATTCGGGTATATTATTATTTCCCCTTTTCAGCATTCCGGTTTAATATCATATGGCTTAACTATATATCACAGAATCACAGTCTATCTGGCGTCGTTGATCAGTCAACAAACTTTAAGTTATAACTTGAGAAATACCATCTGTTGTTAACATTGATGATTATCATAAACTGACAACCAGGAACACGATCTGACATGCGGAGACCCCCCTCTAGGCCGAGCCCTTTTGGACAAACACAGCAAATCATACAATCTGTGATAACTATTCAGTCGAAAGAGGTGGTGTTTTTATTTACAAACATGGTGAATAAACGTGATAGCTGAAACACGGGCAAAATCTGTCATCATTGGGGGTTTTTTTTTCTGCAAATCATGATCTTAAGTCAGCTAAGCTTGTTGGCACAGCCAAATCTCGACTGATAATGATAAAGATAGTCACTCCACCATTAGTAATACTAATACAGCAGGAGACCCGGTGTAGCGATTATGACATCTCAGGAATTTTTGTACTGATAGTGTAAAATATGCCAAATATGTCAAAAATGTCAGCATGCGCCGATATCCCTCTATGTGCGAAAACTTATTTATTACTTTTGGGAGAAAATTTCAAGCTCATACAAACGCCACATCATAATAAATTAGGGATATAACAAGGTGTCTGTTACAATGATATTTTCCATAAATACACCTGACCACTTTGTTTTTATTTATTTATGCATGGTCTTTATTTGTCATTGACTTTGATCGGCAATAATAAAGTATATATCTTACCCATATTTAGCAATCCCATGGCAAACTGGATAAGTCCTGTAATAAATGTCAGAAGTATGGCGTATGTGGCATCGTCATGCACTGGAGATTTCTCTGAGGCGAATTCTGCGATGAGAAGTGACATGATGGCGGTAGGGCCAAGAGTTATGTCTTTAGCAGTCCCCAGGAAGCAGTATATAAATACTCCCATAAACGCGGAGTACAGCCCATACTACAAACAAATACAAACCAGAATATGTGAGTAAAATAAAATAGTTTTAAATCAAATAATTTTATATTTGGTAAGCCTCTATGTCCTTCCGTTAAATCCATTTAACCTTGAGATGACAACATAGTATATTTTGGTTACTGGTGTTTCATTACACTGTCTGGCACACGCGCATTAGGGATCAGTTGTGACAATGGACGTATCACCTATTGTCTTAAGTACAGGGGTCAGATGTCGAACTATAGGAGCACTTAATTATTATGATTTCTTGCACAGAAAGGCCGATGATCAGATTTATATCAAGAAGAGAAGACAATAGCGCGGAACATGATATGTTTATTTTGAAATTTAGTAATAAGCTGAAAATTACTGATCAGCACTTATTGTTCCATAGAAGACAATGGTCGTATCCAATTATAACAATCAAGTCGTCTACATGGATCTGTTATTATGATACAGTATTGCTCAAAGTTTGGCCTGGATATCAAAACAGATAGAAAACAAGTTTGTAAGTGTATCCATGGGCTTGTCCCTTATCAGTCTGAATCTATTTGATAATCGGGTAACAAACACATTACCGATGTGAAAATATAACGTGTAACAAGAGAAGACAATTATGATTCATCCTACAATCATACTGGTAAAGTCTCTCATGTAACAAAGGTACTCTACTTTAGGATCCATAGCTCGGTACAAAAACCGCAAAGTAGATTAAATTCAGATTTTTAACAAAAAGCCAAAAAAATTAAACCAGTAAGTATCAATAATGACAACTTCATTTTGACACCTCGCTTGCTTGGACCAACAACACCGAATCTTTCGCAAATTATTTCCATATGCGTCATCAGAACGGCCATAAAAAACTACACCAATTTTTGCTGTTCAAGACACTTACACAGATGTGATTTTTAGAGCCTTGTTTATATAGCCGCTGCTGGCCTACTGGCAAAACCATTTAAAAAAATTTACTTCAATTAATGTGTGAGTTATTCTTCACTGCTACCCCAAATAAATTGAATTAATTTACTTGAATCAAAAGTTACTTTATTTTCTGGATATATAACTTATTAATTATTTTACCATAATATTATACATTTCCGTAGCTTTGTATGTTGTGGGGAGGTTTTGAAATATAGAGTGACCACATAAAACTCTAACAATTAATGCATTACCTGGGGTGGAAGTTCGGCGACCTTAGCGTATGCCAAACCCTGAGGTATGACAGTAAGACCCACAGTCAATCCAGCTACTAAATCTCCTATAAAATGCTTCAATCTAAAATCAGTCAAAAATATTTTATTAGATATAACAGATAAATTTACATTTTATTTTTTTAGTAATCAGACGGACACAAATAGCAAGAAATCAGAATGAAAGTGATGTTTGGAAAAATTCCAAACTCAAAAACACAAAAGTACATTAAATTGACATAAATACTACAAAAGTATACTTTACCTGTATTTTGGTATCCAGTTGATGATTGGAAATTTCCTCCTGGCGTTAGTCTTTGTACAAAATTCTCGCCCATAGCGAGCAATTTTACCTTCCTTAAACTCCTGCCACATGACTCCGGTTTCAGCACAGCACTGTACAACTGAAAGACAAAATATACAGCATCTTACAACATCTCTCTTCCTACCTTCAGCTTTACTCATCACTCAAACTCAGAAAATACTAGCGGGTGGCATCACCGACCCCCGCAGTGTCATGTAGGAGAACCTGAAGCACCTGCGCTGAGAATAGGGCTTATCTGGACGTAGACGCTTGGGAATCGATCAGTGCCAAGACTGATAAGGATTACGATAAATAACTTAAAATAGATAATAGATAAAAGTTCAAGCATCCTATCTAAGAAATAGTTGTGGTCATCTTTAATTCTCATGCAGTCAGCATTAGTGGGGACAAGTTGTTTGAATAATTTAAGCGTTTTTGTCCCAGATTCAGTGTGCTTAATTTAATGAAACAAGTAAGGTGAAGAGCATGTATAGAGACTAAGTAACCCGCCTATCCTCGATTTAGAAAACCAAAACAAACTTAGTAGGACCTCAGTAGGAGAGAAGATCTGTCATGATTGAAGAGAGGGGAGATGTCAATCACAAGCAATTAAATCACCAATCGATGCCAATTAATTAAGTCAATGGTAGTGATAATAGGCTGTATTAAATACTTGTTATTTTCATAACTGGGTGACAGAAGGAGCGCTGAAAAAGAGCTCAAAAGCAGCAGCCAAAATCACAAAACATGATACATATTGTTGACCTGTTGACACTGTCTTTTGACTCCACATGTCAGCTATCAAAACGCACCTAATTTGATCCTATAATTAGCTGTATGAGGGAGGTGAGGCCCTGTTGATGAGGTAACAGTACTGTAGCTGTATATAGAGATGATGCTGGCTACCCTGTAAGTTACACTAAGATGCCATTGATTATGAAGCCATCACGTAACACCTCCCTACTGATAAGATAACGACATAGAGGCTTAACCAAGGCCAGCATTAGTATAATCCTGTCATTCAAGAGCTTTACCTATTTCTCTGTATCATAGACCAAAGAGTTCTTATTTTATGTCTGCGCCACAGGACCTCCGACATGAACTCAAATCTTATTTGTTAATATATTTGTGGCCCCTCCATAACTTAGAATTTGTGTTAATGTTATTTTGTCTATTATCTTTCAATATGATGTGAAATAAACCATCGGTTCTTTGGAGTAAATTTACCTTCTCTCCTTTCACTTGGGAAATTATTTTTTCATTGAGTACCGCAATAATAGTTAAGTTCAATGACTACATGGCCACAGGAAGGGCACTGAAAATCATCAATGATAAACACTGACATATATCCTAGTAAGCTTTTATACACTGAATAAATAATTTGGTATATGAAAAAAACCTTTGTAAATTCAGGTTAATTCACAGAGCAGGGTCTTTCTCCTCTCCATGAACTGCAACATTTAAAATAAAATAAAAATTATAATTGAGATTCATTTTTGCAACCTTTTTACCAATACAATAAAATTTATGATGTATTTGGTCTCATCTTATGGACAGGCAACTCCAAAATTGAAATAGCAATTTTCTTGTAACACCAAAAGCAGGGGGTAAGTCCAAAAGTACCAGCCAGAGTGTCTGCTCTGATGGCCCCACCCAAACTGTCCAGACAATTTGGAACTATCATTTGTGATTCATTATAAATCAAAACAATATTTGAGTACACTAGATTCAGTTCGCCATATTAGAAAGGACTAGCAGGGTTTAGTCCTGTTTTAGACTGTACCCAAATATCACCACTTTCAATTAATGTTAGAGGGAAACTTTGCTTGAGGTACACAGAGACTGTTGCTATAATATTTTACACGGTGCCCAGACACTCTGAAGGACTACAGGAGGATATAGTGTGAAGGTTAAGTCTGAGACTATCTAACCAAATTAGCTAAATATTAATCAATGACTTCATTAGTTTCCCTAACATAGAAAGGTTGGGGTGGTGAAAGGTTCTACTCTATACCAGTACTTTATTCATTGCCTGAATGAATGACCAAAGTATGTCTTTATTCTTATGGAATCCTTTGCCTTAATTAAGTCATGCATTGATTACCGCGGATATTATTACAGCCAGTAGCTCACAGGTCGTAGCTAATTCATCAGTCGTTATGTAAAGCACTCAACTAATTCTATGTGGCACAAATCAATAAACAATACCGCTGGATTGTCCAAGCTTACAATTAATCACACAATATCGCTGCTCTCAATTTAAGCCAATGTTTACTTCTGCTTTGAAAATCTCCATAGCATTGTAAACACATTACATAACACAGTGGGCATACCCACTACCGAGTGCACTATAGTAGGGTGTATTTGTATTTATTAAAAACAGTGACCAATATACGAATGTATGAATGGGACAGCTCAATGGATAGTAATTTCTAAATCGGCCACGGTTTTCTAGAGTGGAAATCTTGATAATAGGCCTAATAGTGCCTAGGTCCCTAATTGACAAAAGGTAGTTATCCCGTCATCACCTTGTCTAATGATCACAGAGAAGTAACACAGGCTGTTCAGGAAGGAGGTGGGAATAATTGGTGCAGCTTGAATCAAACAGCTCTCATGACAGATCGCCATTGTGATAATAAATCAACAAGGCAATCTGGATTCCACTCAAAGAGCTTCATTACCGAATCTAGGCAAAGAATCGGTTTATTCAGCTAATATATGTACACAGTAGCGCACAACCGACTCCCACAACTCTAATTATAGTAGGTCACATGTAAGATCTGATACTGTACTACACTAGCGAAGTGACAGCAGCGGGTAATTATTGACAAGGTGGGTGTGCATGACGCAGAGATCGAAATTAATCATGTGATAGCTGCCTTAAAATACATCGCTGACTTACCTACAGATATCAGGTGTCCTGTTCAAATATTTGTAACACCTCAATGGGTAATAAATGTAAAGTTAGGTATGAAAAAATTATCACTATTGTGATACTCAGCTGAACACTCTTTCACAGGTCCCAACATGCAACTAAATAACTCAACCCGAAATATCATATCACACATTATATGTAGTTGCTGTTGAGATACGCCTGGTGTGTTGTCAGCAGTGTCAATTAAAAGTAAAAAACTCACATGAGATTTTCCAATCATAGATTAAGGTTAGGTGGACTGCCAGTGTAATATGACAACACAGGCATCATTTCAGTAATATTTCTATTTGAACGTTAATAAAGCGATGGACTTTGTTCAATAGAGACTATCGGGTGCAGTGACGACTGGTGAATAGTGAACATTAACTATACATATACAACAAGTGATAGCAGAATTCAACTCACCCCCATGAGCACAGTTTTCACATTTATCACAGCATGTGCCATCTGTCTCAATCTCTGACTCCGGATCCTCACTACTGGCCAGATCTTTTGCTTCATCCTCAGACAATGGCTCCTCTGACTCGACTACAGCTGAAGACAGCTTCCTCTCTAAATCATTCGCCATCCTCTCACTTAAATCTATGAATTCACTTATAGTTTCTGTCGATACTGCAATGGAGAGCGTGTGAACAATAAAAAGGGACCAGCGACAGGGTCAGAAGGTCAGAAGTTCCTTCTACTGCCGGTAGACCAACAGGTCAGCGCTTTATCAAGTCAAATGAGACTGGGAAGTTAACAATTAGAACGATAAAGTTGCTTTCAATGAAATCCTCACTAACAGAAGTTTCAACTAAGCTTATATTTTCCCAAAATGATCGATAGGTGGTTATATACATTAAGATTTATGTATAGTTTCATTCTCTCTGGTTCTATTAAGCAGAAAACCTATTTGTGAATAAGATTGCTCACTAAGCGAAGGAAAAAAGCCCACAATCGAAAAACCAACCCCTCCGAGGATATCCCTTAACACAGTTCAGGCAGCATGAATTTCAACTGAACTAAAAATCAATATTGAGGGCACTAATATGTGTAGTAGTAAAGTGGTAATACCACTAGATATGCTACAGTAGTAAATGTCTAAGTATTGGTTAGTAAACTCATTGAACTAGTATCAAGTTTATATTAAGATTAAAAAACTGTAGTGTCAAAATTATTCGATGGACATTGCTTCTTGATCTAGGGCCTATAATTCTTACCATATAAGCAAGTGGTCATTGGTACAACTAAGAGTTGCTTTGTTTATGTTCCAACTCTGCCTATGCTTTAAATACAGCAGAGGTGTGGAATACCAACAAGGATTAGTACTCTACAATAGTCTTTGACACTACTTACTATTACTACCACTAACACAATTCTAGTAGGCATCTTATTATATTTACTTACCCAATAAAGTCCCTGTAATCTTACAGTTGGAATGGATGTATGTTCTCTCTCTCCACACACACTCTCTTATATACAGGCTGAGGCTGATCAGTGAGGTGTGTGAAGGGGAAGGAGAGACATGAGAAGTGAACACACACACACCGTGACTGAGTACTGTGAGATTGATATATATTGTTTATCTGTATCCAGTGAAAGTTTAGCCTCTATTCCTATCTATTGTCAAATAAATCCTGTACCACCCCACTTTGTGTTAGCTTAGCTAAACTGCTAACTTCTTACAACAGAGAGTTATGGGTGGACAACTCTTCAAAAATGAATATAATATAAATTATCAAAATAATTCCAACCTCCAAAGCTATCTCATCTTATTGCTATTTTAATTGCAGAATTACACTAAGCTGACAAGCTTAGCTTTATTGATACAGCATTATCCACACTGAGGGAAAATTTGAAATTGACATCAGTATGTTGCTAACCTCCTATAAGAAGGTCTATTCTCACCATCTGTGTAGGAGAAGCCAAGGAGTGTCACTGTAACCACGCCCTCTGCTTCTGCCCTGTCTTTGAAACCCCATACCTTCTGCCGTTAAAAATACCTAAAAACTGCGTAACACCCCTTCCTCCCCCAAACCAACGGCAAACAGAATAACCGCTAGAAATGGTAAAGAGCCTTCTAAATTATATATTTCCAACAAAGCGAAAACAACTTTATAACAACTCAATTGAATTGATGTTTTGTGATGCTATGACAAGTAAGATTACCATTGCACAGACATACCATGGGATTAAAAAAGGAAAACAGAAATGTATCACAAAAAGCCGAGGTTGTGTCATAGAGTTATTATATATACAATAACTCTATGGGCTATCTAAAGCCATATTATTATAGTTCGACAATAGCACAATGCTTTGTATTTCATCCGTTTATCCCTCTCTGTATCACCGTGAACTTTTCGAAAGTTGGCAGTGGCACTCCATCATGAGGGAATAAGCCATTTTGTTATACATTTAGTCAACGGATTAAAAGTTAACAATGTTGAAAAATGTATGTAGATTTTAAAAAGTAGGTTCAAATATTTCATTCTTAATTTTGAACTTATTTCGGCGTTTCCTGTTCAACACATAACATCTCTCTAACTCCATCACCACCTCATTCTGATGTCATTCATATCGCCTTTCTATATTTATCAGCTTACTGTCTTTAGTTTTGTTTAGTAAATAAAAACTTTACAAACTCCCCCCTTCTTGTTGCCAAGTCTTACCACCACAACAGGATTTGAAGGTCAAGCTTACAACAATAGCGGCCAGCTTGTATGACAAAGTATTTATAACCATTGTGTATGGTCAATTCGTCCTTCTGTGGTTTACTAACCAGGATATCTACATGAATCTCAGTAATTCCTTGAATTGATGAGAAAAACAACTCATAACCAGATACAAGTGTAATCAAGTACAAACAACACATTCCTCAGTCTATGAGGTAATAACACTCATCCTGATAGTGTTCCAATATCAGTTGACATGGTTCCAATTTTTTACCTAATTTCAATTTTATTCGGAGATTGTGGTTTTTGTTCTACGTACAATGATTTGCACTATAATTACTTACATCACTACTCTGTAAAAATTCCCAAACCTAATTATTCTTTGGAGGTCAAAGATGAGCGATGGTCAGTGATGGTATTGACTGTTTGATGTTGAAGTTTGTTTACTGTCATGTCTTAAAAAGCTATCTTAATTACTACGTTGATCATATTAAATGAAGTACGAGAGGCTTTCTGAGTTTGATCTGTGGTGCTGTGATTCTACCTTTGATTATAAGACACCTCTAATTTTAAGTGGCATATTTACTCATCAAAACCGGAATAATGGCTGAATTTTGATCCTTAAAAATATACCTATAACTTCCACGCTTTCGCCGTTCTTCATGGCTAACAGGAAACAGTACACGGTACAGAGGTTGGTTGAGTATTTTGTTGTTGGCATATGGGTTGGATAATAACAGGGCATACCATACGAAGCATTTACATATCACAAATATTTTTTCTGGAGAAAGAGTAAAGCGCAGGGCACTGTAGATTGTAACCAATGAGACATCTGGGACTGTCTTTCAGCATGTGACAACACAATAACCAGCTACCCATACTCCAAAATTCAGTCATCATTCATAAATTTTCTTATTAGGCAGACAATATCATCCTAAGCGGATGACCTATTTCTGGACCAAATCACCTACCAGAACAACTATCGCTCCTCGGCCTTTTGGCTAAGATATAAGTGTCACTGTCATTGGCCGATTTGTGCCACTTTCAGTTTTGGCAGTTTTCTTCAGGAGGTCTTCCATGGTCTCAAACATCAAGGATGCATTCTAGTTTGCTAGGATGTATCCTGCACATTCTCAGTATGAGATTTGAGGGCACCTTGCGTGCCTCTTTAGGGGCAGCCCAATCTTCTGTGTCTTACTAAATATCATAACACAACTAAGTATTCATAACATCAATATGGTATTATAGCTTGGTATTTATCGACTGTCAACAAAGAATCAGTTTTTGTCAGCAAGTGTTAATTTTTCTTGTTAATCCTTTATGAATATTATAACGAGTTGAGAACTTTCATAAAAAAATTGTCTGGCCTCAGTAATGGTACTTTTGACAGCATGTTTGGCGTTATGGAAAAATGTATCTACCTTCAATGGTCTGTGCTGATCTCGATAAATATTTTATACTGCTGAAAACTGGGGTGTACATCATTTAAACTGCACTCCAGTGGGAAATAGCAAAAAATTTGGCTCTTTCTACTAAATCTATCTCAAGAGGTTGCTTAAGGTAATGTCAAAGACCGATCCGAATATCAACATATCATATACCGTTGGAAAGCTGCCGAGTTACTGAAAATGAATACCTGAACAAAAACTTGATTCGATGACGTTGTGTCATTTTAGGGAGGAAATGAGGCAAAAACCGCTGTTTTTGTCAATGCAGATGTAGGAGTCAAATTAATTGCAAAAAAATTCAAAACCTGTGGAATGTATACTTAGAGATTGCATTCATCATAAAATTTGATTTTCTCTGATATATGACTAGTCTAAATTGACTTTTTACGTCACGCCATACAACGCATTTTTTTTGTGAAGCCGTGAAAATATGTGAAATTTTAATCATAAATTCACAACAGATCATATGCTCGAATCAAAATTAATTATGATTTTCTCTTAGAGTACTCTTCAAATGTCATACACATTGACTTTCAAAAAATTAGCTTGCATATTGGAGTGACAGTAGACTCTCGAATGCGGCTAATATTTTCGCCACCTTTGCATAACGCCAAACATGCTGTCCAAATAACCATTATTGTGGCCAAACAAAGTTTTTTTGAAAGTTCTCACATACGAAGCCGCTTTCATTAACCATGGTGCACACAAGAAATGCCAACATAATTTTTCATTGCATCTTCATTTTTTTTAATTTAACGCAAAAGAATGCCAAAAAACACCTCAAAAGTCCTTAAAAAGACCTCAAAAGTCCCTAAAAGTAGCTGTTTTTTGGCATTCTTTTGCGTTAAATTAAAAAAAAATGAAGATGCAATGAAAAATTATGTTTGCATTTCCTGTGTGCACCATGGTTAATGAAAGCGGCTTCGTATGTGAGAACTTTCAAAAAAACTTTGTTTGGCCACAATAATGGTTATTTTGACAGCATGTTTGACGTTATGCAAAGGTGGCGAAAATATTAGCCGTATTCGAGAGTCTACTGTCATTGCAATACGCAAGCTAATTTTTTGAAAGTCAATGTGTATGACATTTGAAGAGTACTCTAAGAGAAAATCTTAATTAATTTTGATTCGAGCCTATGATCTGTTGTGAATTAATGATTGAAATTTCAGATATTTTCGCGGCTTCACAAAAAAAATGCGTTGTATGGCGTGACGTAAAAAGTCGATTTAGACTAGCCATATATCAAAGAAAATCAAATTTTACGACGAACGCAATCTCTAAGTATACATTCCACCTGATTTGAAATTTCTTGCAATTAATTTGACTGCTCAATCTGCATCGACAAAAAGAGCGTTTTCTGCCTCATTTCCTCCCTAAAATGACACAACGTCATCGAATCAAGTTTTTGTTTAGGTATTCATTTTCAGTAGCTCGGCCGCTTTCCAACGGTATATGATATGTTGATATTCGGATCGGTCTTTGACATTACCTTAAAGTTTCACATTATATCATCCAATTGTAAAAATCACACACGTCATGACGTGATGTTAAAAGCCACTTTGGGCTCATCATAAATTATTTTCAACCATAAATTAGGATGTACTGTATCTCTAAGAATAAATATAACCTATTTTGAAATTTCCAGCAATCAAATTAGCTCAGCCGTCCACTTTGCTAAAAACAGCCTTTTCGGCCCCATTACCTTGATAAAATGACGCAACGTCATCCAATCAAATTTTTGATGAGCTATTAGCGATCAGGAGCTCGACAGCTTTCCAACGGTGTATAGAAAATGGATATTTGCTGACCCCCGTGTCTCTTCCTTAATAGGTCAAATTGGAGACAACCTTCATAATCAACTCTCCCTGTTCCACAGCAATAAATCGTTATCACACGCAGTGAAAGCAGACAACTCAACATTGCTCAGCATGACAATTTTTTCAGGTATTTTACTCTGATTTTGATGAATGATAGAGCCCAATGTATAACAGGGGACTCGATATATGAATAACCAAAATTTTCAAAGTAAATTATTATTGTACCTATTGGTTGTTTCTGTCAATAAACTGGAATATTAGATGATTAATGAGAATAAAATGAAAAAAACAGGCTACTTGGTTATCGAACCATATATTAACAAAAAAATAGATCATCATCAAGACTCAATTTAGCCGATGACTTTTAGTGAATCAAATCGGGGTGTTTCTTCTGACTTTATAATCAAACATATATGGAAGCTAAATCAGAGTCAGCAACCAATCAACAGTCATACCTGTCTAAGTTTCGGGTAACAAAGGTGAACATAACATACAAACATCTATATACATATATGAGGAGTGTGACAACGAGCTCATCATCACTAAGCTAGCAGCATAGTGAGGTCAGCTGATGCTGCTATGAGTCCTCGTTTCTGAGCGTACTCTAGTATTACAGCATAACAGAACAGATATTGTTCACCAGTCTGTATAGCATATGCTCTCTGTCTTCGAATTCTTTTCACAACTTCAACAATGTTCACCTTGAAGATATCGTCTATCATATGTATACATATATCCGCACATATAAACGTCCCAGAGCGTCCGACACCAGCGCTGCAGTGCACCACAATGGGAGGTCCTCGTGGATGGCCCTGAAATATTCACACAAAGCAGTTGGGATTTTGGTTGAAAATTGTCATAAATCCTCTAGAACTGTAGGATCACCCACGTATGGCTGTGTTAACTTAATAATCGTGATGTTAAAGTCTATTTATATGATTCCCACATATGATCAAATATTTAATTTCAAAGATAATATTATTCTTAAATGAGCCCATAGCAGATAAAATTAATAAATTAGATTAAAATTTTTAATGAGAATGTTATAATGCTGAGTAAATTAAATGATAAATAAAACCTAAAAATGACAATTGCAAATGCATATGGTAGCCTCTTCTGAGATTACAGAAATATTCCACTTACCCTCCAAGACGGTCCCATAGATAGCACAGCCCTCTCCTGACAGTCTCGAGCTGTAAACAAGTAATCGAGAAAATCTGTGCCCGAGGCCGGCACACCGTAATCAGGCCAGCTAAGGAATAGTAAGTGATAAACTTCTCTTCTCTCTCCTGTCTGAAACAGAGGCAATATAATGTGAGCGTTGTGTATATTCTAGTTGTGCCTGGACTTCTGTAAGAGTATCAAAACAGATTGGTTTGGCGATATATGGTAGCTGTGCTGACTGCAGCATCTCTATGCAGAAGTGCTTTTACATGCTGAGAGTAACAGGGGTTCTCAGTCTTTGTGTTGTTACAATTCTGAGCCTTCCAATATTTTCATGGTTTCACATCACAAAATTTGAGGAATCTAACCAAAAGCAATATGTGTCCAGTGGAAGCTTCAATTGAGCCAACATTGATGCCATATGGAGAACTTAAAACTTCAAAGATAATACCTCTTTATTTTGGACATATAATTGACTGCAGATGTAAATGTCATGTGAGTCTATCTCCAAACAGGTAAGTGTAAAGTGCTCCGAATCCATTGTGTCCATTAACTGATCGGGCCAATACTGGGTGCATTTGTGTTTCCCCTTCTCGACTACTCTACAAGTGGGCAAGGGAGAATGAAAGCCCTAACAGAACAGAATACAACCCAAAAGTATGGATAAGCAATGTTGGTTGGTGATTATTGAGGACCCCTTTGTAGAGAGGACAGGACAAGGGGATTATTTTCAAACCTGAGGCGTAATTAATTTATACCACTATCCCTTTGCTCAACATCCACATTCTTATTTTTGGTCTTTCAATTACGCAAATATAAACACAAACAGCTTTGTTATCTTAAAGTTTGTTCGACAGTTAAGTTAAACTTTAAACAATTGTACAAGTTTTTTCTCAATAAAGCCAATTTTTAGAGGGAAAATATATAAACAGTTATCTTCTTCCTTTACAAGGGTTGACAATTCTGATTCATACGGAAAGAAATATATTTCATTGAAACTTGTGTCCTTTTCCCAAGGGCTGTTGAGTGAAAGCTTTCACATCCCAAGCCAATCCATTTACATGAAGAGTTCTACTAAAGAGTTCTACTAGCCAAAGTGGTTGGAAATTTTGGCTCAATGATACCGGAGAACCGGCAATGGAATTGACACCAAAAGTTTGGCAGTCAGCCACCTGTGTATCAGCAGGCTGGTGGGCAGGCAAGTGCATTGTTTATGAGGTGCTTTGGTGTGCTGGCTATATAAAGTCGCCCCCGAAGATCAATCCTGTCCAGGAGAATTCAACAACTCTCCTCAATTTGGATTGTTTTTAACAGAATGAAGGGAATTGAAGCAATTAATATGACTGGAAATTTAAACTGAAAAATATTAAAGGTGCTTATCATTGGAGATTCACATATTTGACGTATGTCAGGTATATCGGGTAGTCATCAGTACACCAAGAGCTGCATTAGGGACTCTATGGCAGAGTTTAAGCTTCAGGGCGGGGCCAAAGTGGAATACTTGTGGGCAACCGAGAGAAACAATGATATCATTGTTTTTTGTCTAGGTTTCAATAATAAAGATTCAGGCTCTAAATCTGCGTGCAGGGAGTTTTTGAGACACTGATATTACATGCGCTACAAGAATCTCAATATTTGCGAGCATGTGATCATTATGGGTCTTTGGCCAAGAGCTAACAGTTATAACAATAATCAGATGAGAACATTCAACACCCTTTCTGCTAGGAAGGCAGGAATCACTTTTTGGAAACAGTTGTACAGCCAATTGGTTCAAATTAAAAGTGATCGAGTCCATTTAGATGAGAGGTCATAAAAATTGTTCCCTATTATTTTCCTTATTATTTTATTATTTCATTATTCAATTTATGTTTTACCGATTAATTCTGAATCGTATGTTCTCATAGTTTTACATATCAAATATATTCATCTCAAAACCAAATCATTTTGTTTTGAGACATATTTGGGAGAATAAAAAATAATGCTTTTTATATTTTCTTACACACCATCACACTGGCATCTCCTAATATACATGTTTTTTTATCAACATGATAATGTATCAATTATCTAAAATTTTCATGACAGTTGTCTGAAGTTCTGACAGTTTTCATGATGTTTTCAGACACACATGGTCCTATGGTCAAATTACCAAGATTACACTTGCCTGGTGGTCATGACTATCACTCTGCAGTCTTCCTGCCAAACCATCCTCCAGAAATCATTGTTGGTCTTACTGAGGGGACCTTGACATGCTATGTAGCCAAATTTCTGTTTATACCCATTTACATAGCTGGCGTTTATATAGTCTGTGGTAGGGTCATCGTTTATTGGTGAGAGGACAACTCTAGTCTCGTCGTAACAAAGTACATCAGCGTAACGATTCTTGTAGGTGTGAGCAGGCATGCTACAAGCAGTATCAACATACAAACACCAAGTATGGACAACACTGGTCATGTAGAATATTTCATGAAACAATAACATAAAGGTTTCAGCCAAGACCTACTTAATTAGGCAATCTTCTTTTGGCACAGCTCAACCCAACTTTATTTGAGAAAAGAATTACTGTACTAGAACATTCCATATATTACCAATATGAATAATTAATTTACAGCTCGAGTGCTCCACACATATCTAGCTCATCACTCACCTTCCGACGTTGAATGTGCCAACGTATGGTTCGCCGCTCAGTGAATGAAACTGGGATATTAAGCCTGACACTCCCATCAGGCTAACCGCTTCAAATAATCGAGCCACTGTTGTTAAATCCTCAATCAAATCAGGACTGAAGATTGAGTCTTCTAAGTTTGTTAGCCGATATATAGGCATAACCTCTGCCGATGCTGCCCTAAAATCAGAGGAGTATCTGTAATAGTGTCAATATTTTGAGCTGGGCTGTTAGTCAAGAAGACACCTAGCTAAAAGTGCTATAATGTGTTTAACTAAACGGGAGGGGACAACGCTAGACGGGATGCTCACTTTGTCGTGATGCCTACCCCTTACTTGCAACATTGCATATCATTCCTTCAAGGAGTTCTTACAAAATGGCCACACAGACCCCTACTATTTTGCTTCGAATTTTCTATTGCGCCAATTTCTGAATATGGTGTCTGTATAAAAACTGCGTTGTTGCAGCCATATCTTGGTAATATGTAAACTTGTTTCTATCCCTACAACTCACTTGTTACCAGCACAAGAACATGCTGCCAAATGCTCGCAGATTTTAGCTATTCGCTTCCTCCTCCTTCTTGCCGTTCTTTTTTTTCCTTTGCTGGTTTTGGTGACAGGATTGACACTGTTGTAATCACTTTTTTCGTAATAAGTATAGTCATAAGCATCCTCTTCAGCCGGTTTACCAGAAGATAGCGGGGGTGGAGGAGGACGTGAAGGTGGTGCTTCTATGGCAAACCGAACTGGACTTAGTGAGTGCTTCAGACTACCCTGGGCTGAGAATGAGAGACGCGTAACATCATTAGAAGCATTCTGAGAACCAGGTCCAGATGTTCTGTCTCTGAAGTCAGGCTCATCTAGCTGATAAAGTTTAACAGGGAGAGATGGAGGAGGGGCTGCGATTGAGTCTCGTGTCGAGTCCTCAGCCTCATAAGGTGCTGGCTCTGCTCCAACTTCTCTAGGTTTAATCACTGTTGAGTAATCTTCAGATGTTATACTCTTATGATGTGTCAACGTTTGGGGGGCTGGAGCAATCGCCCTTCTTTTCTCCACAATTGGTTTCATGCCACCCTGCCAGCTTGAGGCTTTCGGTGTATTGTCCATTATCTGGCTTATCGATTCAGTCACTAATGCAGCTTTATCCTTTATCAGTTCTTTAATTCTGACAGACGAATCAAATATTTTTGCAAAAAGTCCTCCTTGTCTTTGTTTTTGTGTGGTAGAACTGATTGCGTTTGCAGAGCTACTAAGAACTAATTTTGGGGAATTAGGATCTGTCAAAGACTTACGGGTTGTTGCAACATTACTGTCACTTGAATGGTGTTTGTTGCGGCGAGATCTGCGAGGTAAGCCTGAGCCATGGTGCACAGCAGTGTCATGATGCTTCTGTCTGGTACCCCCTGTAGGTTCAGCAGCGTACACTTCTTCATCTGAGTCTGATTCATTAGGCTGCTGCTTTTTATGAGATTTATTCCGAGATCTGTTGCCAACTCTAGTATCAGGCGGATATGCAGCATCACGCCCATACACAGCATTACTCTCGTACACAGCTTCACTGTCGTACACAGCCCCATGAGGATCAGGCTGCTGAGAAAATCTTCCACTCACAGACTTCCTACCTGACTTATCTCTAAGGCCATGACCTCGGCCAGCGGGTGAACCATTCATCTCATGTCTTATGTTTTACGGTATAATAACAAAGTTTTATTATAACGCGAATGCTGTTCTTACATGCAAAAAAAAACAGGCTAGCCAAGCATTGTTGGCTGGCTATCTTTGTGTAGAAATGACCGTAAATCTCTATGTCTAAACAGGCCATTTCTATTGTTGTTAATATATTATTGCTAATTTTCCGGCCAATTTCTGGCCTAATTTTCTGACAAAATTGAATTGTTCTGTTCAAACACATAAAGCCTCTGAAGGCCGCCCAAGATAGAATGTAAACTAGAAAAATATCTCTATCAGGTTAATGTCGGTCACTCTCCGGCACAACCGTCACTATAAGATGAAAGTGTGCCGAAATATTCTGCACTGCATCGTCGTAATAAAATCCTATTTACAAGAACTGGCTTATTGCCTGTCATTCTTCAGCAGCGAGCAGCTTGATTAAATCTATATCTTTAGGAATCAGTCCTTGTCTCTGGGCGTATTCCAGAATAACAGAGTGACAAAATACATATTGTTCTCCTGTCTGCACTGCGTAGGCCCTCTGCTGTCTTATTCCTCTGACAGTCCCCTGTACATTGACCTTGCCCATGTCATCTAACATGTATATACATATGTCTGCACAGATAAACGTCCCTGACCGGCCTACACCAGCGCTGCAGTGAACAATCATTGGAGGTCCTCGTGGATGCCCCTGAAGCAAAAGTTAAAAGTGGTTTATTAATTTGAAAATTGAAAAAGCTATCTCAATATTCACCATCTCACATAAAAAAAAATAGAAATACCATCATTTTTGCCATTTATGTTCTTGTCACATCATAAAAAACATTAGACACGATGAATTGTTGATGACAATAAAAATATTATATATATCCTCAGTCCTTCCGCAATATAATAATATAATCATGTACGTTTTATTTTAGCCCATCTGTACTTACTTTCCATGCAGAACCTAAGGCGTCTGTAGCCAACTTTTGACATGTGCGAGCAGCAAACAAGAAATCAAGAAAGTCAGCAGCCGAGGAGGGAACACCATAATCAGGCCACAGCTGGAACAGCAGATGGTAAACTACCCTAGTCTCATTCGTCTGCAATAAACATAGACATATGTATGAGCCATAGACTCAATAATAAATATATTATTAAGTCTATGGTATGAGCTTGTTATTTCTACTGCAAATGAAGACAGTCCTCTGTGACAAGTGAACACACAATTGAGTAAATTATATTATGACGGTATCTAATAAGTAAGATTTGAATCTCATTTCAAAACTCTTGTGAGTAACAGCATGGTTGTACGCTTTCAGGAAAACTTGACAAAATTATGCAACAAGACACCAAACAACAGCGTAATTTTCTGTTGTGAATAATAATTTTTATGAAGGCTTTCCCTCAAATCTAAGAGTAGAGACAACTTCTGCACTCTAGATTACAGATATAATTATTATAGTAGCACAAACCTCTTTATGAGTTATATTGAGTTTAGCTATCACGTGCTCTTCTGTAGTCTGTAGTCCAACATTCACCACCATAAACAAATCAAACTCTCTGCCGAGCATGTGAATCTCAGGCCAGTATTGATAGCATTTGGTTCGGCCTTTTTCTACTGCCCTAAAATCGTTGAAATTATTTAAATGGAATTAATGCAAACATTACTCATGATCAAGTTTGGGCTGAAACCCGTGCCCTTATAACCAGAAAGCACATCGAAATCTAGTAGCAAGATGTGGATTAATCTTTCAGTAAAGAAGGACAATAAAATGTTAAATGGTGTCTCAGCATAATGTGTTGACTAATTGATGTTTACCATTATGTTAGTTAGGTAAGGGTAGAGTTCGATCACAAGTCAAGACTTCTTCAATGCAGAGAGAGTTGTCCCCACTTTAGTAGAGGCGCTTGCCATACTCACGTTGCGCATTAGAACAATGCTTCTCTTTATATCAAGGAAACAGGATGATACTATAACTCAATGTATCGGGAGTGCAGACATACAATAAAACTTCCAAAGTTTTGCATTTTGCAAGGACTTGGCTAGGACGAATGGCGGGCCAGTACTAAATCAGGGTTTATTGGGGGCGACAAGAATTGAACCTGCCGTAAGCTCAGTACCCTTATCCTCTAGATTACCTCTAGATTACCTCTGCCCCGGCCCCAGGGCTCTCAACCACTCAGATTCAGCCCGAGTTACTCAGGTACTTGGGTTCAACCCAGGCAACTCAGGGGATTCTAGAATAAAAGGTAAAAACTCAGATTTTGCCTCATATTCATCGAAGTTGGCGAATTCCTCTCGGTGTGGCCTAGTTGTATGATTAGAACGAAACAATTTTATGTTGTGATATATGAAATACATTAACCAGGATGAATTTCACAGTGATTCTATACTAAAAGACCAGTATCATTCATGTGCAGAGGCCTAAATTTATCTCTAGACTCTGGAGGCCGGACCCATGGAGGAGGCTAACAGAGCTCTAAAACTGTAAGCTGTTTGTGCACAGGGCATTTCACGCCTTTGAAATGTCACCTGCAGCATGGTATCGGCAAAACTCAGGTTTTGGATCCTCCCAGGTTGAGAGCCCTGCCCGGCCCCCTGGTGCCATTGCTATCTTTGTTCAGTCAAGTTGCTTCCATGCTTCTAATTATGATGATGATGATGATAGATTTCTATGGGCTTTGGGATAATAAATTGTTTTGAGCAGAACAATTCTGTCATGTTTCATAATGATGTTTGTAATAATTACTGTGGTATTTTAAGCAGGGTAGCAAAATAGAATAGATATAAAACATTTGTTGATGAGAGTGTACCTTGTAGTCATGACGATAACCCTGACATTCTCCTGCCAGACCATACGCCAAAAGTCGCCGCTTGTTCTCTGCAGAGGACCCTGACAGGCAATGTAGGCGTTCTTTTGCTGGTAACCATTCACAAAACTGGCATTGATAAAATCAGTTGTAGAATCGTCGTCTATGGGATCTAGTATGACTCGAGTACTGTCGTAGCACAGCACATCAGAATACCGATTCTTTGCAGCGTTGGCTTTTAGTCTGGTAAAGAAGTAAAGTGTATCGAAGCTTTTCAGGCGCAGGTTCTCTTGACACAAGGTTGTAGATTTGAATATTATCAGAATTTTATGGCTTGGAATTGCCAGAAAGGAAAGCCTTTTTTTCTTTCTTTAGCTATCGAATATGCAAGGAAAAATATGGTGGTGCTTCACGTCATTGCTTCCAAAGCACCAATCAACGGCACATGGATGGCTAGCAGGCAGGGTACTTGCCAGGTAAGTAAATATGGATAAAAATGATTTGAAATTCAAGGTAACTTGAAGGGTCACTCAACTACAACTAATCTCCCTGAAATGAGGAACTGGAACAAGGCACTTACTTGGCAATTGTAAATTTATCAGCAAACTTCTCATTGGTTAGGAAAAAATACTGTGACGTGATGCCATTTGCTTTATGCAGTGAGACAACCTCAAAGAAACGAGTAGCTGTCATAAGGCCGGGCATGTTTGGTTTGAAGGTTGACTCATAGAGATCTTTTGTCTCATCCGTAGGTTTAGTTGATGATTCAGCAGGTGGTGATGTGTGTGTATCAGGTTGTCCCGGTTTAGTGGAGGATGGTTGTGTAGGTGGTTGATTGGAGGATGGTTGTGTAGGTGTGAGTACTGAGGAACTGGCAGGAGTGGAGGGCGCCGGAGTAAAGGGTGCGAGCGCTTTCTGCCCATCTCCATCTGACTCATTCCTAAAATCACCAATGAAAATAAAGGGCCAAGTTCTTGTTACGATGAATTTATATTGAGATCTTTCAATTTTATGATCATGTTTCTAAACCATCCCACCCCTTCTAACGTTTGTTAATACTAATAATAATTTATCAGGTGTGGAAGGTTACTGATTTTTGGGCTAATTTTCACACATTTCTGGAATCGAGGATGATCGATTATTATGTTAATAAATTTTTGTTATGATATGAATTTGAGACAAACTTACTTATCTTTTGCACATGTGCAGGCAGCAAGATGGCCACAAAGTTTGGCCAGTCTATTCTTCCTCGGCTTTTTACGTTTCTCAGGACTAGTTACAGATGAATACACCGAAGACATGTCAAGATCATCAGCCCCGAGGTTAGCTGTAGCAGGAGATAAGTTAGCGGAGGCTACAATGGCGGCCTGATCTTCTGCTGCTGAATACTCAACAGGCTTGGAAGGCTTTCTCCTTCTAAGTTGTGGTGGGCGAGCTTGTTGCTTGGGTAAGTCTGCTGTAGGTAAGGGCAATGCGGGTAGTATAAGGTCAGATAGTAGGGCGGCCCTCATAGCAGCTAATTCATCTAGATCTGCTTGTGGTATGCCTATCAGTAGGGGAGCTGGAGAGGGTTCGGGAAGTTTAGGCTCTTTTAAGGATGTTCTGCGTTTAATAAAACTGTCTGGTTCAGAATTCTTCCTATCTCTCTCATCAGCTGACTTAATCTCATGCTTGAGGTTAATTTCTGGCGCCGATGAATATGCAGAGTTTTGTTTGTTCATGTCCTTTAAAATATCTTCAATATTTAATGTGTCAGTGATAGGAGTGATGATAACTCCAGATGTCTCGTCTGGAGGGGCTGGAGCAATGGCTCTACGCTTCTCATTGATGGGCGTCAAACCACCTATCCTGCCAATTCGAGGCTTTGTCTCATCTATGACTTGATGAATTGACTCTTTGACTAAGGCAGCCTTTTCTTTTAACACATCTATTCCAGGCTGCAAGGCAACTTTAAGCTTAGATGTTGACTCAACTAGTTTATCCTTTATTTTTCGGCTGAAATCCATGAGTTGAGAGCTTGAGGACCTGTGAGATTTGCTCATAGTTGACACTGCAAGTCCCTGAGAGTGTGAGTCATGTAACGAGAATGATTTTCTCACAGGGGCAACTTCATCATCACTGTTCTGTTTAACTTTAACACCAGTATACAAATCATCTTTAGTATATTCCACCATCTCCACGGCAGCACCTGATTTGACTTCTTCCTTTTCGACGACATTATCAGAGTCACGGCGCTGAGATCCCTCAGCGGAATCTCCGTCTGACGTCCGATCCTCCTCGCCATCAGTGAGTGGTTCTATTTTAGCACTGTTGTTGTGTTGCACTTGCCTCTCTAACTGCATACGCAACTTTCTACAAGCCTCTCCAATTTCCATGATTAATACCAAGTCTTAATGCCATGTGAGTTGTATGAGCACCAATTAACTAATTGAAAAAAAGCTAAATCCATGTCAGTTCTACCTTTGAAAGTTAGTTACTTACATTTTACTTTTTACAACTACCCAGACATAGATTCAAACCATTGTTTGAAATGCTGAGAGCATTACGTAAAATATCGAGTAATGCATGGCCAAGTTTGGAGTTGGGTACTCGTTGAATGATTTTTATTCATTATGCTGTTACGCCATGTGTAAAAATATTACTACAAGAAGGGGCCTCAAATATGTCCTATACATATATGATACACATATATAATACAATAAGCTTTTTTCTTTCAAATCAGGCCAGTTATGATTTTTACGAGAATGCATCATATTGCATATCGCATATCACATATAAAACAATTAAGTGTGTTTGTTGTTCTATAATAAAGGTTGATCTATATTATTGCATTTCCGAGCTGGCTTAGGTGGCGCAGCTGTACGTTAAGGTGTGAAATCTTTTAATTAAAAAAAAGCGTAAAAAGATGAATACTGATTTAATTCCAGTTTTAGACTATAATCCCTTGTCTTATTCTCAATTTCTGATGGGAGTACAGAGCTTTTGGTGATTCTCAAATTTCTCCTTGACAATTTCACATGAAAGGGGATAGCAACAACAGCAACAAGGTGTATCATAAGAGATGATGAATAGTACAAACTGCTATCGTTGGTTTAATAGTTGCATAAATAGCTGGCATCACATTATCAAACACACATGAAAATGAGTCTTTTGATAATGTAATGCCACTAACAGGAAGGTTTAGAGAGTCTCTAATATGCTGGTGGCACAGGCTCCTTTGAAGATTTTTAAGGACACAGCAAGCGAAGTATAATTTTATATAAATAGTAGCTCCAGCACCTCTTCTGTTGATTCTATGAGCGTGATGTATTGCTAATCTGTCTACTCTATGCAAGTTTCCCTTAGCCTTGGTCAACCAGGATTTAGATGGAAGAGGCATATCATCATTTTTAAATTGGGAATATTGTTTGAGCAGCAAGAGAATATCACACGGATTAGGTGCTATCTTGTCCTTAGATTCAAGATAATAATTATTGTTCATACAAAATTATATTATTACAGTTGACAAAGGAGAAATTTTGATTTGAAATTTAATTAAATCTAAGATATATTAGTTTTTCTGTAGTTATGTTTTGAATGATTTTACATTTCACGAAGGATATTTGTTCAACAGATAATACTATAATATTGACAATCATAGCAACATATTACTGCATTAATGTCAACAATGTATTGACAGATTATCCTAACAAACTTTTGATGTTACTTGGGACATTGATTTAACTTGAGTTGTTTTCTGCTACATCATAATAACTGCAGCGTGAATGTGGCAGCAGTCCATACAAGAGGCATCATAGGGAGAGACACGGTAAAGGAGAGGTAAGGTTGGGGTCAATCTGCTCTACATTTTATTTTCATAGTTGCGGATGACTGCACTGCACTAATGGAGCTGTATGAAATATGGTATGCAAACCTTAGTTGACTTTCCGTCACTCAAGTTCAGCGATATTATTGTCAAGGCAGCAATTCAGGCAGAAACAGTCTTTTCTGTTTGATCAGGTCCCAAACTACAAAACACCAACAGTTAAACAGTGCCCTACATTTAGCAGCGCACATAATAGTTCAATTTTATTTCCTTTTAATTAGCTGAGTAAACCCTTTCAAATCAATTCATAATTGGTACATACCTTTAATTTTACTTTACAAAATTATAAAAGAAAACTTTCTTTGTGAATAAAATCACGCAAGGGCTACCATAACATTATGAATGAATGGGAAATAATTGCGTAAAACAAAGCATTATCGCCCTGATTTAAAGCCTAATCACATAACACCTCTTAACAGCCTGGTCAGACATCGGCAGCGGTCTAGAAGGGGGTGTTTATGTAACCAGTGTTATGCTTTGTTACCAGGGAATGAACACAGAGTGCACCTACTATATGGGAGAGTGTTGACAGGTGAAAGTGAGCTTTTGACAGACAGCAAGTTACTATGAATCATACACAATCACCTCAGAGACCACATTACTAACGTCGGTGAGTTTAGCTATCGCAACAAAACTCTCTGATAAACAAAAATAAAATTTTAATACCTGCGATATTGTATTGCTGTAGAGATCTAGGCTGAGCTTAGCTTGAGAGAACACCACTCCTGGTGTTGATGTTCTCCAATTTCTTGTATACACTTAGAAGGTAGGTAGTGTAATTCATCTCACTCATCAACGTTTCCTAGTTTGTCATCATCTCTTATCTCATAGTAATCAACGCTGTCCATTTCACACTTTTGTTGTTATTGATTGCATGAGGTTCTCCGCATTCATTTCAGGATCATCACTAGGACAGAGATGTCAGGCTCGCCGTCCACTGGTAGCTCAAAGGAGCTTACTGCGATCATCGTCAACCTCAAGGAAGCCAGAGTTCTAGAGAAATCTGTACAAACTTTATCGCTAGAAGAATCATACGCTTCAAAACTCCTCGACCTAAACAGTAAGATGGTAAAATTTAATTACCGCCGTCTTAAAAACAATGTAGGTAAAATTCAGTCATACCTCAAACCGGAGGAAGTGAGTACAATGAAAAGTTTGGAGGATGAGGGCAGGTTTAGATCCATCCATCCGCGAATATGCAGCAGCAGTAGTTCTACAAAGATCGCTGCGGCAAGAAGAAGACTTAATCTCAACTCATATCGTCGAGCGCAGAGCGCCATGCCCAGAATATCACAGGCACAAGCTGAGGAACAATCCATTATTGAGGAGGAAAAACCAAAGAAACTATCCGATAAAGAGGCTCACTTCCCCTGTCCAAAGAGACTCCGACCTAAAACAACAACATTCTGCTCCTCAGCACGAGAATCAATAGATAATACTGATAATAGTCCGAGAAAAGAGCAAGCACTCCCTACCCCAAGATCACCAGCACCTCCCACCCCTAGGTCACCCAGACCCAAGAGTACAGCTTTTATCTTAGAGAGGATAACAAGAGCTCAGAAAGCCAATAAGATGCAGGCGCCTCAGGTTATATTCAGCTGTCACGATGAGAAACCACCAGAGGGTGCTACCGATGCTAAAGGCAACAAATTTGTCCTTGATGCTTTTGGCCCAAATCCGTATGAAGAGAGGCGTCAAAAGCTACTAAACAGAGAAACTGAGACGTTTCAGAATCTGGGTCAAAAGAAGACGGGGTTCGTCAGTGACTTAAACGAGTTTGTAGAGAAGAATCCGTGTATAGTGGACGTACATCCAGAGATGACACAGCACATCATCGGGTCTATAGACAGCATGGCTTCTCGATCAGGTATGATCTCAGAACCCGGTGGTCGGGTCGGAATCAGGGCCGGCCAGAGCCCGCTGTACAAACAATTTCAAGAACTTAGAAAAACACGCTATCTTAGAATAAATGACTCGTGTATAATGCCCAGTACTAACACGCTAGCTCAAGAGTTCCATAAGAAAACGGAGCCGTGGCGCCAATACAACAACAATGCCAAGTCATTTAGGGCATCAGCACAGCTCTAGCTTTTTATTTATAATTGCGCAGCTCTAACTATCGCTTATAGTATTTTACTAATGCTGAAACTTAATCTACGCTTTGTCCAGCCTATTAGGTGTAAATATCAGCACCTCACAGACCGATTTAAGTACAACAGATTCATCACAGCCTGCAAATATTAAACATTTTAGCACAGCTCCCCTATCACCTGTGCTCACAAACATATGTTGGTGAAACTTGATCACCCTTGTAGAAATTGATATCCCTGGCCATAATTTACATAAAATTCTGTTGACTGATTGCATTATTGGAATGTGCATTTTCTTCAATTATTCAACATCACATCTAAGGAATTTTAATGATTTATCCTCTCAAATATCATATTGCAATATTGGAATATAGAACCAAAATAACTTGATGTCAATAACCTTGCTGATCGACACAAAAAATTCTCCATACAGCTTCCGATGCTGCGTCGGTCAAAGCAAGGACAGTCAATTTTGAGTATTGTTATAGTATTAACAGAAACCCCCACATGTTACATATTTAGAGATAAAAAGATACTGTTTCTAGTGTCTTATATTAAAAAATGTTATCTCCTGGTTGGTGGTGTGTGGAGATTATGTTTGCTTGGTGTCCGATTTATGCTCGTTCTATCAAGCTGTCACAGTTTGGCTGCTGTTTGCACTGTTTGGCATATCTATAAATAGCTCGAGTTATCGCCGTGAGGGTGGCTGCACCGTGCCGTGTGACTTTCTGTGTGACTCTATAGTCAGTACAGGTAAGTGCTTTATTAACAGTCCCGGAATTAAGTGAACCTGTCAACATGTTGTCGTTAAACAGCAGATTTTATCAAAACAAACCTGGGGAAACTTTTGTGTTCAATATTTTGATTTGCTGACTTATTCACTGAGGGGAAACTCTAAAAACAAAAGGAGATAAAGGAGTTATACATTAGGTTATTGCCGCTGCCTTTAATACTCTTAACAGGTCATAGAGAACATTGAGAACATACACGTAAGACCCACCTGATATAATCAAACTACCCAAGTCCCCGGACCATACAAGGTCATAGCCCAAGTGCTAATCTCTACCTCTACTTAGGATTTTCTCACACAAATTATGAGCGCTAGTCTGTGTTCCATATCGATTAGCCATAAATTGTGGATTCAAAATTCTTCCCCAAATAGCTTCACGATCATCAAACATGTTTTTATTTTATTTTATCAGAAATACTAGAGGAGCGCCTCAGTAAGCAGATAGATGTGGGGCTAGTGAGGAAAGTGATCTACACACCTAACATATATGAGAGAGAGTACTACTCGGTACATATGATGAGAAAGGGCAAGAGACACACGCAAACCACAGAAGATCTCTTTGTACCCGCTCGGTACAAGATACACGCTTAGATTCATTTACCAGAATTATACTCTTATTTTCATACACTTATCCTTTGATACTACATCTTAGTAGAGTGCAATAATAGTATTATATTCTGGCTCAAAAAAAATTTAATTTTAATTATAATATAGTAATAAAAATGTAACAGTACTACTTATTCAACAGAAGACAATCAGCTCAGTGTATTACATCATGTGAACGCATCAGAGGCAGTGACAGTATTGACTGATACTATAGTGTATAAAGTTCACAATTTAGCTGGTGAACTCCTTCGGTTTGTTAGATCTAGATGACTAGATCCCTTCGGTTGGATAGATTCAGCTGACAAGTCCCCTCGGTTTGTTAGGATTGATCAGTTTATCAGCTTTACCCGCACTACCTCTTCTTGGTTTTAGCTGATACTCCGTTCCCATATACAATGTGCTGATATCTGCAGCTTCCTGTCAAACACAGCAATGTTATCTTGGAAGGGATGGTTCTTCAACGAGTAATAGGCCTATTCATTCTATAATCCTCACACTTTTACAAATCACATAACACAGGGATGGTGACACAGTTCTCTGGTTTTATTCATGATTCGTCATGAAGAATTAACCAATGGAATGCAATCAATTCAAAATGTTAGTGTGAGTTCTGGATAAGGCAGATACTTACAGGGTCATATGCTGACTTTCCTGGTTTGCTGCGAGAAACCTTCCCGGAGTCTTTTCCTACAACCATTATGCGTCAGAGTGATAAATACAAACACAGACTCAATCAGCTAGGGTTTATTTTCACATGAATCAAGCATCCAATAGTTGCTGGGGTTTGCAGAATTAGCTTGCTGTAGTTGTTCCCCCATTAGCAATGAGAAGACAACTACGATATTTCCATTTAGTGGGTGCACCATAGACTTAGCAATGCCTGTTGATTTCTCAGCAGGAGGAATATCTCATAGTTAGCAAAGCCACACCCACCTAATCTAGCTTTCTTTCCTTTGTGAGTTGAATCATAGTTTGTTGGATTGTTGGAACTGTAATATTTCTCTTTGTCCTTGTCATAATCATATTCATACATGTTACCGCCATCATTCACTGGTTCATAGGCATAGACAAAGAGTTTTTTTTCACATGAAACAAGCATCTAATAGGCGCTGGGGTTTGCAGAATTAGCTCGCTGCAGTTGTCCCCCCATTAGCAATGAGAAGACAACTACGATATTCCCATTTGGTGCATCATAGACTTAGCAATAACCAGCGTATCAATCGCAATGACTAGACTTTATGCCTATTAATTTAAAAGGCTTTCACTGCTACATGATTGCATTACAAAATAAAGTAGAGTTACGCTGTAGTACGTTGGATAGGCCCTGGGGGCCTATGTCTGGGAGTCTGTCTTCAAATAATGTCTCAAGACACCTATGAGACTTGAGTAACAAAAGGTTTTGTTTGGTGTACAATGGCAGGCAAAGTTGTCTGAATACGTGTTGGATGTGTGTGATCAATGGTTGGAGGAACTGTCTTGTAGCCTCAGTTCTCCACTTTTCCTACACTCATTTGTATACACAATCTCAGCAGGAGGAGAATCTCCTTGTTAGCTAAACCACACCTACCTATTTTAGCTTTCTTTCCTTTGTTAGTTGAATCATAGTTCGTTGGATTGTTGGAACTGTAATCTTTCTCCTTGTCATAAACTTCTTCATACATGTTGCCGCCATCATTCTCTGGTTGATAGACATAGAGTTATATTCATCCAATAGTTGCTGGGGTTTGCAAAACTAGCTCACTGCAGTTGTACCCCCATTAGCAATGAGAAGACAACTACAATATTCCCATTTAGTACGTGTACTAACAATAACCAGAGGGGTCTTTCAATTAGAAACATCCCAATCTGATCGCTGACTCAGTGAGTGAGCAATACCTGCTAGGCTCGCGCTTTCAAATCCCTCAGTCAATGATTTGACTATTTAAATTCTGAGTGAGCGATTTGGGAGCGAATTTTTCTATTTGAAAGACCAAGTGAGTGATAATTTTGAGCGATGTGATAGTGATAACTTGCTTTCGTAAAGCATCGCTCTTTCTAATTGAAAGACCCTCTGTGTATCACTCATAATGACTAGACTTTACAGTTTTACCTTATAATCTCAAAAATTAAGTCTATGCCTATTAATCTAAAAGGCTTTCACTGCTGCTGATTTCTCAGCAGGAGGAATATCTCATAGTTAGCTAAATCGCACCCACCTGATTTGGCTTTCTTTCCTTTGTTATTTGAATCATAGTTTGTTGGATTGTTGGAACTGTAATATTTCTCTTTGTCCTTGTCATAATCATATTCATACATGTTGCCGCCATCATTCACTGGTTCATAGGCATAGACATAGAGTTTTTTTTTCACATGAAACAAGCATCCAATAGGCGCTGGTGTTGCAGAATTAGCTCGCTGTAGTTGTACCCCCATTAGCAATGAGAAGACAACTACGATATTCCCATTTGGTGGGACCACCATAGACATAGCACTAATCAGTGTATCAGTCATAATGACTCAAATTTACACTTTTCCTTAAACATGAACCTGATATTCTCAAACATTGAGTCCATGCCTGTTAATTTAAAAGGCTTTCACTGCTGCTGATTTCTCAGCAGGAGGAATATCTCATAGATAGCTAAACCGCACCCACCTGATTTGGCTTTCTTTCCATTGTTATTTGAATCATAGTTCGTTGGATTGTTGGAACTGTAATATTTCTCTTTGTCCTTGTCATAAACATCTTCATACATGTTGCCACCATCATTCACTGGTTCATAGACACCAGGGGCAGCACCTCCAGCCTCATACAGATTCTCCGGCTGTCGACCAAACGACACCTGATTATCGCTATGAGGTCGGGCTGCCGCTGTATCATACATATTCCCTCCTTTATTGTAAGTGTTCTCATACAAATTGTCAGGCTTAGCAGTGTTTTCATACATGTTATCAGGTTTAGCAGAGCCGTACAAATTGTTACGATTAGCGCGACCTGTTGTCTCATACATAGTTTTGTCCCCCAGACCGTCATACACATTACTAGGACCTTGAGGGCCACTTGAGGCGTAGACTCCAGGAACGCCATCCAGCCCTTCATACAAATTTGTGGGGCCTTTAGCGCCGCTAGTGGCATAATCTGCTGGCGTGTAGTCTCCTGGTTGGTTAGCCAGTCCCGTATACAGATTCTCTCCAGCTCGGTGACTGCTGTAATGTTTTGACCCTGACGGCTTTCTTTTACCTGATAAATTAAAAATACAAAGAGGATTAAATTCAATGATAAAACAATACATTTTTAGCAAAGAAGCCCTTAGGTGCTTTCGATTATTGACCACCATTCTGCTTACTTCGGGTGTCCTCAGAGTATCCCAAACCAAGTTTAGCTGAATTTCGTTAGCATGGTTACATCTCTCAGTAAGTCAAACACATCATATCTTACCCATAGCTTGACTCTTTCCCTTCTGATCAAACACAGTTTCTGGTTGATATTCTAAAACAGATCACAATGATATTGCTGATGATCAAGCAAAAGCCAAACTATCCGACATTAACGCAATTACACTTATTTACTTGATTAATTCCGTAGTTTTATTATTTTATACTGCCGCACGGTAATAAAGTATAAGTTAAGTTGTGTTGGGTTAGATGCGTGTACATATGGTTATACGCAGGTATACCATATATGTGTATACTGTGCATATATTGTATAAGTAGACATTGATAAGACATACCATCACTGTAATAGTTCTGCTCGTATATGTAATACTCATACTCCCCTCTCACCTCTTTCCTCTTAGTCTCCTGCCTTTCCTACAAGAGCAGAGCCAACAAACATATAACTCATCATCCATACATACTCAAGTTAGCCAGAAACAAGTCTGCAGTGGCTATTTTATGGTTTAGAATAACGAGTGGCAAGTCTAAATTAACTTGCTAAGTTCCGTCCTAATGTGTAAGCTTTTGGTGAATTGATAATTTCAAAATTGAAGCATAAAAATTTCATATTTTCAATAAAATACTCTTCATATTATATACACTCCAAATTTCAACCATAAATCTGATAAAATGTACGTTAATAAAAAACAGTTTCTACCTCCTTTTTCTCTATAGCTTACCTTTGATGATTTAGATCTATGTTTAGATTTAGAACCTGTGTTATAATATGTCTCTCCTCCGATATCAGGCTGTATCGAATTACCTCCTGAATAATATAATATAATATCAGGCAACAATACAATATGAGAGTTGTATTTTTAATTTGTGATGATCCCATTAAATCGGTATATAATTTTGAGACATATTAAATAAATTCTTACCATCAGTTACAGAGCGTATTCATCTCTACATATCTTACATGAGTATTTCACAGTTACACCGGTATAAATATCAATCATTCATATCCTTTCACTCACCAGGTTTGATCCCTGAGGCCACAGCAAACTTGGCACTGCTTCCGCCCAGTTTATTATTGGATGCAGCATGTAAGACATTAGATACGCTGCCCTGGTTAGAAGTCCCAGGTTTGGCTTGAGAAGCATTTTTATCGTCATAATAGTATTCGTACTCGTACTTCGGCGGCGGCTCTACAGATAAATAAGGTATGTACTGAGTGTTATCAGCACTCTAACGTTAGATACATGACTCCATTGTGTGTAAGACATGTAAACATTATGAATACTTGTGATTTGACATGAATATATTTTTTTCACGTTTTGGAATTGGCTACTGCTAGATGAAGCAGGGAGGGATGAAGTTTGATCCATTTTTCCAGCGTTGGAATTGCCCCCCTCTAATGACACCGTTCGGCGTGTCAGAAGAGGGGGCAATTCTAACGCTGGCAAAATGGATCAACCTTCATCTAGACTACTTCTACTATTTGATGACAGAGTGACTTTAGATGTGCAGCAACATAAGTTGACAATTAGCAGCTTATCCCGAGGCAGGAGCATTCCCTGGATATAAGACCGATCCAAGCAGAGATATATCCTGATTGTAAACTGCTACTGTAAACAGCCCAAATACAGAGCTGAATGTTGAACTGAACTGCTGGCTAACAAGCAAGTATATATAGTGCATTACAATGACTTACCTTTACCTTTCCTCTTTCCGTGTTTTGTGCTCTTCTTACCAGCCGCTGCCTGATCGACGACCTCTTCATAGTTAACATCGATATCTTTAAGCTTATCCATCAGGATCTTCTGTTTGTTCTCGGCTTTCTTAGATGCCATCTGTAAGCGGATCTCATGTAGGTTCAAGCTTATAATCATCAGTGATTTTACTCTCTCTCTTTTTTTTTAAATTCTCACAACCAACATCTGTGTTTAGCCTCAAGTGACAGCCCCAAGTTTGACCCCAGAGGTTACGCAGTCAAAGACCTATGTTCATGGCACTTTTTGAAAAACATTCTTTACTGAATGATAACATTGGTTTGAAAAAATTAAAAGATATTACGCTTCTTAATTCATCTCCATGAGACTTTTCTTTCTCTTACTGAATTGGCAGCGCATGGACTGATTATGGGAGGTGTTATACAGTCTAAATATACTAACGTTCATGATTTCCTGATTTGCTTGTTCCTGGGCCATACCCATCAGCTTCTGTTGGTTGATTGAACCCTGTGTTAGCTGTAGCTGTAGCAGAAACTTTTTATATAATGCAATGCCTTGAGCCTTTCTGATTTCCTGTAATATAATTAGAAAGTATTGTTCAGCTTATGATCTATTTACTGGTATCTACATGAGCCCTCCAAACCAAAGGCGAGGTGCTTCTCCTGTATGTAAGGTAGAGGCTCGGCTTTTCCTAGAAAATTTCAAATAATGTTGGTACCGCAGACATAGCTCATGTTGTAAAATGTAAAAGCTGCAAATACATTGCTGCGGATACGATGCTGAATTCACACAATCAGGTTCAAAGACTGATGATGTATTGTGTGATCCAACGGTTGGTGACAGATGCTTAATCAAAATTTAAATATTTAGAGAGTGAAAAGATAGTTTCCCATATTTCATGAGATATTTGAATGACAGTAACAATTTTGTAAGAAAATAAATTATAGAGTTTTCACTTCCAACTCATCTCTTTTGTGATCATGGAAAAAAAACCATAATCATATAATCAAAGCCATGATGATGATCGAATGACTGGTGGACTCAATGACCGCTAGGGAAAGGAAGCTTAACATACCTCGAGATATTTCTGCATCATTTTCTGATAGTGCAATTGTGCGGTGGTGATTTTACGGATCTGATCTGCCTGTAGCTGCCGTTGTTTTAACATGGCTGCCAATGTCTGACGCTGCTGCTCGTATATCATCTGCTGCTGCTGCATTCTCATTCTATCAAAATATCCTGTCTGATAGTTGTGGCATATAACAAAAATAGGCAAAATGTTACAAGTGGTCTAATGGTTAAGGGTACGGGACTGAGGTCCTTGTGCCAAGTTTCAATTCTTGACGCCGGCAGTCATTACTGATTTGGTACAGGCCTACCATTCATCCTAGCCTAATTAGACTAAAAATGCTAGAGGCCCACATGTAGTAAAATGATTTCTCTCAGCTTCTTTGATAAATAGGAAATCCAGTGTCCGGGAGGCGTGGGTATAGGCTGAAGCATGCATGAGTACTATGGGTCCCAGTACTTGTATTCAAGGCGGGATAACTTTCTCCGATTAAAATATGGTGATGATGATTTAACAAACAATACGCCAATTTCATAATTCAGAACTCTGGGTGATTAAGAGAAACCTGCATTCTTAGAAAAATTTAGTTTAGAGCATTGTGTGATAATTTATTAATGGATGGGATCAGATCAGATAAACAAGCCTTGCTGCGTATGTATAACTCACCCCAGTGCTTCCTGTGGAGTACCCATCATCTGAGAGGGAGTGGCGTTTATACCAAACTGCTGAGAGGGCTGCTGATGAAACTGTTCAGATGGACGGCCCATCATACCAAACTGCTGGTGAGAAGGACTGGAGAACACACTGCCGACCTGTTGTTGAGAAGGTCGGGAGAACATACCAACCTGTTGTTGCTGTGATGGAGCTGCGTGTATAACCATCATATTAGATGCCCGAGATCTATGTGGGTCAGCAGCTATAGCCCTAGGCGTAACTGATCCCTTCCATACATGGCGTTGTTTGTAGTTACTGTCCCCACAAATCTTAAATATTAGAAATCTACCCGCAACGTAAATCAATGCTGCAACAAAAAAACCAGCTATCGGGAGAAATATGAGTAACCATATAAATAAACCCTCCTTTTGCCAGTCTTTTTCGATGAATGATAACGTTCTCTCTACAAAAATACCAAATGTGCAACATCAATATATCTCACATGAAATGAACATCATGATAAACGAACGTCCCATAAGATTAATCATAAGCTCTGTACTACTCCTCTAGAGCAAAATACAGAATGTTGTTGTGGATTGATCAAAGAAGTTTCTGTATTGTCTTTGTACATAACCTAGTTAGAGCCAGCCGCTGGATGGATCCTGAGGTAACATTATTAACTTTAAATGATAAGTCAGCGGCCAGACAGACAAAGTCCTTTATGCCGTAACAAATTACCTGTTTGTTCACCCTACACAAGAAAATGTTATATAAAACTTTAATCTTAGAGTTCAGCAATTGGCGTGATCTAACTCCACGCCAATTAACTGACTAAAAACAAATGGCCCAAACTCATCCAAGTCTAAGCGGCTATAATATAATAAGTTTGTGGCGCATAAACAGTAAAGATAACACAGTAGATATAACTCGCTCACCTGTTGAAGACATTCATCAAGCTGATGAGAATAAATCACAATCTTGGATTCATGAATACAAAAGTTATAGTAAGAGTTCTGGTTAGGTGTGAGTGTTACGCGCTCACACTCAGTTGGTAATATTAATGTCATTGTGCGGATAACTTTATTAGTACGTAGGAATGGCGATAATGTCGACACTGAGCAAGTTTGCCTAGTGGTGACAATGACTGTAAGGAGAAGTGAGATTCATCCTCACTCTGATGCATTATTTGTTGATAATCGTATTAAAATGTTGTGCATTTGTAGACAAAAGGCATCGTGGAGAAACTCCGCATTGCAGGTTTTTATTTTTGGTGTTCTATCAACAAGCGTAGACAAACAAATAAAAATAACAACATCTCAACATCTTGGAATTCTCTCACCCTAGCTGTTGGTTCTCCACATGTTTAATAAAATTATACAATTTTTTAAATGTGCTGGTTGATTAATATGAGCATAGAGGGTCTGACTGAAAGATAAGAAGCTCCTCTTTAGGTTGTGTTAATAAAGGAGCTTGTGTTTAACTTCAAGTTAGGATATGAATGTTAATGTTAATGTCATATCTTGGAGCATTGAGTCTATATTCAAATTTATCACATTTTATAGCACAGGTATCTTCAAGCCTACATCAAAAAAAGAGAAAATATAATTTGAATCAATATAAAAATAATGTTAATTTATTTTCATGGTCTCAACATCCCAATCACAGGGAATTTTCTTGACACATGTATGTCAGGTATACAGACGGGTAAGCCAAAAACTGAATAACTTGAGAAAAAAAAGGTTTCCAGGCTATTTTATGTTGGTTGTATTGCAATATCATGGGCGGTGTTTAAAATGGTCAGTTACAAAAATATAGTGGATTCGAGGAATGTTTAATAGCAGAAGGGAAGTGAATAGAAATAAAGTTCACTTTCCAGACTTATTAAGAGATAGTTTGTAACTTGTGAGCAGCGTCAACTTCGGCATCAGACAGGCATACAGATGAGAGTATAACCCAGTATGGCAAGTAGGGAGACAGGTAGGATGACAGGTAGGGAGACAGGTAGGGTGACAGGTGGAGTGACAGGTACGCATATGTAGCAAGTACCTGTTACAGACGCTCACACTTGTAGATGGTGGATTGTTCTTCTGACACTATGAGGAGGTTTAACACAGCAGACATCTATCACTGGTACAGCATGCCTGATGTACGGTATGTCCTGTAATATAGAGTCATATATCTACTGCTTTGGTTTTTAAATATTGCAATGAAGTTTTTTTATGAGAATATACATCCACAGTTACAATGAATCTGGTTACTAAATAGATGGGCTGTGTTACCTGATAACGACTAAATTAGCCGTATAATAAACTCTGAACGGTAAAATGCTGATCAGATATTATAAAGGTTATTGAGGTTCTGCCTGTTCACATACCGCAGCTAAACACTGTGATGTTCTGATTCTCATGTGATAGCATAAGACCACATTGATTGCACTCATTATTGAGCGTCACCGTAGTGCCCCAATGTATGTCTCCATTCTCAACAGTTCTCAGGCTACCCATCTGCTTAAGAGCATTGGCTTTCTGTGTCAACTATAAAAAAATATTTGGTAAATATTTGATAATTTCTGGTTTAGAGCAGCACAACAAGTCATCAGAATGAGAATCTCAGGCACTCTGTAAGGTCTGAGTGTGAAAATTATCAGGAGAATTTAACTTTCAGCCGAGCACAAATCATCCCAACTTCTTAAAAGAGGAAATACAGCTGAAATGCTAGAATTACCTGATGAGTTAGACTTTGGTTAAGGTGATATCCTTCCTTCATGTTTCTGTAAGTTGATGACTCCTGCTCAGCTAGGCTCAGTAACTGAAACAAAGACCACAGATATCATAACATATTAGCTTAGTCTGTGTCCGGGTAATGCATTCTAAAAATTCACTCCAAAGTTCTATATTAATTTATTAAAAGCACAAGACCAATGAAAACAAAACAAAATGCTGAGCTTACCAGATATCTATTAATATATGATTGTAATTATGATCGCTCTGTGTATAGAATAGGGGCGACATCATGGCTCTATACTATGAGACCTTCAAACTTACTGCATTTTGCCCTAACCGCACTACGATACAGAGGCACACATACATTGATTTAATATAATTTACGTTGATTTAATAGACTTACAAACGGGCTGATGTTTTTATCTGACAGCTCAGTTGACCACAGAAAACTCTCCATGCTATCAATAAGATCACCTACTATCTGCCTACAAGTAGTAATGTTTAGTAGACATTAACTTGAATAGCAATCGAAGTATGTTAGGAAATGTGAAGATGTGTAGATGATCACAAATCATTGGGCTTTTTCTTCTCTTACAAAATTTAAGGGTACACAACTCTGATACTGAGGCTTCAACCAGGGGAGACCTTTGATTTTGAAGTTTTACCTACTGAATATCACTATAGTTTATTAATTTTTGACCCTTCAGGATACACATTCCTACCTAGATTTGATTTGTTGTTGATGACTTTTAACACATTTAGAGAAGAATTCAGCAGATACAGATTTAACAGGTAACTCCGCTTGTGCCAAAATATCCATACATTCATCAGCTCCAAACTCCACCAACATCACGTCTGGGAAAAAATGTGGTAAACGAATCAGTAGAGAACTGGATAATGGTGTAACCAGGTTATGATAAACTTCTAGATTGATACATTCCAATTATGATAAGTATTTTCAGTGTATTATATAATAAATAATATACAAGTGACAAAGATTAATCACGGTCACTTTACACATCATCACAATCATGAGTCAGTAACAGGTATTCTATTGAATGAAACTCTTAACCGAGCTTACTAACTTTCTTCTTTGCCCAGGAAATGAAGCTTAAATTTACTGGATGAGCCCTGATACTTTACATAATGACCTACCAGCTAGGCTATCCCAGGTGAGCAGAGGAGAAGATCTATGATAATTCTCTTGGCACCACAAACACTGTACCATTTTATTATCTGATGTAGATTGTTGCTGAGCTCGGAGTTGGAGAAGCTTTAACCAGTCACCTCTATTTAACTTCAGCTGGTCTATAACAACATTTACATTAGTGTGAAGAAAAGATGATACAGAAATCAGAATGATCAAACGTCAAAAGTAAATATAAGCATTTTGAGCACCCAACAATCTTTATCTAATAAAAATAAGTCTATTTCTTGGCACAGAACAGATGTTTTTCTGACATGATCTGGCACAAAATCATGATCATGTTACAGTCGGTGTTTGCCACAGGTATGATAGTTGATCATTACTTAGAAATAATCTTAACATGTGATACTGGACAGGTAAATGTTACCTGGAGAGGTAAGAGTATCAGTTATGAGTGAGGTATCAGAGCTGAGTAGAAGTATTCTGATTATCTCCTCCGTGTCTCGTACTCTAAGTCGCTGTCTCAAGTAAGCCATACCTCCCCTATAATACAAAGATATACGCTTATGTCATCACCTGCCCTGAGAGGACATTGTTATCAAGCTCATGTGCATCAGGTTAACAGTGTATCAGTTCAATTATTAGTGGTGTTGTAGAGACTTTTCACTTCCATTTTGAATAAGTTTTTTATTAAACATAGCACACAACTACCAAAACTTACCCTAACTTGAGTGTAAGTGATTGCACCTGTTCATTGTCACTGAAGCATTCTTCCAGTAGTAAAAGTATATCATGAAGCAAAAATTGGAGGCTTCTTTGTACAATCTTCTGAATAAATCTGAAAAATATAACAACGTGTCCTTACAGAAAATTATACAGAGTTTTTGAGACTTATTGTTCTAAAGCATTGTGAGAAGGTTCAGGTGTTATAACAATGCGTTACACTTGGCAATTTTTTATCTTTGACATGGCCTATCTTTTCACTGTCTATGCATTATCAAGTACCACAGTGCCCCGTTGCGAATTTTGCTAATTTCTATATCCTCGCCTATCAAGATATATTTTGGTCCTATTCTCAAAATATTTGAAAGACTGTAAACGTCTTTTTACTTCAAACATCTCATTTTGGGGTAAATAGGGAAAAATGATTTATAATAATCAATAGTAATTCATAGGGTCTACTGATGGATCACACATAAAGACTTTTAACATGGAATAAGATTCAGTTGGCTCATTATAAGACACCCAACCATGTTCTGCCTGCAGGGACATAAGAAGGTTGACAGACAAGATACTGAGAAATTATGTCTGGTTATGCGGATATGCATATTCTCTATGCACATCACAAAGATGACGCAGAGCACAGATAACAAGCAACACCGTAGATATGAGAGAGGGAAGCTCTGTTAGCGATGATAACTCACATTGGTTTACCACATGTACACAACTCCTCACTGTTTTGTGATTCACTCGTATCTAAGCACTGCAGCCAGAACTCCAATAATTCACTACTCATCATCTTATCCTTCAGATAACTGACTCTGGAAAATTATATTTGGAAAAATCGATATATTGAGTTAACAGCTGAGCGATGTGATCATAAATATTGACCGACAAAAAATATCATCGCAGGACACAGAATACTGTGGTGGTGGCTAAATAACATAGAACAAGCTAGTTCGCTCTGTGAATGCGGAGGAATACTGTACGGGGTACCTCAATACTTGACTTTTGCAATATCACTCTGCAACCATAGGTGGAACAAACTTGTTCTATAAATTACAGTCATCCGCTGTATTAGGTGTACTACAAAAATAATTCGTCAGACATCTGACAACATTGGATAGTGCAGTGTTTGTGACCAGGATTACTCATCCTTGATTATCAATTGAACAGGGTTAGAAATAAGCATGATATCAGCAAAGCTAAACGATATTATTTATTCCATCTTTTCTTATATTATGCTTGCAACCTTACCGTTTATTTTGTTCTTGGTATTGAACAAGCGACTGCATGTATTTACAGAAGTGTTTGTCTATTTGCTGAACTTTTCCGTTATCATCACTATCTTTGCAGGTGAACTTTAGGCACATCATCAAGTGGAAAGCTGGAACCTGCATCCAGGAGTCTATGGCCACAGTTACTGCTTTGTCTAACTTTTGCTGTCTCACCAATCTGTAAACAGTATGCATGTGTCACTTATGAGTGGCCAATCAGCAATAGTTTAACTGTTTTGTTCCACCATCAAAACAGTCAATGGAGGAGATTTTTGCTTCCACTTTAAAGGGGAGGAAATTTTTGCGATCTTAATATCATGCAGCAAGGTCTTCGTTTACTACCCAGCATAGTGCAGGTCAGTTTTATCTGTGAAATTCACAAAAGTTTATTCACATTCACCACTCACAAATATGTATAGAGCCACAGTCCTTGCTTGTCATTCTGCTCAAAAAGTTTTCTTCCCATATCAGATACAGTGAAGATTGATCCAGAGAATGTGGTCTTCCACTCAAGCTTCTCAGAACAGCTCTCTATAACACAAAATCACATTTATACAACAAATTAGTGACAAAATGTATCTGTGTCGAACTTGATAAAATTATGTTGACAGACTCTAAAGACGTAGTTGGTTTATGAATAGACTCAATCAGTCGCAAGATGCTAAATACTAGCAGGGAACTTGGCCACCGCTTGAAGCATTTACATCAAACCTTTAGGAAAACCCATAGACTTAATTTTTACTAGAACTGACATATGAGGGAACCTAACTCCAACAACGGTGCGGTGGAAGGTAGGGGTAGAAAAGTATGAGGGGGAGGTATGTTTGCAACAGCAATATGTTCAGCGAAAAACCGAGGTGTGTCAAAATTATTATAAAGTATTATTTAGTCTACGGGAAAACCTAATGGAATTGTAAAACAAAGAACAAATATATTGCTGACACTTGCACTCACCAACGAGGCAGTTGATGAGAGTGCCCCACAGCGCTCTCTCTCTGATGGTATCAGTGTTAGACAGCTGCTCTATATGTGTACACAGCTGATCAATATCCATCAGAAACCAGAAGGTAGACATAAATCTGCAGGTGCTCTGTAGGACACCAGATAAACAGGAGTCTGTCCGCTCTATAACCCTAGAGTCTGTCAACTCAGCTGTCTCATGCTGGGACTCCTCACTGTCCTCACTGTATTGCTGTTTATAAAAAGTGAGCAGAGTGAGGGGAGATGAGTGATCAGAGTGAAGACCGGAATCTGTCTCTACAAAATCTCCTCCACCTCTCAGTGAGGCCCCGTCACAGTCATAGCACCAGGGCATGAGGTAGAGCTCACTGTCCGCCGTATGATCACATGACGTCATCTTATAATCCTGTATACACTCACAGCAGCGAGTCAGCACACTCAGAGTGCATAAGTACCGACTCTGTCTCATCAGCTCACCACTCATCCTCCACGGACAGACTCTAGTTATCTGTCTAAGACTAGCAGGTCCATCGCTGGAATGTCTGGAGTTACTATGCTGTGATAATACAAGGCATAGCTTCTGGGACCATCTCTCTAAGAGGGGAGTTACTTCCTCCTTGTTGATCAGGACGAGAGGGTCACTGAGCCTGCTGTAGGTCGACTCAGTGAGCTCTAGGTATGCACTGAGACTGGAGGGCGTCTCGTCTGACATAGAGATATCATCTCCATCACCAATAAAGAATCCCTGATGACTACCGCTATCCTCGCTGAGCTCAGCAGGAGTGCCTGACTGGCCATACTCTGTAAACAGCAATCATGCCATATTGTGATGGATGACAGGGTCATAAGGATATACATCAATTTTAAGGAACGATCAAAGGCATCGGAGTAAACAATTTCTCTTTCTCCTTCTTGAACTGCGTTATGCTGTGGCATCATCAATTTCTTAAAATAAAAAGTCCTTGGGTAGCACTGCTGAAGCCTTTTAGTTCAAATGATGATTAAAAATTTGTTTAGGCTAAATTTCTATAAGTGAGAAGAAGATACCTAGCATTTCATCCTTATGCAGGTGTTGTCCTAAGAGCTTTTCGATGGCAGGTTGTGATGCTGCCTTCTCCTTGATAACACTAATTAGACTTTTAGCCTGAGATCCAATCCTTGTCAATCTATAAGAGGATGCAGATATAAGAACTGAGACAGAAAAATTGGCGTCTTAGGAGTGGTTTCCGAAAATGTATCACAGCACAAACATCCCATCCAGATGTATGGCACACATTATCATTGTGTCAGAAAATATCTATACTAGTGAAAGCGATCACATACAGCGAAAACATTTCTTGTCCTGGTCATTCAGTTTGATGTACGATGTAGGAGCAGTCCTAAGATCAAACCCACATGAGTATGTCTAAATTCAGTTGGACATATGTGGAAAGCCAAGCCTTCAATGTGCATCTATCTTGCAGTCGATATCTCAAACAAGCAATCTTGTTTTCCCAAACTAACAACAGACTGACACCCATGATAGGAAGTGAATCTTACCCATCTTTAACATGATCACGGACGTGATCAACTACATCACCAGGAGAAGATATTTCTTTACCAAGAGAGCGGGGTGAGGGGGATAACCCCTGAGATTTAGGAGAGGGAGAGAACTCCCTACTCAGGCTGTGGGGGAGGGAACTATTTTGCCCTGCAGCTGAAAATATAGGCTGAGGTGGTGTCCTGTAATCTGTGGGCTCATCTAAAATAACAAATATTTATACAGCTATGATATCCCTGCTGTACCTGTACATACATGACCAACAACTTCTGCGCCAAAACAGGTTTTGTGGGATAAGAAAATGTTTCATTCACCGATGGAATATGTCTACTTATGCCGCTTTCTACCAACACATGCATAATCTGAACAACAAAGTGAAATGAGCTTTACAAAGACAATTATAGTCAAGACTGAGAGCTCATACTAACCATCAGACAGTCCGGCGCCTGCGGCTTTATCAGGTGATGTAAACGTTATAGTGGCTGCTCTCAGTTTTCTTCTTCTCGGCTTTCTATCCTCAGTGTAATCCTCGGAGTGGTCGAAGCTTGACATGCTGGTGATACTGCCTAGCCTTGTAGAGTTAGTCGCCAGGCTACTGGTGATAGACACTAAACTCTTAGAGGAATCATTCCGAGGTATGGAATGTTCATGTGATGATTGAAGGTCTGGTGTTTCAGTGGCTTTGATCAGATTGGATGGATTGATTTGTACGGTCATACCTGCATCCTGAGTTTGTTGAGGAGATGGTTCAATGAGGTTTACCGATTGAGCACAATTGTCTCTGACATCAATGATGTCATCAGTAGATTGTTGATCCGATGGATGTTCATTATCATCATCGGCAGAGGTTAATGACTGTTTATCAGTCCTTGATATGGGATAGTATTCTGTCTGTGGCTCATTGATAACTTCAGCGCCTGCCTGACCAGGGTTACTAAGCTGATCACTATTCTGTAGTCGAGAGACTACACTACTGACTGTACTTGATCTGGAGTTCTTCCCACTGATACTCAGTGATGACTTGTAATCCTCTATTGTACTACTGAAGACATCGTCAAAATTCTACAACAACACAATGGAGGGTATATAATCTATCAGCCAATCTTCATTCTTAGCGTCATTCTAATATACAACTCATCGGCTGGTGGAGTCAAGTGTACTGTGCTCCCATCGAAAAAGCGCATGGATTCACTCAAATGTTTTGGGGATACTTTTTTAGATGCTAGGATGTCACCATCTTAGGAAGGTAACAGACAGCAGCTTTGAGATGTTGAGAGAGAAAACATACAAACATCGATTATTGATTTATGGTTGAATTATAGTTTGCAGATAGCAAAAATTAACACCTGGAAGTGTCAAGTGGGGAGGAAGTAGAACGCCTATCGAAAGACGAAGGTTTTTGGTTCCAAATTAGTTGGTATCACCATTCAGATAAAAAATTCTGCCCTGATCTGTGCTCAACAGGATCGTAATAGCAAATAGTCATTTTAGAATGGAGATCTCCACATATATAGTGAGCGCTGAGCTGGTGACATCACATACCTTATATAGTTCATCATCTGTAGGTAATAACTCCTGTACTCGGTGTAGTAACATACCATGATGCTTTATCTGAGCCTCCCTGCCTAAGCACGCCCTAGCAGCTCCAGAGATAGTCTCAGGTTCTAGTAGTAATTCTATATACTCAGTGAGGCTGGTCAGCTCAAACCCTAACACCTGACCATCACTTGTCAAAACATGCAATGAGTTGTGATAGGTGGAGTAGCTCACTAGATCTAAAAGAGAAAAATAAGTGCTATGTCTTGAAAAATCTGAAAGCAGTCGAAAAGCAAACGCCGTACAGGTTTTTTATCCAGATCTCCAAGCGTAGCTGCTTCCGAGTCTTGTAACCTCCATTTATAATACAGACGAATCATCTCAAACATAATATACAATCCTCTCACCTGAGGTGATTTGACATATCATCAGTACACTGGAAGTTCTTGGGTCGAGCACCGCTATCCGTCTACCTATCATAGATATCAGATAATCTTCTCTGTAAAAAGTGAGGAACTGTATTTTCAGATTAGGATGTGGAAAAGCCTTCTACAGGTTTTTTCGAAGTTTAACTTGCAACTGAATACTAATGCGAACTCGACTCCATGCTACCTTATTAGCCCGGGATTATTGGTTTACGTGGCAAGGTTTCTCTAAATGCCTCAACTTGTGAAATTGAGGAGAAGGGCAGCTGCGGAGCTCTGTCTCCCTTATCATTATCATGTTGACTTATCTAAGTAGAAGAAATCCAATCCGATTCTTGACTGGGAGAGTAATATTTTGTCACTTTCAAAAAATACACACGAGCGATACATGCCAATGTTATGCGGACGGAAGTTATATATCTGTAAGTCAAGAGATTGCTCACCTGATTCTTTGTAAGTTTGGAAGGCCACTTGGTAATCCAGATGTAAATGAAGCACCTTCTTCATCAGTGGAAAACTTACTGGAAAACCTATATGCAGTAACATACTATGGAGAATAAAGAGTCAGTGCTGAAAATTTAAGTGATCAGATATTTGATCCAGTAAGCCAAGGCATGATAAGACTACAGGCTTTGAGCCATAAGATAAGATAGGATAATCTCATATCTTATCATGTGAGAGTGTTAGGTTAGATTCCTACTACCTTGGCAGGTCAGCCCTAGTGTAGTACTACCTGCCTAGCTCTATACTGTGATGAAAAGTAAAAAAGAACCACAATCATCGGAACCATTAGGCTCATACAAACGGAAAACTCTCCATATTGTAAATGCTATAAAGCATTGCCAGCCTACTGTCATCATAGAAATATTGTATATTAAGTAAAAATTAGTTTGCAGCAGCCTTTTAGGATAACGTTTAACAATTATTGTTCTATTAGGGTGATGGATTCCTCTCATATTCTCTGACCTGCCAACACTTAAGACTAGACGAGATACAGATAATAGAGTAATTCTGTGTGTACCTGGATAGTGGATAAGTTATGTAAGAGTCAGCAATGCTCTGTTTGAAGTTAAGTGTAGCGCTGACTTTACCCTTAGTGTCAGCTCTCCATACCCTGAGTCCGGGTCGAGCACAGTAACATCCCACAGATATATCCTCCCCCTCCCCCTCCCTCTCACCACCGCTGGAAGAGTCACGGGATAGTACAGCACCATAATATCCATTCCTGGGCTTACTGCCAATATCAGTCCAGACTTTCCTTAAAATAATACAACACATATGTATATCCTGCTCAGTTACTGGGGAATTCTGCTATGATAGCTCCATACACAGTCCACCAAAGCGAACTTTATTTTGTCATCTTGTGGGCTACGACAAACCTGATGAGAGTTCAATATTAGATATATCCTACAAAGAGGAAGAATCATAAAATAGAAATCCCAGACTTACTTTTCCGTGTCGTATATATATAACACTTACTTTTCCGTGTCGTATATGGCACACTTAGTCAGAGTGGAGGCCAGTAGATATCCATCTCTGAAATCTAACTGCTGTATGTGACTGTCTAACTTTGTCAGTGTACTGCATTTAGGGAAGATCTGAGAATAGAAACAGAAAGGCATTCAAAAAACATTGAAGCCTCAGAAAGAGTCAGGCTTGAGATATCTGTATCATGGTACCGCGAGACAATGGCTGTGATAGCAGGGGCCTTTGGTCCAAGACACTGAACCACATTCTCAAGCTTACTGTACCTTTGACGTGAGTATTGAGCATATATGTATAGACCCTGTATTATCTCCCACATATAGTTTAGTGTTGTCTGTGTGCCAGACAAGCTGAGTTATTTCTGTCTTCAACTTCAGGGCTTCTACGGAATCAGGTTTCTTAGTGCTGGCCTTTTTCAAACCACAGACATAAATTTCCCCATTTCTAAATAAAATTCAAATGCAAGATGCAGGTTTTGAATACAAGAAAAAAACTATAAATTAGCAGCAATTCTCAAATGTTTGACTACATACTAAGTCAATGACTCTACAAACTCAATGGCCTTGACTTGGTGTATCGTATTGTGTCACTTGTTCAATTACACCTTTGTTACAATCTTAACAAAAACAGTACATAACAACTGATACTCATGACAGCTGAGTACTAATTACACAAAATTGAGTCAACCGTTTGCACCTCTGAATCCTCAAGTCTGGAAATCTGAGGAGATAGCCAAATAAGCTAACCACCACATCAGTCAGATTAATATATAGGCTACTGACCTGTTAGCGGAAGCGCAGAGTAGCTGAGTTTTATATACAGATAAGTGAGTGATAGTAGATTGTGTAGTAGATGTGACTTGTGTTGTAGTGGGTATCAGATAAATATGCTTTAGAGATTTATGATCGAATACATAGAGAGTAGCACGGTTACTTCCACACCAGATATAATCCTCACTGACTGCTATAGCTGAGAACTGTGGAACAGAATAGTATAACATTCAGGCTGTGTATCAGAAATAGGTAATATATACCGGCTACTGACTATGGGACATCAACAGCTGATAAGAGCATGAAAATCGACTAATTAGGATTTAAGCCTAGATGTTATTAGGGTTAAAAGGATTTAAAAAGTCTCCTCTTAGTTCCAAGGAACTTCATCAAACTGATCAAAAAGCACCGAACTCAGAGCCTTATGAATACTATATTTTACAAATTCGGAGTATAAAATGGAATTATTTTTCTATGTGTGACATTATAAAGAACGACTAATGCAGTTCGAATAATTTTTTAATGTAACTCATGCTCTGATTATGATTGTATAGACAGTTTTCTGAGCTCTTATTTATGCCTCGATTCGGAGTTGTCTTCTCTCCAGTTTGGTACTTTTAACCCACGCCGCATATGTAGAAAAACCTGCTGAAAGAGGGTTATCTTGAAAACTGCTTATGTTAGGATGAAAATGAGTTTTGATTCAGAGTCTGCACCATTGAAAACCCAAATCATTGGAGGCTAGAATGTTGAAAAATCTTAATTTTATTGACGAAACTCATGAAAAATTCTGCCAAATTGTCTGCAAAACAGGCAGAAAATGCTATAATTGGACTATCCAAATACTAAAATTATTTTCCAAACTATTACCATGAGTTTTCAATGCTGCAGATTCTGAATCAAAAATCATTTTTATCCTATTATAAACGGTTATCAAAATAACCCTCTTTTCAGCACGTTTTTCCTATGCGGCGTGGGTAAAAAGTACCAAACTGGAGAGAGGACAACTCTGAATTGAGGCCTAAATCAGAGCTCAGAAAACTGTTTATTATGTACTTTCTTGAGCGGTGAAATAAAGTCCATATCTATCTATATATCTATCTATTGTAATAACTAAAAGCTATGATGACAATAACAACACGAAATCCTGTTGGAATCAAATGTATAAACTTGATGAGTTTGGACTATAATTACTTACAATAACACCGGGGCTTAGCTTGATTGGCACCAACAAGTCTTCATACTGACGAATCTCAGAAAGAAACAGCTCAGTCTGTGAAGAATCATGATCGCCATCTCCGTCACAGACTTTGGTGAGGTTATCAGGTTTTTGACTGTCTTCTAGACTATCAGACATTCTCACTAAGCATATGTTAAGTTGCTCTGCTATGCCAGTTACTGTTACAGTTACCTTCCATAATTAATATATCTGGGGAATGAATAAATAAGTAAATAAGTGTTATGTAAAAAGATCAAAGTATAAACACTGTTTCGAGCTTGGGTACATATTACCTTATTTCCAACAGTCCTGACAAGTTGACTTCACATGCCATACTCTGACCAATGAAGAGGAAGTTCATTGCTCTGACCTCCTAAATAGAATCCTAAAAGTCAATTTTCAAACCGGCTTTTTGTCCAGCCCATAGTTGTCGACCTACATAACTAGGTATGAAGACGCTGAGAAGAATGGAGTGAGGAGCCATGCAATGTAAGTTTATTGCTGCACAGGTATACTTAGCCTGTCATGTCAAGTTTTTTTTGCCCCCCCCCCCCCCCCACCGAACAAAGCTTGTCTAGATAGGCTCAGGTATGCTGTGCTGCAACGCCTCGCATCACAAACAGCAATACAGTCAAAATGAAACAGCCGCCAACGCAATCAGTTACTTCATATGTATGATTACGGCACATATCTACATGGAGGATAATAACAGGTTACTGAGTTCAGTCAGAATTTTAACCTGTTAAAATCAATGAAATGAAACTGCATCATAGGGCTACCAGAATCATTACACACTCAATCAAATGCTTTAGTTAGGCCTAACATGATGCCTCATTGTGGATGGGTAGTGTAACAATACTGATGACTGGGGGGCTGGGGTCAATGAGCTCCCTCATTACTGGGGTTCACTATGCAAGTATAAATAAGTATATTATTATAAGATTATGTAATATTGTTGTTGTATTACCATTACTTACATACGTCAAAAGTAGCATGACTAACTTTAATAAAGCATCTCAACTAGCCTACCCCAAGACATGGGTCTCTGGCATTGCTTCATGGTTAGACTGCATCCCCTGCTTTTCTTTGTTTAACAGGGGGGGGGGCAGTCAAAAATGTCCAGAGGCCCAGGTTTTAGAATAGTCCTGTCCTGTGTAGTCTGTTCATTCTTGAGGGTGACTCCTTCCTTGGCCTGTTTTTAACAGTGTTCCATATCACTTGATTGTACACAGGGGTGGGAAGGGGTTTTTTAATGAGGTGGATCTTGCGGGGATAATGACCATCACCAAGTAGTATAATTTTATATACACATACATTTACCTTAACTCTCTGCAGCCCATAATTATTACAATTTAGTTCTCAGAAAGTGTTTTTGAGTGATCACATGAGAGGAAGTAGCAAGAAATGATTGTACTCCAGCAGTTAGAAATCATATTTGAGGGTGCTATCAATGACCCCTACGGCAGACGAGCTGCGCCATGGGAGAAAATAATGTCAGATGGCGCAGCTCGGCTAGAGGCAATTTACATGTGGCGCAGCTCGGCTAGAGGCGATTTTGTGTGTGGCGCAGCTCGGCTAGTTTCAAAATTTGTAACCAAGAGCACACGATTCCTAATATTGATAGACTTATACATACTTGCTCATCTGTCGGAATTGATAAATGAGGTGGAATTTATCACAGCTCTATTGTTCAAGATCTAGCTGAAAAAGCAAGAGGACTATTTTACATAAGTTGAACTAGGAGTGGGAGTCACAGTGTTTGTGAAGTTGCTTGAGTTTCCCTACCTATGTATACGATATGGCTGTAAGTATAGTATAGACATTCTGAAATGAGGTAGTATTCTCCACAATAATGTATGACAATTATATTATTAAGGTAGTGATTAAGTACCATGTGAAGGAATGATTTGAAGTGTTGATCTACTTAATTATTATGCCCACAGAGAGACAGGTCACCCCACTCCACTGACAGTTGTCAGTTGATTTGATGAGTTGCAGCCTTGTGTGTGTGTGGTTGCAACTCATCAAATCAACTGTCAGTGACCTGCTGTCTGTGCTTGTACCAAGGAGTAATAGCGAAGTCCCCTGTTACTCCTTGCTTGTACTACCTACTTATTTCTTCTACCAAGGACGGAGTAACAGGCTAAGCTTCCCCTGGTACTCTTTGCTTCTACCACTCACATCACTGCATTTCCTTACTTTTGTTGGCTTGGGCTTTATTGTGTCACGTGTGGGTGCACCAACAAAGCAGTGAACTGCCCAATGTGTTGATAGTTGATAATGATGTTGATGAAATATGTATCAAGCAAGAGTGACTAGTCACACCCACAGGCTACCTAGTACTACTAGTACTGCAGGCTGCTACTGAGTGAGGAATGGTCACAGGCCTACTCTAACCCCTCGGTCACTGGCAGTGATTGACTGCCCCCTTGGTTTTTTTGTTGTTTGAAACTCAACCAGGGGGGAGCAGTCAAAAATTGCCAGAGACCAACCCAGGTTTTGGAGTAGACATGTGTATATAGTGCATACAATGCAACACATATAGTAATGTCTGCTAGATGGAGGGCATATACTGCAAGCGTAGAGAGGGCTTTAGTTAGAGCCCATCAAGTTACTTAGTTCAAAGTTTGACTGTGATTGATGTGTCTGTAATCTGACAAAGTCCAAACAACATGTGTATGTATGTGTACTTTTAATTTACAGCCTGTATGATTATGAAGGAGCATTTTAGAGATTAACCAGAGATAAGCCATAGGAATGATATGCAATCAACACCAGACTGAGTTAATCTTTGATCACGTGTAAACCTCGATATGTATCAGGATTGCATTGGTAAGACAGTGGCTGGTACTCTTAGCCGGAATTAAGATGCTGAGACTTCACCGAGTGTTTTCCAATGAACAACGAGAGATCAAGGAGATTTTATACACAATAATAATGCTGTTGCACAGCTCATCTCCTAGTCCTGCCACATCTCACTGTAAGTGCTTCATATAGGCTACCCTTGTAACATGGCTGAAGGATGTAGATGATAAATCAATGTCAAGCTGTGGACTTCAGTTGGTATTCAATACTGTTGATGGTGATACCTAGATAGTTTTTGCGATATCAAATAAATGAACAAACTTCATCAGGGTGCTTGGTCACTGGGTGCAGGCCCCAGGGAACTGAAAAGAAGGTTCATTGCGTAAGGCAGTCCTCGCACCCAGCTATACTCTTCTTAAATCTATCAATAGTAACAAGATCGAATGATTCACAGTGTATTGTGCTTTTAATTTTTATTTTCAGGTACATCGAATATAATATGCATAACAGCGACAGGTATTCTGGCTCGTAGTCACATTGATGCAACTTTTTTTGGGTCAAACCAAACGCCTATCCTTACTCCAACTTTGGATTGATTGATTGGTTTATTTGTCACTCACATATAAGTATGTTGTGTTGCGAAATTTGTTGCTTGATACACTGCTGTCCACATAGAGCAAAGAAAAAAATACGTGAAAAAAAGCTGACATCTCATCGTGGATTGGGTTAAAATAATATTATTGAGGGATAAAATCATGTTGCTTAAAAAACTGTCTTTCCCCCAAGAAGATCGATATTTTAATGTCCTGAATCTTCCTGATGGAAGCTTTGGTAAAAATTCATTTATAAAATGTTCATCATCATGTATGTAATTTAGTATCAGGTTTTTAGTTCAATTATCTATAATGGCATCAAGGACACTTATGTTTTGAATATTCAGATTATTAGCGTATTTGAAAAACTTTCTCAGTCGTTTCTTATCTTTAGCATAAATAGAGGTGAACAAAATAGGCAGACAGATGTAGGAGAGTGATAGTAAGTCCTTGGGTGAACTAAAGATATCAGGGAGTATGTATGATCAGGAAGTTGGGGACACAATATAACATTTGTCCCAAACTCCCTGGTATGATTGTATCAGACATATGGGTTGTCCTACCATAGATCTTGTAAACACGGCTCCAAGTTCTCTCAGCAAAAATCAATCTTTCTCCCAAGGTAGTCTGGTCACTTGGCTCAATTAGACAATTCGTGCACAAGGCATTTACTCAGAATGCATAGGTATAGTTCTATCTATGAGAGAGTGATTTGGGGACGAGACCTAAGTAGGGCACCTAAGCTGTTTTTATTCAAAGAACTTTCAGTCACTGTTGACAAATTCGCATCTATCTATACGTTATTCTGTAGACTTTCTTAGGCATAGTATAATTATTATTATGCTTAAAATACGTTACACAAAACAGATAACGAAAAAAGAAATAAAGGAACCATTTATGTCAGCTCCTCATCAACAAACAAACATGGTATGTAAGAAAAAAAAATTTAAAGCCGACCAGAGAGAAAACTTTGAAATAATTTGGTACCAACTTACAGATTACAGTTGTCAAGTCAGTTCACCGATGTATTTGTTGTCTATTAGAACTCACGATTGATTTGAATCAGCTTATCAGTGGCACTTTGGGCATTTACAATTAAAATGTGCTTGACTGCTTGAGTTCCTAAACTGAAAACCTGACCCACAAGCAATCAAAAAATGCATAGATACTAAGACCAAGGAGTTAGACTTATGTAAAGAGGTCATTTGACCTTCTTTGTGGCACTACATTGCAGACTCCTATCTCATAGTTGATCGGCAAGTTGTTTGTCGGCATATTGATCATCCAGATGACTTTATTTCCAACAATATTATGATAGACCACTGGGCCATAGGCTGGTTTTAATTTTGTTTTCATCACCTTGTCTTCAACCGTTCTGAAAGGGAAAATGATAATTTGATCAATCAATGCAGAAACCAAATGAGATGCTCAACTGTGAAAAAAAGTTTATGTTCCTGTGTTAGCGATAGAGCTCATATGAGGTCATTGAATGGAAGAATTGAACGTAATACGACTGTCAAACATTGCCACAGACCCAGACAGGTTTTGGATAAGGAGGACCATTGGGTCATAGATAGATAGTCTGCCAGTGAGTGAGGGTGCTGCTGCATCGTCAACAACATTCCACCAATTCTTTGACTCCGATTCACTGTAACAATGACAAAAATTAACTACATACATAGATCCTACAGATTGGTCCAGGAAGTGTCTCTAGTGAAAGATCAAGGAGTACTCCTAGCTAGTCCTTGCCAGTCCTTCCTTGGTAAGATAGATTGGGTGGTGACAATCAGAACAGTTCACATGACAGACACCTCTCATCTGCATATATCTTTTCCAAGGTGGCTCTATGTTGAGAGTGACTGATAGTGATAACAATAAAAAGGTCACCTTCCAGTGCTCAGGCCAGTGAGTGATCCTCTAAACTCAAAGTCAGGCCTAGGACCCAATTATCAGACTCAGCTATCAATATGGTGCAGACTTAGTTGTCAACAATCATACCTCCAAAACCCAAGTTGACTCCAACTCTTTTCCGACTGAGTAGTGTCAGACTATCAAATTCAAGAGTTGTGTTCTCAAGTCTTCAAAATTTGAAACTAGCCGAGCTGCGCCACACATAAATTGCCCCTAGCCAAGCTGCGCCACATGTAAATTGCATGTAGCCGAGCTGCGCCATTCCCAATTTATTTTCCCATGTGGCGCAGCTTGTCTGCCGTAGACCCCCACAATACTGTGTCATGTTTAGTTGAGATTTCAGGTATAGGTCAGGACCTTGAAATATGTGAAGTTCCAACAAAAAATGTTCACATTTGTATGGTTACTCCAGAAAATCAGAAGGGACCTGATATAATGTCTGTGAATTCGCCTCCATCTCCACATAGTTCCAATGGGAGAAGTAGCAGTTATGGGACATTATCTGTGAATTCACCTCCAACTTCTCCACAGAACTGCACTGGTCACAGTTATGAAGAGTTTCTGGCTGATAATATAGAATGTCCTACCTGCAGAGGACTGGGCAGAATAAAAAAAGGTACATCACATACTTACCTTGTCACATGTAATTTCCTTTCCATACATACACTTAGTTTGAGTTGAGGATCCAATATAGCTGATGCAACCTTTTTGAAAGCACCAATCAATGAGTAGAGTAATAGCAAGGAAGCTTTTTACTCCTTGGTAGTAGTAATATCATATAACATATATGAGTGTACTCTATGCCAGTTATAAAAAAACTTTTTTGCAAGCAAATCTTCCAACCTAACAAGCTCAAGCTTACTTAATTCATCCCTATATACAGTATATGATTGTTTTGTTATAGACTTTGATTTTTCATCTAGCTTATTCATTCATTTAATCTTGTTATGGTTAGTGTGGACAAAGGGTGGGATTTATAATAATAGTGGGTAATGAGAGTTGGTATAATTGGAGTAAGTGTGTCAACAGCGCAACAAATCCTAAAGGACAACACTGCAACAGGAAAAACTCAAAAGTGACCGCCGCAATGGATAATTTTTGGGTGCAATCATTTTGCAAAGTTTCTGGTTATACAGCTTTCCTTTTTGGTGTTTTCACTCATGGAATTACCTCATGAACCGATTGACAATTCACATCATTCCAAGAAAAAAAAATACAAACAATCCCTCTGGTAAGCCATCTGCTGCTAGTTTTCTACTCCCATATTCTTCTTATTCCTATTTCTACTTTTTTACTATTAAAATTTACATGTACGCTGTATTGCATAGGGTGACGATGGACAGTGCTGTAAGATGAGAAAACATAACTCTGAGTAGTGAGTAGCGGACATGATAATGAGTGCCATCAACCCATTCTTTTTTAGGAATGGTGAGATGGCGCAATCGCTTGCTATTCACTACCAGGCAATTGTGGGTTCGAAACCTACTGGGGGAGCTTTCAAGGTTTATTGTTCCATCACCCTTTGGTGTACACAAGTCCTCTCCTATTCAAATCTGCTTTGAAAAAACTAAATCTGAACCATTTACCGAAAAATGGTTGTCGCCAGAAAACTAACAGTTATATTTTCAGATTGAGAAACCCCCTGCATACAACATGGCAACATGGCAACATCATAACTGATCTGCATATTATATTACTTCCTTACTTTGGAATCGAGTCATAGTCATAGTGGTATGGTTTGTCATCATGGAATATGATAATTCAAAAAAAAATTTGGACAGCGAAGATGGTATGATTTCCTGGTGGCGTCATGTCACCATGCTGACACCTAGTCTATCGGTGGATCCTTATGCAATATAGGGCTTTCCCTTCAGCTCTATCATGAATTATATAAACTGGTGTTACTTTTGAGCCAACACAGACTTTTGCTTATGTAGGCCTAGCTATAGGTAAATAAATGAGTGTATGCTTTTGTGCAATGAATCATTTTACACTCTTTACATTCATTAAGTTTAAATGAAATTCTACTTGGCATGTAACTAATGTTTATGCTGCAATCAATGTTTTTGTGCTAGGCATTCCTCTCTTTTCGTGTGCACGCTGAAAACCTGCTGTCCTATCAATCACTGGTTTCGCTGTTAGACAGTATATGTGGCAATGTACATAATGAGATGATGCCAATGTCAAAATCTAAATTCAATATCAACTTTTTATGATACTGGAATATGTTCTACCTATGTTATCTTCACTGTTATTATTTGTCAGGTAATGCTGAACTGGTGGCACTCATACCAGTCAATGACAAAAGACTCAAACCAAGAAAAACGTAAGCATTTGTAGTGACTTGCTATACTATCAACAAAAAAACCTCATGCCTAAAAACTGTGACACCAAAATATATACCCGCTCAATTTATTTCCATCTATGGCAACATATTTCCCGTGAGATTGCTGCTATCATTTTGTAATGTATCCCATTATTTTGTGAAGTTAGGAGTGACTGTGTTGCTAATACGATATTCATGTTTGTATTTATATTATTTCAGATTTCTATACGTGTTAATAGCTGTGATAATATGCTCCTTGATAGCTGGAATGCTGCTATTTTTCCTAATATCTCGCTCCATCACTCTTGATTCGGAGGATGAGATTATTTCTCCCACTATACTACAGAAGATTAAAGGAGAGGAGATGATATTCATGGAGTATCAGGTAAGTTTTCTGTTCTGTCAAGCAGTTAAATGAGGAAGTGATTAGGCTTCTTAATTATAAGTTGGAAAGTAAATGAGCTATAATTTGTATGAGCATGGGTGAGAATCACGAGTATGAAACAGTTTTGCTCACGTCCAGGTTACATGTATGCCTATATAATGTATCTGAAATTACAAGGTTAAAGGTTAAATCAGAGACAAAAGATTTAGTTTCTATAGTCTCTGGTGAGATAATTTAACACCACTTGACTCATGGCTTCTTGCCAGAGACCTGGGTGTTGTGATTGTGGATCAGGAACGACTCGGAATGCAGGCAAATGGACCAAACTTGGCCTAGGTGATTGAGTATGACAAACATTGGATACATGACCTTTGTACTCAGAGAGTCACAATTCCTAATTTTTACTCATATTATGGTAATTAGTCATGTTTTTATGTGCCTAACTTCATAACAGGGACCATAGATATCTATCATCTCTGTCGTAGTAACTGGATTTAATTCTTATGAGTGAGATAAGACCCTGCAAAATTACAGCAGACATCAAGGTCTCTGATACCTAGACTAGGTGCTCAAATGGGTCAGGAGCTGTAGCATTTTATTGTCAACCATATTACCAGCAAGGGTATATGGCTGATAGTGCGGTGCTACTACCATCAATTTTTATACGTCATGATTACAGGACATGATCATACAAGTTTCATAATTTTATTCTATTAGGTAGCTGTGAATATAACTAATGAAAATTATCTACCCGTCAATGTACGAAGTTTGCAGTTATCCTCCATGTTATACGGAGACAAGCAGTTAAATGTCAGTACTAACTACACCACAGTCTCAGTGCCTATGCGGAGTACAAAGATACACTATATAACTGTCAATCTTACTATAGGCAACAGTATGGACCTGAGGCAAATAGTGTAAGTGTAACCATTGTGTAAGCATAGAAACATCACATTGTAGAATAAGGTTTGCTCTCAGATTTTATGTTTGTATTTTCTGATGTCGATAGCTCAGACAAACGCAAAGATTATTTTGGTATCTAACTCATTGCATGACACAAAAGTCTCTTGACATTACACCTTGTGTTTCCTTTAAGACTAAGTCTACATTTCCTGTTATTTTCCACTTTTATTTCATGGCACAACTAGTTGCTATACAATTAGTCAAATGAACTAAAGGTTTAGTTCATTGATTAGACCACAAACTAAGAATCTGAGATGATCACATGATTGTATGATTGTGATTGGGAGGCTGTAAGCACTTGTGATAAGATAAGCTTACTTTGATTGTTACAACTTGAAAATTGAACTCACACAAAAGCTAAGCGCTTTGCCCTGTCACTGTTCTAGACTTGTCTTATGTAATATAACTATATCCTGAGTCACATGATCAGGTGACTAAACTTTACATTGTAATTGACCCTTCCTGCCAGAGTAAGCAAATAACCACTATGATGTTATTCTCAGCATCTCATTGTTATAGGAAGGCTTGTCTGTCTGATGCTCCAATCTTGTGGAAGCTACCGATGAATTTTCAGTAAGTATGATGTAGTATCCTGATTCCAGTTCATGTACACTCTTACTGCTTTGTGAGTCCTAAATTTAATATATAAGATAAATTATTTGTTGGCATATCGACGAAAACATATGGTATGGCTGACTATATTTTCGGTCAGGACCAGAGCCATGTTTAAAGTGTGCTAAGATTGTTTTAGGGAAGTTTGCTACTTTTTCCTACTGCAGTCTCATGACTGTTCATAATTTTTACACACATTTGGACAATCAGTAAAAACAACCGAAATTTTCATACATAAGTAGAGTTGTCCTCCCTTGATTGTTGAGTGCGGATTAACAATTTTTGAACCCAAAATCCTGAAATACAATTTGTATGACAACATTGTGGTAATATCTATTTTTATTGTAGGATTGATGCTAATATAAGCTATTTATCACACACAGAGTCTTCATCTATTACTCTGTATAATAGAAAAGTTTGTTGTCACTTACATGAGAACACTACCTCATTGATGCCACCAGTAGGCCTCGACTGCGCTGCACCTGGCGACTAACCCAGCCCGACACTAGGCGATGGTATACCAGTCATATTAGCTGATATTTAGATGTCTGTGTGGCTGTGTCTGGGCAGGACAAAGTTCGGTGAACCGCCTCACCATAATGATGAGTCTGCTACTGTAACTTCCTTGTCTGTATTGGTTTTGGCGTAGCTTTAGTAAGGAGTGTACCAAACGTTGCCAGAATATTTTTTATATTTGACTCCACGACTACCTCCAATGCCTGTATAAAGATACCATTGCATTTCACTTTATTATTGTCATAAAGTAGATGCCAGTTATTCATGTCTATGTATTTGTGATGTTACCAAGGAGTGATGCTACAATGAGCTGTAAATTGGGATGACTGATTTTACTCCCAGTTCATAGTAAGTACATACAGAGTTATGGCGATGTTGTTTTCTGTTCTTGGACGAACCAAAAATGTTATACTATCTCTTTACTTCTCATATAGAGATAATATATCTGTCCAAATCTCAAATGGATTTTTGGTTTCATGACAATTTTATTTTACTATGATCATGTCTTGTCTTTTTCCGTAGCTTGCCAGTATCGATAGGTTTGCATTTATGTTGTTTTTTATAATTTATTTTGGTGATGCTTGTCTGATGGGATTCTTTCTAAGCAATTGAAAATAGTATTTTCAAACCCTAACTTGGAGCTTGTCTGGTCTAGCTCAGATGGTGGAGAATGCCTCCCCTCCCTCTTCTCTACAACAAGGCAGACCAGGGAAGGCCACATTGTTGCCAGTTATTTTTGATGTCAAGTACTCTATTTGTAAATTTTTTTTTTCATAAAAATTCTTTCTTGCACTTTCTTATTTTATCACCAGTCTCCACATATAACTCAAATTACATGTTGATATTATATTTATTTTACAGATAGGGCATAATCATAATTCATAATATAATGTTGACTGGTTAATGAATATAAATATATTGATAACAAATATTAATGTTTTCACACCACTGAACTCGATAGTACTATTCTGTGTTTCACACCACTGAACTCGATAGTACTATTCTGTGTTTCACACCACTGAACTCGATAGTACTATTCTGTGTTTCACACCACTGAACTCGATAGTACTATTCTGTGTTTCACACAATCACACCACTGAACTCGATAGTACTATTCTGTGTTTCACACCACTGAACTCGATAGTACTATTCTGTGTTTCACACCACTGAACTCGATAGTACTATTCTGTGTTTCGAACATGGTATTGTGTTATACTGGATAAAAAACACAAATGTGACTCTGATAAAAAATTCAATAAATCAAGACATTAGTTTCTAGGAGGATAAATCGCACAACCTTCTCTCAGGACAGGATAGGCCGTACTGCTCTACTACTACTTATTTATGACTAGAAAGCGCCGCACAAGTTACACAACCAGCATAATTAATAAATAACTCGTACTACTGTCATATATGACCAGCTCTTTCAGACTTATGGATGCCAAATGATATGAGGTTTTTATATATGACACATAAATGTCCCTCACCATCATTGTACTCCACGTAATTCTGTCTACCTCTGTGCTCACAATGCTGAGGTGACACTGAGTCGCTGAGTAAGTCTAATGTGAACCTCCTCTCACACGGCAGCACCACAAATACATGCTGCCACCAGGTATCCAGAAGCTTATTTCTCAAATCTAAATCTCTCTGACCATAAGTTATTAGGTCCGATTTACGTTCTATCCATCTCCTAAATGCCGCGCTCTGCACAGTAAATCCTAGAGTGTAACACGGGAAGGAGATATACTCGAGGCGTAAGTCACTATCGGTAGCCAGGAAACCTATCAGCTGTGTGAAGCTGTTATCATCTGTATTGAGTTTTATTGAGATTGTACAGTAGACACCAATCTCTATGTCTTTGGAGTCATCAGAAACCTGGTGTTTATGCCATGAAGTCACCTCCGCTTCGATGTCCTGTTTCGTACCTTCAATAATATCTCTCAACACCGCTGTCTCCAAAGACTGTCTGTTTTCCTAAATGAGCACAGCGTATTGTTCATAATATATTATGTTTCAGATAAGGTTGGTAATATGAGCAATAACGACTGAACAACATACCTATTACTTGCTACATTCTTTCCAAGCCATGGCACCTATTGAATACAATATATGTCCACCTGATTGTGATTGCTTACATAAGGAAAATTTCACATTTATTACACTTACCTTGTCAGGAATATTGACTGGTGTCACAAAAGCTGGGTTACTGTGCCCGATGATAGGTAGACGTTCTGCAAGTAATAAAACTAAGCATTTGAGGGTGAGTTGTCTCCCCTTGCTGAGAGAGCAGACAACACGAATTCTGTTAAAAAAATTCTTCCTGAGTTTTTACGAGGAAGTCCTTGGTTTTTAGCATCGACTTTTACTTAAGCAAACTAGTAGTCAATATTAGCAATGAACTAGGTCATTGTTGTTTGTGCCCACAATATGATGCATGTATGTAAGTTTTCTAATATCCACTGGGGCCATAATTATGCAGTATTACTCAATGAAAGCTATACCGGCCCTACTTTTTTCAAGTTTTTGAAAGACAGGAAAGGATACAGTGTTAACATAGTCACTCTATTACCAATAAACGTTCAACCAGTCCTGGTTGGCCTGTAATTTATAGTAAAAACCCTGGGCAGAGCTTGAGTACTCAATGCAAGTAAAAGCAAATATAGATACGCTGACACCTTTACTTATTGTATTGTAGCCAGAAGAAAAAGGTCTACATCAGGCACTAAAATAGACTTCTTTGCCGCTCGCAACACCAACTGATAACGTAACCCTGAACACAGCCTGATGAACCCATACAATAAAGCATGCCGTATTCACCAATCAGTCATCTCTTACCTGTGATAATTGACTTCGATCGTCCTCCAAAACATCCCAACTGAGTGAAGAAAGTATAATAAAATATAAGTGATATAATATAACATTTATGTTTCTTTTAGGTTGGCTGTGGCTATTTGAGTTGCAGTGCTCGATGTACTGCATATAGTTGCAAGAATATGGACACAACGTAATAAAAATAACCCATAAAATTGTGATACATAGCAAGCTCTGTGCATATTTCGATGCTCATGATGCTGTTACAGTTCATGGACAGATTAGAGTCAAATATACTGCAGGCTGTTATTTAAATACTGTACTTACCATTATAACCAGGTTGCTGCTCCACTACGCCTTGCTGATTATTTCCTGGTTAGCTACACTGTGTCAGTTTATCGAATGGAGAGAGGGAGAGAGATGCAGCCCTCTGATAAGTTCTACACTGGATCTCACCTGTAATTTCCAATCAAAGCAGATATTTGTCATTACGTCAAATAATAGATCATTTTTATTGACTAATTTGTTAGATTTATAACAGATCAAAGGTTTACATCAAATATGAACTGGAGATTTAATGAACTGTGGGTACATGAATGAATATTACGAAACACGATTAACATCACAACCTCGATCAGCTTCTATTCATAACACCAATCTGAGTTGACCCAACTGTAAAGTTCTCTAACCCACAATAATACTGTGAATGTAATTTTTTTTCCGAAACCTTTTCCTATATGCTAAATCCATAAACATATAAATAAGTATTTATATGTTTATGGTCAAATCACTCTGGAAAAAAATGGTATGTGGATTCAAACTATAACTTACCTTTCAAATGTCATTGATTTAAGACAGCAAAAGCCTATAGACATATGCTTCAAGTTTTGAGCTATTTTTGTGTAGTTTACTGCAGGTCGATGTATACTAGACCCACACACAGGGCGCAAAAGGCAAGATAATCAGTAGAGCACAGTAAGCACAGTAAACACAAGTATGCTGCACCTACATCTGATAAGAAACCGTCAACCTAAACTAAACAGTGGCATGGTTATACTGTTTGTCTTTGATGTCATGATATTACCTGTTTTTTTATCTATCCATAGAAATTCCAATCGTTGTAATATTGAATGAGTCAATCTACCTGGGGATTTTTATGAATCATAAAAACTTATGTATGTATTATCATTGCAAAATATGATAAAAGTATAAATGGTTGATGCATGCACTTCTAGCAAAGCATTCCATGTATACAATGACTGCACATGAAACATGTCAGATGACTCAGACAGAAGTGAATCTGGGTTGCCTGAATAAAAAATAAACTGTGTTGAAAAAGAAACTGCTCGCATATGAGGTCATTCTGATAGGGGAAGTTCAAAAGTTCAGTTTTCCCCCACCTGCGCACTACAAGTGATGCAGATCAAAATGCATCGATAAGTTAGAGTTTAGGGGGTTTCCAGTTATCCTTTTCATTTCTCAGAGCACCCATCACTTCAATAGGCTCAGTCTGCTTTGTGTGCTTCTTTACTGTTTCCTCACTAAAAATCAAAAGCATAATGTTACCCACTTCACTATGTGACCCATAGACAAAACACATAGACTATGCTGTGATCAATAAAGTACGGGTCATACCACAACATAAAAGGATATATCTACCATGTACAATTGTGCAAAGTTTGATCTGTACATCAGGAAATTAGCATAACTATCATCATAAACTTCACCATTATGAACTATGACGCCATCATCAATGGCAAACAAGTATCCATATTATCTCATATACTCTAATACTCAAAAGAATAATGTAACAGAGGATGCATATTTTGTCTAATATTATGTACTGTTTGGTTACTAACCAGACCCTCATGAAGGGGTTGATCTTCATCTCTTCAGATATTGAGGTAGGTATAGTTGCCTGCTTTGCATTTCTCATCTCCTGAAAACAAGATTAGCACCAAAATCTTCATAAATCTTGACCAAAACCTGAACGAAAACCTGAATGATTGACATTCTTTACAACCTCTAGGTCCTCAGATTAAAAATGGTATGCTGTGTCAGTAAATATCAAGACCTTCTCCCAAAATCAAGCCCTAATGTAACGCCAAATATTGTAATAGCTGACTATATCATGAAATGTTGCACATATTATTGAGTCAATGTGTGATTGTGGCGAGGGGTCCCTCCATTCAGGCGGCTGGTACATATGACACATTACATCATTATTTCTATTTTCTTACTATTGCCATTCTTTTCATCATGTTATTGTTATGGAACATCAAACCAGGTCTAACTAACTAGAGCAAATGTCAAACAATTCGATGAAGTTGTGAGATTGATGACTGGAAATTAATTTTTCCTATTACCTGTGACTTGGCCAATTTGTCTTTGATATACTGATTATCGGGCTCTACATGACAGGCATACTTGAGATTAGCTACTGTGTATTCATGTCCACAATACACTCTCTACAATAGAATAATCATACAGATAAAAATAGGGAATTGTCTCTTCTTAGATAATGAGGGGATAACTGTTAGGATGGTCATAACGGCTTTGGTATATCCCTCTACAACGCCCAATTACAATGTTCACAGACTATTTTTCAGTTACATTTGGGTTTCATGTATTGTTTAGTCATTATAGAGTGGTACCAGAATAGTGATTGGCAGCTGAAAATTTGTACTTTTACATTCAGGCGATTTCAAAACATCAAGATACAATTTTGTATTACAAGCAAATCTACGGGCATAATGTTGCTGCTGGCAACACACCTCCATATGCAAACAGTGAAACACTACAAACAACATAGCTGGCATAGGTACGAGATTGTAGTTTTTGTCACATCCAATATGTTGCATGTAGTATGTTTTAAATTGTCAAATACTATTTCTATTTCAGCCGCAATATAAAACCTTATCACTAAACTCAAGAGTTTTTGTGTGTAACAACTGGAAACATGTGAGGTTCAAAGGTGAAGCTGGTTCATATAAAGTGTAACAAACTCTTCACAACACATTAAAGGTCCAGGATATGCAGTAAAGTTGGTTACCGTATTTCCAGGAAGCTTCTGCAGAACCTCGACTAGTGCGCGATACATCTGCTCTTTAGTTCCCTCAAAGAATCTCCCACACCCACCAGCAAACAGCGTGTCTCCTAGAAATTTATAATTATAAAATATTAATAATGATGGTATTGTGTAAGTTATTGCATTAAAAGTAATATGTCTTTCTTGATTTCTTTTGTCATGATTGGAGAAGATAGATCTATGTTCATTATTAATTATAGAAAGTTTGTAAGCTCGAAGAGAATAAGTTGCCGTGTCATGTTTAAATAAGCGATTCCTCTCAAGTCAGAAATGCTGACTCATGTTATGGAAAGTTCAGTTAGAAGGCAAGTTTAAAATAATTGATAGGACATAGTGTAGTTTCAGTGTTTACACATTTTTATGCATCTATTCAAAACAAAGAGATTATTAGTCAGTCTATATTGACCAAAATCTAAAACCACACAAGGGCATAATCAATATGTGAAAGGAATTAAAAGGCATGAATACAATTCACACAGATTCCTGCTAGAAGTGAAAGCCTTTTAAGGCTTACAGCAAACATTTGAGGTGAGAATACGGGACAATCCGAGCTAACAACAAACACAAACCTACCCGTGAAGACTGCTGGGTCCTCATCCGTATCCTCTACATAGAAACATATATGTCCAGTAGTGTGACACGGTGTGAAGAGACAGCGGATATTCAGGCTTCCCACCTGTAGAGAGGGTGTTATAAAGCACAGATTAATTAGGAGAATACATTTAGTTATATTGTGTAATAAGAAACAGTAAAATTGGATTATCACTACTTAAATCCAATGAGAGATGCATATATTATACTATATTTACGAGTAAAGACCACTCTTTAAACTGACGGCAACATAATGATTTTCCTCACAGAGAGTCTTGTCTTGCTTTGCTCAGCTATTCTGATCAAAACTTGTCAAGAAAGACCAAGAAGGTCTTAGAGTTATTGTATAGCATAGTGAGAGCTATCCAGTGTTTGGAAAAGTTAGCTTACCTTTAGCTGGTCGTCATGTTTGACTTTGTTCTGTCTTGCAGGTTTGATTCGATCATCTCCTCCGTAAAACTTCAGACCTGGACTGAGATTATCCAGCTTCTCGTTACCTCCAGCATGATCCCTACAAAATTAACAGTGTCTGGTCATTAATCATATCACCACTAAGGCATATCAGCACTTAGGTATGTCAGCACTAAGAGCATTAGCTTATAAGGTGCTGTCACTGGTGCTGGTGCTTCACTGTCGCATCCAACATCAACAAACGTCACAACTCATAGTTGGAACAGGGGATTTAGTACTTTTTCATGATCTCAAATTTGATAATCCAAAAAGACTGCAATCAATCCTTGCATTGCATTAATGACCCGAGATTAGTCTGTGGAAAGATGTCTTCAAATAATTTGAGGAGGAGCAGCATCCTGGCCTTTACCATATTTTACATTATACTGTACTTAATAAATCGCTCAAAATTCTAATATATATCAGACTTTTGTAACATGCTGACAAGCAAGGCAGTTACATCTATCAAGTGTGGGTTAAAAAATGTGAAAATTAAAGCCTCTACACTGAAATGCCCCAGACCTTCTCAGTCTTGAGCTTCGCTTGCTGAACCTCGCTCCTGGCTCTCAATCTACAAAACCAATCGACACATCCCGCATAAAGTATCAGGGTCCACTAATAAGAGTAGATGACAGTATGCTGATATCAAGGAGTTAGCGAACTACTAACTCTTACTCCTTGATGAAAGTATTGTTCAATAAAATCAAATTGTTTGATTTACAGTTACATGCATAATTAGATACAACATACAGTGGTGCGCGTACCACTGCACAACACACAGGTCTTCAGCTAGAAACCATGAGTCAAACGCTGTTTCGAGGCCTTCTCTAGTACAACCTCCTCATGGCCGGCCCCAGCAGCATGAAGCCACCCCTGTGTGTTGCTGAGCATCTCAATCAATCTCATCGATCCCTCAGTGCATTTTGTAAGTTTCGGTGGTTTGACATAATTGGTGTGTTTACGCTGTTGCGCAACCAGGGAGGCTGCCAACTCTTCATTGTTTCAGTGCAACAATGTTCGCCCCATCACTCTCATGCTTATACTCTAAGCCAAACCAGTGCAGGGAGGTTTGCTTTCCATCAACTCATCAACTAATTCTTAAGCGCTCAAACTTTTATTTCAAATGAACCACCTCACACACAGTCCACTAATTCGGATTCCGTAATGTGACATGACAGCAGAACATAGACTTAATACGGGAGTAAAAAAAGTCTGTACAGAAGACTAATGACATACCAGTGGTGATGAGTTGTGAGTACACTTGTCAGATTTACCCCGTACTTCTTTACTGCTTCTACCACCTTCTGTGGGTCTACTGGGTCGACTACAGCAGCTTCATTGGTCTTATCATCGATCAGCAGGTACATGTAGTTATCCTCCAACGCAGGTAATAACTCGATCCTCATGTTCTTGTGTACATGTAATGCAGAGAGAGTGGAAGAATATCGCAACAACCCTGTGGGAGATTCAAATACCATCAGTACACAAGTCATAATCATCAACTACCTCTAAATTAAGACTGCAATCTGTTATCGTGCCGACATCATTGTTAGATGAAAAGAAGTTGCTTCTTTTTTGATTACATAAGTAAAAATTAACTGCTGACTACCATCATCGATCTGAATATCCCTCCTTTTGAAAGAAGCTACAAGGTATAACAAAAAGCTGTTCATGCACGGCAGACCTGTTTGTAATCAGAGCTTCTGCAATTAAGTCAACATTTTATTCATTAACTTCTGGCTCTTCTTCTTCTTCAGGGTACTCCGATGCGTCTTACGGGGAAAAGTATACGTTCGGACGATTGGTGTTGTAATTTGGTAGTGTATGGCAAGCGGTTTGTCGTGTAGCTAGGTCTAATAAACTGAACAAACTTGGGTGACTTATACTGTTTAAGAGGCCAACTGTCAATATATTGGGCACAAATGCCCTTACTACTAGACTTGTATAGACAGTTTTCTGTGCTCTTATTTATGCCTCAATTTGGAGTTGTCCTCTCTTTCCAGGAAAAACCTGCTGAAAGAGGGTTATCTTGAAAACCGCTTATGATAGGATAAAAATGATATGCTATAATTGACTATCCAATTACTAAAATTATTTCCGAAACTATGTCCATGAGTTTTTGATGTTGCAGATTCTGAATCAAAAATAACTTTTATGCTATTATAAGCGGTTTTCAAGATAACCCTCTTTTCAGCACGTTTTTCCTATGCGGCGTGGGTTAAAAGTACCAAACTGGAGAGAGGACAACTCCGAATTGAAGCCTAAATCAGAGCTCAGAAAACTGTATATTAAAGGGATAGATAATACACTTCTGATCTCTGTTTGGCAGCCAATGGAGCACAGAAAAATGTATGTACATACATAAACTCCTTATTTGTAATTCAAAACCCCTTGTTCTGCTCAAATGTGCATTCTAAATTGTAGTTGTGCATCTCCAACAAGAAATAAGACAACTAACAGAATTGCTTGTGATCTGAAAAAAGCTGATTTTGTGAGCAGTTGTGTGCTCCTACCTCTTGGTTGGTGTTTCAATTGTACATGTACTCAGAGTGCGCATGTGCAATAATGATGACCTTTGCACTTTAGCTTGTTATTTTCTAACAGCCCAGCTTTACACTTTTATTATCATATCCGGTTATGGTAGTAAAAGTGTTAAGCTGGGCTGTTAGAAAATAACAAGCTCAAGTCCAAAGGTCATCATTATTGCACATGCGCACTCTGAGTATCTGTACAATTGAAACACCAACCAAGAGGTAGGAGCACACAACTGCTCACAAAATCAGCTTTTATCAGATCACAAGCAATTCTGTTAGTTGTCTTATTTCTTGTTGGAGATGCACAACTACAATTTAGAATGCACATTTGAGCAGAAAAAGGGGTTTTGAATTACAAATAAGGAGTTTATGTATGTACATACATTTTTCTGTGCTCCATTGGCTGCCAAACAGAGATCAGAAGTGTATTATCCCTTTAACCAATGACTAAGTAATGATCCCCTTTGATTTGAAAATAAGTTATTGCCTATAGTCAGAGTCAACTACGGTGGTCGATACCGATCTCCAGAAAACTAGATGCTTTCACACACAAGGAGCACATGTGGTTGAGCATAAAACATTTGGGTTGACCCCATACTCTTATTGTGGTATGCATCCTATTAACTAATAATAAACAATGTGTATGTTTGTATGTAGTATGCATTGTGAGTATTTTTTCCTCTTATGAGAGGGGGAATGACTGGATACAAGCCAAGTAAAGGGGATTTTGAAAATAAGTGCGCTTACTAAATAATCATCATATCATCATTAACTCAAATAAATCAATGACTTAGAGCTGCTAGGGGTCACAGTTGATTCTCATCTGACTTTCTCAGAGCATATCATCGATAGACGGAAGTCAGCCAACAGAAAGATCCATGGGCTGCTTATTCTCAAACAGTCTGGCGTAGACAATCTCTGATCCACATGTTAAAATCATAGGTAATTCCATCCGTAAGCCACGCAGCTCCAATCTGGTACCCATTTACAACTGATCAGCAAAAATCCGATCTGGAGAAATGTCAAAAGCTTGCATTCCAAATAATATATCATGCCGTGGAACATTACAGTGAGAAAATAGAAGCTGCACAGATTCCAACCTTGTGCACCGCACTCGAGGATCAGTGCTCAACTTATATGTCTAGATTGGGACAAAACATCGATCACCCACTCAGACAACGTATGTCAACCAAACCATCTTGCAGGCCAAAACATGCAGTCAGCAGCGCACAGTCTGACTTTTATTATGTAAAGACCAGAACTGTAAAACGGAGTGACTTTATTCTAGCTAAACAAAAATATAGTGATTAAGCCAGTTTTAACATTGTTGTGTACTACTTTTTTAATTTTCATTACAAAATAAAGTACACCTATGCTGTAGTATGTTGGATAGGCCCTGGGGGCCGATGTCAGGGAGACATGCCCCAATGCACCTATGAGAGTTGGGTGACAAAAGGCCTTTTGTTTGGTGAACAAAGGAGTACAATGGCAGGCAAAGTGTGCTTGTCTGAATGCATGTTGGATTCATGTGATTGCATGCTGGGGCGCCTGTATGCTAGGCTCAGCTCTCTACTTTTGCTACACTCATTTGTGGGTATACACAATCCACCCGCTGCTACGATATGTAGGAACCACTAGTAAAGGGTATTTCACAACTGTACTTTATTTTGTAATGTTAATTTGTTAGTTTTAAATCTACCACCAAGGGAAGACTTTTTGAATTTATAATAATTGATATTTTTGAATGCGATTTCATGATGTACTTCTTATAATTGTAAGCATTTTCGGATGAGAAGCTACAAATTAAACAAACAGACACTTGATGCTGAACAATTTTTTTTTCATTTTTAGTAAGTTCAGTACCCTATAGGAGTTTAGTTTTCGCGGCATTTAGGATTCGCTTTTCGCGTTGTTGCGAAATTTAGTGTATCTTAAATTAAACTCACTCACCATAGTTTCATAAACAATGTACAATTATACAGGAATACACCTAATCTATGCATGCAAGCTAGCGTGGTGTAGTGGTCCAAGTGTCTGCCTTGCAATCAGATGGAGATTTATGCCCTGGGTTTGAATCCCAGCTTGGACATTTTTTTAAATTTTCACTAGAAAGCCTACTAGCGAAATTAAGTACCAGGTCCAGATAGCGAAATTAAACTCTAGCTAAATTAAACTCCTATAGGGTATATTTAATCTGTAAGTACTAAGGAGTGATTTTTGTTTGCAAGAGTTGTTGTTATTGCATCAAATTTCCTGATAATGGTTGCAATTGCAAGCTTGTGAGATCAGCACTACTATCTTACCAGTTTGACAGCCTGTGTTGCCTCTTAGCACTGGTAGGATGGGTTTAATTTTAACTAGACCTCTCCTTAGCAGGTTATCGAGGAATGAAGTTGATAAGATTCCCATGACTTGGAATGTCCTTGAACCTTTAGAGATTAGCAAGGATATAGGACAGCCTCTTTTGCTTTATTATAACCCCTCCATAATGATCTGGTAGATTTAAGATCTTAGTTTAAAATAACAAGCCGGTTATTATACTTGATCTCTAAATCTTTTTTGAATCAAACTCTGTTCCATTTCTGTTAAAAAGCACAATTGATCAATGGTTGCCACGCCTACTATTTTTCCATAGTCTGAGATTGGCTGAATCAATAGACAGGAGTCAGAGGTCAGTCTCTTTTCCTTCTTTTCGATTGAATTGTGTCACTGAATAATATCTGTATGTATCAAGGGAGAACACTGAATGGTAACTCTTAAAGTGTATTCATGAGCTCAACAAGGTGTTTCACTTCATATAAGAGCATATATTGTGAACTACATAAGCTTGTTTAGTGTTTGACACCAACAGATTGATTCAAATTGTATCCATCCACCACCATTGCATTTACTTTTTAAATACAGACTACTACTACCACTAGTAGTACCCAGCTACTGCCTCCACTACACTTGACCAAAGGTGCTGGACTAATCTGCACCTTTCCAAATCACAACACTACAGCTCCTGGTAGTACCCTTAGAAAAGAGATCATTGGATGTAGAGGGGAAACATACACACACCAAGCATAAAAACTCAACTGTCTGCAGTGCCCAACTAGCATACAGTAACGGTACACTGGCTCTTAGTATCCTGCTGTACTACTGATATCATATACAAACACATGCTTCTTCAGTCATAGATTAATTTAGAAGACAGGATAGTGCAGCTCTCATCAAATACGCTTATTACTTCCAAATTGTGACAGTTTGACAGTACATCACATCATCATGCTGATCAAAGAATTGTAAGTATTACTATTAGTAACAATCTTTTGTTTTTAGTATTGATATAATACTGACACCTTTCATTAACCCTGACCTGACAGTCCCAGCTCAGAATTGAGAATCATTTAAGTAGGTGAAGTCTACCAATGAGGACCAGGGCCTGACTGCCAGTTCTGACTAAATGTGCTTGCCAACCTACGACTGATTAGTTGCAAATGAATTATGCTTCCCGTTGGTGAGCCAAACGACTTTAATGATGCTACATCATGACCTAGGAAACGGTATCCACAGATTCAGGACGCTATGTTTGTCTGCCATCAACCTTCATCTTTAGAATTGAGGCCTATCACCCTAGCCTTGTCACCTATCACCCTAGCCTTGTCACCTATCTCCCTAGCCTTGTGACCTATCACCCTAGCCTTGTGACCAGTCCTATCACCCTAGCCTTGTGACCTATCACCCTAGCCTTGTGACCTATCTCCCTAGCCTTGTGACCTATCTCCCTAGCCTTGTGACCTATCTCCCTAGCCTTGTGACCTATCACCCTAGCCTTGTGACCTATCTCCCTAGCCTTGTGACCTATCTCCCTAGCCTTGTGACCTATCACCCTAGCCTTGTGACCTATCACCCTAGCCTTGTCACCTATCTCCCTAGCCTTGTCACCTATCTCCCTAGCCTTGTGACCTATCTCCCTAGCCTTGTGACCTATCACCCTAGCCTTGTGACCTATCTCCCTAGCCTTGTGACCTATCACCCTAGCCTTGTGACCTATCACCCTAGCCTTGTGACCTATCTCCCTAGCCTTGTGACCTATCTCCCTAGCCTTGTCACCTATCTCCCTAGCCTTGTCACCTATCACCCTAGCCTTGTGACCTTTCACCCTAGCCTTGTCACCTATCTCCCTAGCCTTGTCACCTATCACCCTAGCCTTGTGACCTTTCACCCTAGCCTTGTGACCGGCTACATTTTTGTTTTGTAAGAGTAGCGGCGTGACAAGGCCCCTATATCTAAATAAGTCAAAATACATGCTGGATTTCCTCTTCTCTTTTTTTTGTTTGCTTTTATGTTATGACCATGTACCTGTGTTTAATGTAATGTTTGATGATTTAGTCGCATAGTGCTGCCGATGACAGTAGAAGAGTACCAGGTAGCACAGCTATTTTCTGTAGCTGATGCCAGTAAGAATGAGACAGGCGGCGGTGAAGGCATCGAAATTAAAGCAAATGAGCCGTACGAGGACAAACCTATATTCCATGGCGAATACCCTTCTGGTCAATACACACACAAAGTATATCATTTAGCAAGGTATGGTATTTTTGTATGTGAGGCAATATTACTTAAGTTTGTACCATCCTCCATCATGTGAAGTATTATATTCGGCTATCGGAAAGAGTTGAATCAGCGACCATGGTTAGGAGAATCAGCGACCATGGTTAGGACAATCAAATGAGTTACTTTGATGATATATAGTGTTGCCTTGACAAATTCATTGAGGCACATGTGAACTTTGTTCAGTTTATCATTAGGTCCACACTGATAAACTTTTACTATAAATTTATGACTTTGATTAATGCCGTGCTTTGATCTCACAATGAACTTCAAGAAAATAGTAGACCAGCATTAACGCAACGAAAATCTTGAGAGAGTTTAAGTAGACTGACATGTTACAGAAACCCTTATAACCTATGACATGACTGTCTGTAACTTACATTATATCATTGCTCTATGTGAATCAATCTTCATCAGATTATCAGAATCATGTCTGAGGATTAGCCTTTTTTGCATGACCGTTATACATGGCCAACAAAATTTTAAAATGTTGTCATGCATGTTTATGAGTCAATATACAATATTTCAGTAAAGTACCCAAATGGGTTAGAATCCTGGCTCCAAAAGGATCTCTAGAATTCAAAGAAGAGGCATGGAATGCTTACCCATATTGCAAAACTGTAGTAACAGTAAGTGTCAATGTCTAACATATCCTAACAAACATCTCTGCTGTTAAACCTCACAGCAGAGGGTTTGATGATTTCTAGCTCTTTTCTATCTCCTACTCACCCTTTTAATTCTCTAACGCTCTCTGCATGGCTCCTCTCTATCTATGGACATCATTACCGACTTGAGGCGAGATTAGAATGAGATACTGGTTATTTCAGGAGTTCCTCTCAGCTTTGATATGTTGTGCTGTATAGACACGGAGCAGTAAGGTTTAAGTAAGGCGATGTTCTGAGTGAAGAGGTTGTTCCCAGAATTGATTCTGCTCTCACTTCTAATAGTCACTTGGTCGTTGTATTACCTTTAAATGGAGCTTTCCAAATTGATCACATTATGAATATAAGAAAAGTCTGACAAGATGTCATACTCGGATCTACAATGCAAATTTCCTGTCACTCCCTGGTATCTGATGTGCTGTCTGAAGGGTACGGTTTTATTACTCCACCCTCTCCCCATCTGTGCCCAGGCGAGGAGACTTACAGTCATGGTCTTGTCATGTTGTACTCACGTTTATGGTTGTACTGATGGTATAAAGGCTGCTCTCTGCTTAGCTTAGTCACTGGTATGTTTGCTCTGCTGCTGCTGTATGTATTCTGCTTATCTATCGGGTAGTTTTAGTGGGAGATTGCTGCATGTGTCACGGTATGATTTATTTGAGCATAGATCTGATGCTGTGTGTGTTTATTGTTTTTCATTAGAAAGGTACCAGCTTGGCTAAGGATGCCCATGCCTAACAACTCACTTATTCTATGTGAAAAGTCGTGGAATGCTTTTCCCTACTGTAAAACTTTGATAACTGTAAGTTCACCTTCACACTGCTGTACATTAAATGTGTGACTGAAAAGTGTGGTGAAAGATCAGAACCGTCTGGGTTCTTGTTTGGTTGTCGGTGAGGTTTTGAGCAGTTGCTGTTCCTACTGCCAATCTTGAGAAAATATTTTGTTAAATGTTGGAATGATTTGGCTGTGAGAGTCGGGGTTTATCCTGTTTAGTTTCAGATTTAGGATCATGTTTGCTGATGTTTACTTCTTACACCATTTGTGTCTAACAGTCATACCTCACTTAGTGATCTGCCCAACCATCCCATTCATTATAACCATGACCGACTGCTTTTAGTTTTTTTAAAACAAACAACATGACCATAAAGTGTTAGTACTCTATTGAGTGAGCCGCCCACGTGAAAGGTTCATTGAGTAAAGTGAGAGCATAGTAACAAACTGTGATGTCATAATTTATAATTTATAAACCAATTTCAATTAAGTTTAATAAATGAGTTCTAGAAATAACAGTTAACAATGTTTGTACTTATGGCGCAATTTTTCAGAGATTGAAGTTCCATTGTTTGGGTAATACACACTTTTAGTATATTCGATAGGTTGTCGCAATGTATGATGTTGGATCACAATGAATAGCTTTTTTTGCTCTATTTTCTCCTAACATTTTTAGAACCCAGAATATATGAAAGAGAAATTTAGAATATCTATAGAGACGATGCATACTGCAGATCGGGGCGAGTCAGATAATGTGAGTAGTTACAGTATCAGTTAACAGTATGAGGTGGGATATAGTACTACCAGAGACTATAGAGACTATATCTATAGTCTCTGGTACTACTCATGGACCCTTTAGCCCACAACATAGGATAGGAATGTAGTATACACGTGGGTGAGAATATGTCCCCAGATCTCCTTCATGATTATATGTGAAGATGATTCACTTCGTAGAAATACCCACTAATATATTTTATGAGATGACTGGCAACTCACTTGCGCAGTAAACATTTCACTGATGATGCAAGGTCGTCCTAGGTCATTAAATACTATTAAATCTATGCACCTTACTCATGCTTTTACTGAATAAATTGCCAATCATCTTTGGTACAATATCGGATAAGAAACACAGATTTTCTATATAAAAGGGTAAGGTAGAGTAGTGTCCTTTACCAGTGATAACCTATAGACTTGTGTCGCTGCTGTTAGTCAGGCTGTTGACATTATAGTTGACTGTGTGACAGCGGTGGTATAGTGCTTGTGTGTAGTTCACTTCACAGCATGAGATTATTAAATCTGCCCGCTTATCAGTGCTGCCTGGCAGCCCTACAGACAGCTATCTGCTTAGTCCTCGGATATATTTTTCCACCATTTATACCAAGGAGCAACCTAATGGAGGATAGCAATCTGTGACCTGCTTTCATGACCTAGTTTATATTTGGCCTCATTATTGACCCGGCTTATTTGTTGGTGTTTGTAGGTTCACAGGCTAACTCCAGAAGAGCTGAAGAAGAGAGAGATTGTTTACATAGATATAGCTAACGATACCGTACGACCAGGTGATTACAAACCAGAGGAGGACCCTACTAAATTCAAATCAGAGAAAACAGGTCGGGGACCTCTACAAGGCAGTTGGAAGGTACGTGTTACTGCCATAGAGATTATAGTTCATGCCACTATCTTCTCATCAACACCTTGTGACCATCTGTGCCCTCTGCTCGGTCATTTGAGGAATGACTTCATACCTGCAGAGTGGCTCCCCAGGGGCTAGGATAGATAGACTGACACTGTAGTGAAGTGTATGATTTGTTGAGATGACCTGAGCATATGTCTTATTTTTCCAGCATTGGAAATTGATATCATACCGTTGTAATCTATAATACTCTGAAAACCATCAATAACTGATTACCTCAATCACTATTGTCTGTTTGAGTAGTCACATGGTATCACACATACCACATACCGTTCTAGGTTTGAATATAGCAATTATTTTGAATTGACTCGAATATTATGATGGCTCTGAATAACTACTAGTGACACAGCAGTCTTCAGATCTCAGACTTACAAACTGCCTGTCATCAGTGAAAGTCACTGGATAGTTATCATTATTAGGCTACTTGACATGGCCTGTGTAAACTACAGAATACACAATATGATCACTATATCACATACAGGGCTGTGACTGTATACTATCTATGTCCCACAGTATCACATACAGGGCTGAGACTGTATACTATCTATGTCCCACAGTATCACATACAGGGCTGTGACTGTATACTATCTATGTCCCACAGTATCACATACAGGGCTGTGACTGTATACTATCTATGTCCCACAGTATCAGTTTGTCTTTATCAATCCCCTATTCGAAACATTCAATAAATAAAAAATGAAAATATGCAATAAATAATCGTTCTTGGAATGCAGGAAAACCCTTCTGTCACAATGACCTCAGTGGGCCGATAAAGATTGGTTGGTGTATAATATTATATATTTTCATGGTTTTTCAGTCGGCATGACCGCGATCATCAGTTGGCATGCTCCTCACATATCTCTGTGTATCAACTATCAACAATCTCTGAGCACTATGTAGAAAACATAGATTTTAATATACTTTATATATTTTCAGGAGAGTGTAACTCCAGTTATGTGCGCTTACAAGCTAGTTCGGTGTGAGTTTATCTGGTTTGGTCTGCAGGGTCGTGTTGAGAAATTCATCATGAACGTAAGTATTACCTTCTAATCTACTATACAGACCATGACATATAAAATATCGACCCAATACTGATTGTTTGTTTGAGTGTGTAATGGGGCTAAATGAACATGGACTAACTTCCTTACCACAAGGACCCATTATATAGACTGTTCGACGTGTACAAGTCTCTATCTACTGATCTCTTATATGTACTTACAGCAGTATGTCAGTTTCCTAGACTAACATTCATCATCCCTACCAGGGTTGAGTGATCTCTCCTTTATAAGTTAATATGTAGTCACAGGCCACAGCCTCTGGTTTGAGTTTAATCTGAGATTTTTATAATTAGGATTATTTATAGTTCTGGTTTGTATCCCACACTGATCATGTGAGATTTTTGGGTTCATTTTGTACCAGAATGTTCAGAGTTTAGACATTGATCGTGACATCATATTTAGGACTAATGGACTTATGGACAGTTTTTTGATGTTATGCCAAACCCATTTGTATACATGGCGGTTTCTTTCATTAATAACAAGTGATAACATTACCAGCATAATGTGAAAACAAAAAAGAGTTGGCATACTTTTGGCTAAATTAGATACTCTGCCCCTATCATTTACCCTCCACAGTCATAGAGATAAAAATGGGTGACAATATTAGGCTTAGGAACAAAACAACAAATCCAACTCCCATGATTTGAACTACAATTTTACAGCATCCTGGTTGTAATTTCCTTACTTTTCAGGATGTAAATGTAAAGCCAACCTGATGAGTTCATGGGGTATGAAATAATTGCAATTTTAATTGGCTTTCGCAATGTTGTATTGGACGCCCACCTCATTTCACCTAAATCTGTCTTATATACTCCAGTCCTACAAACATACAGTACCTGAAGTATCACGTTATACAAAATGACAAATGACAATGTACTTTTTACGATTATGACGATATTACAAAGTTAACTTTGAGGTATAATCAGAGACTATGGATAACCTATAGTCTCTGGTATAATCTTTGGTATAATTGTAGTTTTCACCTAAAATTTTCATCCGATTGGTGTAACACAGCACAAATATCGAAAAGCTTATGAGCACTGCAGTAACATGGTGCACAAGTGTATATTCGCTTTGATTTGACAGGGAGAGCGAAGGATATTTACCAACTTCCACAGGCAGGTATTCTGTTGGATGGATAAATGGATGGGACTGACTATGGAGGAGATCCGCGCTATCGAAGAAAGAAACAAAGTGGAACTGGACGAAGTAAGTAGCCGGTTACACTCCGATATAGTCTCCATAATTGTTATTGTGTTGTTTTGAGTAAGCGTCAAAACCTGTAGGCAAAGAGAAATGTGCCTAAATACAGACTTATGTAGGACATGGCAGACTCGGATGACATTCTTTTGCAGATACAACTTACTGATTAATAGGACTTGATAGGACTAGTTAAATATTTACTGATTAATCATGAGAGGACAATTCCCTTAGTTACACAAAATGTGTACCATTGAAAAATAATCACTCCTGTTTCTCATCCTTAGGCTCGAGCAAAGGGACCTGTGAAAGGAACTGCAGCTGACGAATAAATACTACTGATCTTTTCTCTCAAGATTTCACAGGATTTGATCGTCATTTATTACCTACTATTATCTCAATACTGAACTAATGGCCAATTTGGTCAATAGAACTGGTACAAATTCTGATTCCAATTAATCTTTCTTATCTGATTACCCCTAGGAAATGTCTTAACTAAGTATTCATGCCTTTCTTTCTACTGGCACTGTCATGAATAAATATACTATTGTAATATCATTAAAATACCTATTTTGCCAACTCGAAGTGTCAACTACATGAAACTCCAAGTTAATAGTACAGACTCTGACTGATTTTGTGTGTTGTGAGCTCATTGTTTTCTAGTCTTGTTACTATTTCCATGAATATATATGGAGGGTTCAATGATCATAGCTCTCCTTAGCTGGCTTTTCGTAGCTATAAGATTTTTCCAATTAAAGAAAGATTACAATTACGAAAAATATTTGGTGTGTTCATTTTGTAAGCGAAAACAATAGTGGATGAGTAGCAGGTAGCCTTTTTAAGGCGTTCTTCATGGCCTAATTTACCTAAGCAAACTAAAATACCCCTATGTTCGAACATTGATTTTTATCTTGACATCAGTGGTATGATTGCTAGACAGCATAGGTGCCGCTGGGGTAAAGAGACAGATTTGCAGACAAAGTGCTTTTATGGGGCCTGGTATCATGCACGCAATGCTTGATATGTCATCGACATTTTTACAAAATAGAATTAATTTGATCTGTCTGATCTCATCGATGGGATGAATTGTATACATCTAAATAATAGATATTATCCCTGTGTGAGCTTGTAATGATTTCAAAAGGACAACAATCTTATAACAGGACTACAAAACTATAGTAATATTAAATAACATAAAATCAACGTTTTCATCAATGTCAGCGGGCAGTAGTAGCCAGCCAATTGTTAAACAGACAGCCTCCCTCCAATGAACTACCTCTCCCTAGGTAGTTTATTGCTCCCTCCCTGGCTAAAAGCTTGTCAAGGCAGGCTAGGTATAGATGAGCATATTTGCTAAAAGAGTTGTCTTCACATACAAGAACAGATGTCCTTCAGAATTTTGCCTAGAAATCTTAATGCTGTAGTCTGGTATAACACTACAGCAGGCCAAAATTAGGGTGCACAAACAAACTGAATTTGTACCTGTAAAGAGAAACTTCATGATCTTCCAAAATTCTGGGTGAATGCTATTTTCAAAAGAATTCGCGAATTAGGTCAATATTTTGGACACGTGATCATAACAAACATAGATTTCAAGTAGATGACATAGAATTGGCCGGCGTGGGAAGGAGTAGACAACTACCACTAATAAAACATATAATTTATTGAACCAGGTACAGGTGATTTAAATATCATAGGAGTTTGCATTCGCACTTTGTAGTAAGTTTGAAAGCTAACCTTGGTCTAAAGGTTCTAAATCTTGATTGAAACAGCCCAGGGACTCATTCAATATGTTGAGTGAGTTGTCCCCTCTTTCATCAAAACAACCAAATCTATGTCATCCTAAGTAGTGTTATTTTACATAGATTTGGGGACTTAGTCTTCTCGGCTTGCTTTTTTCTCCGACGAACGAACCGCAGTATCAAACATATCAAACACGCTCTGAATCTGTGATTTACTGCAATTAATTCTATTAATTCTTATGTATATGTAGTAAGTCAAGCTCAGGGGTTTGGGGGTTTCCAGCTTGTCTCACTATCAAGGAGGATAGGGGGTGTCGCGGGCTGCGAGGGGAACTGATCCAATGCCTAAATCGCACATATAAAATATTTTTACAGCAATAAATTGAGGTTTACATTCATTCGAAAGCTTGTAGTGCTTGATTAATACAGAGAGTTGGTCCCTGATTAATACAGACGAGAAGCGCCAAATCGGTTTTTTTTATGAGTGAGTTGTCCCCTCTTTGAACAAAACACCCAAATCTATGTTATCCTACGTTGTGTTATTTTACATAGAATTGATGACTTAGTCTACTTGGCTTGCTTTTTCTCCAGATAAAGTGAACAGCGGTATCAAACATATCAAAAATATTGAACACGGTCTGAATATGTTATTGACAGCAATTAATTGTATTAATTCTTATGTATGCGTCGTGAGTCAAGCTCAGGGGTTTGGGGGTTTCCAACTGGTGTCATCGAGGAGGATGCGGAGTGTCGCTGGTTGTAAGGGAAACTGATACAATATCTCAATGGTACATAAAACATTAATTTTACAGCAATACATTGAGGTTTACATTCATTCAAAAGGTTGTAGTGCTTGATTAATATAAGGAGTTGGTCCCTGAATAATACAGACGAGAAGCGCCAAATCGTTTTTTATGAGTGAGTTGTCCCCTCTTTGAACAAAACACCCGAATCTATGTCATTCTATGTTGTGTTATTTTACATAGATTTGATGACTTAGTCTACTTGGCTTGCTTTTTCTCCAGATAAAGCGAACAGCGGTATCAAACAAATCAAATATATTGAACATGGTCTGAATATGTGATTAACAGCAATTAATTGTATTAATTCTTAAGTATGCGTCGTGAGTCAAGCTGATAGTTTTGGGGGGGTTCCAACTGGTGTCATCGAGGAGGATACGGAGTGTCGTGGGCTGTAAGGGAAACTGATACAACATCTCAATGGTACATAAAACATTAATTTTACAGCAATACATTGAGGTTTACATTCATTCAGAGGTTGTAGTTCTTGATTAATACAGAAAGTTGGTCCCCGATTAATACAGACGCGAAGCCAAATCTATGTCATCCTACGTAGTGCTATTTTACATAGATTTGAGGACTTATGCGTGTGTACAAAATGATGTAGTGTGTCTAACCAAAGAATTTTAATGATTGCAACTAGTGTCAACAGCGAGAATGGAATGTGCCATGAATAGTAATTGAATCATAAACGGTAGATGGTATATATATGAAACAGACGAGGGAGGCCAACAATATTTTTATGAGTTCACTCTCTGACCTACAAACAAATCTATGTCATACTATGTAGGATTGAAAAACATAGATTTGAAAATTTAGTCTATTTGACTGGATTTGCTTGTCAATTCACAAGCAAATGCATTGCTCAAGGTCTGGTTGACCAACTGCACTTAACCATGTTAGTTCATATATTTTTATATAGAAAACAACTCAGTAGTGTTTGAAACCAAGGAGTAGAATGCAAAGATCAATTCCATGTTTTCTCACGCTACAACATAGATCTGATTTCACTGATCAGAGAGTGGATAACTCTTTATGATGTCGATTTTGTTACGATACTAGGACTAGGATCTTGTACACTCAAGTCCTGAAAATATTCAAATATCTGTGTGTGACTAATTAAGTGATGTTCAACTAATATATTATTGAAGATATACCGTTATATATATATATATAGGTTTGCTTTTGAGAATAAAAGTTTATGTAAAAATACTGCATAGAAGGCACAGAAGTCATGGATTATAAAATTGAAATAAACAACAGGTTTCTAGGTTTGCTTTTGAGAATAAAAGCTTATGTAAAGATACTGCATAGAAGGCATAAAAGTCATGGATTATAAAATTGAAATAAACGACAGGTTTGTAGATTTGTCTTTGAGAATAAAAGTTTATACGAAAAATACTGCATAGAAGGCATAAAAGTCATGGATTATAAAATTGAAATAAACAACAGGTTTGTAGGTTTGCTTTTGAGAATAAAAGTTTATACGGAAAATACTGCATAGAAGGCATAAAAGTCATGGATTATAAAATTGAAATAAACAACAGGTTTGTAGGTTTGTCTTTGAACATTTATAGGAAAATGAATGATTGCAAGGTATGCAAGTTTGAATGATACGTCTCACAATGAGATGGACAACACTTCGTTTAGGTTTCTTCGGTATGCTTCTCCAGCTTCCCCAGGAGATACTTTGTCAGCTAGTTGAATGCCACTGATAATAACCTAGAAAACAATAAAATCAAAGGTTAATTCAGCAAGGCAAGTGTATTTTGATATTTACCAACCAGGTCCAGACCAGAAAAGATGGAAGCTGAACATTGTAATAATTATTCTTATACACATTGGATAATGACTGTAGAGCTAAAACTTCAAAACCTTATGGATTCAATCATCTTGCCAATATAAGTACAACTGTAAAAGTCAGCAATGTGCCTTGCAGCTAGGATGATTGAAATGAAACAGGTTACCTTAATTCCAGTTGACAAAACAAGTTTCTCATTACTCTCTTGTCATTCAGTTTGTGTTTGATCACAGAGTTAGAGTTAAAACCTCCAACTCCTTGATTTGATACGTATTTGAGGGCTCCATACGTGGTTGGACATCATATTTGTTTGCCGATGATAATGGATATTTCAATGTTACATACTCCCTTATTTGTATGTCTGATCACTAGAACACCCTTTTGAAGTGCTGGTATGCTTACCTTAGGCAAGTAGTTGAACCAAAACCAATCCTCTAGAGCAAATTTCCTGTTGGCTCCCACTATTCCAGCTCGTGCACATCGGAGCACTACATTCGTAAATCTGTCATCCTGATAATAAAAGACACATCAACATAAAATTTGCAACTTTAAATATTTGATAAGAGAGAACCAAAACAGAAAGTAGAGGTCATTTTTCTTAACATATTAGGTGTTATGTGCCCTTTGAGCATGTCAGGATAACTTCAAATTTATAATTCAGTGGTGTTGATTTATATTGTGTTGATTTATATTGTAACAAGCTGGTCAATGTTAAGTCATTTATATTAAAAGTCAGTTTTTTCTCACCTGTTTATCACCAATCAATATTGGAGACATAGCAGCTCTCTTCAAGCGAGACATGGCCCCTTCAGTACCTTTTATATATGTAGCTTCCTCATCTCCAGCCGCACACTTAACTGCTAGTTCTTGTAGCATTATCTGTAATATGAATAAAATAGGAGAATTGTCAATGGAACAACTCAGCTAGTCAGGGGTCTTTCAATCAGAGTGTGACTGTGTGATGCACTCATTCAAAAATCGCTCGTTTTGTCTTTCAAGTAGACAAATTAGTTCCCAAATCGCTCACTAAGAATGTATATAGTTTGTCAATGGGAGAGGGAGGGAGACCCTCGCAATTTTCATTTTAGCTATGTTTAATTGTTCCATGATTTGTCATGATGGGGTATTTTATATATTGGCTATTCAGTCTGGTGACGAGGAAGTCTGGTGAGTTTTTTTCCCAAGAATGAATGGATAAATAAGGGATAGCTTTAAAAACACAAGATGACTAAACTGGGACAGGAAAGCAATTCAATATTGAACACCTTTGAAATTATGAAGAAATTGTCATTCATTGTAGCTGAAGGATATGTTGTGTGGCGCAGGGCCCTTTAGTGATTCTGATACTCCATGCCAGATTCCACGGAGCATTTGACTAGTCGGCTCAGAATCGGGACACAATCGGTAACGATGTGGAGGGAGTTGATAATGAGTTGGTGGTATACCAAGTGCTGTTGTGGCCTTATTCAGAGATTTAAGAGAGTGATCAATTAATCGAGACCATGAGTTTGCTAACAGTCAATGTCTAGAATATCACATTAAACGGTCTTTGTGCAAGCAATTTAATTTTTTTTATAATTACTGATATAGGATAACTTTGATGAAAAATAGTTTTGTGTTCACCTTCCAAAAATAACAGAAAAGTTTTGTATCCTGGATGTTGATATTTATGGTATAAAAATAAAGCTCTAATCAGTCATTTGAAAGGCAAAAGGAGTGAAAACAAATTTGTATTTCAAATACTCTTTTAAACATAAACTCGAAAAAAAATGATATGGATGGACAAGTACTGCAAACTGCTAAGGATTTAAGTAGCCAGAAAAGGATTATTCAAACATATTGTATTTCATGACAACTGAACTCTAATGTTGATAATGCCTAAGGATTGGGATTATGACTGTAATAAAACAAAAGACTTCCTGCAAACTGAGAATCATACCTTGAAGTTATCATAGAGTACCAGTTTTTTGATAGAAACTTTAGCTGAACAGTTCATCTTCATCGTGTTCTGAATGCGTATACGTCGTTTCACTGGATCAGGGGGGTCCTAGAAAAGAAAAATTTCTATCTTCATCAACTGTTGTTGTACAAGCAGCATGATTGAGGTGTTACTATCTGTAGTCATCTCTCTGTCAGAAAATATTTCACACATACACCTTTTGGAACAATAAATTAGTCAGATGCCGCAATAACCCAATTGATCACATCACAGTACAAAAGCTTCGATCTTCAATTCTACTCTTACTCTAGGGTATATTTCTACAACCAGACTCAAAGCTTTTTACCCTGATTTCATTCTACCCAACTACTTTATTACACAAAACGTCTTTGGTAGAGTAAAATGAAAGGATGTAGCACACCAAACATCAAACTACGCTGAGACTACCTAATATATCTAAATTGAAAAATTATTGGTAGAGACAACTGAACACCATATACATGTATCTATATATTCATATATTATTATTCACAACTTTTTGTTTGCAACTTACAGTACGCTGCTCACAGAAACCTGGCCTTCTTTCCTTCCCATGCCTGCAATCCAGATACCGTGAACCCACATCCGTAAAAGCCTGGTGCACTCCGTCAATTCGCTCAATATATGTTCTCTTTTGCAGGAGCCCTACAAGGAAAATAATTAAAGTATGATTTGTTAGTATTTGGTAGGAAACCACAGCCCCCAGCCCACTAGTAAATAATATTTCAGAGAATTACAACTCTTGATTTACTATACCCAATAGTAACTTAGTTGCAACCATAGTAATTAAGCTCCAACTATGGATGAATGTGAATTCACCAAATTGTCTATTATTCTCTTTTGTGATACACCCAACCTAGGGCCACCAGTACCAAACTTTGGTCCACTCTAGCTTATTACAATATGTAGAACCTATCTATCAATTTAATTCCTCATCATAGGCATTCTACCTAGGCTCATCAGACTTCAGTGTTACGGGATTGTGAATGTGTATTTAGCAGGCCCCCTACTTTGTTTGTCTGCTTGTGATTCACCTTTAATGTCTGATTCACCCAAAATTGTGGTGAGCACAGGAAGGTTGTCAACAAGGTCAAGCGGTGTTTGTGGTTCTGTTTGCGCATAAGGCCTCCTGGAAAGGCAATCAGCATTGGTATTAGTTTTCCCACTTTTGTGTTTGATGTCGTAGTTGTACCAGAGACTATAGATATATCTATATATATCTATATATCTATAGTCTCTGGTTGTACGGCTGAAGCAATAGTGACCAGCGACCTAGTCTGCCCTTAGTGTCCTTTATGCTTTTCAACCACTTGAGGCTAATGTGGTCAGTGAGCACCAAAAAGTGTTTATCTGCAAGGTAATGTTTGTATTTCTCTACTGCTGTAACCAGGGATAGTCCCTCCTTGTGTGTTATAGAATAATTTTTTTTAAAAACAGTAGTATTATATCAGAATATCAGAACAACAGAAAGTAAGCTGGGTTTGGTGGAATAAGGTATAAATAGATTTTTTTCAAGAAATCATAAATAGATGTCACTAGTTTTTAGGCCTTAGCAGCTTGATTCCTTGGTCTTTAACATGTTGTTATAGATGAGTGAGGTACCAATATTTGCTATGTCATTTGTCATTTAAAAAAGATATGAGGCTGAATTTAATACTCTAACGGAACATAATTAATATTTTGCATGGCTTGCTTGGGCAGTTTCATAGCTCAATTGCCTAACAATTACAACACATGATAATAATGATTTAAATTTTTTGACCATTACAGGCAGTGGTGTGAGAGATTATATTATTTAACCAACAGGCTAGGTGATGCAGACCAATTAATTAGACAAGAATGTCAAACTTCACCTAAAACAAAATTATTTTCATGACATTATTTTTGGCTGAAGATGGCTCCATCCATAACAGTTCTATTATTTAAAAAGATCAAACCAAATCTGGGGCTGATAAATAAAGGTGTTTCTATTATATGTTGTAATTACAAAATAAGATTAAATCTTCATAAGCAGGATTAGCTTCCTTACACAAACATAGAACATATATGTCAGGCAGCTTGGCAAATATTTTTGCTGGTATGAATGGAAACAGAACAATATCATTGATTACACCCATGCCTGCACCAAAGGTACCAGAGACATGAGGATGTTTCATACCCAATAAACAAAACAAACAGTGTCTCAGATGTTTTGGGTATCTTAGATGATAAACAATGCTCAAATTTAGATAGTGCAAAGCAATAAAAGCATCCACTCTTCAATAGAAAGATTATAACATCTGAAATATTCACATGTGTATGCCTTAAAACATCATATCACTTATTGCTTGAATTTTGATTACATTAGTGAATCTTGGACAGTTATGTCAGCCATGAACTTGCTCTTGGCATTCTCCAGATTACCAATCATTGTGAGAGTGAAGTAGATTGCTCTACCTGTTTTAATATTAATGCTATATCCTTTCACCTGTTTGGTGAGGGAATAGTGTTCCAAAAGATTATCGTAATTTTATCCAGCTTTTTTCAATTGGAAGATTGGTGTGCATATTCACACAACCATCCACCCCTACCCCCATCATCACAGTCAATTTTTCTTCCTATAGAAATATAAGGGCAAATATATGTTTATTCAATTGCAGCGGATTCCTGAAGCTCTATGCATCTAAGCATTTGCCCGTGTCCAGTGTTTCCTTTGGTCAATGAGAAACCTATTTTCCTAGATAAGTACCAACACTTATGTTGAATATTGGTGTGATTATTCGCTTGGAGATGAAGATGACCTGCATCCTTCAGCTGAGTTAAAACAAGATATGAATCCGGTAGTCTGCACAATGTAATTTAAATTTGTTCATCACGCACCTACCACCAACCAGATAAGAGAGAGATTCTACTGAGTGCAAAAATATTTCGCTAGCTGGGGTATAATTTTTTGTGACGATACACCAATGATGATTGGGAAAGTTAAAGCAGATATTCATGACATTGATACAAATTGACGAATTTTAGGAAATAAGCTTGCATTTATTTTGACAGAATGTTGTACTGCTACAGGTGGAAAACTTTTGCCTTGCAACCTGAAATCCCCCAACAATACTACAGGATTTATTTACTTGAAAGCTACCAATGAGTGGAAATGAAGTAAGAATTATCTCTTCTAACCTGAACAAAAAGATGCTACCTCTATATATGACAAGGATTTGAATGATGTGGCCAAATATGACTATTAGAATGCCTAGGCTGTTTATACAAAATAATTATTTCATATGTTTCACCATCACACCAACACATTTCAATGGTCTGCATACAACTCTCACATGGAAAAAATCAGAAAAATTTATTCCCTCTCCACACATTATTCATCATCAAAGGTCACCCAGTAAATAAAAGTGCATCATTTATTTCAGCATGATATTTTGTAGACACTGACTATTGAACCGCTATGGCATGCTCATGCTCTATCCTGCATAATTCCAGCAAGAATAAACTGGCTTAATCACATTTTTTGAACCCAATTAAGGTGTAAAACATAACACAACACCTCATTTCCTTGTAACGGCTTTAAATTACAGACCCCGGAATCGGTATGGGATGATGCTGATGGAGACCTGCCCAAATATAAATGTACAGTTTGAGTGTAACCTTGCTAGAAAAAAAAATAGCGGATTAAAACAGCTGTAAAACTAACTAATTATGATAAAGATAAGGAAGTAGCTCTGCTGGTTTGATTGCATGCCCTTCACACACAGGATCATTTTTCGCTTCAGTCTTCTGACTAATGGGTTCTGTTGATGCCCAGGTGGATCCGACCTGCCTGCAAATTTTGTACTGAATTTGGCAGCTTGATTTCTCAGTATTTGAGCTGAAACAGACCTTGTGAATTTAGCCAACATTCTAAGACTGATAAACAGGTATATATACCAGCTAACACACATTGAAACTTGCAATTGTTGCTCTATGTGAGTAGATGGGGTGTGTTCATAGGTAGGTAAGCAGGTAAACTTAGGAAAAGAAAACCTTAACATGCCATAATAGCATGAATATGCATTGACTCTATTTATGTTTATCTCAGGGTGCTAAGGGGGTCCGTTGACATTTTACTGCTACTTCCGCTTTCCTCTATACGTTATAATGTTCAGAGCTCATCGAAAAATTCAAAACTGAAATATGTGAGTTATTCCTCAGCATAATGGTCTGCCTCAAAACATACCTCAACGTCAATGGGCAAGGCTAGAAAACACAGCCTCCTAACATCACAAGTTCTAAATTGGTTGCAGAGAATTTTGACTTTTCTTATTATTCTATTCACAGACAATCTACCAAAATCACATATTTTCTTGACTGTTAGCAGTTAACTCAAGCTCTAGGACTCCCATGTGATCTTTTAATCACTATAAAATATTGCTCTCAGCCATTTACCACCCTACGCAATAAGTTGACCGAAATATTCAATCCAAGGTTGATTAAAAGGTTGATAAAATCAAATGTCTTGTCACATGCCGCATTCTGAAACATTGGCGCCAAAATTCATTGCCCTAGTAGCGAGGCTGCAATATCTGTGCCAGGTTGCTCTCTGTTTGCAGGCAGGTCGGAGCACAGCACTGGGGGCCAACCAAACCCCAGTAGTCGATGGACCGTAGTGGGATTCGAGCCCTCAACCTTCAGCATCTGCATGCTAAAGGTGTGGTGCTCTAACCAACTGAGCCACCTCCTACTCAAAGTATCAAACACAGTAGGGATCGGATATGATGTCCCTCAAATGATATTGTTTATCAAAGTTTCCTGCTTGTTAGTTTTTTTCCCGAGAAGGGTTGGAATCTCTAAAAACTGCCTCCATAGTGAAAAAAAAAAAAGATTTTCTGGGAGAGGCCCTTACCCCCTAGGATGAAGGCACCCATCCCGCCTGGCTCTACCACTTGAAAACCAATGGATACAGACCTGGATATTCCCTATTCTGTACCTCAAGTAAAATTTGTCCAAAAAGTGGTGCGGCCAATCGGTATGCTCCCGAACAAAAAGAGGCCAAAGCAGAAAAAAAGGTTTGCCACGCATGATCTTATGAATTTATGTTAGAGAGAAAGCTGTAATTTATCTCAATCAAAAATTAGTGTGCGAGTTTAAATAGTACATAACATTGCATGGGCTAATCATATTCAAAGACAGGGAAATAATTTGATGCAACGCTCATTTCAGTTTACAGGCAGGACCGAGCACACTCAGTGAACTCATATGGTGTGAGAGCTCATCCACCACACACTCCTTGAAAATGCCCTCAGCTCATCCATGACACCCATTTTTTTGCCTCAAACCCATCTCTATAGCTTCACTAGGGAAATAATAATTATGAAGGGCTTGCCATAACTCAGTTAGCTGTCACAATCCAATCTGGTTACTTACATTGCATTGCGATTATTTTGTTGCATCACTCTGTTTAAACCCTATCCCCCTCCTTGGAAATTGATATCATGCTGTGGATGGGCACACCACAGAAACCAACAACCCCTTTCACAGCATATGACTACAAATTCAAACTTGATACAGTAGGATTCACTCACCAGCTTCAATATAATCTTCCAAACTGTCACCAAACGATTTCTCCTGAGAAAATATAGAGAACTGAAGCTGATGTTCTGTCTCGTGCTGCCTTAGATGGTCTCTTGCTAACGTCTCATTAGTATGATATGATACTAAATCCATTATGGCAGTCAGTCCAACACAAAATCCAATGCTTTTGCGGCAGCTTATGTCGCAGTTAAGAATGGGTTTGTCTCTCTTTATCATATACTAATAGGTACTAGGAAAATAAAAATGAATGTTCACTCCTGAAGAGCTTAACTACAAATGACATAGAACACAATTTACAACACACCGATGGAGTGAAAGTGAAAGCACTACATGTGCGCAGGGATGCGCTTTCACTTTACCTTTAAATCTGTACTTGACCTATATTTTGAATTCTATGTCATTCAGCATGCACCAAAATTCTGTGGGAAATTCCATCTGTTCAACTTTTGTGAGTCATTAGTGGGAGCCCTCAGCACAGCAGAGTTACAGTTTCCCATTTATGGTAGGTTATGCACTGGTGTGTCTGTCTAAATAATTAGTCTTCTATACTACCAGTGTCACTGGCAATTTTGTGAAACATGTCTGGCTCCCCATTGAATCAATACAATAGTAATGAATAATGTGGAGCCAGTCATTCATTGGATTGGTTGATAGATTAATTTGTCTTTTTTATTAACAAAAATAACCAGGAGTGGGCTGTTCAATGTTGCATGTGATACTCTAGTTTGGCAGTAGACCCAATGAGCTGAGGGAGTTCATTGGTAGACCTGTGTATTTCCAGTTCAGATCAACGTTTGGCAGTGGGGTATTAACTTCAAACTTGTGGTAGGTTGGGATTTATTCTCCAATCTATTGAGTTTGTTAGTCTCTTCTTTCACACTAATTCCTTCCTGTCTGAGCATGACTGTGTTTGTGGAACTAGACTGGGCAGTAGACTGAGTACAATTACAACCAATTGCTGAGGGTGACACCCATATTAAAATCATACTGCTCCTGTGGTTTTATACTTATGTAAGTGACACCACAGCCACAAAATCCGGTAGTACTAGCCAGCAACTGACTCTTTTCAGGCATAGGATATTCCGACACTGAGTACAGGCCTGTTATGAGGCCATTATATGCCTGGGGTGTCTTTCAATTAGAATGAGCGATGCTTTACTGAAGCATGAATTATCACTATCACATCGCTCAAAATTATCACTCACTTGGTCTTACAATTAGACAAAATCACTCCCAAATCGCACACTCAGATAGTTCCATCATTGGGTGAACGATCTGAAAGCGACAGCCTAGCAGGTATGGCTCACTCACTGAGTGAGCGATCAGATTGCGATATTTGCTGTTTCTAATTGAAAGACCCCCTTGGATCACTATAACGAGTTTACTTATGGTGAATGATTGTTGTGGTTGCTGAGAAAAATGTACATTGTTACACAACACGGGCCACCATTCCATGGTCCACTGGGATTTTCCTGCCTTTACATTGCCAATGTCTGGTATCAACCACCCAAACACTGGAGCATTGGCAAAGTAAAATCATGTTTGTCCCAGTGGCCCATGTACCATACCTACAAAACAGTATGCATGTGATGCAAGTCTGGCCACTTGATTACATCAAAGGAAGTGCAAGATTTACTTTCTGGGAATTTCCACATGGTAGGAAGTTTATATGGTTCTGTATCTTAAATTGTATCAACTTTACACATATTTTGATTTATTCGATGTGGTTTTTAATCAATCCTCCGTCACAGCAATTGGCTGTTAGCTGATGTAGGTGCTGTCCCCCTCTCATTTTGTAATGCAAACCTGTCAATACCTTTCTCAGTATCTGCCCAGCTTGTAAAGCCTCTGAAAAACTTGATTGTGTGGAAGTGATCGAGGAGATCATTTTAATTGGAGGAAAGCTATCTTTCGCAGGTGGACAACTTAGAACAACATAAAATTTTCAGGCTGGTCCTGATAAATTTACAGATGTGAATCTGAAGAATAGCAAACCTCATGTAACTATAAGTAATATAGACTTTTATTTTATTTCAGTTCAGAGTGTCTCTATTAATGAGTAATGATGTCTGCTCTGAGCATGGAAAAAGCTGAGTCAGAGAAAACCCTAAGATGTGGTAATTGGTGAGTCATGTCATAGGCTTCAATTCAGTTCTTTGCAGACCTTGGACTAAATTTTGCTGACTATGGTTATGAGTTATGACTTTCCATACAGTGAACCCAATCAATGAAGACTGATCGGTTCACTGATATTTAACAAATTAGTACTGTTCCTATAATCCCAGAATGACCGCTATAAACATTGTAACCAAGGTCGTTCCATCACAAAATATATTTCTATATAATACGTAATCAGATTGATTTGTCTCGCTGTTAAAGTTCTGATTGCCTCCCAAGTATTACAAGTTGCATTTAAAAATTTATTTCATTATAGTACATTTTAAGATCCACTTAGGAATTTTATCCTCTCACAAAAGCCTTTGAACTTATAATAATCTTTCTTATGATAACAGTAAGCAGGACATAGCAGAGGCAAACTTTCAGCTTCATGAACTGCACTGTGCTCGTCACATACAACTGTGTAAGAAATGTGGTGAGCCTGTACCGAGAGGTAAACTAGAGGAACACGAGGAGGAGGAACATCGAGATGTGGAATGTGAATATTGTAAGAGAACTCTACCTCTAGATCAGCTCAATAATCACAAGGTCAGTGGTGGCAGAGTGTCACACGGCTCACAGATCCAACATGTGGCTAGTTTATATCACACTAATATTATGGTGCTCTCTCTTTGAGATGACTTGTCTTGCACTATCATTTTTTTGAACATGATTGATTGGATAAAATAAACCCTCAGCAATGTTCATATTTTTTTTTCAGTTGTTTACTGATATGTAGTAATATTAGAGGACATATTATCCTTCTATTTGCTTTGAGCGAAAAATTACTTGTAAAGAAAAAACTCAATAGACACTATTCAATGTCTCTTGTCGGAATAGTTTCTTTACTTCACTGTACAGGTGCATACATAGTACCTGTTATCTCTTGACAGAATGACTGCACACACATCCCTATGAGATGTGATTACTGTGAGTTAGATTATCCTCGCTGTGAGTTTGACGGCCATGAGAAAGCCTGTGGATCCCGCACTGAAGACTGCCTCAAGTGTAGACAGAAGGTTATGTTATCTGATATGCTCAAGCATGAGTCATCAGGATGTAGAACCCACTCTACGGATCAGAGACAGCAGCAGCAGAGTATACAGAGTCCTCCGAGGCCGAGCCCTGTAGAGCACATGATGTATCAGAGAGGGGCTCGACGCGCACCCCCTTCTCTGTTATTACCTAAAGTACAGAATACTGACAGATCACAGCCGAGACTTAACGGTGCTAGTAATAATAGACAATCAACAAATAGGCCTAACAAAACAAAAAAGACGAACACTCCGCCAACAAACAATCAGAGATCTAATAGGGGTACTAGGAGGACACCACCTAGACCGGCCTCGCCTCCAGTCGCTCATAGCGCTGGTCCCAACAGTAAGTTCGATCTTATAGCTTTGGCCTTACGCAGTAGTAAGAGATGATCTTTACTAGTAGAAGCCAGGGCTGTTCATGGCCTAGTCGGGATTAAAAGTGTTGTGAACAACAACTGCTCTTAAATTATGTGGTCTACCGATTATTCAGCATCTGATTGCTTCCTCTTACATTCTGAGGTTGTAAGCTATGGAGAGCACTACGGTGTCTTTAGAAATATCAAGATCGGCAGTTATGAATGCCACTTAGAAGAAGAGTATTATATAATATATATAATACTGATTATTAGCTAACATCACCATTATTACATATTTATTTTATTTGTTTGTTAGCCTGCCCTGGGAGCTTCATATTTCTGCTCACCTAAAGAGGACCTTTACTTTCAGGGCTGTATCCATCAGTTTTAAAGTGATAGGGCCAGGCGGGTTGGGTGTGGGAGGGGAGCTATAGCGCCTTCCCGGAAGGGGGGTACGGCACATGCTTGATAGAGTTTGGCCAATGTTTGTGCAGGGGCATGCTTTGAGGGGGACATGGCGTTGAAGAATAGCTGATATATTTCAGGTTTGAATGTATTGGTGAACTCTAGGCCTTATAACAAGCAGAAATTTGCCAAGGAAAACAGGTACACCAGTATAATCCGGTCATAATCCCTACACATAACACTAGGGGGGCTCTCCTTAGCACCGGCTATTGATAATATACATAAATACAGTCAATGTGCATTCATGACACTTAGGTCAATGTTTTAGGGGTTTTTCATAATTGACCTACTGAAAAAGTGGTAGGCCCATGGCCCCCTGGCCCTACCTATGACCCCTGCTTACTTAGCTGCTTATATCATTGTTGAAAAAGCACTTTTAATCAATGACAGTCAAGTGCGGTAACTTTTAAAGGGAAATGTGTTCAACAGATTTGCCATCACCGGTCATAAAAATTTGATAACCAGCCCTTTTTATTTCACCTTTGTATATTCAAGATAAATATATATGATGGTCACACCAGTCGGCCCGGCCTTTTTTGCCATCTGAAGTAAGGATACCTGTCAAAAGAGGTGTGCCTGTCTTCATTTGCTAACCGTGATACATCGTTGTGCTTTTCAGATTCAGATGACGAATCTATCCCTTGTGAATTCTGTGAGCAGCAGGTTCCCTTAGACATGTTTCCCTTTCATATGGTGAGTTTTTATTCTTCACTTACCACCTTCCACTCTTATATCATATAATCAACAAACCTGGACCACTGACTGGAAGTCGTAATTGTGTGAGGTGTGTCTCTAGCAACGGTTGTTTAATGGAACAATTTGAAATATGTGTAAGAAATCCCTCCGAACTGGTCATCGGTAATGTAAATCACAAAAGTATTGAGCAAAGGTTCAGCCTCAGGCCCACCATCGTTTTATTATCTGAATTACATTGAGATCTATTTGTAGGAGGAGTGTAGCGGTGGGGCTGGAGGAGCCTACCATGCCCCTCCCAACTATTTTCACAATCCTGAGCCTGTAGCTGAGCCTACCATCCCATACGGTATGGGATTCGGTCAGGAGAACACAATCACCAGAAGTAATAATGACCCGTTCACATCTCCGGCTCATCTAATGGAAACCATGATCAGTCAAACTGGTAGATCAGGTACTATTTACGTTATTACCTGTTTATATGTTAGTTCCAGATCGAACTTAATTATACTGTTATTAAACACATAAATACATACCGTCACTTTACTGTCACAGCTCAGATGCTGAGATATAATTTTGAACAGTTATACATCGACATATTGTTATTACCAATTTGATGGCTTAGATTTTAGGAATAACTTTGCCCCAATCTATCAGAGCAGACCATTTTACTGTGGTATGTGGCTAAATTCAGTTTAGGTCTAGTATAATAATTCATCTGCTGCTTCTGCACATTAGCTGAGCTGATTCGCTGCCACTATGTTTACATCAATCAATCAAGCACTGTCTCCCGCACAGAATAACACAGTATTAGTCCTAGAAAAAGAGCCGCCTGCTGGAATCTCTATTGCTGATGATGATGATAACCCATATTACCAAATAATAGTTTCAAAATGGCTATAGCTATTCCCATTTCAATGTGTTGATATAAATATCATTGAGTGTGGGGTGGTGTCTGCCTGATCTCTGTCTTTATGAAATGAGGGAGGCCGTCTGTGATGAAAGTTTGAATTTTTTTCGAAGCAGTGATCGATGTTAGGATATAGTATAATGCTGTAAAGCAGTTCCTCCTGGAATTGCACACTATAATAAAGCCTGTATTGATTGATTTGTCCACTCATGTATTGTAAGATAACAACTCCTTAAAAACTCGTATTACTTGACCACCAGCCCGAAATGTGTCCATCGCCCAAACTCCCTGCCACAAGCATCAGGGAGTTTGGGAGATGTCCAAAACTCCCTGCCAGCATGTAGCCAGCGAGTTTGGGAGAAACAACCTGATGTACCATGACAGCATCATTTCTTCAATTGAAATAAGGATAAAACTGCTCAACTGGTAGTCCTCTGCATCCCTCCAATGCCTGATTTCAACTAAAATCACAAAGATAATATGATTTGACTTTGTTTGGATTAACTCACAGTTTCCCCTTCCATCAAGTTAGTTATCACAATTATAGTTTACATCACAGCACATAACTTGTAGTATCAGTTTAAAGCTGTTGTCTGGTTTCTCATGTACAGACGAGCCTAAGTATACGTACTGTGAGTATTGTGAGTTCCCTATAGAGGAGAGAGACTACCCAGTACATATGGAGATCTGTCAGATGGAACAGATGCAGATGTTCCAAGCTATCGAGGCTGGTCAGGAGAATGATGACGAGGCTCGCAGTGGTGGAGAGTTCAGGACATACGACCCCCGTCAGGGTATTAACTCTACATCTAATAACAACAACGAGTTCAGCGGGTGAGAGCTTTATATAGGACTGTTAGATATTTATTTACCTCCAAATATTATCTACGTAATACAGAAAATGATCTTGCAGTTTCTGATGTTCTCGAATCTAAACCAACAAGATACCAAAATTTTCTCTATACTTTGCATACTACTGAATTTTATCATTATGTTATCAAGACTCATCACTTTCTTATACACAGATTTTCACCAACAAGACACCAGTTTGGTAATATGGACCTAGAGGAGGAGATTACCCCCTCACATTTTCACCAGGACCCATCCACCCCTACTAGGCCTCCTGTGGTAACACATAGTGATGAGGAGACAGAGTTAATACCCTGTGAGTTCTGTGCTGAGACCTTCCCCTTAGATGAGCTTCACCAGCACATGGTAAGACTAAGCTAAGATAATAACTTTGAGTCAAACGACCATAGAGTTATTATATACTCTAGAGCGGACAATGCAGTGCTCAAAACGTCCTACTTAATTATTGCGAAATCCATGACGCGGCGCAATCTGGTTGTGCATGGCTTGTGCCTGTATCATATAAGTTATCATTGAGAATATAGGAATTGAGCATGAAAATTTATGTTTTAGAGCGCTAATAGCCATTTTTTCGGAAAATTTTTCATGTCACGCCATGTGGAACACTTGTAGGTATTTTCACTTGCAGCCATTGGAAAATTGTTCTATGTTTTCCCATCAAAATAAGCCATAACCCCAACCGCAAACATTACCGGACTAGCTTGTTTTTTCCACATTTCTCTCAACCATAAGTTGGATTCTGTCTCTTTTACTCATATGTTAGCCATCAAGTGAGTTAATGTTATTTGTTCAGTATAAGGTGTACACATAGCTTGTGGAAAAGCTGACTGGAGGTTAAAAGTTCGCCGCTATGTTCCGCTATTTGCAAAAGCAATTTACATACGGTTCTGACTTAGATTCGGCATTTAGATTTGGCTGTCATTTAGAGATTTAAATTCCCTCTCCGGTGGTGTCCTCTAGTTTTTGAATTCGCAAAACCATTCAACCATACACAGCAGGTTTTGAAAGCATATAAATGAATGCATTTTGTAACAAAACTATCCTGACTGACTCCAGATTTTTCAGAACATTACTCACTAATGTGACATTTTAAGTTGACGGATATTTCTGATTTCTCACCATACTTGAAATGAGGGACCATTTGCTTCAGAGCGGTCGTTGTGGATGTTTGATACAAATTTCTGGTATGATTATTATGACTATGGTTGTTTGTTTGTGTTTGTAAATTAGTTGAGATGGCAACTTCAGCATCCCTCATAATATTTTGTATATACTCCAGAAAAGGCACTGGCAGTTGACGTATACACAGAGTAAGGATAAGCAGAGGGGACACTTCAATGATCGTTATAGTGCCTGCGGTTTTTGATTCACTGGGGGAAAATTGTGCACAGCTGGATGCCAAAAACTCATTATCTCTATATGTTATAATGGCATTTTTCTTGCAGATATCCCTACCTTTGATGGGCCATAATTCATTCTGTATTTATCCTTAAGACTGATTTCCAACTTTGCTGGAATGTCCAAGCTTCAAGCTATACACCATATTATTGTCATTTTTTGCTAGGATTCATAGGCTAAGAGTAATCCAGGTTTTTGAAATGAGTTTTGTCATATAGATTTACATGTGACAATTGATAGACGGCTGGTCATCAAAATTAGGAAATGTCCGTGCATTGACCTAAGCCCTATGTAAATCTATATGATAAAACTCATTTTAAAAACCTGGATTACTCATAGCCTATGTATCCTAGCAAAAAATGACAATAATATGGTGTATAGCTCGAAGATTGGACATTTCAGAAAAGTTAGAAATCAGTCTTTAGAATAAATACAGAATGAATTATGACCTATCAAAGGTGGCTATGTCTGCATGACAAAACTCCACTGTAACTTATATATATTCTGAAATTGGCAGGTGGCCAGATTGATGAATTTCCCCCAGTGGATAAAAACCGCAGGCACTATAGCGATCATTGAAGTGTCCCCTCTGCTTATCCTTACTCTGTGACGTATACATGTGTATTTGTTTGCATAGTTTTGAGGCAAGGGGGATGAGTGTAGTAGGTGTTCAATCCTTTGAAATGACCAGAGTTAGGATTTCACACAGCTGTGATTCTCCGGCAGAAATAGATTGATGCTATAAAAATATAAGAGAGGCAGCCAAAAAGTGATCTAATGAGCAATGAGGACTGACAGTAACGCCACATCTGATTTTAGCACCAATCTTAATTGATCTTCTTTGACATAAGAAACAAAAAACCGATAATAATACCCTCAATAAAGTAACGTTATCTGGAGAGCAAATCTGAATCATGACATTATGTACATTGTGACTGAAAATGAGGCAAGCTGCAAACCTTTACACCTCCGATCACTTGTTCACAGGCTACTCATACTTCATTAAATCAAAAATTAAAAAGACCCACTGAATGTGTAACATATGAGTATGAGAGACAGGACACAGCTTATATGGCTGGCAAGTGGCAGTAGAAAAAACAAGCTAGCCCGGTAATTTTTTATCATCACAATGATGTGTTTGCGGTTGGGGTTTTGGCTTATTTTGATGGGAAAAAATAGAAAATTTTTCCAATGGCTGCAAGTGAAAATACCTACAAGTATTCCACATAGTGTGCCATGAAAATTTTTCTGAAAAAATGGCTATTAGCGCTCTAAAACTTAAATTTTCATACCCAATTCCTAAATTCTCAATGATAAATTATATGATACAGGCACTGGCCATGCACAACCAGATTGCATCGCGTCATGGATTTCGCAATAATTAGTAGGACCAAAAACTGATGCTATTTTTGTACACATTGTCCACTCTAGAGTATATAATAACTCTATGCAAACGACTCTCATAACATATATCAGTGAGATTCCAGCCTCGTGTTACGCGATGGATATGTTTTTAATATGCTCATCATCGGGTTTCCCACATTGCTGGTCCGATATGACATATGACACATTTCCGTATCAATCTCGGTTACAGTTCCTGTAGCTCTTCCTGTTTCCACTTTCACATTCCAGCAGATAAATCTTGGTGTTGCATTATCTCTGTTTTTGAACTTGAATACTCAAGTCATACAGGGATATAACAAACCAAAAGCCCCTCCTTATCTTTTGATTTCTCTTCGTTTGACGCTCTACTGGCAAATTTGACTTGATATGATAGTTTTTAGACAGTTTTCTGAGCTCTAATTTATGCCTCAGTTCGGAGTTGTCCTTTCTCCAGTTTGGTACTTTTAACCCACGCCGCATAGGAAAAACGTGCTGAAAGAGGGTTATCTTGAAAACCGCCTATTTTAGGATAGGATTTTTGATTCAGAATCTGCACCGTTGAAAACTCTGTGAGACTGGGTTTCCAAATCATTGGAGGCTTGAATGTTGATAAATCTTAGTTTTAGTGACGAAATTCATGAAAAATTCCATGAAATTTGTCCGCAAACCTGGCAGAAATTGATATAATTGACTATCCGAATACCAAATGATTTCCCAAACCATGTCCCTATCAGTTTTCAATGGTGCAGATTCTGAATCAAAAATCGTTTTTATCCTAACATAAGCGGTTTTCAAGACAACCCTCTTTTCAGCACGTTTTACCTATGCAGCGTGGGTTAAAAGTACCAAACTGGAGAGAACTCAACTCCGAATTGAGGCCTAAATCGGAGCTCAGAAAACTGTCTATTCTGTCACCTGACAGTGTAGCAGCAGCACCTAGGCTGTATCTGTCGTAAGTAACATTGTTCCCATATGTAACTATATGAAACACATCTTCGTTTTCAGTATGACTGTGAGTTGAATGATCGTATTAGAACACCAATGCCTTCTGACGCAGCCCTTATGGGTAGAACACCAGCAGCTAGACCAGCGATAGTTGCCACCCAGCCCAGAACTACTTCCAGTACTAACAGTATGACATCATCTACTCGGACGAGAGTGAATAGAGCTAATCACAACACTAACACTAATAATAACAGCAGATTATCAGCAGCAACAGGTGGTAACAGAGCTCCGGCAGCAGGCAGCAGTGGTACCTCGAGGTCTACTATCAGAAATAGAGGGTAAGACAGGCAGACAAAACACACTGCATACGATTGCATTATTTAACTCAGCACACCCATAAGTACCTTATACTATATTTTAGAATCCAGGTGCACCAATGCCACAAATAAAAACCCCAAAAAAATTGGCGCTTAATTTTATCAGATTGAAGCAATAGACTGCTATGAGGCTTCTCCATGTAGCGTGTAAAGGTAATTCTAGCGATCTACTCAAAATTCATTTAATTCATATGTTTTCTTTTCTATTCAGACTGGAAGGCTCCATGGGAACTTCAAAGCCTGCAAACAGAAGAATGTGATATCTCGCCTTAATCTCACAAGTCGCTGCTCGAAAAGCTCGGGAATCGACTAGCTGGAACCAGATTGAAGAAAGGCTGAACACCAATTATATTCCCGCATTTGCGTTATTTTAATTATACCTGCTGACGGGTTACCTGAGCTCTGCTATACTCGTAATATTTCAATTACCCATTTTCGCTTTTACAGATTTCATACAGTTTTAATTGTGCAGATGTTGTGTTTTGATTTATTTGTTTTTAAAAATATATTAATCTTTTGCCAAAAACAGGGATTGATTCTAAATCCCTTTACCCATTGACAGTGCGGTACTACTCTCTCCACAATAAAAATACATCAATCCTGGCAACCTCTACTGTCCTTGAAACAAATTAAGCAGGGGGGGGGGGGGGTGTTTCACGCATGTCTTCTCAAACCTATATGTAATCATGTCATCCATGAAGATTATTAGTCATTGTTTGAGATCAGATTGTAAAGTTCTAATCTTTACTTTTGGACCCAGAATACTTCACTGTGTATTTTGGTTATTGTTTCTCTTACAAGCCAATTGCACAATTGGTGGATTATGGTAAACTCATTTTCTCCATTTTCTTGATTATTTCTGTTAGCAATCAACTGTATTATAAACACCTTTCAATGTTGGCCTACAACAATTTGGATTTGCCAAAAAATGAGCACATTTTCCCACGGTCAAAAACCAGGAAACATCTTTAACTCAAATGATAGTATTGCACATGCCTAACAACCCAGGTCTGTTTTATGGTAAGGAGATCTCAGACCACCTGCGTAAGTCAACACAATTACTGGTTCAGTGGTAACAGGGAGTTTTATGTCCCCAACTCCCTGGTGGTAGACAAAGACAAGATAGAGTTTGATTTAATTTGGAGTTGCAACCTCGATAGATGAACCATGATGGTTAATTCATAAAAAGGGAGACCCTCTAAATGCATTCATATCAGACTGCATTCAAAACTGACATCACAATAATTGTGGAATCTTGAGTTTATAAATTTAATAAATGAAGTGCCAAGAATAATGAAAGTAGAAAAAAGTCCAGGATGTCATATGCCAAAAACAAATAGTATGTTAATTACATTTCTGCATATTTTAAACAACAAAAACTGTCCAATAGATCAAACAGAGCAAACATATTCCTCCGGTATGGAGAAGCTACCATTATAAAAAATGACAGTTTCATATTGATTAAATACCTTAAGATTGTTTTATAGTCAACCTTATTGGTGCTACTGAAAGATTCATAACCATAGGTGATTTTATTAGGTAGACAAAAATATTATATTCCAACCCCAAAGGTTTGTGAATAGTAAGTAAGATTAAGAAAACTGTCATGTGAGTCTGTCATGAAACTTACATTATGTGATAAAATATATTCTTTTTGAAGATTAGCGTTAGCAATCAACTGAGCAACAGCGAAGATATATATATATATATATGTTAAAGAATATACATATATAAAATATTCTTTATTATAGAAATAACTAACTGGATCTCATTGATGGAATATGTGTGTTAATTTAAGTGTCTTGTGCCTGACAGTGAGGTAGGAGGGGTGCTCTTTTAAATCTAGGATCAAGTCACCCCTGGTACACAGTAGCTCCCTTCGTCCTCCCTCCCATTGTCAGACAAATGGAAATGTTAAATATCGCAGCCTCATTTTGTATAAACCAAACAAAACTTGATCAATTGAAAATTGATCAACATATGTACAATTTCAAACTATGACATAAAAAGTCAAAAATATATCAATTCTATGGTATAAAATAAAATATAGGTGATTGCTGGAGGTTTATTGACTGTGTAATATGGCTCTTATGGGGCTACAGCAATAAAATAGCCGGTTAAATGAATGAAAAGTTTCACAAAATTTGATATGATATTTTGCTACCAAGTCATTTCATTGCTATAGCCTATTTGTAGCCACGTTTATAAAAAGCTGCTGTATAAATCACATGGGCCCAAGCTCCTCCACTTCCATAGCCATAACATTATTACCAGTATGGTTCTGTTGAGTCGTGTTACTGAGGTTATGTTGGTGTGGCGTTGCATTGTTTGCTGCCGCTCCACCTTGCTGTTGATTAATGACGTTGACCAATCGCTGAAGCTGACAGACCTGAGCTCGGTGTAGTAGAGAAGTGGTAGGGTGAAAGCATTCCATCATTGCACACAGTTCATTGTTAGGTGAACATGTCTCATACTAAAATATACATACAGCAGTTTGAAACTTCATATCCCAAACAAGCCTATTTACAATTAAATATACGACTACGATACACATAATAACTCCAAGTGTAGTTTAAGCGCTTAAACGGTGTAGGGATAGCTGGTAGTAGCATTTCATTATCAAACACTTTCCCAACCGCTGGGTAAGTGGTTGATAATGAAATGCTACTACCAGCTATCACGACACCGTTTAAGCGCTTAAACTAGTCCAAGCGTGGTCTGTCAGATTTGAGTTGCCATAAGCATCTTTCGCTATACTGATCACCCCCACAGTAGTAAATGACTAACATGAGAAGTTATATAGACGTTGCACAAGTGCACATGATTGATGGATATTACAGGTCATTTACGGCCTGGATATATACCTCCTGGCTTTCATATCACAATGAACCCTTATAAGTTGGTGTGCACTGTGAATGTACGGTTCAATAAATTACCTGTTTTGAGATGTCCGTATCGCAGCCTTCTTGTATGAGATAAATGGCCATGTCTTCATGCCCTGCATCAACCACATCAAATAAAACCTGACTTAGGATAGAGATGGAACCGTAGGTAGAAAACTCATCTACCAGGGCCTTTATTTGATCCATGCTTCCAGTCTACAACATATGGAAAGATGAAAAAATTAAATCGTAACTAAATAATGCAATTAGGGACCACTTGAGACTGCAGGTATATATTATATATATTATATTACTGTTTCTGACAAACTAAGTTATCTTATATTAAAATGAATGTCCAGTTACAGTACAGTGCAGTGCAGTGCAGTGCAGTGCAGTGCAGTGCAGTGCAGTGCAGTGCAGTGCAGTGCAGTGCAGTGCAGTACAGTACAGTGACCATACAGTTTGAAATATGGCTCTATGTAGACTGAACCAACAGGCTACCCTCCCGACGGGCCGAGCGAAGCGGGGCCGTCGTACGGAAATATAGAGACTATTAGTTTAGTCTAGGCTCTATGTGGTAATATTTCAATAGTATGAGTACTGATAAGAAGGGCTTACAACACAAGCCTGACGGAACGCCTCCTCTAGAGCCTCTCTGTTTGGATATACTCTCAGGCTAGCCTCAGATATAAAGTTCTGCACAAAGTGAAATACACTGTCTTCCATGACTCCTTTCTGGTAAAAATATGCTGACATTCCTGCCTGAAAATGGAATAAGAAAATTTCATTAAACCTTGAGATCAGGAAGTAAAACAGATTATGTACTTGTATCCAAGATATGAGGTGGCATGTCTTGAGTCCCTGGATCCATACCCCGACTCAATGTCAACAAGGAAAATCTTGTACTACCTTGTACATAACCAGCAAAACAGGAGTTGAATAAATCACATCTTGCTGCGGTTTCACCTGAAATATAAATGGCTAATCACAAAGGCCTATCGCTCATATATATATAATTATCCTCCTCCAATTATGACTCAGCATCATCTTTTAATGGGGAGAAATCCATTAATGTATTGTGCTTTGTGTTCTCATCTCTATGTTGGCATGTCATAATGATTTGACAATATTGAGCTATTTGTATTTCCTTCTTTCTGCTGACTGCTTTAACACCGAAAAATGATTCATTCATGTGTGGGACACATAAAGGGCATATTGTAATTTAAGCTGACATCAAATGATAAGGCATTACTGAACACCAGAAGTGTTACGGCTCACTTAGCACGCTTATTGTGAAATTCAGGATATGGTTTTAAATGTTGGAAAATATCTGATAATACAGCTACTAACATTTATTAATAGCGTCTATGATGCAGCACACTATGATGCAACATGCGCAAAGAGACGAATTATCTAAACATTATATGACGTTGGATCTGCCTATCAATGGTTAGCGTCTTATTATTACCACCCACCTGCCAACCAGAATGAGGCTGAGCACTTCAACTAGTAGTTTCTTGATTATCACTGCAGTCTTTAAAATTATATGGTAACTTATTCATCTCAAAAGTTAAGAAGATGGTTCAGTTTTTAATTTTTGATTCAAGTTTTCCGAAAAAGGGCAGTGAAACCAATTTTCCACCATACTTCTATTCGCAAGACCTCAAAATCAATCAATAAAAACTCTGTTCCTCTATACACTGAGAAATTCAGGGACCCAACCTCAAAGCAGTGTGGCAGTACAGATGGAAGAAGTCTGAGTCAGTGATATCAAATCACAATCGACGTTGAAGGTGCTACCAGAGGGGTGTATGAGGGGCACCACTATATCTCACTACATTCTACCGGTACAGCCAATCTAAGGGCCATACTCAAATCATAAGTTATCAAATCCTAATATGCAGCTCTGATCTGTCGACTGATTCCAGCCACCCGAGTATATAAGTATTATCATACAAAGTGATTATAAATTATAAATACAATATTTGCTATTCTCTAGGATGTTTGGTCAAAAACTAAAATATAATATAATGTATATAGCAGGTTATAAATGTATTTAATGTACATACCGTACAGCACCAGTCTACAGAAGCGCCTGCTGCCTGAAGAAGCTGTGCTGGTTCTCTGTCCTTATCCTCAAAGAATACAAACACATAGTGCAGGCAGGTCAACATATTCTGTCAAAATATACCATTGAATTCATGAGGAAATTTTAATGACCATGACACCCAAAAGTAGTTAAAGTATGACATCAACCGTATTAAAAATACCATTTTATGTGGGGCTTCTGGGTCTTAGTATTGTGTATGGGTGCCTAAATCTTCCATATATGCCAAGGATGCTAATGTAAATCTTGTAATCATGATATTATTATAAATTAGACTCAAAAAGCTCTCGGAATGCATCAATTTTCAACCAGTCGCCAAATTAAATTCTCATGCATTGCCCTCCCAAGGAAAATCTGTATCAGGGTTCCATCAAGTATAACAAACATTCTTCTTCTATTGTTACGCAGTTGGTCATCGAACAGTAGCTATTCAGGGGACGGTTTGACCAAAAACATAAATATATACATTTATATGTTTATGTGTTTGACTAACTCAAACAATATTCATAAGATCGATCTTACTAGGGTACACTTACTCTTTCACCTTTACCTGATGGTAAGAGGGGAATCTTAATGACTTACATTATCAAAGTACTCCACCAGTTTGGCATGTTTCCTCAGGATAAGATGTATAGCTTCCTTATTTTTATTAAGAATAGCTTGCAACAGTATACTTCTCCCACATCTGAAATCAAACAGAGACAACTCCTTATAAAAGAAATCCCTCATGACAGACAACTCCTAATTTCAGACAACTCCTTAAAACAATACCAAATATTGCCCGATATTACCGGGTATTACTGGGTATTACCGGATATTACCCGGTATTTTAGATATTACCGAATATTACCGGGTATCACTGGATATAAAGGCTTTAAAGTAAAGTTTTATGACTCGGTGCTGATCCTACAGACCTGTTACTACAGACCACGTGATGATGTCATCGAGAGAATACATGACATTTCATTATTGATTTGGTTTCTTAGACCAACAAAAGTAATCCTCAATTTAGATTAATTTCCAGAATTTGGGAAATGTTGTCAACTATTCCATGAATGCGTGCAAAAAAAGGATCAGATCAAAACTCAACAAGATTAACAATATAATATGACGATGCAGAAACTATGAGGTGACAGCGGTTTAACAATGGACAGTTTTCTGAGCTCTTATTTATGCCTAAATTCGGAGTTGTCCTCTCTCCAGTTAGGCACTTTTAACCCACACCGCATAGGAAAAACCTGCTGAAAGAGGGTTATATTGAAAAGCGCTTATGTAAAGCTGAAAATGATTTTTGATTCAGAGTCTGCACCATTGAAAACCCTGTGGGACAGGGTTTCGAAATCATTGGAGGTTTGAATGTTGATAAATCTTAATTTTAGTGACGAAACTCATGAAAGATTCTGCCAAATTTTCCGCAAAACAGGCAGAAAATGCTATATTTGACTATCCAAATACTAAAATTATTTCCCGAACTATGTCCATATGAGTTTTCAATGTTGCAGTTCATAAGCGCTTTACAAGATAACCCTCTTTTCAGCACGTTTTTCCTATGCGGCGTGGGTTAAAAGTACCAAACTGGAGAGAGGACAACTCCGAATTGAGGCCCAAATCAGAGCTCAGAAAACTGTCTATACGGCCACATATCAACAATTGGAATTAAAAGTTTACATAATTGCGGTTTCCTTGACACAAATGCCTTAAATACAAGGTCATGCACATGCAATGAGAGAAACTATGGCCATAATCTATGATGGGATATGGCACTGTTCATCATGTACATGGATTTATTAGATAGTTTTTGTTTAAAACAGCTTCTTCTATATGCACAACTTTGGAATACCAAGTGGAATTTGAAGCCAATTTTATGGCCGTAGAGCATGCTGAGAAGTAAATGCTACTAAATTGATAATTTATAATCCTACATTTTCATCGCTATTTGGGCCAGGTGAAGAATTTGTAACAATATCCATAACATAAAATTGTATTAATTCCATCTAACCAGACTGAAAACGCAATGCTTATATTACATGACAGTTCAGTTTCATTACAGTTCAGCTCCATACATCGCAGCTACAAACTAAATATTTAAATAAGTATTCTGTCCATCCCGTATTGGCTACGGTTTTACGTAGATTTTCATTATCATGTAAGAATTTTTTTCCTGGGTATTTTTACAAATAGTTATTCATGTGCATATTCTGATCCGTATGTCAAAGATATTGAAGTTCTGCACTAGTAAACAGAAGATTCAAGTGCTATGTAAGTACTCAGTTACTAGGGGTCGTACAGACATTGTGCTTATATTATTCTCACAAGCCGAAAAATCATATAAAAATCAGAAATCAATCAAAATAACACATTTACACCTATTGTCTCATACTCCCATACAGATGGTCTGTCATATAATATTATTCAGCAGATAATATTATCTGATAATGTGAATCCCTGCCGTGAAACTTTTCTGTTGTTTGCACATGGTCTTATTTGCTTCATGCATTGATCGGTGGTTAATCAAGTTCATAATAATAAATACTGTGACAGGATTGGCAAATAAATACCTCCTTCTTATGCACCACCTTCATAATATGTTTCCAGTTTTCTATTATAGTGAACACCTTTAAGATGAATGATTTAGAACACGGCTGGCACTACTTACCCTATATAACCTGTGGCTCAATCTGAAGTAGAGGTGCTACTTCATTATTGATGATAATGTTTGCAGTTACCTACAGTCAACAGATCATATTGACTTAATACCCAAATCACAACTACCAGACATACTGATGATTGGGAGATGAAATGCTCACCTGTTTCGTGAGTAAACGATTCTTTTGAGATCTTTGCTAGATAGATACTTCTTGACTTGGACCAAGTCATTCCTGTACATAGCTCGCCATAAATCTACCATCTGGGCCTAAATAATGACCATAATATACGGTATCACGTATTACAGAGAGGATTATCTCTGTGAATCTCTGCCTTGATATCAGACCTTCCTCCTCTTATTGGAACAGTTACAGGATGTGTCCAGAATAATTCTGAGAATAAAAGCTTGCCATCGCGTTATACCCTAGAGGAGCTGAGGATTGCAGGAAGTTTTTCTCTTTCTCTTTCGCTTGAAATAGCTAGGTAAAATTTACTCAAGCTCATTATGATATTAACTCTAAACTTAGCTAGCTAAAATTAAAATTAAGTCACCCCAAACAAGCTTAAAGTGGCTTGACCGGTATATAAGGGCCAGTCAATGTAAAGCGATCACCCAGCCATATCAAATTCAAATGAGGTTAGCAGCATTCAAATTCCTCCTGCTTTTTCGAAAATAAGAGGAGCAGTAGTGAAATTTCTTTAATAGGAATCAGATGTGCTGATGCGTAATTGTGTGATACACATGCCCAATAAATTTTCCTTCCAAAAACTGCATCGGAAAGTGGTGAAAATACATCTGATGTCATCCAAAAACTCCCAGTTCCAATGATTTCAAATCATCCGCTTCAAATTATACAAGCTCTTATTGGTCGATTTTGACGTTATGATTTATGGTTTCAGAGGTTGCCTAGATACCGTTGTCAAGATTGAAATTGAACATTGTAATAAAATCCTATAATCCCAAGTGTGATGATCGAACATAACAATAGCTATATCATAGGCTTCTATTCAACTTTATTTATGAGTGTCTGCGAATCACAATTTCTTATATAACACACCTGACCACTTGAAAACGCAAGTAAGAGAAAACTGTAAGAGGCGGAGACCAAGGCCATTCTCAGCCTCTAATTACACTGATCAGCCAATGGTCTTGCTTGTCACCAGAAAATACTAATTATGATTAATCCCCGTGCACCCCCTCATTAGCCTAGTATGTTAACTTTACTCATCTCGGTTGATTACTTTTTCATGAGGTCAAAAACTGGAAAGAAATGGAAATCATTTAGATCCATCTCATCTGGGATCAAAAGATTCACTAAGAGTAGGTCTTCAGCTGCATACTTTTAGTTTTTCTCTCATTTGAAAAGTTTCCTGACTTTGTGATAACAAGGAGTTACTACTTGGTGATAATAGGCTGTTGAAGAAAGTCTATATTCATTTAGTCTGCCTTTTGATTGATATAGTAGGAATAAGAAAGGATGTGGGGTATTTAAACTGAATTATCGTTGATAAATTAATATTAATTTTAGATGAATTTGTACGGGTATCGCGGTGTGCCTAGGCCTTGTACCAGCGAGTACCCGACCGGATTTGACATTGAGGCTTGAAATATCGGTCAAATATTCTTTCCTGACATTTGACATCAAAAAGAATCTCAGAAATGCTCATAAAATCTTTAAAATTATTGTAATCGTTTTGATTTTCTGGTACAATAAAATTTCTCCTACTACATATTGGATACCATTAGCCTTATGACGTTAGTCCCAAAACCAAAAAAGTAGCGGCGTGACAAGGCTAGGTTACCATACTAAGTATCTCAGCACAGACAGGAACACAGACCTGTATTTCTGGTATAGTTTTGATGAATTTCTGAACTTTAGATGGGAACTCTCTGTCGTCAGCTAGCTGCTGTAAGGAGCGGCCATCTTGTGACTTGACATCGTTCACTTCGTATAAGTTGAGAACTAGACTTTCGAGCCTCTTAATGTCTCCTTCCTTGGCTGACCTTACCACCTCGTCATCAAAGACCTACATCACATAACAACAAACACACCGACCATTATACTAAACCAAAATTGTAAAAAAACTTACCAGCTTCTGTGTTAACGAATTAGGCCTATGCAATTAATTATCAGAAATTAGCAATCAATTAGGGGTAGCAGTGACCCTGGTGTATTATTGGTCATGGTCAGGACCAATCAGTGAGCGATGATATCAGATTTTCTACCTATTGATAAGTTTTATTATGAAGAGGTCTTTAAATTGAAAAATGCCCACATCTTTACTTGACAATAGGTGCTAAAAGTTTAGTCCTAAAAATTACATGTGGTATAAATTATATCACGAATTATCAGTCTGTCAATTCTGTATATTTAACCGATAGTTAGTGTACCTGTACAAGCGGCTGGTTACCGGCCCTAACAGCGAGCTGCCTGGCTGTCAGACCATCCTTCTCTCGCTCCTCCAGAGGACAATCCAGGCTAAATAATCGAGCCACAAACACTGGGGGCAGGGCGTACCTCACACTCTCATGTAGGAAAGTGGTGGCATCCTCAGTCTTACAGCGTAGATCTCCCTCCTGTAGTATTCTCAGCATGATATTCAGGTCAGTGACCCGAGGAGTGCCCAGTAGTGTCTGTAATATATAACTATCATCTATAACACCACAGACTATAATCTCTATAGCAGATAACTCCCAACCGTCACACAAACTGTCTAAATAATCCTCGGAGTAGGTTATTGGCAGAGGAAGCCAAGGTTAACTTCCATGAATAATCTGTGATTAATGTCCATTTTTTTAATGGCATGGGTGATGGTTTTATAGATGGGCACATTTAGTTGAGCCGAGCAAAGAGAGATCTCCTTCATCAGAGAAACCAGAGGAGTCATCTTGACCCAGAGCTAGACCACAGTAATGACCTGCAATGACGGTGCAAATTTTTGTTCAAAATTTTACCATTATTGTCTCGAATAATGCGAGATCACGGCAGAAAGATGTGGTTTTCTCATATCCTATTCTATGCCTTGGGTTGAGATTTATCGTCAGGGAGGTGTTTTATGTGGCATATTGATAAGAAAAATGATGACTTTAAAGTAGCCTCAATCCCTATATCAACATACCATATACTGCTGGAAGGTTGACAAGCTACTGAAATTGAAAATCTCAAAAAACTTCATTTGATGATGTGCCATTTTAGGGCCTAAAAGGCCGTTTTGATGAAGTCAGATGGCAGTGTCAAATTTATTCCAGAAAAATTTTAAGCGTGTATTATTTGGTTTGTTGATTGATGAAATAGTGTGAGATTTTTATTGATAATTCAGGAACAGATCATACACATCTGAGCAACTTCATGTCTTCTTGATGTTTTGTCTTGTCAATTTTGTATAACAGCGAACGGGCGCCGTCAACTTATGAAGCTGCATTGATCAACCATCTGCACATGGGCAAGACTGACAGAATAATTCAGGAAAACTGGATTTTAATCCTGTAAGCCTTTCCAATGAGCTCAATCGTTGATCAATGAGGCTTCAAAATTTGACATCATGATAGATGTTATTACGCAAAGATGACAGAAAGATATCCGTCTTCGATGATCTATGATGATATTGATATATACAGCTTCATCGTTGGATGATGGTGGCATGTGATTTGAAGAGTACTTCAATGGAAATTTCTAAAACATCCAGATCAAGATTTCAAATTATCTCATCAATTTACGAAAATCATAAAGTATGAGGAAGGGACATAGTAAGTCACTTTGGACTTGTCATAATATTGTGATAAACTGACTATATTATATATCAAGCGCATCAAAATGAAGCTATGATATCGAGCCCAAGTTGAGTATTATATAATTACCTGATAGAACAGTGGTTTAGGTTTGTTTGTCTCTGGTAGACTTGTATATGAGTTACACACATCAGCATCAAATGAGAGTAACAGGTCGATGACATCATAGTTAGACTGTTCCCAGGCAGCAGCGATGAGAGGCTGAGGAGCTACAGGAGAATCTATGTTAAGCTGATAGCTCTCATCTACTGTGTCCACATCAATCCTCTTCTTACCTTTACACGAAACAAAACAAGATAGTATACAGAAAGGTAAATAAAGTTGAAATGGCTTCATCTGGAGAAAATTTTGCTTATCAGGACAAAACTCATATGAACTGGTTTTTCCAAAACAGAGAAATTTGAAAGTTTGACTGATCTCAATTTTAGTGACCACATAACTAGCATAAAATCAGATATTTTATCAGCTTTTGCATATCATACAAATATTTGGCATGAAACGAGTGACATTCCAATGATGCAGAATCTGAGTGTGAAACTGTTTGGAAAAATGCAGAAATGACGAATTTATAACGCTTTTTCATTTTCATTTCTAGTTACCAAAACTGGACCTATCATCAGATATAGTATATTGTACAGTGATTGGAATGGTGCGGTGTTGATGTTGATTAAAAAGTATTAAATTGTACCAACTGCACTGCCAAGAAAATCATTCAAGGAATCATTCAACCAGTGCAACTGTACTGAATGTGAACAGTTTGGGAAAAACAACCCCCCCCCCCCAACTATTGTGAGAGGGAAAAGCTATTTTTATCAGGTGAATATTAAGTTTGCATATTTGACAGCTGGTTAAAAGAAATTAATCAAATACAGTCTTCTCTGTATTCCACAGTGAGGAACTCAAAGATTTGTAATCTAGATGATAACGTGTATGGTGAACTCAAAAACACCAACTAGTATATACACCAGTCACGACAACCTGAGGCTGGCACTAACAACTACAATTTTCTTCTATACCACCAATGCTAACACACAATTATCACCAAGTTTTATTGGCATTAAACACTGGACATCGTGCCAAGTTCCCTCGTGAGGTAGTGTTTGCAGCTAATAAAACTACCATTACTAAAATTTAATCTCACTAGTGCATTTCCGCTTTCCACTATATTATGGTAATACTTCTTTCTTGCCGTATCCTGATACAAATTTCAATACTTGGGACATCTATTCTCAGCAACAGAAACAGTGCCAATAATTTGAACCAAAATTTGAAGTTTTACAGACCACGTATCCACCCTTACTCCAGAGTGAACATTTGAATCACAGATGTAACTCTTGGTTCCATCAGCCTCTGTGGTTTTGCGTTACACGGAGGGTACCATTCAGTATATTGGAGTAGATTAAGTATTGCGTTGTGGGTACGGGCGGCGGATTGAACAAGAAGATCTATACAATGGATGCTTTCTTTTCTAAAGTAGTAGTATTGGAGGGAAAATTGTTCTTGATTTTTCGGGAATTTCATGGCAATAATTCAAGACTGTTATGTTCTATTCAACCCTAAAACCCACCTTCCTTATATATGCGTTTCATCTCTTCAGGCAGGCCGGCCAGAGTAGCGTGTACAAACTCATTAGTCCAGAAGTGTTTCTTTAGTGCCTCAGCTAAGAGTGCGTCTTTAGCTCTCATCTGAGAAAGCTGCAGCAGGTTACAAGCTTTACTTTTGATGAATACAGTAACCTTACACCAGCTCTTTAACAAAGTATCCACCTGGAACTGTGTGAGGGGGTAAGCTCCATCAGATATACTACAGTATAATCCTGTATCAATATAATAACTTATATTATATTATATACTACAATACCCCATCGATCATTCACTGATGGCAAGGTTACAAGGGTGATCGGTAACTCAAAAATAACTTTGATCAATGTTAATATAATGAGGATTAGGCCTACAGAGATACAAAAAAATACTACCACTGACCAAATTCCAATAAATCCTGCTAAATAATAGCTTCATATATCAGGTACCTAGCCTTGTCACAGGCCAATTTTTTTTTGTGTTGAAAAAAGTGGCCCTTGTGACAGGGTTATCAGGTACTGACTTATTTTAAGTCTCAGGTGGTCAAACTAGATAGGCCTATGTTATCAAATACAAACACTCATTGTCATTTGTCATTTCAATAAGATCTCATACAAGCTCTTCAGAGTGTTGACTATAATAGCAAGTTTGATGAGTCACTAATGACTGGTTTCTCAAAGTTTTTTTATTTTTCATTACCTGGAGCAAACTTTCTGTACCAGTGCAGAGTTTCCTTATATCCAGGTGGTTGTTCGTACTCCATATACTCCTCAGCAGTAAAACCTCGCTTATTCTTCAATGTGCTGTCTATCCCATATCTAAAGTCATCAAAATAGATTTAGTACAACTGATTTTGACTTCAAACACTTGTAAATGTAGAGGTGACGTATGACAAACATGGGAGGGGGAGGATATCTGGTGACACTGGTGGAGGGGACAAACCTGAAAAGAGCGATGATAACTTTATAGGCTCCTTGTTTCCTGACTAATTTATGTAGCACTGTATCTCCTTCCTCATCTTGTGCTGACACATCTATACCACCATAACAGAGCATATATACAGCGGGCAGCGCTCGGGCATCGGCAAACTTCTCATTATGGGCCGCCACAAGGTGGAGATAAGTGGTACCTGTAACAAAGTGAGACTACAATAATATTACTGATTCTGATTTTCTGATTTCGCAACAATCATGAGATAAAAATAGGCTTGGGAAGTTATAAGGTTAGGTAAGCTAAGTGTTTTCAGGAAATGTACAGTACACTAGGTAGGGATAAACAAAAATCAGCAAGTCATGCCTGACTTTGCAAATTGAGTAAAGATTGGCGAGATTACTCATAATAATATGGATTAGATAACAAATAAAGGCGTTTGGGCAAAATATAAGCACCACTGTGACTGCGAGCTGTTCAAAGATTGTATTTAGTTCCACCAAAGAGTAAAAGGGGTTTACAATAATTGTTGGACCAGCTCAGAGAAGGCAATTTAACCGACAAAATATTCCAACTGCCAAATGTGTGCAGTGCACATTTGTATCTCTTATTATTTTTCTTGTTGTGGTCATCTTCAGCACTATTGACAGTTGGTTCCCATTCCTTACATGGCTAAACCTTAGCATCCTTATCACTGACATGGGGAGAACAGACCACCAGCTGAGTAACAGACATAGACAGGAGCGGATATAGCCTGACATGTTATTATATACAGAGATGATGAGTTTCCTTACCTGTGTCAGGGCAGCTCATGTGTACGTCCTCATAGTTACTGAAGATGGCTTCTCTAAGAGCTGAGGCTACCTGATCAACAGGACACGTCGCTATCAGCTGGTATATCAGGGACTCCTCAAAGGAGCCTGGGGTCGATTGTGAGATCTTTCTTTGAGGAGGTACAATCTTCTTCTTGTCTTTAACCATGTTTGCGCCTCAATCCAACAACAATAGGTTCTGCAATTAAGAAGGGGTATCCATAAAACGGGTGAATATGAAAGGTACCTTTTCAATCAATACCACCTTTGAACAGTGAGTTCAATCTGGATGAATCGTTGTTAGAAGAAATAAGTAGATGGCCTGCTAGGTGTGAAGTGGTGGATCTGTAACAGCAGTGTTACCAGAGAGGGTGGGTATATATACCACCCTCCCTGGTGTTACACAAAGTGAGATTATACTTTTCTCTGTAAAGTCCTGATGAAAGTCGCTCGCCGACCTGCCTCTATCATATGTCAGTGTCTCCAGTAGATGGCAATAAGTGATAATTCAATGACTAACAAGCTAAACATAGCCATTAAGTAAGTGATAATATAGGACATGTGAACAGTGCAGGGTGGAGAGGACAGGTTGGAGGAGGGGGATGAGCGTGCCAACACGGTACAACTTTGACAAGAAAGCACTGCTTTCTCGTTTCATTTGTGGTGTGATTATGTTTGATGATGATGTATGAATGACTAGATTTGAAAGTCTTACTTCATCTCATCCACCATTGTTATGTAGCTGGGAGATACTATATCACACAGTAAGGGTACAGGCTCACCCTGTGATTATATTGTAATGACCTACCCTATAATTATTTATGTCATCAGTTTAACACCGTCTAGACTGCAGCCAAATCAACTTTTCATCAGCTAACTTACGGTGTGAATGACAATTGAGTGAAATTATTTTAAGGAAACATTTAGCAGGTGACATTTTGTCCATTCTTATGGGTTTAAATGTCACGTCAGACTTTTACACATGATTCACAAACATAATTTGGTATCTTAAAATCAGTTCTTGCAGAACTGTCATCTAAGATGGAAATAGATTAGATACAGCCGAGTCATCCAACCATTCTAGTACTGGAAGTAGGACTCTCCGTAGAGTTAGATATTTTAAGAAGTTATAAAATTAGACACATATCAGCCACTTTTAGCCATTCTAAGGTTTCTCGAAATTTAGATTTTGAAATTTAGATCTTGAAATTTTCATTTTGCTGTGTTATTGGTCAAATGTTTAAAATGAAAACTATCAGGCATTTTTGTTATATTGATAGGAATAAGAAGCAGTATACAATCTCAGCATCGCCTCGATTGTGCGGTTTTCACGATGAACCAAAGTTACAAGCTATCTACTTTAATGCCGCCTTCTAGTAGGCTGGTAAAGGATAGGAAAGAATAAGTCGTCACAGTACTCGGTGCATTATCTGGTTAGAAACAACTCGGAAATAGATTTTACCTTAGTTAGACACGTCAAAAGTCCGATTACCACCCTGGCGAAGAAGAAAAATATCCTCATTTACACTAACGCTTCACCTACAGCGGCTAATCACTGATCTTTCTGACATGCATTTGATGTAGCAACTCTCATCAACTATACTATGCATGTTATCCAAGTTGATTGACACACGTAGGCCTGAGTGGTAAAGATACCTGCTCAAACTTTGGTGGAAATAATTCTATGAATCAAGTGCACTCATGCATTACTTTTCGGCTAAATATTATCTAGTATTCTAGTATGGTCGTGTATAACTGTGGTTGCAGTCAATCATTGAAAGAAAAATCAGATTGTCAATAACATTGGTCATACAACAATAAAAATTTGAGACGTGTCAAAGCTAACATGAAATCCAAAATATGAGCTATATGAGCCCATTTTTTCGTCACCCATAAAAATATATATGTATATATATATATATATATATATATAATATCATATATGTATATATATAATATCATATATGCTTATACAAACCACCAAATTAGTCATTTATATTCATCTTTCTCCAGACCACTGAGGCCACCAACGCCGTGACAGCATAGAACAAGTTTGCCTTTGTGCCTCGATATCTGACTTTTGCATTACCCCTCCGGCCACCACAGACGGAACAAACTTGTTCTAATGACAGCACCAGTATCTCAAATGTCATAATTAATCACAGCCTACCCATAGTGAACATACCAGTACCATCATAGCTTAATGAAGGCCTAATGTACTGATTGCACAGTTCAGGGCTTTGTGCTATGGGTTTCCGATTTCCATGTGGTAGGGACACGGGGTGGAAGGGGTGCAAGGGTGTTTTTATGCGAATGTTGATCAAATTTGGGACATTTTATCCGAAATTCTAGAGGGATTGTAACAAGTCAACCTCAACATGGCAAAAAATGCCCTACACGTTGTTGTTATAAATGACTCCTGTATTGCAAAAACCGAGTGATTATAATATTCTAGAACAGGAAAGGAATCAATGTTGAAACAACAGATTTAAATGCTTTTAATTCACGCAATGCAATAAATACTTGTGTCTGGGGATTATCAAATAATATGAGCTCTTGATAGGGCCGCTTCCTACCAATACACCGATGTGGTAAAAAACAGACAAAATCAAACCTCTTGTTTACCAAAACTATGGAAGCTATCATGTTACCCATCAGGAATTTTCGATCAACAAGTGAACATCACCTCAACTCATCCAACTCTCCCCACTCACAGCATTTGGACTGAATGTCCTAGCTTGTCTCTTATGTAACCATGATTGAAAACGCTTCAACACACTAGTCGTTGCCATTGCCGCTTGAAAATCCAGCTAAAATACAGCCCTGCACCACCCCAACTTGTTCCCTTATCAGAGTTTAGAAAAGTACAAATAGTTTTGTAAATGACACTAGCTTGACAAAATTTAATCACATTTGTGATATGCTTAGTCTGTTCCAACCATAGGTTACAAAAATAGAGCTAATTCAAAACTATTCTATAGACTCAGCACCTTAGAGTTTCGATGTTTCTGGTAAATGGCTGACATGATGAGGAAAGATCGGTAAAATTCCATCGCTGATCACAAGTAGTTAGCTTAATGGTGAATCAGGTAAGTTCTTGAGTGATGCAGAGGAAACTTTGTTTTCTTGCATGTGGCTTTTATCAAATTTTGATCACATGCTGTAAATAATGCCAAACATGTATCTCTTTCGCACAGCTCTGGTTTATCGCTGCTCACACTGTTGAATTTCATGAGCAGCGGCAGTCAGTAATAGAGATCTGGAGTAACAGTCATGTATACTTTGCCAATGTTCATGATCATGGGACATTGGCAGGTATACATGAGTAACCCCATAGCCTGAAACCCTAGATTAGATGACACAGACCTACTGCAGTTTGGTGAGTTTCAGCGGCAACAGACTTTCCTCTCTATTTCGAGAGTGATATCATCATCATCAAAATACTTGGGTACTCAACCCTGAGTCCATTTACCATTAGTTAGAGTAGGTAGTATTTACACAGTCACAGACTGCAATATATTCAGTATGGGAGTTTGTCTGTGCCAGTTATAGTTTGTTGGTCTATTAATTGGACCTTACACCAATAAATATAACAAGCTATAAAACAGGCAACAACTAGAAGATAGTCCAGAAGACACCAACAGTTAGCTTTCAGTTTACATTAACGGCTTGGGGGCAAGAATTTGACAATGTTTACACGTGTAGATAGGTTGTCTAAATGCTATGTCATAGTTTCTACACCTCTCAGTTTGCCAGTTTGGGAGAAAATCAGTTTTTTAACTCAAAAAAATGGGAGGAGATAAATCCTAATAATTGACCATGGAATCCCATTATTTTGCCTTAGAATACCAAATTATTCCCATTTAATCCATTTTAAGCTCAGTTTAAAAGGAATTGGAGCAAGATTGTAAGTTTTACTGCAGGGTGAAATGTTATGAGACATGGTACAATTATGACACATTATGACACATATATAATTCATTCACCTTATAGCTGACAAAATGGCTATCAAAATCTTTTGGTTATGCTATTTGTATTGGTATTGACCTAATCATTTTTTTCTGTCTGATGATCTGAGGCTATGAACTAGGCCACATGACTGCTTCTCAAGACCCAAAGTTACCCAATACCGCCTCTTAACATCTCAAAAGCCCTTGCAGTCCCTCAAGACTGCATGCAGATTGCACGATATTATATTTGCACAGCTGCTGTGATTTGTGTTTTTTAGCCTGTCTTGACAAGCCACCCTCCCCCTACCTGATCTTGAGGACTTGACATAGTGTCTTTTAATAAGAAATAATCCATTGTGATGGGTACACATTTTTGTGTGGGGGTGACCATCCGATAGTGATGGCAACTGGAGTGGCAACTGGAAATTTCACCGACATGAATTTAATATATATAGCTGAGATTCTAGTATTGATCATTTCAGCAACTTTGCTCCAGTAGCTGTTTCATGTGATTGAGATTCAAAGGCCAACTATGTATTCTAGTTCAGATAATACACCTGGCAATCTATTTTTCCCCACCCAGTGCCTCAGCGGTTGAGGATGGGATATCTGCGCACAGTGTTAGAAGTTGAAAATATGAGGTAGGGGGATGCCAACCAGGTCGGGGGTCCAGGGGACAGCCTATGCCCTCCGCTGGGTTGTGGGCGGAGTCCCGGCCGCCGGAGCCCTGTGGTGATTACAATTGAAAATGCATCAAATTTAGCCATATTTTGAAAAAACTCATATTGATGTACTTACCAGCTGGTGGTTACCTGGGTTATAATATAAAGGGGGGATGCAACCCCCTAGACAAAGTAGGAAGGGGGACACCATCCCCTTACATCTCCCCTAAAATCTAACACTATCTACGCATAAACATGTCAATGAGACCTTCACACTATCATTCAATAGTTTTCCAGTTTATCAGGTTTATTAGGTTTATTAGCCTATTTCTCTGGTCTAAATATTTACAGAATAAGTCAGAGCGGCTAAAGTCTGAGACCGCGAGAACTATCAGAGCCCTGCGCTTATTATTCAAAAGACGTCACCAAGAAGGGAAACAATTTTTATAATATGAATAGAGGGAGACAGAATGTGATTAGAGTAATTTCAAATCAAAACAAGAAGCGTTGTGACATGTGCTATTCAGGCCTACCATACAGAATGAAATCTTTCTCTAGTTTTCCTTCTTGGTGATATTATAAATTTTCTTAGGGAAGACAAAGTTACGGTATGGTACTCCCATTTGACTCATTCTGATTCTTCTCTTCTGTTCAGACATTAGCCAATGTCGTTGAATACATTATATCCACTGATTCTAAGTTGAGCTACAAATCTTCTCTGGGCGTTGTTCAACACGGTTGTCAGAGGCAATCAACCCCATCTAATTTATGTTATGCGAGCTGATAGAAATTGGTTGGATGCACGCCATAGTGGTTTTTAAACGAAGCAATACATGTAGTATCTAGGTATATATACAGTATATAAACATTATATATACAGTACATATACAGTATGTATATTATTATATCAAGGCTCGAACGGTGAAGTTTCAAATCAGACATTACACAACAGGCAAAACAATGGGATTATATAGCAATAATTAGAGTTGTCCCCTCCATTTTTTTGAAAGTTTAAAAGTTTAATTTCTCTTTAACTGCCAAGCTTAAAGGTGTAGAACTAAGACATAATATTGACACAACCTATCTACACATATAAATGCTGCCAAATTGTTGCCCACTTCAGTTATAATGAACTGAACGATAGCTTTTCGTTAATTCAGGACTATAACCCTGGATAACTTTCTAACTGGCAGACTGAGAGGTGAAGAAACCAGATGATATTTGAAATCAGCATAAAATTCTGATTTAGAAAAATTTAATTCCATATTGCCCCCATTTCGTTAAAGTAAACACCTTTTTTTGAGTACTTATAGCTAGGTGTCTTCTGGACTAAAGAGTGTTGTGAGGAAGATTGGTGTGTTGTCTGAAATTCATAAACATTTTATAAATAAAGATGACTCACCTGCAAACAATCAGTATCACAACAATTTATATATCCTGGTCTGGTGGTAGTTATATCAAGCTAAATAGTCCACAGTTTCAACTCAAACACAAAAAAAGATCATGGAATCAATGATTCCTGATGGAATGTTGACTATAAATCAAATCCAGGGGTTAGAGTCAAATACAGCCTCAGTGAGACTATTATGGAAAAGAGCAAGACAAATCCTGAACTGTCCTGATCAGGAAAAAAAGACAAATTTGGAAATTGCTTAGGCAATTATGATGTCTAATGTGATTTAGATGATTGTTTTATAGAAGCTTTTATCAAATGTGAAGAGATCATTTTAGCAAATTTTCTTTCATCTTTACCCAGATGATATACTGGAGTCTTTAATGAAGCCCAACAGTTTACTGACAAGATCATGTATCAATCATCAACTATTCAGCCACCAAAGTTAAATCGCTTCTGCTCATTTCCTGTTTTCTTTCTTGCTTCAAAATCAAACCATTCCCAGCACTCATCCTGCTCATAACTTCAAACACTAGTCTCTATTCAATGAAATCAACCAAGGAGTACACACTACGGTTAATTGCTGTGCCAAGAGTTTACTTTAAAAATGCCTTACAATATCTGGTTAGTCCATTTCATTTGTTTACAAATTAATTAATGATGACATAATTAATAGGACAAGCAGAACAGAGAGAAGGCATATATATAACACAAAACTTTAGATTCTGTGAATTTGAGATCAAGAAGGTATAGAACACTCTAGTTTAGTTTATGATGAAGAGATATTGATGGAAGCTCCCCTGAGTCTAAGCAAGGAGTCGTTATTCCTAACTCATGCCATTGGATTGGTCTAAGTTAGGTAGTTATACTTATGGCTCCATAGGACTGCCGCAGTTCCTGATTTTGGGCAAAATCAGGAACTGCGGCAGTCCTATGGAGCCATAAGTATAACTACCTAACTTAGACCAATCCAATGGCATGAGTTAGGAATAACGACTCCTTGCTTAGACTCAGGGGAGAGGTATAGATTCATTTAGAGGGAATTCCTGTCAAAGTTCTTGGATGAAGTGTGTGCCCTAATGCTGATAGAAATCACGCAATGCCCTTACAATTTTAGAGTGGGGGGACATATTAGAAACACTTCTCTACTTCACTGCATGTTGTGTGTCATATTTTTTTTATTTCCCACTTATCAGCAGAGCGTACGCAGCATTACAAGAAAAAGGTAAAAAAGTATTGCATCACAAAATAAAGTACAGTTCTAAAATACCCTGTCGGATAGGCCCTGGGGGCCGATGTCTGGGAGACATGTCCCAAGACACCTACGAGAGTTGTATAACAAAAGGCTTTTTGTTTGGTGAACAAAGGAGTACAATGGCAGGCAAAGTTTGCTTGTCTGAATACAGGTTGGGTGTGTGTGATCGATGGTAGGGGAACGTGTATGCTAGCCTCAGTTCTCCACTTTTGCTACACTCATTTGTGGGTATATACAAACCATCCGCTGCTACAATATGTAGGAACCACTGGCAAAGGGTATTTTACAACTGTACTTTATTTTGTAATGCGGGAAAAAAATTTCAAATATTTTATTGGTATAATTAGTGGTTGTTGGTCGTTGCTGTTCCCTGCATTCATGTGGTATTAGGTTCTACTATGCAGAATATTGGACAGTCATATTTGTAATGTATTTTTTTACAGTATGGCATGTGACTTTTTCCACCCTAATATCGGGGGTGTGGAGAGCCATATATACCAGCTATCCCAGTGTTTGATACAGAGAGGTCATAAGGTTATAGTTATTACTCATCAGTATGGTCAGCGTAAGGGAGTGCGTCACATGAACGGTAATCTGAAGGTGAGTACTAATAAGACAATATGTATATAAGACTGACCTACCACCCTGGTCTGACACAAACTTCTTATGATGATTCCAGGTAGCTGTTTGAGAAATGACATCCAAACTCGATTCCATATTGATTTAAACTGTCATGATCTACAGGGAAGACCTTTATTAATCCTACTATCTAATACTTTACTACATTCTGTGTAGTTAGAATTCGTCCTGCTCTCTGACTTTTCCGGTGGAATTCATATAACTATTCATACAAACACTCATTTTGGGCAACGACTGTATTTGTATCAATTTTAGATTGCATTTTATCTGCATTGATGTCAGGCTAATGGAACAACTGAAAATAAGATGTAAAGTATATATATTGCCTTGGTTCTGAGTTCTCTGGTATAAAATAAATAGAACTAGATATTTAAAAGAAGTTTTAAAAAAAACGATTTTTCAGCATATTATGTGACTATAGTATAGATGCTGCTCTCTGTGGATTGTTCCATCTGAGCGTATGTTGACATGTCTCTAGTTGGGCGTCTGTCAGGTAAGGCACATGCATTGTTATAGTAGCACTGTGTGCCCTGCTGCTCTACCGGCCGATCATTCTTAGATCTCAGTGTACCATATGTATCTGAGGTCAACAACTGGCTCTGAATCTCTCTACGATCATCGTCATATCTCTTCAGTGTGACGTCACCCATCATCATGTAACTGGCACCGAAGCTAGCACCAAGGCTCGATCTCATAGGCTCCGGCATATCCTCTGGCTGCTCATATAGAACCTCATTAAATGCTGCGTTATTGTATAGCTGTGTAGTAAGTGTGGGTTTGGGAGGCGGCTCACTGACTGATGCCGAGTGATTGACATAGTAGACTGATTCCCGAGATATGGTGATAGCTGGGTTATTGTTATAAATATTCTGGGTATGTCGAGGGGAAGGCACACTAGGATCTAACATTGAGGACGGTTTGACTACGCTTATTCTCTGGTTTTGTTTCTTTCTTGATTGTCGGCAGCGAAGTGTGATTAGTATTATAAGGATGATTATTCCAATGAAACATGGCAGTCCAAGCGACAGCCCCAAAACTACAATATCATGTACAGCAGTGAAATCAACAGTTCAGTTCAAGGAAGCAATGACTGCATCCATGATTATGAAATATTACTGCATTGATAAAGAGACATTTAATACTATGCTTTCATAAATTTTAATGAAATGATTGTCTAACAGAGAGAGTAGCCTTGATTCATATCGTCACTACTGCAATCGAATGTTTGTTCTGCTGCAAATGAGACTTACTGAATTTAATATTAGAAGTTAGTGGTCCTTCATTCTTGTCCGCTTGTGGGGTTGAAGCTTCTAGATTAATGTTCCCAACATCTACATTTTCTGATAGGATAGTGTTGTAATCATCTATATCAAAAGAAACTATTGTATATATTATGTACATAAAATATTGCAACACATACCCTGGTCATACACTTGGCAATTGTTTTGCCAGAAGATTTAATTTTTCTACGATTGGATGATATTAGGAGCAGGTAGTTTTTTGAAGCACACGATGCAGACTGAGGGACTCTTACACTTTGTATAATCAAACTCACCTGATTTTATTCTCTCTGTCACTAATTCTACTCCACTGATTTCTGTTGTGTGATTTCCAATTGCATTTAATGTTACATCTGTAATAAAAGTTTTGAATGTTTTGCTGATGTATATACATGTGCTTTGATTAAGCAAAGTGCTGGTAATGTATGAGCGCATAAATCAGTTTTAATCAGTATAACATAACACAAGAATTCAAAACGGGGCTAACCATATAAATAGAGTTGTCTTCTGCTCTCCATAGACCAGATAACTAGGGGGGGGCATCGCTCTATTCAAACCACTAGTTTGATCAGGGAGTTTGGTCCCAAACTCCCTGGTTTGATGTGCCTGGTGTATAAAAATATGACTTTTATTTCCTTGCCTGAACATGACAGGTTTGCATTGTCCCATGAGTAGAAGCTATTAGAATTCTGACATGTCACAATTGTGCTTGTTTCACCAACTGATAGTCTGAGTCCTTCGACACAGTATACCCTGGCTGTATATGATACTGTCGTTTGGTTAAATGGGTCCACTTTCATTCTTAGGCCATTCCCATCATCTGCACTTTGTGTGCCATTTTCTAGGCATATGTTGATAAAAGAACTATGCCTTAGTATATCCTCAAATGCACAACCAAGAGCTGAAAAGGTAGAAAGAAAAAAATTGATTGGTAATAATGCACACATAGACAGTCTCAGATGTCTCGATAACTGTGACATCTGATACATGTAATTATGTCCCAAACAAGACTCCTCGCCCGCTTTATTACTCTGCTTTTCTTGGTATTTTTGATTCGCTGGTTTTGATCTCTGAAGTAACAATTTGTATGGAAGTTATTGTTGAAGAGCAGCTGACTTTGGCGTCTTACCTTTGACCTCAAATATGACCAGCTGATATCCATCTGTTGTATGGTCTCCTCTTAGAAGTGACTCCCAGTACCCTCTTTTCTCATGACTTGACACAGTGACCATGTTAGAGTCTAGCTCAACTGATTTGAAGGTGTTCATAATGCCGGATTTAACCTTCACTGCTTCAGCTGTCAAAATAATCCCAACCTTGGCTGATTGAAGTGAGAGACTTTCAAAATCAGACAGCTGAAATATAGGTACTGATGGGATCTATGTCTTATGCTGTTAATGCATACAGCTTTTTGAGGGGGTTTAAAGTTTATACATTCTTTGTATTCTCTCCACTCCTGGAATATCTTATGATAAAGAGGATATCGGGAGACCAGCCATAGAATTCTCATAAGGTATATGTATATATATATATATATATATAAATATATATGAAGTATGAATAACAATTGTTTGAGAAAATCTGATGGCTGTAGCTTTAGATAGTCTTCAGTCAGGTGGTTGTCTCACTAATCACAGACGATACAACCTGCTGCCTTTCTTTCTGATCTAAGTATCTTCCACACTTTTTGTTTGGTCAGCCAGTGGCACATGATTATCTCAGCAGTGTATGTACTTACATGCGTCGTATTTGAGACCTCTATTGATAGCTATAAAGCTGTCAGATTTTTCCCAGGAGAATCTCACTACAATGGCTGTCACCATCAGTTTGGTACCATGTGGTGACACAAAGGACTGACAGAAGTCTCTCAGGTCTGCCTCTGTTACAGCTCTCAACGTTCTCATCTCAGTCATTATCTCCTTAGTACCTGTCAGTTATTGCGAAGGAATCTATACAGGGGTTATGGATGACTATTCCGCACGTAGTTTATCAGTACATAAGATCAACAATCAACAACTCAGGCAAAAACTTGTCAGCCTCTCATAAAAAGAAACCCTTTCATCATTATTCTCCTTTCTTGTCAGCTACCTCTTGGCTGCCAATGTATGCATTGGTTAAACGATGGTGTTTGTAGCTAGTGTGATTAGTATATACTTACATTGCCTGCTGCATCTGACCTGTGATATCAACATGCAGCCAACAACAACCAATAACAGAAACAGATTATTTATCCCTGCCATGTTTTATTTCTCATCTTGCCTATCCCTCTGTACTGGTTCACTTTGTCTCTCCGTGTGATTGTTGATTACTCACAGTCCAAATTACGATTAATAACTCCATATCCCACTAAACCATTGTGTGAGGACTAGATAACAAGCGAAACAATTGTGCTTATTGTGGAACCCTCAAATCTCGTCCTTATCTGTACATGGGTATATTAATGAAAATATTGATGAAGCCATCCATATTGATACCAAAATCCATATTATGTTAGCTAAAGAAGATCAAGTTGTTTTATCAGAAATTATTGTGTTGTTTTCAAAAAATACACAGTAGACTCTCTAGCAAAAAACAAATATTGTAGCTTATCGCTATATTAACCACTTTCATAGTTCTTTCCTACATAGCTTGAATACCTATGTATGGTAGGGTCCTAATAAGTTATGATATGCTAGCTTTTAAAAGGAACGACTTGGCATTCAAGTTTCATTAAAAACTCAGTTTTAATTTCTTCGGTAATATAGTTGATCCCCATGATAGCAGATTGCAAACTATGTCTCATTCTTTCTTTCATCCCAGATCATTTTCCAGTACTAACCATTTCTATTGCTGTTGATCTTTTTTAGGTATACTATCTGCCGTTTAAGACGTTTTACAGACAGGTTATATTCCCGAGTGTGCTGAGTACATTACCAATTATAAGAGATATAATCATCAGGGAACAGATAGATATCATACACGGACATTCTGTGAGTTCATTATAATATGTAAAACTCAAAAGCCCAAATCCTACATAACCAGATTCTCATATCAGAGTAGACGAATGGTTCTGCAGTTAAGTCATTGCGCCTAAGCAACAGATGGAGAGAGGACAACTCTCAGACAGCATTTTCGGAAACTGCATCTTAAATTGGTCTTCACACTGAAATCAGTGTATAGCTGTCAAAGCAGTGATCACAAACATGGGGCTCACAGTTTGTGTGATGACTAGTCATGTATTTCATTATCTTATCTCTGATGTTTGATTCATAATCATTATTTTCTGTGTATTTTTCTATAAGTCATTCTCGACTCTGGCACACGAGGCACTATTCCATGCAGCTGTTCTTGGAGTAAGGTCGGTGTTCACAGATCACTCACTGTTTGGATTTGCAGATGGCAGCTCAATACTTACCAACAATGTGCTCAAGTTCTCACTCAGCAGTATCAATCATACTATATGTGTGTCTAACACTGCGTGAGTATCCCAGTCATAGATAGTCTCAGTATACAACTACTCAACTATGTCTGTGAACCACTCGTCACCTGATCTTGCAAACTTTGTGTTAATCTCAATAAATTTAAAATTCAGTCATTAGTGAGGAGGGGTCGTCCTGATCCAGAGAGGGCCCTGACTGCTAGACTAGATAATGCTAGGTGTGGCTATTTTTAGTCAGTACATAACTTCACACTGGGTGGTCAGAGAAACTCAAAATCTGGACGGATAGATTTAAATATACATAGAAAGTATTAATATTTAGTCCAATATTGTCGCATCAGAGCCCCCCCTCTCCTATTCTAATGACATTTAAACAAAGAGGAAGACATTTTTTACCAAAGCGTGTGGAAATCTCAGTTATATTTAATTTCTTGTATTTTATTTAATATCAGGAGAGAGAACACAGTATTAAGATCTCATCAGCATCCTAAACATGTATCAGTCATTCCTAACGCCATAGAGGCATCTAAATTCCAGCCCAACATTTCAGCTCGACCTAAAGATAAAAGTAAGCGAGAAATAAACTCAACACAATCATCTGTTGCTTTCTGATCGTCCGACTGTGCTCCCACCGTCCCTGCCTCACTTATCTCTTAGTTGGATCAAAAAGGGATTTGGTCCCAAACTCCCTGGATTAAGTTTAATACAATCTGCCTGCATTTGGAGTTGCACTCCTTGGAAATACCGCCGGTGCGCCTGAGTTAAAAATTGGATCAAACTTTAATTATGTAATTATTGTAATTATTCAATAAAGTATAATTTGGATATTAAATCAGTCACTGTGACACCAATAACCAATGATTATAACCTTGGGTGTGTAAGACATTTGATGTATTTATCGTATTTATCGTATTGATGTGTCTATTACAGTAGTTATAGTTGTAATGAGTCGACTTGTATACAGACGAGGCACTGATCTACTGACTACAGTAATTCCATATCTCTGTAATAAATATCCACAGATACAGTTTCTTATAGGTAAGTCTCTACACTATGGACTCGTATTAATTAAATAAGAACTATAGAACAATGTTGAATGTGATGATGGAAATTAACCAAGCAACTTTCATTAAATAGAAACGGCTGTCATGGTATATTTCATTTACATGCTGAACTATTTTGGCTGTACATGGTCAACTTTATCTTGTGGTTTACTTAATATAATAAAGCTGTTATTAGTTTGAAATTCTATACCATAGAGAGAAGAAGCATTATTCATTTATTCACAATCTCAACACGTAATTTTTTACTGTGCTGAGCCTATTGTTAACGTAATTGCCATGATACATGATTCTACATGCACACACATATACTGTAAGTTGTTATAATTCAGGTGGGGATGGAGATAAAAGGATATTATTAGAAGAAATAAGAGAACAATATAGTCTACATAGTCGAGTCAAACTTCTCGGCCTTGTAAAACATGAAAACGTCAGACAAGTATGTGATTTTTATTGTATAAATTTGATCATGTTTTGTGGGACACGGTAGTCTGGGCTTCAGACCAAACATGGATGGCCTTGTCAGTATACACCGGTAACTGGAATATCTCACTATGATGTTGGTTATATTGGCTATTACTCATGCTTGTATAGTGTATATAAGTGTACTTCTGCATGACATGTGCACAGTGTTTTTGTTTCTGTTCTGGCAATGTTCTGTACACACGTCATGCAGCAGTCAGTATACTTCTATGCAGCTAGTACATAGAATAGAATGGACCATACAATTCAGGGGTAATAGTCAACAACTATCACCAACATCTGAAATATTCAGATACCAGAGTATACTGACAAGGCCCCCAATGTTTGGTCTGAAGCCTGTACTAGGGGCTCGGCAGAGAAAGGTTTGAACCTGCAGTGTTGTCCGGTTGAATCTCTGAGGAAAACCCCAAAACATTGAGAATTAATCTAACATAGTGTAGTGATATTTGAGAGCTACTTGCCTCGGCTTATTTCTCACTCCTGTGAGGTCTATTATAGGCCTATAATTGTCAATAAAGTAACTACGGTTTCCATCTTTATCGCTGTTCTGCTAACTTTAGCAGACCATGTCCTTGTTGTATGGTAATGGTTTCGGTTACTTTGGGCAGATTGTTATGTTGTATTATTTGCATTTTGTAGAGGTACGCCTCTCCTAAAATGTCAACTGCTCCATATTCTGATAATAATAATAAGAACATCAACTTTATTGAACTGATCAGTGCAGGGAAGCAAATAATATGATCATGTTCACATTTTTTTTTTAAAACAGTGACTAAGAGACAAGGTAGCGAACAATGAAGAAAGAAGAAAAATGGATGCTATATGCCTATACACAAAAATGAAAACATTATGTCAGTTGGTCAGTTGGTCAGTTGGTCAGTTGGTCAGTTGGTCAGTTGGTCAGTTGGTCAGTTGGTCAGTTGGTCAGTTGGTCAGTGCTCATCACGCATGTTTTGCTCATATTACAGGTTATGGTACAGGGACACATATTTCTGAACACATCGCTGACAGAGTCGTTCTGTATTACAATAGTTGAGGCAGCGTCTTGTGGACTGAGGGTAGTCACTACTAATGTAGGAGGTATACCTGAAGTCTTACCTCCTCAGATGGTTAAACTAGCCAATCCCGACCCTCAATGTGAGTCGCCTTTACTCTCTCATACCAGTGAACTAAATGTGAGCCCTCTGTATATGTGAGGATAGCCTGTCAGCACAGGCTTGTGGGAGGATAGTTCGTGGTATGACTAAAACTGTGACACATCTCTTTTTAGGCTGGTTTTGTTTCTTCAGGGAATTCCAATGCAAGTCGAACCAACGAAAACTGCACAGCAACACTTTGTAGTTGGCTGAGATTTTGGCAACTTGTTGCAATGCATGCATGACATTTATAGGCGGAGTTCATTTCTAAGGGTTGCATCTGGAATTATTCCTTGAAAATTAAATAATATAGATTTATCAATATGAATAATATATTTTCCTTCCTCCTTTTTTTGGCGTTATACCATTCATGTGTTGAGAGTTAGCTCTCTGTGATTAAAAAAACACCCGCTGTTTTATTAGCTCTAACAGAAGCCTTGGAGCAGGCTATACAAGATGAGCAGAAGGGGGTCGGACTGACGCCCCTCCAGCAGCATGACACACTGAAGGATATATACAAATGGAGTGATGTAGCCAGAAGAACTGAGATAGTATATGATAGAATACACAAGCAGCCTGTCATAACACCACGTCATAGGATCAACAAGTAGGCTGCTTCCTTATATTCACTCCTGAGATAATATTACTTTGTAACAGGCAGCCTTATTTTTCAGTTTGTCACTCACTTTAAATTTAGGATGCATGACTGCGGATATGAGGTTAAAGGTAAGTTGTACTTACTCCTCACATTTTACTTACAGTGCTGGTAGGTATGTTTGTTCTGTGACCCTGTTGTTTATATTGTTTTTAGATTTTGGTATATGGGAGCAGTATTCGGTAAGATTATAGTTACTGCGCTCATATTGGACATGCTGCTGAATAAGATACTGGAGTGGTGGCGACCTTCCTCTAAAATAGACATCTGTCCCGATCCCTACCGGATCGCTGCTCATAGTGTTAATGACAGTCAGAGCAGTGCTCTTTTATCTACTGGAACCACAAAAACAGATCTACTTACGACTAGTAATGATGTTAGCTCAGTAAGTGAATCTTATAGCAAATCTACCAATACACCTCGTAGAAGTGCAAGATTGAAAAATCGTACATATCAACATTAACTTATTAACGAAAATTGGGAAGTTAGGTTTGATTTGTGATGCAATTAATCCAAAGTACTTTACATATCATATTACATGTCTGGCTGCTCGCTTTTCCATGAAACAATTTGTCTCTAGCTGAACAAATCATTCTTTCATGGCCATATTATCTTATAGAATTATTTTTAGTTTTTCCTTTACCATCATTCAGCTTATTCTACTACTTAATTTGGTGCTAGTTTTTTAGCTGGTTTTGTTTTAATATGAGCACAGGGCAATCAAACAATACCCATGCCTCAAATTACAGGATAGTATTAACCTCGTCACGTGGCCGCGTGACTAGGATAGGATTTGTGTGATATGTGTGAATTATTTATTTTTTGTGAGTTAGATTTTTCTCCGCCATTCCAATCCAATCCAATCCCATGTGGGGATGATTATGTGATAGATAGATAAATAAAAATTGATCTTCTAAGGAACTTGAAATCACCTTCTTTACCGAGGTAACTATAGGCTGATCAAATATCAACATTATTTGATGAGTGATACTCAAAAAATATGTTTTATTAACTATGAGGAAGGGAAGTTTTATTGAGAAGCTCGTATCTCAGCTTCTGAAGGTCACCTCTCTGACTGATACAGATTAACAGTAACCAGTAGATACCATAGATTCGCTGTTTTTCACCGATTTGTAACAGCAAAATTCATGGCTACCTAACACTTCCCAAGTCTGTTTGTTTGTTTGTTTGTTTGTTTTAATGTACACTCTTTATCCAAAGATGCTAACATCGAGATAAAAATGAATTATGAGATAAAAACCTGAATCTAGCTAAACTAAGCTGTAGTCAATCTCGTGGCAGCGTTTGCCTTATGTAATGGATAGATAACCTAGAACACATTCGATCAAGTTGGCTTGCGTTCGGAATCGCTCCCCCACTAATGACTTCGAAGTCAACAACTGTGTACACTTACTACACTACTGTTAGCTGTAATCTTTCAGAAAACCTCTATAAAGTAGTACTTTTTGTCTGCAGCGTATCTGTGGAGGGGAGAAGTACACCGAGCTGGATCTGGAATAAATGTGATCCAGACATAGACTTAATAATAAGTCTAGGGATCTAGATGAGCCTATTGAGAGTTTGTAAGCATGGCTCATAATCTCCTCATGTGATTCTGTTTACAAAAAGTTTCTTTGTGTTCAAAATTCCAACTTCCTCGTATTTAATATGAATCACATGAAAAATAACAATAATGTATGGTTAGACATTGCAGACCAATAGCCGTGCTGTGCTGCCCATATAAATACTCAAGCAAATCTTAACCCAGTCAAGAAGTAATTTTGCTTTTGGAGAAGGCAGTTCCTCTACTTCATTTGAAGAATCGGGCTCCCTTTAACGGTAAGTGCCGTTATTATTATAAGAATAAAGCCTGTCAGAGGCGCAGATTGGTTCTTTAGTTCCATATCTTGAGTATAGCTAAGTTGGTTATACTGTAAGACTACTATCTGATCAACACACATTAAACAGCCTTCATCAATACATTTCATACCCTGAATATAACACTCATAGCTTTCTTTCTCAGGGACGAAAAATGGCGGATCAGGAAAGTACAGGTCTTCTGTATGGCACTCCTAGTTATGAAGCCAACAACAGATGGGTATGTAGGTCCGTTTTGCTGTGTTTGTTTTGTTTCATTGATTTTTATGTCAGACATTTCCACATGGCTCTGGTTTGGGATGCAAATTAATCTCATATTTTGAATATTGGGTTCATGTATTCAATATCTCTAAGCATGAAAGCTCCTGGCTTCGCAAATCACTGAAAGCCAATACTCAAAAACAAGTCAAATCAATTTTCAATTTTTACATGTTTCATTTTTTATTAGCAGCAGTTGCATACACTCTGTATTATCACATTGAGATTTGGATATTTATCAGGCAGCATAAACCTCATCAACTCATTGTCTTTGCCTTGTGACATTTTCACATATGCTGTCTGCCTGAATTGTTAAATATCCTGTTAATTTATGGTTGATAATTTTCTATTCGCAGGGGTACGGACCGAAGAGTAAGAGCAAGAAGAGCATGAAATGTTTCATCATCGCAGCCGTAATAGTGCTTCTGCTAGTCGGCAGTAACCTGCTGATGTATTATCTCGCTGTTGGGTTCTACAGGTCGGTACCCCAATGTGTCATTTACTTGAAGAAAGATGTCTTAAGAACAATTATATTCAAAGTCAATGCAAGAGATATGCAGCAAACACCTGAAATTTATTCTTAGATAATATGTTAATTGTATGTTTTGATCATGAAAAATATACATGTATGATGAGTCAAAAGTGACTTATTACGTCAAATCATAATATGTTTTGTGTGTGTGTGTGTGTAATTATGAGCGACGAATCGATGAAAGAAATTAAAGAATGACAGATGAAAGGTGTTTGTACGATAAAAACTGCCAAACTCGGTTTTGAATATATTTTGGCATTCTATTGTGCCCGATTCTGGAATAACTTATATGCATAGCTTTAGTCTATTGGCATTTCCTGTGTGGGCAATAGTTGATCAAAGCACGTCTGTATGCAAGATCTCCCATAATTTTTTTGGGATCACCATAATGGTGTTCTTGACAGCCACTTTTGGTTTATGCAAAATTGACACGAAAGGTCTCTGATGGTAGTTGATATATTGTTGAATGCTGGTGTGTATATTCCTTAGTATTTTGTAAGTAGTTTTATTCTGAATCCTTACATTTAATCATCAAATCTCAAAAATCGAGATGCATATTACAACACAGCATGACATAAAAGAATTGATAATGTCCATGCTCCATCGAAATGCATAAAAATTTCAGTAACAGTTATTATTAATTTGAAATCCTGTGTCATTCAATCTCATTTTTTTTCAGATTCGATGAGATTTCAATCGCATCACAGGCTACTGGAGAGGTTACATCACAGTCTCCATTGACTGCAGCATTGGAAAACGCTGTAATAATCAGTAAGTTACAGTTTGAGATTTTAGTTTAATATTAAAAACGCACAAAAAGAAACTTATACGATGTCCCTGTCACATGTTTCACTTCCATGTGTATTTATAATCACAACGGGTGTTAGCAGCTGATCGATGAGAGAACTGATCGTGTATCTACTTGGTCATACAATACTTCTGCATTCACTCGCCAAAAAAAACATGCAACCACCTTATGTTTCTACTGGCACATGACAATGACTCATACTAAATCTGATCTCTGCATCTAGTGATATTATAATCTCTCAATGTGTTTTGATTCTGAAAGCTAAACTTTTAACAAAGTATAGCATTGAAAGGAATGTAGAAAACCCCTGGAAAGATTAAATTGCTACGGAGCAGAATTTAAAAATTTGGCATGATTCATCATCATCATGTGCCTGGAGACAAACAAAAGCCTGACTAGAACTTTCTTGACATTTAATAAACACTTTATAAAACAATATTTGGCCATGTTTCAAAGGTTGATTTTTGTTAGTCTTTAGCTGTTCATGTACCAGGGACTGTCTCACATGCTATACAAGTGATAAGCACTCACGCTATCAGAGCTCTTATTATTACATCTTTGCTTGTTGACCAGGAAGGGAAGTTGAGGCCATTGTTGTTGGAAGCAGACAAACATAAAAATGATAAAACTCATTTACCAACCAATAAATATAGTTACACTAGTGCAGTACAAATATAGTTACACTAGTGCAGTACAAATACATCTATCACAATGTTTCTTCCTTCTTGCCAGCTTGTTAGGATTATTGATAGAATCGCTACCAGAGCATGGGAAACTGGGACGTAAACAGTGACAGCTATTATATACAGGCTATGAACGATTGCTTGTTACAGATCTCTGATGACATTTTATGTTGTCCAATTAGTGCCTTGATCATAAAGGACCGTTGGGTATAAAAATACTGACTAATTTTTGAAAATCATTGTCGAGATTAAATTACTGCAATATTGTCTTCCCTTGAATCACAGCAGTGATCGTGTGAAATGATCTCAGCTCTCAGTATTACTGGCTGGAGTCTCTTATAGTTTTGAGTGTTCATGTGTTTAAAGGGCAACATAATTGAACATTATCATTGCATATCTTAGGTAACATGGACTGTTTACTATTTTAGATGATGCTACGACCTTGACTCCTACTACGAAACACCACAAAGTTGATAATTGTAAAGGTACTGAAACGATCCCGACATTTCCTAACATAGAGTACAGTTTCTATGGTTACAACATTCTGAAAGGCTATCCGATATCGGACGGCGTGGATCCTGGGTTCACAAGACCGATATTTGATGCTGATTTCAGCTCTCAACAGAAAACAGCGGACTGCAGGTAAAATTTTGTGCGCTGAGGGCGTTATGCTAGGGCTTGGTTTTTTTAGACTAGACAAAAGAGAGCTGACAGGATGAAAGCTATTTAATTTTTTAATCAATTTATATAAATACTAATAACAGGATCTAATAAACTTTTTACCCTTTGTGTTATAATGGAAGAGTACGATTAAGAGAACAAGAGTTGTGATCTCATAAGATCAAAGCGCCACTTCATAGACCTGTCAAAAGTATCAGAAGTATCAATGAAACAACAGCCATGGTCTCAAACAATTTAACATCTCATTCTTCAAAAAAACATGTAGCTCAAGATTTGACTGGTAATGTTTTCTTCTATAAAAACTGGATCTCAGGCTGTCAGTTGCATACAGCTCTATTCTAGTAGTCTTTGTTAAATGCTGTTATCCCTCTTATATTTATTATTAATATCTTGGTCTCAGTTGTTAGCCAAACTGCACAGAATGAGCTTCGTTTCTCTATGCGTTTATTGTATTGTATATTGTATTTAATAGATATATAATCCCTGATGGTCTGAGTGCTGTGCCAGACGAGGCCTGCAGTACAGACTACACATCTCACACACTGAACACATCTGAGGAGTATGATCATTCACTCAGCATTAAGGCCAGCGCAAGCGGTGGTTTCTTCGGCTTCAAATTTTCAGCCAGCTTTGACCACGAGTCTACAGAGCAGACTATAAAGTCAGGAGAGTACAAGTTAATCCATTCCACAGCACAGTGCAGCACCTACTCATCCTCACTCAGCTTATACAGTCTGCCACCTCTAAGTAAGGATATACAAACATGGTTAAAACGCCTGAATGAGGTATTCACTGAATTCGATGGAAACCAGGACAGTGTAGTCTTTGAGTTCTTGGACTATTTTGGCACGCATATCCCATCCAAATTGATCTATGGTGCTACCCACACCTATGTGAACAAGCTAACAACGTCTAGTTACAAAGCACTATCCTCCTCTAGTACCAGCGTTAATGCTCAGGCTAGTTATGCAAGCTTCTTCAGCATTGGTGGAGGCGCCACCGACTCAAATAAACAAATTGTCTCGAAATTTCAAAGCATGTCAGAAACAATTACAAAAACCTTAGGCCCTCCTCCACCAAGGGGAGGTGATACAGCGGCCTGGGCTGAGGCAGTGCAGGCCTCTCCTGTACCCATCCAGTATGAGCTCACTGAGATACAAAACATATTTACTTTTGATGTCATGAAAACATACATGACTAAAGAAACGGTTGATAAAATACGTAACAAACTCAGTGAAATCGGACTCAAATATTGCGATCATGTTTCGGTTTTGAGTCCAAATGTCAAATGTGCAGATTTACCTCAAGTGTTTCCTAAGCTCTTCCTACCAAGCATGGTACCTGATGAAAGCTATTACAAACAACATTGGTTGGCAGAATCTACTACTGAAGAAAAAGAATGCTATGCAAAATGTGAAGTACTTGAGACTTGTATAATAGCAACATCATTTATTGATATTGTGTGTGTAATGGCTGGAGTCAAGGATACAGAGTGGGATATCGATAGCATAAGCTTAGTCAGCTTAGAAAGCTCAGTTAGACCTGAATCTGACTTAATAGGGACAAGGCTCTTCCAAAATCATTTCAAACGAAATTTTCGTTTAAATGGTTTTCAATATGACTTGTCAGCGCAAAGATGTCGCAAATTCAAAATACTAGATTATTACCCAGTAGAATACAGTCGTCTCAGCAATACTTGTGGGGATTTCTGTAGACAAATGGATGGTTGTAGAGCATTCGAGGTTTCGAATGGAACAAACTATGTATACAACTGTGTGCTTTACAGTGAACTGGGCTCGAGTTTTACAACAGTAGCTCCGTATGATTTCGAAACGACATTTCTGGCTCTTTCTCCTGAGGTTAACTCATTAAAATCCAATTCTATTGATTTCGAAATAAACCAGGTAGATGTTTCAGGTATGTTTGTAGTCCAGCCAGGTTGTTTATCAGATGAATGTTGTAGACACACATGTCAGACGGATCCTCTGTGCTTGGTGTCTGCATTCAACCTCAGTGCATCAAACCAGGATTGCAAACACATGTACAGTGGTCAATCAGTGTTCTCAGTATCCAGCTCCCTTTCATCAGTCAGTTCCTCGCTGTCAATCACAGTCTTCCCAGAGCGTGTGAAAGCAAACAGCATGCTTCAGATGACTGGGTTGAATTTTGAAAAAAGGATGTCTGATTTTTCTGATGTCTTCTCGGCTGATGAGTGTGCTAGTATATGCGCTGCATATGCTGGCTGTACAGCAGCTTCATGGGGAGGCAAAACTGAGTCATGTGCATTACACAATAATGAGTCTTTGAGAGCATCATCCCAGATCCCTGTGAGGGACGCAGTCCTGTTATTTCCGGCAGTTTCAGATGGGATGAAAGCTTGTCAAGTTGACATGTCAGAATCATAGGGATATAAACACAAGTCTGTAATAACCTCTTACAGGTACTGTTTCAATAAAGTAGTTACTTCTGATTAGCAAAATTCATTGTCTATTGATAACTTAAAAAATAAATCTGATCTTTTTTGTTCACCAAATTACACTTGCTATTGTGTTATCTTAGGCATTGAAGCTAACTATACTTTAAAATGTTGTAATTACATGATTGTTTGGACTTTTATTCTCTATTGGTATTATTTATAATAACTTTTAAGGCAGCATGCAGTAGCCCTAGCATGAAGTGTCATCTTTGGGGGAGCAAATCGAGTGCACAAACTTAAATCATCAATTTTATGTAAACTTTTGTTAGTGGTTTTTTTTTTATTTTTTGCATAACTCATCCATAATTGTAGCTCAAATAAATACAAAATAACATGCTAAAGTCCATCATATTTCCTGGGGCGCTCAACTCATGGAACACTAGTTAGGATCTCCAGATTGACAAGACAGTCTTCAAAAATTGAATCTTGAGTAAGTTATATTCATAATGTTTTGCTGTCGTTTTATTCTCAATATCCAAATAGTAGCACACGTTGGCAAATCTACAGTTACACTATGACTATTCAGCAACAATACTGCATCTAGATTGTTTTTAATTAAGCCAATAGTGTTACTTATATATGTGTATATACTCTAGCCTTGTCACAGGGCTAATTTTGTTGTTGTGGGGGTAACCAAAACAAAAAAAAGTAGAAAACTCATTGAAGACTTACAAATCACTGATCAGACCTATAGTAGAATACTGCTCATCATTGTACCTTGATGGTTAAGCCAAAAATTCAGATACAGAAAAAGTACAAAATAAAGCAATCAGAATCATAACTTCAGCCCCCAAACAATTTTCTGTCACATCTGGCCGCTTGCTCCTAAATTTACATACTCTCCAAGGAGAAGGAATTTTATTTTTCACAATTTTGTCAAATTGAGGGTCCATAAAGGCCGTGCATCCAAGCACATACTTCATCTCGTTAGCAAATCAAACAGACATACACGATCACTTCGTAGCAACTGTGCAATAATTCAACCCTCATTTAGATCAAACCTAGGCAAATCAGCCTTGTTAAATTTTTTTTCATACATTCGTAACTAAATCAACCAAGCCTCATGAATCATTATCATTTAATCCTACCTAATGTTGTTAACTTATATTTTTGTTTGCCACTCTCTGTTTCTTCTTTTCTTTTTTCATCTTATTCATGCAATTTATGATACCATGCTTTCATTATCCTACACACTATATATTATGTAACACCCTATACTACCACTTATCTTTTTATTCAAGTCATTTTTTGTATCTATGTTTATGTGTATGAGGTCAACAAGTTATTTTTAATTTGCTTCAATTATAAACTTTTAGAAAACCTCAATGAATAAATAAATAAATAAATAAAACACTAACTGCGGCTAATATATACTCAATGATTAGACCAATACCGTATTTTTCTGGAGTTATCTATGCAGACAGAGAGGGAGGATAACTTTGTATAAATTTATGACATTGAAATTAATGGTAAAACAAATCTATCAATATTATAATAAAAATAGACAATCGTGTATTTGATTCCAATGCATGAGTTATTGACCTGCAACACCGATCTCTTCTCAATACCATGATATCTTAGCTAATTTTGCAAAATAAAATGATGACAACAAGGTGAATGGTGATGTCGAAAAAATAAGCAAGGAGTAGAACTCCGTGATAAACGGCAGGACATTCAGAATTGACATCAATTAAAACAAATTACTCCAATTAACACAAGCTGACATAATAAGAAACATGAAGAATGTGTAATTAAAATTTTGCTGCAGAAAGCTCACAATCCTTTCATGAGCCTATAACTTGTATCATTTCAAGGGTGTTATTACACAAGCATGTTGTTTATTAATATCATCAGTAATATCACTATACAACCATACAATATTGTGACTCATATACAGTTCAGTGAACCTGCATCTAAGCTGGATGCAGTATGTGTTTGTTTGTAGAATATGTAAGTTATCTCAATTTGGAATGGATGTCTAGGTATGTCAGGGAGTAAAGCCTAACATCAGCATTGGTGGCAGTTATTACACCATACATGGTTATCTATGGCACCATGGTGAAATACAGCCATATTACCACTTTAAAAGTTGTGTTCCTTGTTGCATTTCAATGTCCATAAATAATCAATTAAAGGTTCTGTTGAGCTCAAGATCAATCAATAAAATCAAAATACATTTGCAACATCCCAAATGTGGACACACTGAACAGCAAAGATGATGGTTCAGACTTCTGTAATAATTATTCTAACAAGGAAAATTCGCCATTTTGCATTGGCTTGAGTTAGTGAAACTTATGGATAGATTACATTTAATCAACCCAGGAATAATTGGTGCTAACTAATGTTTAAAAGTTACTCCTTATATTCACTGTTTTAATGACATGAGTATTTTTAATTTAGCTCAACGTTTTATCGCTGATGATAGACACATTTTACGCAATTGTTATAAAAGTAATCGTAAATATTTTATCATGCCAAAAACTAGAACATCAAGATTTTTGTGCAGCTTTGTGCCTTTTAGTATTCGTCTTTTAAATAACTGAGAGAGATATGGTTCACACCTAAATTGTAATGTGTTTCTAACACAATTACCAAAATAAATTCACTTCACTTCACTATAATGGAAAGGCGTCGAGTCTATCGTGTTTGGAAACTTGACTCCTAATCTCCTCATGTGATTCCGTTAACAATAAATTTGGTCATGTTGGAAATTCCAACTTCCTTGTTATCACAATCATGAGTCACGAGTAACCTACCTATTGTTTGTTTGGGCGGCGCAGACTAAAATAGCCATACTGCCCGTATAAATACCCACGCAAATCTCAACCCCTTCCAAAAGGTGATTCGTGTTCTGAGAGGACAGTGCCACCACTCTAATTGAAGAGTCAAGTCTCCTCCCTAAGGTAAGTGCAGGTCTCCACAGTGCAATGCATTGGAGGCGCAGCTTATAATTCTCTTTTTTTTCCTAATTTATTTCCCAATAAACTGCGGTATGATTGGTACAAATTTACTTGCTTCAATGTATACTCATAAAACACTCTAAAATTGTTAAGCTGCCTGCAGATTGTAGGTCAGCTCATTTGTATTTTTTTTGCTTTTGTTCTTTTTGCTTATGTTTTTTTTGCAATAAGCAACCAAAAATCTGAAATTTGTTACATTGTCACAAAACGCAGATTATTTGTTGCTCCCAATAAAAGCTTATATAAATCTGATGGAGAAATCTGTTCCAATTATATGAAGCGTAAATGCAGTGATAATCATTGTACTGTCTGTCTTCTTCAGTGAATAAAATGGCTGATCGGGAAAAAACTGGTCTTCTTCATGGCATCCCTAGCTATGAGGATAACAAAAAATGGGTATGTAGATGTTGACTTTTTTTCCGTGTTTTTTATTGATTTAATATTAGGATATTTCAACATAGCTGGAGATTGGAATGCTTATTTATTCTCTCCATTCCAAAACCAACTCACCCCATTGTATTTGCATTGTTACATTTTATTCAGATGTACCTGAACCTCACACTTCACACAGACGCAAAAGCACATATTTATTAGTCAGGAAGCTACTACAAGTACTTATATAGTTTGGCAGGATTTTTACATTTAAAAATGTGAGGGTGTTCTTGGTTAAAATTATTGATAGTGAAAGTGATCTGCATCACATTGAAGCGAAAGCTGAATTTCTCCAAAAACACTATGAATGGAGTCAACTGCAGCCTTTTGTACCCATTTCATTTTCCATTTTATTAGTGGTTAAATGTGGAGAATTTCAGTGTCAATTTATTTGAATATCTTTGTCATACACTAGCAAGGGGACAAGTTATAATTTGATTATTACCTGTCAAAACTTACATAACTAGCTGCCTGACTATATAATGCCACCGCAGTCTGTGTTGAGTTTTCAAGGTTAATTTTTTATTGATGAATGATCTAATAGATAATAAATGAATAATAAATAATCTTCTTTTCACAGGGGTACGGAGCAAAAATTAAGACCAGAAAGAACATGAAATATTTAGTTGCTGCAATCATATTGGTGCTCCTGCTAGTCGGCAGTAACCTGCTGGTGTATTATCTCGCTGGTGGCTTCTACAGGTTGGTAACCTAACACGTATAATTGGAATACATGTCCCGATATTTGACCCATTTCAGATGTCCTGAGTGTTCCAATATATTTGGACTCAAATCATGTGAGTTGACCAGATCATGCTCTAAAATTGGTTTAAGATACACTGACCGTTGGAAGTGACTTTTATCTGATCCTTGAATAGAAAATCTTGCTGCAAACCTTTATCTATCAACAAGGCTAATAGTCTGCATCATCACCATAATTGTCCATAAAGGTAAAAAAAAAGGAGGAAGTTGTAAGAAGCACCAACTGACACAGGGTAATAATCTGCAGCTACAATTAAAACATGAAAAAAATTCGGAACAAATTATTACTTGATTGTGGTCCTTTAATCTGCACTTTCCATTCGTATTTTTTGTTATAGGACCGAGCAGGATACAGTTGAACAAGCCACAAAAGCTGCTGTAGAGATCATACCCCCGTCCCTTCTGACTGCAGTTTTGGGAGAGACCGTTAAAGTTGGTAAGCTTCAGCTTGTGAATAGGACAGCTGTGCAGAGTAAGTTCTGGCTAAAAGAAAACACCATCTCATGACAATGAATCGTTCGAAATCTGAACTTTACCTCAATGCCTTGTTTACTAGGATACTGAGGTTGTTCATTGCTAAGATAGTATAGATCTCTGTTCCATAGGTAGGACAATCTCAAGCCAGGTCGCAAAGGAAGACTGTAATGCATTTTCCTTGTTGATAGCTGACTATCAGAAAGAAGAATGCCTCTAAATAGAAACACTAGATTAGATTAGATTAACCGTTGGCTATGATAGGTTGTTAGGTAGAAGAGAGGCAACAGCCAACAGCCAATAGGAGCTAACACGTCATTCATTGGCTATGATAAGATAAGATTATTAACCTATCCATATTCGTCATATGTAGCCTTGTCACGGCCACAAAACAACCAAAACCAGTGGCCGCTGAGTGACAAGGCTACGTCATATGACTGAAGACAACAGGAAACTCTGAAGAGATAATTTTCTGATAGACATGACATAATATTCATAAAATGATATAACAGTTGGCCATAATGATAATCTACATAAATTAATTATAGTCCCTAAGACACCTAGTTTTGCTCCTGGTTTTCGTTAAATCAGTTTTAACAACAATCTGACGATATTCTCAAAACGTATGTTGTAGTTCCCATGTTACAAATTAAATTTATAGAATATTCAATCAGCATGTATCTTTTTAGTGATTTTCATATGCCTCGGCCGGTGACAGTCCTTGGTGCAACAATGGGGACGGTTAGTCTGGATAGATGTTTGTCACGGATTTGTACTGTCGATTTATATTGCACCAAGTATATTTATTTATCGATGTCACCCACCATACACTCCACGGGTCTTATACCATCATCGGGTTGAAATACAGAGTACGAAAACACTGGCTGACTTATTGTTACAAAACTCCTCGATAGTTACAACACATCAGTTTTCTTCCCTTACAAATTGATCATGTGTGACTTTGTAGCCTGGCAATGGCATCTTGTTGATATTAAGTTATTAACATAACAATTTCACTTTCAGTACTCGAGGTCACAACCAACATATTTCATCCGTCAGCAATATGATCTCTCGCTTTCAATTATCTCAGTTCTCAAGTTTGCTGGCTGAATGCTCTAAATATTTTAATATATATGATAATATAATATGACAAATTATTATTGTAACTCAATAAACCTTGTCTGTTTACTATTTTAGATGATGCTACGACCTTGACTCCTACTACTAAACACCACAAAGTTGATAATTGTAAAGGTACTGAAACGATCCCAACATTTCCTAACATAGAGTACGGTTTCTATGGATACAACATTCTGAAAGGCTACCCAATATCAGACGGCGTGGATCCTGGATTCACGCGACCGATATTCGACGCTGACTTTAGTTCTAAACAGAAGACTGCGGATTGCAGGTGGGGTTCTATGTTCTGAGTAGTTTTTCAACCATTATAATTCTAGTGCATTTTTTGTTGGTGAAGGGATTGCAAAGTTTGAATCATGAGCAGTTTGCATCTTATGTACAGGGAAGGACATTTGCTCTATATTAGATGATGCATTAGTATTTTAGCTACAGCTTTTATTGTTAGCCATACCAGGGAGTTAATGGGTTGGAGGAGAAATAAATTTGATTTGATGTAACATAAAGGCATTTTCTGTGCCCTACAGTTGTCTTGTATTTATTAAACAAGGAGAAAATGTGTAAAAGACGGCCTAACAAATTTTGTCCAATGTCAACCATATTCAAGTGTTAGAGGTCCTGTGTCCCTGATCACGATGCAGTCTCTGACTACTGGACACTGTGCCCCCGCTATGCTCTGACCTGTCTGTAAACTGAGAGTAGATTGGCGCAGAAGATGGCAAACATAATAGAGCATTTGCTACACCTCACAGAGAAGAGCTTTGTTCTTTAAACTATGATTATTGTATTTAATAGATATATAATCCCTGATGGCCTGAGTGCTGTCCTAAACGAGGCCTGCAGTACAGACTATACATCTCAGACACTGGATACATCTGAGGAGTATGATCATTCACTCAGCATTAAGGCGAGCACAAGTGGTGGATTCTTCGGCTTCTCATTTTCAGCCAGCTTTGACCATGAGTCTACAGAGCAGACTATAAAGTCAGGAGAGTACAAGTTAATCCATTCCACAGCACAGTGCAGCACCTACTCATCCTCACTCAGCTTATACAGTCTGCCACCTCTAAGTAAGGATATGCAAACATGGTTAAAACGCCTGAATGAGGTATTCACTGAATTCGATGGAAACCAAGACAGTGTAGTATTTGAGTTCTTGGACTATTTTGGCACGCATATCCCATCCAAGTTGATCTACGGTGCAACCCACACCTATATGCACAAGCTCACAACGTCTAGTTATAAAGCACTATCCTCCTCTAGTACCAGCGTCAATGCTCAGGCTAGTTATGCAAGCTTTTGGGGCCATGGGTCTGTTGGGGGAGGCTTCTCCGACTCAACTAAACAAAGTGTCTCGAAATTTCAAAGCATGTCAGAAACAATTACAAAAACTTTAGGCCCTCCTCCACCAAGGGGCGGTGATACGGCGGCCTGGGCTGAGGCGGTGCAGGCCTCTCCTGTACCCATCCAGTATGAGCTCACTGAGATACAAAACATATTTACTTTTGATATCATGAAAACTTACATGACTAAAGAAACAGTGGGTAAAGTCCGTGACAAACTTAGTGAGATTGGGCTCAACTATTGTAATCATCTTTCGGTTTCTATCCCCAGTGTTAAATGTGCAAATTTACCTCAAATGTCTCCTAAGTTACTCTTTACAAGCATGGCAGTTGCAGATGATTATGAAGAGTTTGACTCTGATGCGAACGAATGCCACAAAAGATGTGATGCACTTGAGACTTGTTTAGTAGCAACAACCATTGATCAACAAACTTGCAGAATTGCCAGTGTTAAAGAGACAGAATGGGATGACAATACCATAGGCTTGGAAACAATTGACGATGTAAATTGTACGACAATGCTCTTCCAAAATCATTTTAAAAGACACTTTCGTTTAAATGGTTTTCAATTTGACTTGTCTGCGCAGAGAGGTCGCAAATTCAAAATATTAGATGACCCTGTCAATTGTAGGCGTCTCAGCAATACTTGTGGAGATTTCTGTAGACAAATGGATGGTTGTAGAGCATTTGAGGTTTCAGATGGGACAAGCTATGTATACAACTGTGTGCTTTATAGTGAACTCGGTACAGGCTTTACACAAGTAGCTACAAATGATTTCGAAACAACATTTCTGGCTCTTTCTCCTGAGGTTAACTCATTGAAATCCAATTCTATTGATTTTGAGATGAACCAGGTAGATATTTCGGGCACATTCGAAGTCCAGCCAGGTTGTTTATCAGATGAATGTTGTAGCATTACCTGTCAGACAGACCCCCTCTGCCTGGTGTCTGCTTTCAACCTCAGTGCACCAAACCAGCAGTGCAGACACATGTACACTGGTGGTCAGTCAGTGTTTTCAGTATCCAGCAACCTTTCATCAGTCAGTTCCTCGTTTTCAATTAATGTCTTCCCAGAGCGAGTAAAAGAAAATAATATGCTTCGGATGACTGGATTGAGTTTTTCTGAAAACTGGCTATTGGATTTTTCTGGTGTGTTCTCTTCTGATGAGTGTGGTAGTAAATGTGCTGCGTATGCTGGCTGTACAGCAGCTTCATGGGGAGGAGAAGCCACTGGATCATGTGTATTACATAATAATGAGTCTTTGAGAACATCGTCCCAGCTCCCTGTCAGGGAGGCGGTCCTGTTATTCCCGGCCGTGTCAGATAGGATGAAAGCTTGTCAAGTTGAGGTGTCATATTCATAAGCATATAGAATCAAGTTACCAGTATTTACAAGGTGTAAACTTCTTATACAGAAAACTACTGTCACAATTAAGTCTTTACTTCTGATAAGTAGTCATTGTCGATTGAAAGCAAAATACCACACGATGTAGCAGCCTAACTTTAACTATAACCACTAATAAAATGATATTTTAGAAAGAAAATTAATTGATTTTTGTTTGACATACACACATATAATATACTACTTTTTACACAAATAAAATAGTGGTTCATCCTGTTATGGGATTTCACATCATTCTTTTGATTTTCCTCCTTTTTCTGTATAATTAATAAGAAACTTCATAAAACTTCATAATATCATCCCTATCCGGGATTTATTTTTTTAGTCAAATCTAGTACATTATCTTATCTCACAGTGTAAGGTATATTATTATTTTATCTTACATTTTCCATACAAATAATAAGCACGATTTATCTATAGTCCAAATAAATACAAGAAAGCTTGGTTAGGTCCATCATGTTTTCTGTGGCTCTCAGCACTTGAAGCACTAGTTCAAATCGCCACATTGAACTAGTGGAAGTCTTCAAATGTTTTACAGAATTAGCTGTCCTTCTATAAATTACTAATATCCAAATTGATGCATATTCAAATCTCCAGGCTGAATTTTGGCCTGTCTTCAATCTACAGAAATATGCTCTGGGAGACCTTTTACGCTTTGACACTTTGGCTATCCCATAACAATACTAACGATACAGCGTCTAAACCTATACGCAACCTTTTATACGGGAGTTATCTATGCAGACAAAGCGGGAGGATAACATTGTATATTATTACATGATTTTATTCAGGTTTTCATAACAGAATAATTATTATAAACAAACATAAACCTAGACAGGACACTGTATGGAGCATTAGCATTGAGGCAGTGAGGCACTTAATTATGGTGACGCGACGTCACTGGAGGGTGTAGAAACAGTGATTTTTACTCATAGCTATCATTGATTTACCGTTCCCAGCTCGGGTTAAATATTGATAACTCAACTGGCTTCAATCGGAATTTAAGTTTGAAAATTGCAATAGATTCAGCAGCTTCTGGCGATCACTTTGATAGTCGGTTTAGCTCCATAGCTCAAATATTATCAAAAGAGCAAGCTATTTAAAACGGTACATAGACTTGAAGCTATAATTTTTTTTGCAGTTTCAGTCCTGATTAAATGCTTATATCTCAAACAATTTCGTTGGAATTTTGATTTTGAAAATTACAATAGGTTCAGTAGCTTGTGGAGATCATTTTGATAGTCTGTTTAGCTTCGTAGCTCAAATATTATCAAAAGAGCAAACTATTGAAAACAGTACATAGACTCAAAGCTATAACCTTTTTTTGCAGTTTCAGCCCTGATTTAAAGTTTATTTCCTATCAATTTGGATGGGATTTTGAGTTTGAAAATTGCAATAGATTCAGCAGCTTCTTGTGATCATATTGATAGTCTATTTAGCTTCGTAGCTCAAATATTATCAAAAAAGCAAACTATTGAAAACGGTGCCTAGACTCAAAGCTATAATTTGGTCCTGATTAAATGCTTATATCTCAACCAATTTTGATGGAATTTTGAGTTTGAAAATTGCAATAGATTCAGTAGCTTGTGAAGATTATTTTGAAGGTCTGTTTAGCTTTGTAGCTCAAGCATAACCAGGGAGTTTAGGACGTTCCTCGTTGGTATAACCGAACAAGCAAGAAATTGAAAACCGTTATACTACTAATAATGACACAATTATTGGCTGATGGAAAGGGGTAGCAAAGAAGAAAGTCCTAAACTCCCTGGTTATACTTGAGCTACAAGGCAGAAGAGACCTTCAAAATGATCTCCACAAGCTACTGAACCTATTGTAATTTTCAAACTCAAAATTCCAACAAAATTGTTTAAGATATTAGCATTTAATCAGGCCTGAAACTGCAAAAAAATTTATAGCTTGAAGTCTATGCATTGTTTTAAATAGCTTGCTCTTTTGGTAATATTTGAGCTATGGAGCTAAACCGACTATCAAAGTAATCGCCAGAAGCTGCTGAATGTATTGCAATTTTCAAACTTAAATTCCAATTGAAGCCAGTTGAGTTATCAATATTTAACCCGAGCTGGGAACGGTAAATCAATGATAGCTTTGAGTAAAAATCACTGTTTCTACACCCTCCAGTGACGTCGCGTCACCATAATTAAGTGCCTCACTTCAGCTATATACAGTGTCCTGTCTAGGTTTATTATTAAGTCTATGTAAACAAACGAAAATAACAACTTTTTGACCTCGGAAACAAAAAACAAGAAATATATTTATGCAAAAAATAATTATTAGTGGAGAATAACTGTTGCTTTATATGATTGATTGATACACTATCTTATTTGGCTGACAATATCATCCTGGACGGATATGATTTTCATCCACATGCCAAAAAAAATTAGATAAAAATTGATGATTTTATGCATCACTACCTGATATGAATAGGTTTAAAAATCTTGATTTGCCATTTATTGATATAGAATTGATATAGATTGATAATAAATTTGATATCAATTTAATAGATTGATATATAAATTGCCTAAAAAATTGATATAGATTTATGACATTGAAATAGAATTTTTAACAATGTTATTATAAAAGTGAAGACTGTATGATAGGTAGGCTATGGTTAATTTGATACCAATGTGCTATATAACGCTAAATAAGAACTGATTTCTCTAATAATTACCAATATAAAGCAAAATAAAATACTGTCCGCCCTGCCAATGTCTGATGAGATAAAAGGAATAATGTTAAGATCATTGACATTTATAATTACTCCAGCTTAACTGCTGAACACAATCTGTGATAATATGGAACACTGAAGAACTTATGGAATTATAAATGTGACGAAATTCACCACATTTCGTCAGCTAAAGCTGCATAAAAGCTCAGTTTCCTTTTTGTCACCTATCATTTGTATCCCTTCAAGGGTGTCATTAAATTAGCATTAGGTAAATATCATCAGCAATATTACTATACAACCATACAATATTAAAACTCATATACAGTTCACTGAACCTGCATCTAGGCTGGAGGCAGTATGCGATTGCACAATATGGCTGTTATTTGAATGTATATCTGAAATGCAATCAAGTATCTATGCACTATATTTATATATATATATTTATCAATGATATTGGTATCATTTTCTTATGTACTCAGTCTATATGCCGAAAATATTCAAGAATCAATGTTCAGTGGCTGTGAACTCACAACAACATTTAACTCTCCGAAATGTTACTGTGAAAGCTGTGCTCAGTTAGGACTTTTAAGTTATAGACATGGAAGGAATCCGATCTGTCTCTGAGTTTTGGGTATGTGTGTCTGGGTACATCAGAGAGAATCGCCTAACATCAGTATAAGTGGCAGTGAATGCTGGTTTGTTTTATTGGTATACTACCTGGAAATTTAGCAGAGATAAATGACTGATTGGCGCCATTCCTGGAATAAAAGATTACCCATTCGTCGGAGATCTTCTACATGTAGAGCCAAATCCTTGTGTTGAGTTAGATTATCTTTCTCATTTTGCTGTCGATTTACATTTTCCTATGTCTCCTATGCCTTTTTGACTTTTTAGAGTAAGGCATTATCCTTATAATAGTCATCAATCGATTTGTCTCGATAGCATGGCATTATTTCAATTCATTAACTAGTCAGAGGAATTTCATCCCCTTATATATAGATACCTGTTGTAGACTTTTACGAGCAGGCATCTCGATGGGTGGATGAGAGGAGAGGTAATAAACTGATGAAGTTAAAGCTGATGGAGACACCGTGGATAATTTTGTTTACACCAGATGAGATTGAGACGTTACTGAGTAGTACTAAGCTTATCGATAAGTCTCACGAGTATGCATACATCCACAGATGGTTGGGTATCAACTTACTGACAAGGTAATAAGTCATAAACAGAGAGACCTAGGTTCATATGGGTACTTATGTTGGGCTTTGAGTAAATCAAAGCTAACAGTGACTTAGCTTGCTTTGACTCACCATATGAAAGTTTCAAATGGAATTTAATATATAAATTAAAAAAATTAATATATAATGAATAAATGAAAGTCAATATATTAATGAAAGTTTTAGTTTGGACAGAACAATGTTACCTCGCATGGAAGGGAAAATCCAAGCAATAAAACTTTGAAGAAAAACAGTAAGAATCCTGGCTACCTATAGGCTATGGGTCACCTGAATGTGGACCTCAAGCAAAGCTGATCACAGGAATGTGTAGTGTGACTTATCTCTTCTTATCTTCAAACTAGAATAACATCTATACATAGTAATTATTTGTAGTACTGGGGAGAAATGGAGATCCACCAGAAAGATGCTCACTCCAAGCTTTCACTTTAACATATTGAAGGATTTTCTGGATCTAATAAACGATTGCTCTGGGATTCTGGTAGATAAGTTGAGACGAGACGCTTGTGGCACAGGAGAGCCCTACGATATTTTCCTCGACTTCACTCTATCATCTATGGATATAATTTGTGGTAAGATCGTCTGGTGCAAAGAACACCTGCACGCTATCAATTCCTCAAGCGATGCGCCACTGGGGGGAGCGGGTTCAAACCTTGTAATTGTAATGATAAGCTGGCAGGGAATAACGGACGACTTTCGCCAAGGAACAATCAGAAAAGCTGTTACGTCTTGATATGCATCGTCCAGATCAATTATTTTCACACAAAAATGCAGAACTGAAATTTTTCAATATAATCTTACTTTTGCAATGCAATGTCTATAATAGTCATCAACAGTCAGATCAGTTTCTTTGAAAACCTCAACATATTGCAGAGACAGCCATGGGTGTGAATGTGGACGCATTGGATAACAAGGTTGACCAGTATGTTAGAGACGTAACATTTATCAAATACCAGTTAAGTGTCAGATCTAGATCTCTATTCCATCGTAGTGATCCGGTATTTAACAAAGCCCCTGGGGCAGACGTGTGAATGCAGTCATAGATAGAACTCATAACTTTACACTCAAGGTAAATACTGAATATAGCCTTCAGTGATATTTTTTATAGCCTTTGTCTATCAGTGACAAACAAAGAAGTGGTGACAAAGCCTTGTTTGATATATTAGACTTATATTAAGGGGTTTTATAGTAAGTACATCAATTATTATCAGGGCATTTAGAATTTGAAATTGAAAAATTGAAAAAGTTGAAAGAGCAACAAAAACATAACAGCATTCAAGAGGCGAATTATTTTGGTTATTTATCTATTTTATACTCGGTTTATTTGTAGGCAAGTTCGTAGGTAACTCTTCACATTACCATAAATTTGTCTTGATTTTCGGATACCAAGTTTCATGCATTTAAATTACTTAATTCCCTATTCCAAGAAATTATCTTGTCATCATTAATGTGAAGATAACTTCTACCTATATATATACTGCCTGTATGGTTATTTTATCCGTCCCTGAAACACTCACCGCTCTAGGTAATAAGTGAGAGAAGAGCGAGCTTTGAAGCTGGAGATTATAAAGCTGGAAAGTACCAACCTTTACTGGACACATTACTCAAACATAGAGATGAGAAAACGGGAGAAGGAATGTCAGACCAGGATATCAGGGCTGAGGTGGACATATTCATGTTTGAGGTGAGGATCTCATTTTCCATAGATACCCACCCTCCTAGCTCCTTGTTCTACCCCTTCAGTCTGTAAACTTGCCATATCCACCATCTTTTACGCAATGAAACAGATGTGGTCGTATAGGTTGTCACTCACATAACTAACAAGCTGAATCTACTTCACTTACCCCTAAAATCAAATATTCATTGTTGAATCAGTCTTGGAATCTATCAGTATATTGAAAGTATTATACTCTTTCTCTGCTGAATGATATCCTTATTCATACGATATAGCTACTGGCCACCAATCTGTTGCTCCCATGATAGCTAATCCCCAACAATCACATATGTATACAATACAAGCGTACAATTTACCAGGTGTCCCCATAGCCTGTCTTGACAAGCTTTGTTCGGTGGGGGGACAAAGCTTGTCAACTCTTGCATGCTCGACTGTCAAGCAGCTGATATTAAATATTGTCTTCTCTTGCGATCGGGAAGATAACTCCTTTATCACACTAATCAATTTGTATACATTCCTATACCAGGGAGGGCACCCTCCCTGCAGGGAGTTTTTATCCCAAACTCCCTGCTCCCTGCCTATACAAATTGATTAGTGTAATAAAGGAGTTATCTTCCTGATTACAAGAGAAGACAATATTTAATATACGCTGCACGACTATACAATACAAGAGTTCAATTTACCAGGTGTCCCCATAGACTTAATAATAAACCTAGACAGGACACCATATACAGCTGAAGTGAGGCACTTAATGTTGTGGGGCGATGTAACGTCATTGGAAGGTGTAGAAGCAATGACACTATCATTGATTTACTGTTCATAATCCAGGTTTTTTGCTGGGTACTCAATTTTGATCAAATTTTGAATTTGAAAATTGCCTTACGATCAGCAGCAACTTGTTATCAACTTGACGCTATTTCTTCTTCAAAAGAAACTTTGCTTAAAATTAGTATCAAACTGTTCAGGACAAGCTGCTAAATCTATTGTAATTTTCAAACTCAAAATCCGATCAAAATTGATCGAGTTATCGACAAAAAACCTGGATTTTGGACAGTAAATCAATGATAGCATCATTGCCTCAACACAATATAGTGTCCTGTCTAGGTTTATATTAAGTCTATGGGTGTCCCTATACCAGCTTATGAACAATAGTGTCATCACGCCTGATAGGTTTAGCAATTATCAGGTTTATTTAAATTTCAGGGACATGACACCAGTTCCTCAGCATTAGGCTTCACCACATATCTGCTGGGTAGCCACTCGGAAATACAGGAGAAGTGCCACAGAGAATTAGAAGAAATTATGGGTAAGAAATAGTACATGTATACCATAGACAGGACACTATATGGAGCATTAGTATTGAGGCACTGAGGCATTTAATTGTGGGCGGCATAACCACATTGGAAGGTGTTGTAGCATTGGTGTTATCATTTACTTTACCTATATACCAAGGTTTTTGTTGATAACACGATCAGTTTTGATCGGATTGATTTTGAATATTACAATAGATTAGCAGCTTGTCAAAAATAGTTTGATACGAAATTTAGGCAAAAAACTTTTTGAACAAGAAATAACATCAAGTTGATAACAAGATGCTGCTGATTGTATGGCAATTTTCAAACTCAAAATCTGATCAAAGTTGATCGACTTTTGAACACAAAACCTGGATTATGGACAGTAAATCAAGGGTAGCACCGATGCTACTACACCTTCCAATGTCATAACGCCGCCCACAAGTGTCCATTTCAGTTGTATATAGTGTCCTATCTATGTTTATTATTAGGTATATGATGTATACTAATCTTCACATTATTTTGCTTATAAAAATATGTTGAGACTGAATATTGTAAAAAGGGATGGGATGCAAATCATATTAAGCCCTTCATCACAACCATAGATATTTGTGTACTCAGACGATATGGCCATGGTCAGGAAGGTATGGATTTAGGATTTTAAAACGGAGTTACAACACTTGAGACCTTTTATTCAATCTGTAATTCTAGAGTACCACTTTACATTGACATTTACTTGGCCATTACTGACCCGGCTATTTCACCACCAGATATTCCTGACTTGATATGTACTCTTACTAACCGCTCATATTTTATTCAGGAGGTAGAGTGGAGATAACTTCTACTGATCTTAGTAAGATGACATACCTGGAATGTTGTATTAAAGAGGCCATGAGGATATACACTCCTGTACCCATGTTTGGAAGATCACTGTCTGAAGATACTGAATTTGGTGAGCGTTGTAATTTAGGGTCTAATTTCTAATATTAGTGGGTCATAGAATTAAAACATGTGACCAGATAAGGCGGAGAAGTTTGGTGGAACTGGGAGTCAGGCAAAAACCCGTCACTCGATCAGAACATGGCGGTGAAAGGTGAACAAAAGTGAACATAAAATTAAAATATGTATACATCTATAAAATGTGTTATTATTATTGATTAATATTTTGAGCCTTTTGGGGCTGTATGATAATTTTAGCCAGGGCAGGTTGTCGTGTCGGGGGTGGGTGGTGGGTAGGGGGTCCCCTCCCCACCACCCACCCCCGACACAAGAGCCTGCCCAGGCTATGATGATTTGATGGGAGAATTAGTCACAGATTCGTGACTTTAATGTGCGCTGACCTCTCACTACGACACGAGCAGACTGCTTTAGCACCCGATGGATGCAATAGATAAACGAAATTTCCAGCTGTTACCGCCCTTCCCCCTCCCCTCCCTGGTTCAGGATAAATTAGTATGGTAAATATGTGGTAAATTTAATATTGCTTTGTGGGTGATGCATATAACAACTCCCTTGTTTTTTCAGCTGGATACATGGTACCAAGAGACACAACAGTGGTGGTTTGGACCTGGTGCTTACACTCAGATCCTAACCTCTATCCGGATCTACTGAAGTTTGATCCAACAAGATTTGAAGCAGTAAATTGCTCCCATCGACATCCATATGCATACATACCCTTCAGTGCCGGACCTAGAAACTGTATAGGTACAGTTGGCTATGATACCAGTTGTGTTTTATTCCTTCTTCCGAAACTGATTTGAACAGAGTTGCTGCATTATACTTGTGATTATCAACAGTATTTGTGGTATTGAAATTCAGCGCCTGAATTCTAGGTGCTACTGAGATAACTGGTAAAAGGCTTTATGACCTTCCCAATTATGCCTTGGTCTGACACAGAGCGGGTTTCAATTGAATTGAGCTACCAGAAACAAAACATTTTTTAAGGGCCTTCTCTATCACGCCTGGGTCTGTCCCAGAGTTGGGGTACCATATATGAATTATTTGATTGTTCAATCAGGTCAAAAGTTTGCGATGATGGAGCTGAAAGTCATACTGGCATCTCTGTTGCTGAATTTCAACATTGAATCGACTCAAAAGAGGGAAGAACTGAGACCAAACCCAGGAATGATACTACAACTGACGAATGGCATCATGGTCAAGCTTATTTCTAGAGATTAATGTACAGCTAACAACCATGATTGACACATATCAAAAATTTGAAATTATGACCACAAAAGTTATTATGATAGATATATTTAAAATGCTGCGAAGGCTAAATTTGGCATACTACTGATGTCTCAAGGCCGAGTCATAGTCCTTCCTCAACAGCATGTTTGCCCTGCAATATCAAGAGCCAACCCAGTAGCACCAGCTGCTATGCCCAGAGGCAGCGCCCTGCAGTTAAACAGTCATGCATGCACAGGACATACTGCCCTTCAATAATTGTATTGGTAAAGCTAAGGTGATTTTGAGGTGAATCACAGACACTGAGCAGTGATTTCATAAGAACTGATAGACTGCTCAAGGTTTAGTTTCGACAGGTTAACGCTATGTTCATGAAAGACATTTCTTTAATTAATGTATAGACTCAAGTTTACTATGAACTAGTAATTCTCCAACTTTTTTATTAAAATATTTTGGAAGTGCTATTACAGAAAAATCAAAAATTGGTTTTTTTTCTCGGAGATACAGGCAGACAAACAGATACAAAATATTGCCCATGTGGTGTCTTGAGACTGGCTGAAAATAAGGAGATAAGACCACGTCATGATAAACACAAATCATACAACATGAACCTCTTTTAGAAATTCAGTTTTACAAGTTTTAAATTGTTGAAAAATCTGTGATTGAATTAAATAGGATTTATACTTGCCCAGCGTCTTACCTCTTCAAATAAAACAAAAGTGACTATTGTGTGGGGAGTGATTCTCATATAGAATGCCAGGAAGCCTTTATATAGTCCAAATATTCCTTCTGAGCGGAGTGTCTTCCACATGGCATCTATCGGTGACGTGTATCTACGCTGTCTGCTGTCTGAACAAATAACGTGGAAAGTTGGAAACAGGAGGAGAAACAAAAACCCGATACAAAATTTTACTCAATAATATCTTTTCAACTTAGACATGAATCTTCTCATGCTTATCAGAACCCAGATGTGAGAGGGGCATAGTAGTATAGTGCCCTGGGCATGTTTGGTGATTGGAATATGAGTGTTCACCATAAAGGCTGATATTGCTGGTTTATGGTTGACGCCTAATCTCAATCATGCTAGACGCCATTTGAGACATTTTGGTACATATTCTCGCTATTTTCAGCTTCGTAAAGTTTTTTCAGAATTATTTATGCTTGCCTCATACCCATAGTCATTAAACAAAGCCTTATTCAGTTTGAGTTTAGCAATCATCCTGGGATTTCCTCAAAGTAAACCTACCTCCAATTTGGTTCATGATACGAGTTTTTATATTATCCACCGGGGCACTACATACAGAGCAGCAGAAGCCAGCTATAAACGAGGCGGCTACATGAACCTGGAATCCTTCCTCAAGTATCCCATAATTCATCAATAGGTGTTTTGAATGATCATAAGACGCCATCTCAAAAAAAAATAAGTTGATGTGAGCTGTAAACGTTAAATTAAATTTGAGAAGATGTTAAGGAAATACTGAATTGTTTGGCAATATAGGCCATAGGTCAGCAGTTATTGCCACCATACAGACAATTATTACAAGTAGGATTTACAAAGGATTACCTAGTCTCTCCAGAATATATTGCATTGGGAGTTGTCCCTCTTCATCTACAAAGTGTAAAGCCTACAAGTTTAAAGTAGAGTAAGGTAGGCCAAGACAAATAAGCACAGAGTAATGACACTGAGTACTCATTACCTGGCTGGTACTAGCAAACAGTGCTCGTGTCATGTTAGGAGAGCAGCCAGTCCACAGGCCCCTCACACCACCTGCTCTGTATACATTTACAAAAGCTTGGAATGTGTTCTTGTGTCTGTTAGATGACCCTTTGACCTGAGCCTGCATCTGAACCTTCACCAAATCTACAGGTGTTGTCACCAGCGCTGCTGTCACCGCTGTGAGAATAATAACAAAACTACTGTCTCAGGAGTTTTCCAAAAACAGACATTACTTTTTTTATTGTTTAATCTATATTACATGATATTATGATTTGTGAGAAAGAAAAGAAATGAGCAATTCAAGGACACAACTGCACATCAAGTAGCAATCCATTGTCGTTATCAAAATTTTCTACGCAAATACCTGCCAGTGATATGACATAAGAAAATTACTCAGAACGGGATGGCTTTAGAGTATATAAGTGAGACAACTCCAATTATTTCACAATATGAATGAACGTTCTACGGGTATAAAATTCAAGAACTAGACATATCATTATGTAACCCTGATCAATCTAATACCTTATCATACTAAAGACATGAATTCTACCTGAGCTTGCTCCAGCTGCAAGTTTTAGATGTAGAGATGTGTGATGTCTGTCCGTAGCTCCTAACTGATATTTGATTGGCTCATACGCTCCCATCCTGACAGCACTGTAAGACATCTCCCTCATCATAGAGGCAGTCCACCTGAAGACATCAAGTATCAACTAAGTTACCATACCAAACAACACACGCAGTGTTCTGTGATAATATCTATCTATTCTGGTTTGATTGTAAACTAAAGTAGGCGGCTTTAATAACAACCTCTTAGACTAAATGGGAATATCAATTTTTATCTTCAATCATTACAAACATATGTACATATCATTGATTGAAACAAAAATATCCTCACCCTTTAAACATTGCCAGTCTACCTTCCTCTTTGCATAACCTACTCAGCCCTCTGATTACTCCGTTGTATTTTTTCTCTTTGCCGGTCCTCTTGGCCAGCTCATTATCCAGCTGAAGACGAATTTTGATCACATCAAGTGGAAGTGTTACTTGGAAAAAAAGACAATAACATTGTTCTATCGTATAGATGAAATATCTCATAGAGATCAATACATCACTACAAATTCACATTCATGTCATACACTTCGAAACTTGGGTTAAAAGTTGAGGGTTCATTTCTGTTATTGTTTGTTATCTAAACATGAAAACCACTGGTTGATGGGATAGTTTAAAAGTAGCACCTGTTGACATTGGCAGATTGGCAAGGCCAGCGAGAAGAATAAGTTTAGGAGATATGCGTGATGAGGCATCTCGTTTACGTTGGGTGGCCTCCTTATTCATACTTCACTTATCCTTCGACCCATTAGGGGCCTGATGACAGCTGTGACTTTATTGATTTATTATGTGCTGTCCAGAGCCGCTCCTGTCTAAAAACATATGGGTAGTCAATCAGTCAGTCGAGTAACACAACAAGTATACCGCTGTCTTGGTTGGGAACGGCCGTGGTCTTTAGTCTGTTTTAGTATGTGATACTGGGATCTTACCGTAGTTGGTCACAAGGCGGTGTTGTAAAATATCCTGTAGAAATTTCTTCTGCGCTTCTCATGCCTTTTATTTCTCAGGGATGTGGACCAGTATTGAACAACCTTTATAAAATATTTCGGTCATGCATTCAAACATTCCACCAGGAGCGATAAGATGTTTGAAACCATTATTTGGCCCAAGATACTATGCAATGCAATGCTACTACCCTATCTATAGTCAAATGACATGCATCTTTTTACCAAAAATACATCAAAGCATTACCTGTATATATCTTGTCTAATCTAAATCTAATACAGAATAACATTTATTTAAATTAGTTGTAGTAGCTATTCTGCAGCAAGTAAATTGAAAGGCATCGTACTAACCATGTAAATAAAGTTAGTAGATCCATCGGTGCAGGAGTCTCTAACTAAGCTGTTTGCTAATGTGGGATGTACGGTAGGCTCAGTCTCGGTGGTAGAAATGTAATCACTTAGTGACCGGCCTCATCGAGATTACAGCAATCTTTAACCTCAGTTTGTCATACGGTGATAACATAATAAGATGTCCCTGGCCGAGATAACATGACCTCGGAGATCTGAGTGAGCAAACATAAAACTATCTGAGATTTTTGTGAGAAACACGTACACTCATAACTTATCAGACTTGCCAGCACCAGGCTAGTTGATACATCTCAGGTGTTTGTTTCTAAATTCTGGATCTAGAGACTAGAAGAGAGCAGTTTGGTGACATCATCATAACCTATGAGGTGAATACAAGGTTATATAGCACCTTGAGAGATATATCTGTGTCAATATACTGTGTACATCTACACATCTGATGTTATCAAATCATGTACAACATCATTCAATGCTAAAACGGTAGGTGTGCTTGTACAGGATTGTTTCCCCATAGAATTTTACGAGTGTTGAATATAAAACTTGCTTGCCCTTTCTTCTCACAGGTAATGAGAGAATTTTAAATATTGGTAAGGAATGGCGTCCAAGGCAAAAGCACTTAATCTGATGAGGATATTCTCAGGAGCCTCTTGCCGATGTCCGAAGCACGCTGGAGGGTTACAACATCACACGTCTACACCACTGAGAGGGAGAGAAGCCCCACAGCACACACCAGGTGATATGGACTATGCATTTGATGTCACTCAGTCTAGTCTGAGATACGGAGAAGGGGTTACCCAGGTTTGTTAAATACTTTGTTTTAACATGCCATACAATATAAATTGTGTCATTATACTGGCGCATGACCAAAGAAAAATACTTGATAGAGAAATGAATCATTACCCCAAAAGGTTGTTACCACAATTTCATTTTGAAAAATAAATCTATTGTAGGAGATTGGTATGGAGTTCGGGAATATGAATGTAAAGAAGCTTGCTGTGGTGGTCGACAGTAATCTAACAGAGTTACCCGTCATGAAAGCAGTCCTGGAATCCCTCCACAAAAACCAGATAGAGTTTGATGTGTATAAAGATGTGGTCATAGAGCCAACAGATGCAAGCTTCAAACACGCTATCAACTGGGCTAAACAAGGAAGCTTTGACTCTTACTTGGCCATAGGTAAGAAAATGCTAGCTCACATAAATATTCCGTAAGATGTCAATGCCCAATGAGTGCTTGGTTTGCTAGAGTTGTCGTTCTTAATACAAGGGCTTACAATTCCTATTCTGATAAGGCTGCAAGTGTGTATGCAGTAGTACTATATCGAATGTTCCTAAGTCAGGTCAAAAATGATTAAAATAAGACATTACGTGTAATTATTTGATTGTATAACTTCTAGGTGGAGGCTCCGCCATGGATACATGTAAAGCAGCCAATCTCTATGCCTCAAACCCGGAAGCTGATTTCCTCGATTACGTCAATGCACCGATTGGCAGAGGAATCCCGATAACACACAGGCTCAATCCTCTTATAGCCATTCCTACAACAGCAGGTACAAGCAGTGAGACTACAGGTGTAGCAGTTTTCTACCTAAAGGAGGCTCAGGCCAAAACAGGTATGTGTTCTTTTGTTAATTTAGGTAAGACCAGCAAAACACACAAGGCTGCTGACTATTTGACTACCACTGACTCTTGAAACTGTGATTTATGGCAATCCACACGACCTGATAATAATTAACATCATAGTCTTTCCATCCAACAGGAATCACGTCAAAAGCCCTGAAGCCGATCCTCGGAATGGTGGATCCACTAAACTTCCTCACAGTTCCACCTCAAGTGGCCACCTACTGTGGATTTGATGTTTTATGTCACGCTCTGGAGTCATATACAGCCATACCTTATAATCAGAGATCTCCTAGACCTACAAACCCTAAACAGAGGCCACTATATCAGGTATGGAGATAAGACCCAACCTAGCATTACCCGACGCTACGCTTTGTCTTTCAATAAATCCCATTCGTTGTAGCCTTTCAACAACAAGTTACAGAAGATGCTGTTATCTAACTGAGAATATAGTGCTGCAAAATTATATACCTGTACATAACGTATCTGTGTGATGCTTACCGTTTTGTAGGGAAGTAACCCAGTGAGCGATGTATGGGCTCTACACACTCTGAAAATGTGCAACCAGTATATGGTAGACTCTATCAAAGGTACAGATAACATTGAGGCGAAGAAACAAATGTGTGCAGCCAGCGCATTCGCAGGTTAGTTCTGGTTTCAAAACTTAAATGCAAAAACTAGGTTATTATTTATTTTAGTTTAAGTTTAATCAGCCAAGCGTTGCCATTGAGTTGCTCGCCAATTTGGTATCGTTGTAACATGAGTTTTTATCATTGAATACCAACTTTTTTTCAGGTACACATATTCTCCCACCAAGACATTTTTTTTGCTACTTGACAGGTTTTGGATATGGTAATGCAGGCATACATCTATGTCACGGAATGTCCTATCCCATCAGCGGTAAGAACAAGTCATACCATGCCAGAGAGTATAACACAGATAAGCCTCTAATACCCCACGGTCTCAGTGTCGTCATCACAGCACCTGCTGTGTTTGAGTGGACAGCACCTGCCAACCCCGACAAGCATCTGCTGGCAGCTGAGGCTCTAGGTAGAGATATAACAAATGACAGGAGGAGTGATGCAGGTATTGTAAAGAATTTCATTTACATTTCAAAGTCTGACATGTGCAGAGATCTTACATAGATAATCAGTAGTGCATAGGTTCTATGTGCCAGCTTCCTCAGCTATCAGCCTAAGCCTAACAACCATAATATGTAACCCAAAAATCATAATTTTGAAGGGAATGATGTTCATCTTGAGGAGCGCACAACTTGCAAAAGATTTGACTTATCAGCATTGTGGCCAGAGCTGGGGCCATTTGTCGAGATTCAATTTATTACCCATTTAGAAAAAAAAGTCGCATTTGCATTTATAAATTAAATGTGTCACGTGAATTTTAATATTTCTCTTTTTGCAGGGCGCATACTAGGAGATGTGCTGAGAGGTTATTGTCATAAACTAGGAATCGAGGACGGATTGTCTGGACTTGGATTTTCACACAGTGATATAGAGCCACTCTCTGAAGCTACCATCCCACAGCAGCAGAGAGCCACAAGGTTAGCTCCTCGAGAGAACACCAGAGATGATATCGCTCAGATACTAGAAGGGGCAATGACAATATACTAATAACAAACTACGGGCGCGCAAAAACAGACACATGCTCAATCTAGATAGATCAGAATGCAAGCAGAGTATCCTAAGTGTAACTGTTCTTGTGATTTGTAAACGTGTTGGTATATTTTGAATTTTTGATAGAACATATAAATAGTGCTCTCAGAGCTCTCAGTGCTCTCAGAGCTCTCAGAGCTCTCAGTGCTCTCAGAGCTCTCAGTGCTCTCAGTGCTCTCAGTGCTCTCAGTGCTCTCAGTGCTCTCAGTGCTCTCAGAGCTCTCAGAGCTCTCAGAGCTCTCAGAGCTCTCAGTGCTCTCAGTGCTCTCAGAGCTCTCAGAGCTCTCAGAGCTCTCAGTGCTCTCAGTGCTCTCAGTGCTCTCAGTGCTCTCAGTGCTCTCAGAGCTCTCAGAGCTCTCAGAGCTCTCAGAGCCAATTAAACGTATAACAAATATAACAAACAACATTTTGTATCCATATGTCAGTCAGAACGCTGCTCAAGTTAGATAAAGATGCCTGTATACCAAACAATTACATTTCATTCAGTCCTATAATTAAAAAATATTAACAGCTAACACCAAAAATGCCTTGATTTTAAAGATGTTTCATCTTACATCAGTCTAGTTGATTTTTTCAGCTTGCATTAAAGAGCAGAATGTGTTTTTTACATAAACCCAACATATTACTGAGACATACTTCTCCGTTATTGCGTCAACGTCGAGCAGATCTTGAGCCGGGATCAGCTTTCTTACGTAGCGCATTGTCATCATCTTTGTTGCTCTCGCCTTCTTTATTGTAATTTTTGCCTACCACAATAACTGACTGAACTATAGCAACAGAGATAGAAACTTTTACAATTTGATTGCAACACTATCTTGACGTTCAGCATCTTACAGTTTTTCCTGGTTTGTTGTGCCAAGACACAAACAGATCCTCTTGGGACATTCAAGGCCAACAGCATATGGTGCCTTGATTCGAAGAAGACTATCAGGAAACTTTCTGTTGGCAAGTTCTCACATGTATGTTCTGTATTGTACCAGGAACTGCTAAAATTCAGAGAATATTGAAATTAATGTTGACATGATGTAATCATTTCATGAACGCACATGAACCTTTATTATTTACCACAACCACAACAGTTTATTGAAATTTCCTTATGTGTGGAAACAGTGTCCAAAATTTTACGAAGATGACCAAAAACAAGATAACAGGGAAATTTTGACCAGCATATAAATACTGGTGATCTTCAGTCGTCTCATAACAGTTTCAGTGAGTACTGAGGCAGGTAATGTAGATTAAAACATTAAATTTCAGAGCTTCATATTGTTTGATTCATACATCATTGCATATTGTGTGAGATATAATATATATATATATATAATATATAACAAAACTTTGTGAAAAAACCTTTGCATCTGTAAGGCAGTTCGACGATTCAACCACTTGAGGGGATGATTTCTGTTGACATTTTTGTTCCATGCGTAGAGCGCTACCAGAAATCTGAATTCTTACTGAAGAGAACCTTTATTTAGGTATCATGAGGTCAAGGTCCTTTATTTTGGTGAGTGACTTTATGTCAGTAAATTTGATCATTCAGTGAAAAAACTTTGTTTTGAAACTTTCAGTTAAAAAATTATTTCTTATTCATTATCATGATGAAAATTAATAAACATCTCATGACTGCGTCTGGCATTCACTGCTGTCATGGTCAAGTTTGAACACCAAACCTATAATAATGTCCATAGAGAGAATCATTCACAGCTATAGCTATCCATAAATAATTTAGGCTGCTGAAGATTTAACTTTAAACAAAAAAGACTGTTGAAATATTTTATTTTTTGTATCAGGTGCTGGCCTTGGCTGTTGTAAGCTATCATGAAGCTCAAGGTAAGATATTCATGCTATAAGTACTTAGCATTTTATTGACAACATACATATACATAGACCTATATCCCGACTTACCGTATCGAATCTAGTTTCAGAGTTTCTTAAATAACCTCCTCCCAAAAGTCAAAAAATTATTGTTATATCATCAATTTACAAACAAACAACCGGTGCTGTTCCAGGAGGCTTTTACCCAATATAAAAAGAAAAGGCATCATGAGTTTTATATCTTTACTTGCAGCCTCTTTCACTTGTCCCTCTGATTACCGACTCAATCCGTACGCGCTGACATGTGTGAAGCTGGTAAAGCAGAGAAAGACTTGGTCATCAGCTAAATCTCACTGCGAGCAGACAGAGGGAGGTTACCTCATGACTCCGGCTACAACTCAGTCAGCTATGTGGCTCCGTGAGCAGCACAGAATAGGAGGTATGCAGTGCAAGATTTAATTAATCATTGTGGATTGAGACTATTTTAGCAAAGTTACCCAATGGGTTTTCAATTTTTGACATCCATCCATGGAAAATTATGAAGCCTTCCCTGAATAGAGTTATCTCATCTTTATTTGATCATATTCAGCAAAAGGAGCATCATATGCTTAACGTTTCCTACCTTCCTGCCTACTAAACTACTTACCTTCCTACCTACTAAACTACCTGAATATAACTTACACTGAAAGCAAAAACAAAACTTTTCTCCTATTGATGTTTTAGACTGGAAAGGCGATGGTAATGTACATGTTTGGATAGGCGGATATAGAAATGATGCTGGTGTATTTGAGTGGAGAGGATTAAATACAGGACCTGTAACTGTTAACTTCTGGGAGCCGACCGAGCCCAGCGGTGGCACTGAGCGGTGTATTGTACAGTATGATATAGACAGGGCCACATGGAACGACGCGAATTGTGAATATTGGAGAGGTAGTTATTTCTTTTGTGAGAAGCTACCCTCCCATCTAGGGTGATAATGGAACAAGAAAGAAAAGGCAAAATAGAAATAACTAACAACAAATAAATTAGATACTTTTCAAACATATTTTCTCCACATTTTTCTCCACTATTCTGACTATACATTATACTGTATTATCTTATTGAACCTGTCATCATCAGGTGGAATGTTTTCTCCCTTGTTTTAAGAGTGGAATACACAGAGTGATGGCTATTGCCAATTATCATTTTACAAATAGAACAAATATAAAAGATTTCAGAAACATGGCAACATGATGATTTTATTATTTGATCTTAATGCGTATGAAAACAAGGATTTTTTTATATGAGTCATAAAGTTCAAATAAACTAATGAAACTATAGTATCAAAAAGTATTGGAATGATGTTTGCAGTAAATCTGCAGTGAACTGAAATAATCAGGGGAAATATAAGGGAGAGAAAATGGCACAAAGTCTATCACTTTTTTGATTGGATGATTCTAATATTAGGATATGAACAGTTGGTTGCGTCAGAGAGAACAGTTCGTAGGCTAGTTGACTAAGTAATCACATGGATCTCGGATATACCGATAACAGATAGAGTCCCACACATACTCAGGCTGTACTGGTATAGAGCTAACACAATCACTACTAGGCTCTATAGTTACTGTGTATTTAGTGTTCTCGTCCTCACTGGAGACCACATTACCATCAAACGCTATAATATACCTCATCAGTCTGCGTCTCTCTGTCCGAGGGACTGACGAGCTGATGGCAAAATCTATATCAGTGAATATATCATCAAGAGGCCCGTCCGACCTCACCGCTACGCTGATCGTACTCATACTGTTGAGGGGTTGTGTGACTGGTGACGGTTTGGAGCTGGAGGGAGAAGGACTCTCCCTTCTAGCGCTCTTTGGTTGGGGCGAGTCCTCTTCTGAGTTATCCGATGCTGTCGGTGGTAGTGATGATGTCGGTGATGGAGTTTTGCGTTTAGCTGCTCGTTTATAGTAGTAGACATAGGTGTGTATTTTACGATTACACAGATATTTACGGAGTTGTCTCTCTGTACTATACCAGTCGAATCCCTGAGTGTTGTATCCTATTCTGGGTAGATGAACACTTATATCACCCAGTGATTTACTAGCCTTAGCTAGCTTCTTCAGACAGGCAGAGAGAAGTGATTGCTTAACTTTGAGGTTACGGTCCTGAGCCATAAGCAGAGCTACATGATACTCAGCATGGCTTGTCACATCATCACAATCCACTACATGTACATCTCCTTCTTGTAGGTCCCTCATATCACCTGATAACTCATAATAAGCCTCAGGTTTACTCGTTTTGTTTGTCAGTGCAGTGAACACCCCGCCCCGACCCCACTGTCCTGAGTCATCTACGCACTGTACTATTATAGCCTTAGATTTCACAGGATCTGTTACATCCCCGCTCACAAAGTGCATATACTCCACCTCTTCATTGTCATCACTGTCACTGTTAGCCTCAGCACCCTCAGTCTCATCGGAATCCGAGGGCAGGGAAACAGAGCGGGACGTGTACCCAGCTACCCTCCATCTTTCCTTCCGCTTCTCCTCTTTTCTTTTCTCACGCTCTGCGGCCTGTAAGACAGATTTCTGTTACTGCATATGACATATTAACAAGAGTACATTATCACTGTTACCAGTAATTGTCAGTTAGACAGCTGGCAGAGACTCCCCCCCCCCCCACATATCTAAGGATTGTACAGCCAGGCAGACAGTTTTGCTGTTCTTATGCAGAAATTTATCAATGTTAAAATTAAAGCTGCTACTTCCAAATATTACTATGAAGGCTAAAATTCCCACATGAAATGCTAAAAAATTGTTTGCAGAAAGGTTGTCAGATAGTGTATATCACTGGCTTTACTCATTGACCTTTGTAATGAAATTCAGCATTTACAGTGACATCAAAATTGTAGTTGGATTAAGGTATAAAAATTTAGGAAACAAGATTTAGTATCCATACCTCCGTCTTTTTGCGCTCCAGAGTTTTCTCCCTTTGTTTTCTCCTAACCTCGAGTTGTTCGGCAGTCAGGGGCTTTCTTGTCCTTGGGTCAGGTAAACTGAGGCTAGATAAAGATGCCTGGATACCAAAGAATTCATACATTCATGTAAACATATCCAGACTATTAACTTGAGATTCAGCTTTGGGTTTAAAGTCAGAAGACAGAAGAAGAGGAGGGAAGGATGGGTCTTATCCCGATCTTCTCAAACATCCACGAACGTCTTACTGCCATAAACACATCATTGATATCAAAGATGTGTCATTTCACATCAATATTGTTATTTTTGGCTTGCCTAAAACAGCAGATTGTGTTTCTAACATAAGCTCAAGATATTACTGAGACATACTTCTCCATTGTTACGACGATTTCGAGCAGGTCTTGAGCCAGGATCAGCTTTCTTTTGTGATTTAATTTCGTCCAACAATACTTGTAGTGCATCGTCATCATCTTTATTGCTTTTGGCTTCTTTAGTGTAATCTTTGCCTACAGAATAATTGACTGAATGATGACAAATAGTGGTAGAAACTTGACCAATTGAATTGCAGCATTACCTTTACATTCTGTTTTGTACAATTTTTCCTGGTTTTTTGTGCCAAGACACAAGCATTTCCTCATGGAACATTCGAGGTCAACCATATGGTGCCTTATAGACTATGGACCATAGAATATGGACTATTAGAGAATCAAAATGAAGCCTTTTGATTCAGGAACCTAACAGCGGTTGCTTTAGTACTAACCTTCAAATTGATAAATATTCTCTGGTTGTTGGCTGTCACTGGTCGAGTTTGTATCTCCCTTACACTTGTCTGATTGCTCTGTGACCCATTTACTGTTCTCACTACTGCCTAACAGCTCCTCGATATTGAGATCCTCATCCTCTGTTTGGGGGTCGAGGAGGGACTTCAAACCGTGCTTGAGCATCTTTTGTAGATCTCGGGCTGTGTGTTTACTCACATCACTATCCTCATCTTGTAAAGAAGCATTTATATAAGTCACCACAATATTTTGGATTATTATCTTCTATTATTATTATTTCTCTATGTCAGATATTGAATTCCGGAAATATGAATTCCTCAATCTAATTGCTCTTCATAAAAAAAATTTTTTTTATTGGTTTCTGTACTATATGATCTCTCAGGAATGTCAAGTTTCATGTCAATATCATATCAATCATTGAATCAACAAAACAATCTTTAAAGCTATTACCCTGATCAGGTCCTTTGGCAATGACAGTTTGAGTTAGCCTCAGCTTCTCTGCTGCTCTCGCTAATATAACTTCTTCTACTGTAGCCTTAGAGACCATACGGATTATCTTAACAGGGCGGGTCTGACCTATTCTATGTGCCCGGGCTGAAGCCTGCAGGTCAATCTGTAATACAATCATCAGTATACACTAACATAAGCATAAGCCAAATTATAATTACTGATCGATCTACCAGTACATTGCCAATTAATTCATTAACAGTGACAGAACAGATAATATCAATTGTGCCTTACTAGCCTTGCAGTTGCAATAAAAAGCTTCCTAACAAGCCTTCATATGCGTTGAATTAACAAATACATGGTTACATATCCCTCGACAAACTCCTTGCCCGGAGGATCATTTGCGGCATTTTCGGAGTTATCCAACTAATGTCAAGGAGGGGAAAACTACAACACATGTTCAGGAGAGGTATACACCCGAGGGTGCTGGGGGCTGGAACAATCAACAATGAAAGCTCCCCCAGTGGGACTCGAACCCGCAACTCCTGCGGCACTAATCGCCTGGCAGTGAATAGCAAGCGCGCTAACCGATTGCGCCATCTCACCATCCATGTCAAGGAGGGGACAACTACAATACATGTTCACTATTATAAGTTGAGTAATGTATTTATAGTCAATTGTTACCCCTGAAAAGTTTCACTGCTTACTTGCGGATTGAAATCGTGGTCGTAAAATATAACAGTGTCCGCTGCGACGAGATTAAGACCTTGACCTCCGGCCCGGGAGCTTAGTAAGAATATGAAGGTATCGTCTGTAGAATTGAAGTTTCTGATAGCTGTAAATCTTTCCTCACCTCTGACCGAACCGTCCAGTCGCTCGTAGCTATAACCTGCAGACAGATAGGCACACAGGTAAATCTGGTCATAAGGCATGTTTTAAGGAGTCAATGTTTATCAACAATTACCCTACACGAGTGCATAGAGAAACTACCAGGTACGCAATTCTTATTGATCAAAATAAGTCAGCATAATCAAAAAGATTACGCTTCTCCTTAACAATCAGACCATTGTGTACTATTCCCACATACCTCTGTAGTGCAGATAGTCTTGTAGAATGTCCAGCATACGAGTCATCTGGGAGAAGAGAAGCACCTTGTGACCATTGTCAAACAAGGAGCTGAGTATTTTATCCAGCGTGACAAGCTTAGCTGAGGCCTCAACCAGGTGCTCTCCAAGCTGAAAGGGCTCCGGCTCAACCCCCTCAAACAGATATGGATGATTAACACACTTTCTGAGCTGCATGAGAAGATTGAGAAGTCTGGTACGGGACGTCGTATTCTCAGTCTCAAAGGCATCTAAAAAAAATATGTTACGAGATGAGTAGAAACCAGCCGATAAGGCGATAAGACATATTCATTACCATAACAAGCAATCCAATACAAGATAGAACCTCCTAAACCTCTAATTGATCGACAAGGAACTAGCTAGCTCCATCATTTCACCACCAACCTGCATCTTTGGTGAGTATAGCTTTGTAATATTTTTTCTGAAGGTCTGAGATAGGGTGGTATATGGTAACCTCCGTCTTCTCAGGTATATCTAAGGCTACCATAGCTTTAGTTCTTCTCAGTAGGTAGGGCTTTATCAGCTGTTGCAGTTTATCAGCCACTGTCGTAAGTAAAATAATACAACATCCTCTCAATCACAGACTCTTTATCTCAAATGCCCCCATGACATATATCTCAGATGAAAAATGATACCATTATTACAGTGACTTGCATAATGGCTCTCTGTTGTGCGATGAAATATAATACTTTCCAATTTAATGTGTATCTTAGTGATATTTGAATAAATGATAAAATAACAAAAATAAAACTATCCACTACCAATCACAGAACATAGATCTAAAATTTAATTCCATAACAAGTTTAGTATTTACGAAGATCATTACCTTTCTCATCTGTTCTGACAGTTTTATATGAAGTTAAGAATTCTTCTTTGTCCGATAGTTTGAATATATCGGGGCAGACAAACGAGAGAAGAGCGTACAGCTCACTCAGGTTATTCTGTACTGGCGTACCGCTGAGAATAACAAAACTCAGAGTATCAAACACCTCCATAGCCTTATACAACAGTGACTCACTGTTTTTCAATCTACAAAGAAAAGCCGCAGTGTACCTGATTAAATTTCCCCAATATGTACCGACATTTGTGCTCTGTCGCCTTCATACTCACATTGAATATCATCATAGCGTGGATTTTATTCAATGCACCAATCAACCAATGGAATGCGAGAAAGAGAATTAAAATTAAACAAACAAACGTATAACTGACATATGATATTATGTATGGATGTTCTTTAGTAGGTAGAAGAATATACATCTTGTGGTCATTGAAAAATGACATGCTGCTGATGACAGCACACTTCTTTTATGTGGGCTGCTTATTAAACATTTGAGCTTACAAGCATGATTTGTAGCTGTAAATTTTCCATATTGCAGACAATGAACTCACCTATGACCTTCATCGATGATAACGGTATTGAAGAGCCTCTTTTCAAAGAAGAAGTTATCCCTCAGACAGAGATCATAGGTGGCAAGAAGGACATCTGGTGCGGAACGTCGCACTCTCTTACGTAACTTTGATCTCTCATCCGGATCTCCGACATACACCGTCACAGTCATACCCGGAGCAAACCTAAAGATACAATGTGAGCTGAGCAGCTTTGGTTTCAGGATATCACTAAGATACATATTAGCTTAAATTATGCAACAATGCCCAATGTGGCGCCTTATTCGATTTTTACATCTGGTAATATATCTTTAATGTATTTGTTTTATGTTTGTATTGTTGTAATGTATATTTGTATTTACATCGTATGAATGAAAGTTCTAGGACTACCTTTTGATCTCGTTCTTCCAGTTATCGAGCACTGTAAGAGGACAAAGAACCAGTGACATCTTCCTCTCAGAGTTAGCTATAGATAGGAGGTAGCTGATAGCCTGACAAGTCTTACCCAGACCCATCTCATCACACAGTAGTCCACCGTGTCCCTCATCATGACATCCTGATAAATATGAAACACTAACATAAAACTATGCCAGACAGACTGATGCAAATTATTTTTTTATTGGTTACCAGACTGAAAGCTGTGGCAGCAATTAATGTAGTACATTATAACCACTAGTAGCACAGTACCTGGTACTTTACTTTTTAGCTTGCTGGTACATATTTCTTAATTGAACATAGTTTGAGGTCCAGTCCTTAAAGGGCAACCAAGGTTTCAAACAACTTCTCATTGATGGCCATTGATTAATAGCAGATTGCACCTGCTGCATGGGGAAAAAGACAAAATATAATTCGGATGATTATTCAGCCAGAATTCTTGTGAAACATTTCTTCCATCAGGTACTCAAACTCAGCTAAAAGAGAATACCACATAGCAGTTTCCTGTTCCTGTTATTATTTAGCCTGTGCTCTATAATTATTACAGCAAAGTCTTGGAACCTCCCCTAAACTGAAGTGCTACCCAGCTTAGAGTCAGCAACTACTTTGAGTTTTGCATCGCGTAATGCACAAAGCTGATGCTGTCCAGCACATTATTTGCTACCCATTAATGCATTGCTGCGAAACCTTGGTTGCCCTTTAAGCATATGACATGTAACATGTTCTTTACTTAAAGTTATCAATATGTTTTTACCTTAAAAAATTATCGATGAAGCTACAAAAAATATGCCCATGGTTCCTGTCATAGTGTCTAGTCTAGTATGAATTGTTTGAAAGAGACTTCAACTGAATGATGATTGAATTGATTGTATGATGTATGTATTGTATTGTATGTAACTGTTGTTATACCTACCCTTCAGCCAATTAACACCAGCAAGTTGGTAATCTCTTAGAGATGTTGATGCACTAAGGCCAATAGAGTGCAGCCTTACATTTTCTAAGGTGGTCATGTCTGTATTTGAGCAGTTGCAAGTGATTCACTGACTAGGAACTATCAATGAGAAGAAATCTACCAAAGCAACATTTTGCTCACTCAGCAACTAACTTTATAGGCTGAGTAACACTACACTTTCTAAAATCTCATTCTGCGCATGCTCAGCTCATGCCCAGTCAGATCACGAGAGTCAGTATGCTAAAAACTAACAAAAAAGAATTGCACACATTTAGCATTCTGCTTGCAGAACAGCCTCATTCTGCGCATGCTCAGCTCTGGGCATGAGCTGATCTCTGCAAAATTGAGCCTCGGAATTCCGAAGCCATCTGATTGGCTACCCGCTCTGGTGACATACTTCCCAAAGCGTGCGGATTTGTTATTAATAGTTATCCTCTCTTGTCATTATTAGCTGATTTTGATTGACAGTTTATGCAGGGGATATCCCATTTCCCCTTTCCAAAGTTGCAATCAGAACCCAAACTAAACTCATTGTTCTTGCACATGCGCGAATTAAAGTCACGCATGATGCATACGTAGCCTTACGACACCTGCTTTGTGGTAATGATAACCTAGTTTATCAGTGATCTACATGCCCAGTCAGATCACGAGAGTCAGTATGGAACAGCCTTGTGACATAGTCTATGCCTCAACAGATCATACTGACTGTCGTGATCTGACTGGGCATGTAGATCCATTCTGCGCATGCTCAGCTCTGGGCATGAGCTGATCTCTGCAAAATTGAGCCTCGGAATTCCGAAGCCATCTGATTGGCTACCTGCTCTGATGACATACTTCCCAAAGCGTGCGGATTTGTTCTCAATAGTTATCCTCTCTTGTCATTATTAGCTGATTTTGATTGACAGTTTATGCAGGGGATATCCGATTTCCAAAGTTGCAACCAGAACCCAAACTAAACTCATTGTTCTTGCACATGCGCGAACACAAGTCACGCATGATCCATACTTAGCCTTAACGACACCTGCTTTGTGGTAATGATAACCTAGTTTATCAGTGATCTACATGCCCAGTCAGATCACGAGAGTCAGTATGATGTAGATCACTGATAAACTAGGTTATCATTACCACAAAGCAGGTGTCGTAAGGCTAAGTATGTACCATGCGTGACTTGAATTTGCGCATGTGCAAGAACAATGAGTTTAGTTTGGGTTCTGATTGCAACTTTGGAAAGGGGAAATGGGGTATCCCCTGCATAAACTGTCAATCAAAATCAGCTAATAATGGCAAGAGAGGATAACTATTAATAACAAATCCGCACGCTTTGGGGAGTATGTCACCAGAGCAGGTAGCCAATCAGATGGCTTCGGAATTCCGAGACTCAATTTTGCAGAGATCAGCTCATGCCCAGAGCTAAGCATGCGCAGAATGTCAACAGATCGCACATGCGCAGACTGCACATTTAGTTTAGTTGTTGATTTTATACTATATTAGCCTGTGCTCTATAGACCTTATAAAACTCCCTAAACAATAGTGACATAACGGGAAGACAAATATAAATAGTACCTCTTTTATCTCATTTATCAGTCAGGACTATAGTATACCGGAAGTGGGTTGAGCAGAAAAGGAAATTTAATAAATTAACAGCTGAGCAAAGTGTTGATTCTGCTAGAGACACTTAATTCAACTAGCTTGAACATCACTGTTACATGTGAAAGCTGCCAAAAAGTTCAGTAAACAAACTACAATGGAATACTGAACTTACTAAAAGCATAACAGAATGGTAAGTTCACTTTGATACCCTTGTAAGGATAGTCACTTAATTAGTTGTTTGTTGCATAGGCATCTGGAGTTACAAGCATGTCCAGTACTGGACATGCTTGTAACTCCAGATGCCTATGGTTTGTTGTGGGCAGTCAGCCGATTCTACCAGAACCTGTCACACCTGCACACCATATTTGTGTTGTGTGGCCCAAGCATATGCATTTAAGGTGAATCAAGCCACTCAACACATTCAATATTAAACCACCATACTGAGTGTTACTAGAGCATGGCTACTTGTGTATCTCATCAGCAATTAGAAGCACCATCATCAGACATCTGTCCCATCCACAAATGGTCAAATAAATAATATCCTATTGTTCAGTCAAGGAGTAACCCCTTGGTTGAGTCATATTCATTAGCGATTGAGACAATTCTATGATTCATGCCTTGTCGCAGGCAGAGTGTAGTTGATGCGAGAAGGGCCAACCACTACTAGGGTCTTATACTTGTACAGACTGCAGTTGGCCTGTGTGCTGTAGCCTATCATATTGATAATGTTGTATTCAGTAGCAAACTGGCCATATTAGTTGTGTCACACACACACTGCTGGGTAACGGTTTCTTTAGCTATTACCGAACTATGCCTTGTGTGATACCATGGAACAAACCAATCCATATCTTCTTGCGGTCAAGAAGATAATTAAAAAGCTCATTTATAATCGTCTTTGTAGTTCAACAACCACTTTGATGATTTTTCTACCCCATAATTTATTCTTTTCCATATTTAATTTATACAGGCAATAAACACCCCTCGGTTCAACTTCTTTGACAAAGAAGTCCTCAAAGACCCTGAAAGAGAAGGACACAATTTTGATAAACTGAAGGTGAGTCTTACAATCAGCAGATCTTGAAGAGAAGTTTGGCTTCTGAGAAGTAGTTTATATTGTTATCGTTATTATGATACACAGCGTAGTGTTTCAGCACAGATTAGTGCTAAGCCAGAACCCGTTCTATACCTCCCCTATTTTATCCTCTGTATGCGGATATGTACATGTATAATACATATCCTAAAAACCGACATGTATACCTGGTTTGCCCGTTACAGGAGTTAGATGTCACATGTAGCTCTGCAGGCCGCGGTCAGATAGTAATCGGAGATCAGGGTGGTACAGTGTTCGTACTCGATAAGCAGCTCAACATATCAGGATTTAGAGCTTATACAGAATCAGTAACTCACCTTCACCAACTCAGACAACACAATCTACTATTCACTATAGGGGTAACTTATATTAAACATTTCTATCTCTATTCAACGTAAGGCATATGCTCTACAGATCCTTCTGGTAACGCTCAAATCTCCATCCTTGAGGAGCAGGTTAATATCTACAGATAAAGAATACACATATATATATAATCATGTACTTGTACTTTGATCTGAAATTGACAGTAGCAGTCTTTGTTTTTCCTCAACGCTCTGATCTTAAACTTTTTAATTCCAAAGTGGTTGTATTCCTTGACAGTCAAGATTCAGTACGGGTTCCTTGTAATTTTTCAGCTCGCCTAACCAAGTAACTCTGTATATCGTATATGATGTATATTATTGTGTATTATTGTAGGATGACCTGGACAGTGAGGTACCTCTGTGTAAGATATGGCTTATGGACAGGGTAAGACTTACTCTAATATTAGTATTTCTCTCAGACTCAGATAGTCTCTGAATTAATTGTACCTCATCAATGGTCTAATCATTTAGTTCTGCAAAGAGAGATTTGACATCATAAATATTGACAACGACGTGACAATTAGAGTCGATAATCAGAGGTACGTTAGTAAGCTGGGTCAACTGTCTATGAACCTGTCGGGAATCTCCAGCTGCCATAAAACTTGAGTTATTAATACAATATTTCTGTTAAGATTTAATATACAATAATAAGATTGTATTACTTCGTTGACAGACAGACAGTCAAGGTACTCCTCACTGTTCACGAATAATAAAGTTGTCACCAACAGGGAAAGATGTACAAGAACGTGTACAGGTATGTGGCCTTTATAATAGGGTTATAATGTCTTTGCAAACAATTAACATATGTCCCAATGGTCACAATGTCAAATAAAAAAAGATGATCAAGGACTAGCTATCACTTAATATCTGAATAGATCAACTTTGATCCATCGTGCCGGCGTTGAAATTGCCCCCCTCTACTGACGCGCGGCAAAATTGATCAAATTTGATCTAATATCTCATGTCTGTAGACATACCTGTATTTCAGCTGTGAAAAAGACTGAAAAATGACTAGTCTCTGTATACAGTGAGTCACCTTTTGTTGAAGCACTGGACCTAAAATTTTGATATTTAATGTTTTAGGTGACATGTCTGGCTGCACATGAGAATATGCAGCTACTGAGCGTTGGATTCAGATGTGGTACTGTTATATTATATAAAGGAGATGTCACTAAAGACAGGTAAATCATATGCGCTGTAACTATTATATTATGCTGAACTATTAAAATGGTTAGGAAAAAAAGCCATTTGTTGAATAAAGGAGTTAGAGACTCCTTGGTTGAATGTGAGCGGGTAATCCAATGAAATCGACCCACGAGATTGGATTTTATGATAATCAAACAAATTGTATTCATATTATGACGGTGAGTTATCTCCACATAATAACAATCTAATCTATAATATGGCTAGTGTTCATTCTATTGAAACAAGAGGTTAGCTTAAAAAGTAATAATGCAGTGGTCATCACAGCAGGTATGTTGATAGTCTGCAATGTAAGATGAGGGATTTTTGATTATGTAATCCTGCTTTCGTATTATCATTTTAGACAATCAAAGTTCTCAGTGGTTCACAAAGAGAAATCAGGTTATGAGATCACTGGATTAGATCTGAGTGTTGTACAGAAATCACAGCTACTCTACATCACGACCAGGGAGTCTCTGATGATGTATGATATATCTGTGAAAGATAGAAACACTCAGGTGAGATAAAACTTAAAAATATAATTCAAGGATTTACCTGTTGTCTGCTTTTTGTACTTAGAATGATACTTCAATGAACTCCCTCATTGGATACTTACTCCGCTTTTACTGTAATATAATCAGGAACTTTGTATTATCCATACCTGCTGCATGCTGGTTGAGCAAATCTGCAGTCCTACCCTAGACGAACAGAAATTCTACCATCGTCATTTTGTACATAGATCTTTTTTCTATCTGTATACATACTGTTCTGCTTGTGTACAGGTGCTTAAGGAGAACTACGGATGTAATCAGAAGTGCACAGCATTGGCTGATGATATGCTCAAAAATCAATTCATAGTCGGCAGAAATGATGTAAGTGAACGTTTTGTGTACGCTGTGCTGTCTGTCTGTACTGGCTTAGCAATGAATACATGAAATGTCAAAGTCTACAAAACAGTGACATGGTCTAAATGATGGTAATCCAAATTTTGGATATCCTGTTTCTCATGTTTGGTTTCTACTTTGACAGGGTGTGTATTTTATACATTCTGAGGGACGGGGAGCAACTGCCCCGCTTGAAGGAGAGAAGTATCAGGTTCATTGTTACAGAGGCTATATTGTGACTGTGGGAAAGAGCAACATGTAAGTGTAGCACTTCAATAAATTTGTAAATTGGGTATATAATAGGAGGAATTATTACAGAGACCTTTTCAAACATAACCAATTCTAGCGACCCTCAACCTGGTAAAAAATAAATCTTGGCTATCTCACAAATTGTTTTTTTGTCAAAAACTTAGTCTTTTTATGTTACGGTTGATCTAGTAATATCTATATCATAGAACAGTCAGTACTTATTCCATGCAGCTATCACTCATCTCAAAGCTCTGAGTCAAAAATTCAATTCATAATAATATGACTTACCCGTTATACACATTTTACAGAAATAGAGAGATGGATATAGTGACAGTATTTGATGCTCTGAATCAGTTTATAGCATACTCTGGACCGATTCCTCATGTATCTAATGTACTGTTTGAATGGGGCGCCATCTATGTGCTAGGGGGAGATAATCGACTGTACATGCTCCTGGAGAAAGCAACACAAACTAAACTAGATATACTGTTTAAGAAGAATCAGTATGATAAAGCTATCAAGTAAGATGATCTCTACCATAGTTAATGTGCAGTTAGAGTGTATTGCGATATATTCGAGATATTTTTTTGATGATTCACATACCAATATTTTTATGTATTATCACTTCCATCCTGTTTCTCTCCACAAAAAGAAAATCAAAGTGAATTAATCATCCACGGACAGATTTCATTGGCCCGGGCCCAATTACATTTTTGTTCTTTTGTGAAATTTTGTAGACCAATAAATTTCAGACTAATTTCTATCCGTTTCTTTTGGAGTCCTGCTTCTTTCTGGAGCTTTGTTGGGAACTTCCTCAGAAATCTGATTATTGTGTGAAGGTTCAAAAAGCTTAATAATCGGGAAACGAGAAAAAAACAGATGAGATCCTGAGTGATGTTTATTTGTAGCATAATAAATCATATAATTAAATTTTTATACTTTAAGGATAGCAAAGAGTCAACAGTACGACACACACGGACTGGTGGATATATTTAGACTGTATGGTGACTATTTATATACAGAGTAAGTGGTACGACATTCACAATATAGTGGTCTAAAATATTTTTTCTTTAATAATTCTTGATGTTGAAACTGGCCTTAATGTAAAAGGTAAAAGGAGGAGCAACTTACAAAACATGAACTCTTAGAAACATCTAAGACCAATAATAAACTGAGCTCTCTCAATTGATTTTGTTATTAGTAGCAAGTTTTTTTTAAGACCTCTTTGTTACTTACCCCCAATGATTGTTACTGAACCACAATATAACATATAACCGACATCCATCATTGACTTACTGCACACTTAAATGTTATTTAGGAGAGGAGATCACGATGCCGCTATAGAACAGTACATGAAGACTATCGGTAAACTGGAGCCTTCTTATGTCATCAGAAAGGTTGTATTCACAATTATATATAACTGTTGTCAACAAGTTAGAACATTAGAACAATGTTTTTTTTAAATTCATTCCAATAAACTATGATAGAAAGTGGCAATGTTTTTTTCTTTATAAGACCTATATATTGTGAATTGATCAAGTAGTCAATGAAAAAAAAACAGAACATGCCCCTAATTTTACTAATGTTATATTTCAGTTTCTCGATGCTCAGAGGCTGCACAATCTGACTACATATTTAGAGGAGTTACATAACAAGCATTGTGCTACAGAGGATCATACTACATTACTACTAAACTGTTATACTAAACTCAAAGATCAGGATAAACTAGAGGAGTTTATACAGGTCTGTGCTATAAAAGTCTCAGCTTCTTTAATGTTTCACCATCACTCAATCTATCAAAGGTGTTGGATTTCCCTGCTTATCCACTCATAAAACTGTTGTGATAAATCTGTATGATATTTATCAGACTTGATTTGCTAGAAAGTTTGCATTACGGGAACTGAAAATCAATACATGTGACAGGAAATATCAGGCAAATACATGACATTGTATACAACATTCAGGGATGAGGGGCACATATCTGACCCTAAACAAGCATAAAGCTATCCCATGTATGGCTACCAGAACGCGTTTCTCTTCTTTGATCGATCCAAAATCTCAGTAATATACAGTCGATCTCTTGCAACTTTTTTTCGAGTGCTCTTGCTGGGGTGTTTTATCAAGGTGTAACTGTTACTCCTTGGTTCTATGTTGTTCATGCTTCATCTCTGCATCGTTTATCATGATTATAGAAAAAGGATAGAAATAATGAGGTGAACTTTGACATAGAGACAGCGATTAGAGTACTGAGACAGGCAGACTATCACAGATATGCTCTACAGCTAGCTGAGAGACACAGCAGACATGAGTGGTATATGAAGATACAATTAGAGAATGTACATAACTACGCCGCTGCTCTACAGTATATGATTAATCTGTCATTCCATGAGGTGAGTATCTGTCATATACTGCCAGACAAGACATACAAGTGATCTGTGTGTGTGCTCTATCCTAAACTACCAATAATTACATAAATATATAAATATTATTTAATGTTCATGCCAGAGAACGACCTGTCTTTATTATGTAGAAGCTCATAAACACCAATCCGAAACATTATAGTTGGGTCCTTCAGAATCGTTATAACAATTTTTATATATTTTGATCATTGTCGTTATCTCACATTTACAGGCTGAAGATAATCTAAAAAAGTACGGTAAGATCCTTATACAGGAATTACCTTCAGAGACGACAAGATTACTGAAGAAACTCTGCCTTGGTGAATATAGTAAGTAAATGAACTGAACAGCCTTGATGTATTTTTTTATCACTTGTGAGCTAATGCATGGATTAAAAAAGTCCCAAACTGAAACCCTATCTCATTGCGCAATTGTGCTTGATGTATTACTTACTTATCAACAAGCAAACTTGTAGCAACATAAGGAAAAATGTATCTCAGTTATAGCTGTCTTTCGAGCTGTCAGTTCTTGTTTAACGGACGGATAACTCCTCCATGAAATCTATTGTAATTGTCAAGAATAGGTTATTGACATAGTGTTGCTCGGATTAGACTCATAAGATAATATTTTTACTTTATACCAGGTGACACACATAGAGCTAGGCCGGACGAGTTTATTCACATCTTTGTAAACAACTCTGCCCAACTTATGGAGTTTTTAGAAGCAATGATAGCATCAGAACACACACCGCACACAATAGTATATAATACATTGCTGGAACTTTACCTGCAAAACTGGGCTAAGCTATCATCACCCTCTGTGGTAAGTTATGTGGTTTTATTTATGAATTTACTGGACAAAGACACTTCTGCTCTGTGTCTTATCTCCTTGTCAGAATGAGACAGCATCCCCTATATAACAATAGTACTGTTCATCATTGCTGAGCTTCAGTTGAATTAGGTGTCCAAGGCATAAGAGACACCTTAGAACGACTGCCAGCTGCAATCCAGCTTGAAGCATTCTGCTACAAGGCCAGAGCTATAATGGCGGGTGACAACAACCTCAAACATTGACTTGTATCATGCAGAGGGTCGTTTCATCTACATGTATGATGATGATTCAACTGCAGGGAACCTCTGATATTTTGAGTCCTCCTACCACTCTGATATAAGTATCTGCTATGTAATTTATGGATATTTGCAGAAAAATGAACAGGAGTTGAAAACGATGACGTTATTGAGAGATTCAGATCACTATGCTAAAGATCAAGCTCTGGTTCTGTGCCAGATGCACAAGTTCAAGTCTGGAATACTCTATCTATACGAACAAGGAAAGCTGTAAGTATCGGCCTTGAATATCAAATGCTCATTTTGCAAACAATACTGACACATACTTATACTGTGAACAAAGTATAAATCCAAATCAATGACCTTACTCGTAAATTTGTAAATCACATAATTTTTAGATTTTTTAGGATTCAACGTACTATTTTAAGAGTGCATTTTATTGGTCTCAGTTGTGTGGGATTTGTTCCCTGATAGTTTTGTTGATGTTATCTGTACTTTGCTGCTGTAAATGACCCAGTTTGCTGTATGATATAATTGTTTGTTTGATGGTCAGATATCAGCAGATAGTACGATACTATATGGATCAGGATGACTATGACTCAGTGATAGATTCATGCAAGAGGCTAGGAGAAGACGACCCACACGTCTGGGTGATGGCTCTCTCTTACTTTGCTAAGAGAGAAGATAACTGCAAGTCTCAGATGGAAGAAGTATTACGTAATATAGATCAGCAGAAGTTACTCCCCCCTCTTCTTGTTATACAAACTCTAGCTAACAGTAGAGTCTGTACTCTTGGTGTAGTAAAGGTACGTTGGGAACGTCATCCACCTTCTACCGTTATTTATTTTAAAAGATGATCAGAACTCACACTTCTCTTCCTAATGCTTGAGCATGTGTAGATTACTAGTGTAAGTGTATGGAGCTGCTCTGAATATCCCTGAAGTATTGGGTTACCTTCATGTAAACTCACACTCAGACTATCAGGAAACTCCAGAGATATTTTAATGACTGTAGAAGATTTACATCTAACCCGAAATGTCTCATCGCAGTTTGTAAACACCATATGAGATACAGAGAACGGGCAATATGTGCTGCCTGAACCACTGCCATCTTTGAGTATACATTTCCAGATCCACTGATCTGTGAGTAGTAATTATGTTGTTGTTTTGACATGTGACAGGAGTTTATTATGGAGAGACTTCTCGCTGAAAATGATGACATCGAGAGAGAAGAGAAACTGATCAAACAATACACAGAAGAGGCGACTGAGCTACGTCAGAAAATACACGACCTTAAGAACAAGTAAGTCGCATCACGGCCTTTAGAATAAGTAAGTCCCAACACGACCTCTAGAATAAGTAAGTCCCAACACAAACTAAGAATAAGTAAGTCCCAACACATAAGCATTAAGCAAGTCTCAAAACAACCTTGAGAGTAATTAAGTCTCAGTTTGACTTAAATACTATCCAGCGCAACCATATGTGGCCCACCTGGCGACTATGTGCTTTCCTTTTAAATAATTAATTGGGTTAGGATCCCAACAAACAAAACTCAAGAAAATTAGACCTTAAAAGGTTTTGTTTATCTCAAATCTACGGAAATCTTTGCCAATCTCTAACATTCAATATAAGATGGCGCATTATTGTGAGTGGGCATTAATTAAAACTATCATGTAGGTAAGCTAATAATATCCGTCAGATAAGTTGATCATAACACTTGACATTATATTAAATTATTGAGCTCATTGATTTTCTAAATTTTTTAATTCCAATTAGCACCACTGCTTTCTTATCTTGTGACTAGAGAATTTATCACAATCATCTTTATTGGTTTAGGGCAGCAAAGATATAAATTTTATTAATCATTGCTGCATTTAATAACCTCTTGATTAAAATTTCTGATCAATTGTGTTTCACACGTAAGTCTTTGTCTTACTATATTTGTGTCAACATTCACCATGAAAAGTCACTGATTTTCTGTAATATGACCTTTTTCATTGTAAATTTTGCACTACATTCTATGGATTAAAAACTTGACCCTACCAGTTCACTTTAATTGACCATTTTAGAATCACTGCAGAAACACAATGATGTTTGTTAGTTTACACCTTTTTGCCTTTTTATAATGAAATCGATATCAAGGTATTGGATGTAGGTTGTGGGAGTTAAAGATAAAATTAGACTCCTTGACTCCCACAGGTTTAAGACTGTTTCAATATAACTTCAAAGTTTTGATTACAATAAATATTGATACCTTCGGATCTTATGATGTGCTTTTATTTACAGACCTCAGATATTCCAGGTGTCACGATGTAGTGTGTGTAAATACCAGCTCGAGTTACCCTCTATACACTTTCTGTGTCAGCACTCCTACCACACACAGTATGTCACACAGTCTATAGTTACTTATATTATATATCTACGTCATCAGGAGACAATCTGCTCACTCTGTCACACCTACTTTTTGACCGCTGCTTGCGAAGCTTTGTACTGTTTACAGCGTACTGAGTGTACATGTTATCTCACTCAGTGAGGGCAGACCCTGATGTTCGTTATAATTCTAATACCGTATTATGACCGTATCTCCCGTACACTTTCAGCTATGATTGTCTAATGTATGTATAGGAGTCCATCTTGTATTGTTTGAGTGCTGTTTACCTCTTTCTATTGTAGTTGTTTTGAGAGCTATGCTGAAAATGAGAATGAGTGTCCGGCTTGTCTGGAAGATAACAGGTGAGTTCACACAAAATTCGCTCCTCCCACCGCTAAGATTGTAAATAAGCCCAGTAACCGATTCAGAGACAAACAGAAACACAAAATATTATGAATAATATAATATAACCTTATCAATTGTAAGTTTCATTTTTTTAGAAAAATTTTAGAGACGATTAAAATGCAGGAGAGAGCTAAAGATACAGATTTGGCTCAAAAGTTTAAATCTCAGCTCAAATCCACTAAGGATGGGTTCGATGTGGTCGCTGAATACTTTGGTAAAGGGATATTCAACAAGGTAAGCCTAATCGTTAAATTGTTTGGCTTTTAGGTTTAACATATATCACATTATATGTAATATATGTATCTGTGTTCAACAAGCCTCTACCTAATCTGTATTCAGTGATGCTCTGTATTATTCATGGTACTGGGCGTTGAACTTTGCCCTCCCAGCTGAGTGGAGTGTATCTTATACTATTATTTTCAGACTTCTCTGCCATCTGAGTTGAGCAGCAGAGATGATCTTATGGATTCATACCCTGCTCCCTCCACCCCTTCTAAAGCTAAGCCTCAGAGACGTAATCCTTTCTCTGGTGATGCTGATGACATGGGCAGTGCAGGGGCTTACCGTACCTCTGCCCCAGCTGCGAGTAGAAGAGATGATGAGAGCACAGGCTATCAGTCACAGAGTAGGGGTGGTACTGGTCGCACATCCTCCCCTGCTAATCAGAGTCCCTCTACACAACAAACAGGCAGGGCCAACTCTCAATGTGAGTATATCTAATCCTACATAATCCTATTTTGTCTTACAAATATATTACCAGAACATAAACGTCAGATAAATGAACAACTGAAGCTAAAGGAAGAATATCTCTCAGCCATGATGACTCCTGAATATTACTATATGAGATGTACATGTTGTAGATGCCAGTGGCTCGTCGATGGTTCATAGCCCGAGTGCTTTAGAAGTGATTTCCACGAGACCCAAGCAGCGGATGACAACCCCGACGACTCGGAACACACCGCCAGCAAGGTCAAATGCTTCAAGGGATTCGTCTCACAATTTACCGGTGAGTCTAAAATTTGCCTTCCCACTCAATAACATATTGTTACGTAAATACTGATAGGATTGAGAATGTTTCCAGCAATTAGAGGTTTACCTCACACTTATATTTATTATGATATTTATTTGTACTACTGTCAGTAGAGAACTTTGTCATCATTCGAATATTTGAGTTGGCTGCCTAGATGACCAGTTTCATCTCCTCATACCTAATTTGTCATAGTAATAGATTATTGAGATATAGTTTTACAATAAGTCACACTTTATAGTACTTAGGGGACCTTCTGAAGCTGCCTTTTCTAAATGTCGACAACCTAGCACATAGTATGTCATCAGTTACATGTCAATGATATTGCACCTAACATGTGAGGAGTCACTAACAATATTAAGACGGATAAGTGTTTATATGCAAAAGCCAATTATCCTCTATTGTACCAAGTTATGCGGACTGTGATTTTGTAGACCTCTTCCATGACACCATCAAGGTCTGGTATGGACATGTCATCAAGTCCCTCATCTGGATCTATGAGTAGACTGGGAACTTCACCGTCACAGCCTGCGGGTCAAATAGAGACCAAAAAGGCAGGCCACAGCAGGCAATCTTCCGCTGGTCGTATCATAGAGTCAGGCTTGTCTCTAATTAAAGGTCACAGCCGGCGAGGCTCAGACCAGAATACAGCTCATAAACGTCAAGGGTCGGATGGTAAGCGACCCGCCCCCAAACCCTCTCCTGCTGCTGCCAGTAATCCATTCGATGAGCCACCCAAACAAAACAAAACCGGCTCATTAAAACCGCCAAAATCTGAGTCTGCAAATCCATTTGATGAACCCAGTAGTACAGGTGCTAAGAATCTTTTTGAGTCCGGCCGAAGTTCTTCCAGTGGTGCTAACCCTTTTGAGTCTAAGGCTGCTAATCCATTTGAGGACAAACCAACTAACCCTTTTGAGGAGGCGACTCCCGGTAACCCATTTGGAGAAGAGCCGTCTAACCCTTTTATGGATGAGCCCAAAACTCGTTCTAAACCAAGTAATCCCTTTGGGGAGGAGACTGGCAATAACCCTTTTGAATAATTTTCAGATTCATCCCATTCTACTGTGAAATTATAAAAAAATTTTTTACTCAACCATTATTATCTGGTCTGATTTTCCCGTCAACAAAAGTTCCACAGATATTTTATACTGATTGAATTATTTTTCAAGTCATAAGCTGGGATTATAAAAATAATCTTCTAATAGCATCAATACTCTTTTTAATTCTTAAATAAAATATTTGAATGAATAATTAACGAAGAGCATTGAGAATGGTGAGCGTGAGTGAAATATGTGTGCATAGATTAAAGCAGCGAGATTAACAATACACTAATCAAACTGTGCAGCTGTGAAGTCTGCTTATTAAATCTCTCTCTACTCTAGCAACGTGAGGCCGCGCCGTGTTAAAACCTAAACATAACATTGCACCAGTTATAAGCCGATTATCTAAACCACTTCATCTTGGTTCAAAAAGTACACTTCCACTGTATATGAAAAATGATCGCCATTTCAGTAAAGTGTGAGGAGTATTGTTCAGACATGATAACATATAAGCGAGTCTATCATCTATCATTTACTCTGCGCCTCTAATATACCCTTCATCATTGTCGAGAATTGTTTATAGTTCACTTTGCCTTCAGCGTTTGCATCTGCCGACTTGAGTAACCTTTGAACTTGTTGATCCGATAAATCTTCTCCTATTGATGAGAAGATGTGTTTGATTTCTTTCTTTGTGATGAATCCTCCTACGTGGAAAGCTTTAAACGCCATCTTTACTTCCTTCTCATATCCTGTGAACAAAATATTTAATAATAATGGTTGTGGAAATTTCATTTATTATTTTGCCGATTCAATTAGAGTGATACCACCCTACACAGTCCCAAACCCATTGGTTGACAGGGTTGAATGCCCAATCGACTGTCTATCACCTCTATTCAAATAGCACTAAAATATGTCAAACATTTCTTCTGAGCTGATCCAATTTTCTAACACTGACCTTTTGACCTTTTTGCCATCATCTTAATGAACTCATCTACCTCTATACTACCACTACCATCCTCATCTACATCTTCTACCATAGCTTCTAACTCCTCCTCTGTGGGATCCTGGCCTAACGCCTGCATCACCTGCATTACAAGATAATAAAGTGGTGTGGATATGTGCTAATAGTCCGTTACAGTTACAGGTAAAGTCTCGAAACATTCAGTCTATTTGGTCTTGACAAATCTGATTTTGGAACTTACTGGCAATCTGATATCATATCTGTGTTGAATCATTCATGTTTACGTTCAGAGAGCTACCACTGAGCTGGAACAATGATCCCCGGTACTCATGATGGCAAATTTAATTTCCACGCTGAATGACACCTATATCTTAGAGGACAATCACAACACATATTGAATAAGGACTGACAGTTGAGAAATTTTGACAAGACCTGCTTTATACATAGACAGCAACCAAACATAACTATGACAGACCTGTCGAAGTTCCTCTGTACTTATATTTCCACTGCCATCTTCATCAAATGTGTTAAATGTGTCTGTTAGCTCTCGTATCTCCTCCTGGGTCAGGTTATCCACGGGGTTAGACTGCATACCCCCCATCGCTGAGCTTCTGCCGACGATCCCAACAACTTGAAGTTTTAAACTCGTAGAAATTATATGGTGATTTCTTCCAGCTGAGCTTTATTAAATCCAAGGACCGATTTCTGATGATGTCGCTGCTTACTGCCTTATCTGGAGAGTTCTTGTATAAGCAGAGTTCATATATGGCAGCAGACTATTGTCTCTTATGTTGTTATCAGTAAACGTTACCTGAACACAATAATTCTCTCTCCTTTATTCTCGTCTGAAATAAAGAAATTGTTTTATACTGTTTAAAATTTCTCGACCTGTACTTGCTGCTAAGCTGTTAAGAATGTGGCACTGAATTGTTTTTAGATTAATAATTCAATTAGTATAGCCCCGGGCTGGCAGCGGTTTGGCACCTGAGATTTATATCAACGTCGGCAGCATTATGAATTCTATTATAACACGCTGAGTATATGTTTGTATGTTTTTGATGTCAACACGCCCGTAAGCAAACACAATGCATTAATGTGTATAGAGAAAACACAACTATATAAATATAACTTAGTGTGTGGTAACCAGTAATTTGATGCTAAAAATTACACATGTTATATACATATATCAATAATGTTACAGTTATGTTATAGCAATGGCAATGAAACTATGAAACTTAGTTATGTGAGATGACAATATTTAAAAAAAATAATCGTGTTACACGCTTAATTAATTTTACTTCCATGAATAAATCTTCAAGGGAAGAAAGGACTGTATTCACTGCAGTATAATCTAGATTACGACAAGCATGATAAAAGAAACGAGATTATCTAGAATAGAATAGATCTATTTGTTCCTATTGTCTACAACCAAGTATCATCTAATCTGACAAACAAAAATCATATTAATATTTTTAGTGGCTATGGAGGAGTTTTAAAGACTTACTATATTTGAGGGAAGTAAAAAAAATAACTGTGCTTTGGTAATATCAAGGAGTCTTTAACTCCTTGGTGATATGAGACAGTCATTGGGCTCTCTAATGTGCTAAATACCAATTTGGGTTAGAGCCTTATTCTGTTGTTTAAATCACACAATGGAAAATTGAAAAGTAAATGTGTGCTAGACTACATATAACACAAACTATGTAACCAGATTAAGAATGGTCAGCGGCAGCTCTATAACAAGAGCTCAAAGAAAGAAATCCCACTTCAGTTTCTTAAAGCAAGCTAAATTTATATCACTATATTGACCGAATAATGAGTGGCCGGTATAGTCGGCGTGCAAACAAGACATACCATTGCGAAATGTAGCGATATGAAAACTTTCTCCGAGGAATTCATTTCAATAACAAAATCATTTAATTATTAAAAGTGATATACCACTAAAATATTGATGTGTGTAAGACTCAGTAGTTCTACTCGAAAAATAATTGTCGATGCTGTAAATCCTCGGCTAATTGATGAAGACTGATTAAAATTTGCAAAAAGGAAGTTCATTGGCTTGTCAATTAGGGTGATTTAAACAAATGAAACCCGTATCAGTACATACAGCGGCAGACTCGGAATGTGAATACAGCATGTGGTATAAGAGCTTCAGACTAGACATCTTACACATAAATACACAACATGTTTGAAACATTCGGACGAACGCTAAGGCGTATAAAGGTTAGCGCGGTCAGGGGGTCAGGGCGGGTGTAAGATGATGCATAAAGAAGTGTGCACACTATTATAATAAAATAAATGTGTTGAACTTTATTTTACGTAAGAGAAAATAGATGAAGGTGATTATGTAACTCACCTCCCCCTATGCTGCACTTTCCGTCAATAAACTGTAGAATATCAGTCGATGTATTAATCAATACCAATCTTATGCATAAAAAATGAGTACGTATTATAGCAACAACAGTTACGGTTTTGTATCTATTCACATTGTATTGATTTGGTTCATTACCTTACCGTTGACAATTAACATAACACCGATTTGATGATTTTCTGGTTGGTTTTTCTACATTGAAGGACATTTTCGTCTTACTCACATCGTGTCTAGCTGTCTTGGCAAGTCTCCCCATCCCCGACAAATTTTGTCTAGACAAACTAATCATATCAGCCATTTGACTGCTATGTCATGAAAATTCTAAAGTAACTCAAAAGTATGCCCAACGATAGCAAGGGATCCTACCCTCCTAGCCTGTGTTGACAAGCCTCCGACCGAACAAAGCTTGTCAAGACAGGCTACTACCCTCTACCCTCACCCTCTACCCCACCCTCCCTGCCTCTACCCTCTTCAAGCATGAATTTAATTATTCGGAATTGCCTTTTCATGTGAGCTCTAGTGAAACAAGTTATCACATCTTTGATGTGCATCCTGTTATAAAGTAGGCGTGGTCCGCCAAAAGATAAAATTCCCAATCTGAAGTAACTGACATCAAGGTCCAAAAAGTGTTCAGTGCAATAAATAATATAATTACTATTTGGCTGTTGCTCATTGCAAAGCTCTGTGAACATCATTATCAATATGTCTACCAGTATGGAAAGACTAAAGACCATTCAGAGGCATGTTATTGGACGGAACCAGAGCTGCAGTGGTGAGAATATTCAACCACACAAAGTCAGTAGTAGTAGAGATACTGGCAAGATTGCTACAATACCATCTTCACAAGGTGAGCATCAAGCTACCGGAGTCATGTATTGTATGGAAAATGCACTTGATGCAGTTGCTGTTTCTAATAATTCCCATGCTGAATGTATAAAAAATTATGATTTTGATAGTCAAGTGTGCAAGTACTACTTCAGTCTGGTCCCTGTGTCAAAAGAAGTTACCTCCATGCTCTGTGTCTCTATCTGTCTTTTGCCATAATATGATATCATGCATGGATATGGTGGAGTGTAGCCTGTGTGTAGGCTCTGATAGGTGGATGGGGGAAGAAGAGCCAGTGCCAGGTCATCGGGTACATTCAGGAAAGTACCCTTGACCTTGGCATTGCCTATCTTTTAATAAATGTGGAGTATTGCATAAGATGAAAAATTGTTGACCAGATGTGATTTCAAACCACAACCCTCATACCTATCATAGGCAGGTGCTCTACGAATTAAGCTATCAGGACATGTTATATTAGTAAACTCTATCATTATGCAGATCAAAGCAAGCCCAAAAAATTACTTCCATTTATCAGAAGTTAGTCACTAGTTAGTCAATATTTATGAATCCTCATGCATGTTGAATGTTGCTGTATGTTATTCACATTTTGCAGATGAGCTAACCTACACATACATCAAAGTTAAAACCATGGGGAAGAACAATAATATTGGATATATAGAATTAGACAGACCAAAAGTTATGAACGCCATCTTTGACCCTCTAATGATGGATGTTTGTAGTGCTCTGGATGAGTTTGAAGCTAATGATGACATCAGCTGTGTGATCCTCACTGGATCCACTAAAGCTTTCTCAGGTCAGCCAATATATTCTCAGGCCATCTTGATTTGTATGAGTGCCATCATGAATAACATGAATATCATTATCGAATCATGAGGGTAGTTTAAGTTAAAGGGAAACTCATTGATGTATGCAAATTCCAAGCTTTTCTTTTCAGTTGGAGCTGACATCACACAAATGGCCCCAGTGTCCAAATTTGCTGATATATACAAATCGAAGCATCTAGCTAACTGGGACAGGATAACCTCGTTCAGAAAACCCCTCATTGCTGCTGTCGACGGCTATGCTGTAAGTGGTCCCCTTATCTGCACTCTGCGCATGTGCGAACTGTTGAGGCATACGTTCGTCTCTGCAGCATAGGGCTTGAACTAATTCACCTAGTCTGAGTACCTAAATTGGGAAAACAATGGAAACCGATAATTTAGAAATATTTGGGCCTATATGGAACACTGGTTTTGATATCATATAACCTTGAACCCTGAGAGTTGCCTTTCTTGATGGAAGGCAGCGCCACCACCACTGTGCTGCAGAGATAGACTATGTCACAAGGCTATCCTGCACGTAGAGTGCCTTATCTGGGAAGCTTTTCGTGTAACACAATGACAAAATATATTTTTACGTCTTCATATATCTGGAAGTAATGATTTCATAGGTAATACGTATATCTTAGGTTCCCCAATTTAAAAGATCAAAACTTTTGACTTAATAATAAACCTAGACAGGATAAATTGAGCATTAGCATTTAGGCACTCAGGTATTTAATTGTCGGTGGTGTTACAACATTAAATCGTGTAGTAGCATTGGTGTTATCGTTGACTTGCATTCAAAATTTAAAACCCATAAAAATTTTACAAAAAGCTGCTTTAAGAGTCATTGTTCGCATTAAACCTGGGGAACATGTTTCCACATATTTTGAAAAACTTAAAATTATGCCTTTAAAAATGATTTTTGAATATAGATTATTAAAGTTGCTTTTAAAAACATATACAACGGAAGAAATTTTAAAACTTTTGCCAGAACATAACCATGATACGAGATCAAAAGCCCTAAAGACAATTCAAGCTAACAACAACAGGGGTGGGAGGTCCCTGTTGTACACAGGTGTGAAACTGTACAACAGGTACCTTTTGGAAGATTGGACAGGATCTGGGAACAATCCCATGGCTGGTCTGGCTGAGTGCCTTTGGGTCTATGCTCGACAGCGGGCACTGTGCTGACTCGTGCTTCGACTTATCGGCTTGTGTGGGTGTTCTTCATGGGTGACCACCGGGACAGCCGTCACTCTGGTCTTCGGACTATCTGGCTGAGCTCTTGCTTTTCTTTTATCTGTATTATTTACTAATATGCCAAATTATTTTATTTGATTAAACTAATTTTATAGCATAAACAATAAAAAAAAAGAAAAAAAGATAACAGGTTTTTTATTGATAACTTAAATAATTTAAATCAGATTTTGGGTTCAAATATTGCTAAAGCATGTCGTGAACAGTTGGTGTCCATTTACAACCAAAAAGATTTACTAAAGACAAAACAACATCAAATTGATGACAAGATGTTTCTAAATGTTAAAAGCAATTTTCAAACTCAAAATCTGATCAAAATTGATCGAGTTATCAACAAAAAACATCGCTTGTGGACTGCAAATCAATTATAGCATTATTGCTACTACAAAATTCAATGTCGTAGCGTCACCCACAATTAAGTGCCTCACTTTAGCTGTACATGGTGTCCTGTCTAGATTTATGATCTATGGTCTATGATCTATGATCAAAACTCTCTTTTTTTTTATATAGTTGTTAGCTTCAAGTAGTTCAATTATACTATTACACTATTATCTCATAATGGTCCTCTGTCCACTGTAAAGAGGTACAGGTTTGTATCTGAGAGAGAGAAACTCTTGCATGATTAATTAAAACGTATTCACTATGTTTCCATATGTCGATTTTGTAAGGATTTCGGGAGTAATCACCCCATGGAAACGGCATTAAAATCAAATTCCGATTGTGACGAATGACTTTTTGGACGCGAATATGCATACCGTGTTTATTCGACCTATTTCCTAATTGGTTAGCGCGCTTGCACACAATGCCTTCTAAGAGATTACACGTGGTAGGCCCGGGGTTCAAATCCCGGCCGCGGCAGATTCTTTTCATGTTTTTCCCATCATGGGAATGGTTAGAATCCACTGGATTCTAACCATTCGAAATTGGAGTGAACCACAAAATCGAAGCATGGAACCATAGTGAAAATTGCATAGTTCAATCAGGATCAATACAAGACACTCATATCATAGTGGCCCTCTGTACAGTACCTTATATGAAAGTGCCCAAAAACCAGATAAATACCAAAAGCACATCCAACAGATTGGAAAGTGAGCAAAATGTAACGATATGGATTTAAAGCTAATCTAAATAAGAAAATGGACGCACTAGTGTTCATGGGACTGATGTTATAAATTGAAAACAGTCACAATGATGCCATATATCACTTGTGTATAAATCTCATTAAAGCGAAACCACTTTTCTTATTTCGCTGCCGCCCGGAAAACTAGCATGGGATATTGGTAAAGATTAGATTTTTTGGTGACATTGTTATTTTTTGGCATACCCTATTTTTCTGATGATACTCTTACAAGTTTATTTTTGATTTATACGTAATATGATGGTATAAAATAAAAAAAGTATGATAATGGTAACTTCTAAATTCCTACCATTCCAACAAGTTCAGAGCACTGAAAACTTGTGTCTATACTATGTTATACTACAAAGTCACCATGAAAAATCAGATTTAAATGGTCATCCGAAGACAGTTTTCCTCATTGCAGCAAAATGGAAAGGTGATTTTGGTTAATGATAGTTGTTACAATGTGATATATGGGTTCATTGCGACCGTTGTGGCCCTCTTGACTATAAATTATAGCAAGCTTATGAAAACTTGTATATCAACTCTATCAATTCTGATATGCTCCTTCTGATTTTGCAAGTTTTTAACTCTATCATTGTTTTTCTGTTCACCTTCCAAATTTGCTGGCTGCGTTTTGGCAGTGATACGCTTATTGTGCAATATTATGTGAGGTACATAATCGGATCAGCCTAAAAACTCCACTGGAATCATCTGTCAAACCTTATCTATTTAATTTTTCTAAATGAAGATTCCTAATCACCTTTTGATATATGTTGGTACTGTGAATGCCTCACTTTTGGTCTTGGTATCAAATTTTCCTAACTGGAGTTTCTCTGAAAGATCTCAGTGCCATATGGGTTGCCACTATTTTCCATAATGACATGCTTTCTGGCAAGGGATGCTGTGATTTTAGCAAGGGGACTGAATAGGGATTTGTTTGACAAAGAATAATATAGTATTTGTATAAATATTGCATTCCATACACCATACCAATTCTCGTACAACTGAATCCCTCATGCTGAATTCATAATCCCAACGACAATAGAAAAACGGCTAGTACTACACAGGTTTCTATACAGACATTTTTATGGTTACAGAAATATGTGATCCCAAAACGACTCCCGTATAGATCAAGTTTATGCCAATTGCCTGTATTCCAGTTGCTCCCTTCCACTGCGGCCTGACCAGTGGATCAGGAGCAACCATAGACTTAATTAACTATAGTAGTATAGTAGTATATTAAGTCTATGGGAGCAACTCTTTATTCAGGCAAATGGACCAAACTTAGTCTAACTCTTGTACTATTTAGTGTCTACTGAGTATCAACAGAGGAATATCATATCTCAATATTCATGATATCTATTTGGTTATAAAATGTCAAGATCAGTTGATGGAGATTTAAATAATTGAAAAATCATAATTTGATATGGCCCTTTGATTAATATTTTTTATCACCAGATGAATTCCACAATTGACAATTTGTTCAAAGATTGGCAACTGTGTCCCTGGATTAAAAGAAGCTAAGCTATTGTCAAAACTCTTTCCAATCCAGAGACATTAATCAAGAAATTTGATCTTATTATTGTAGATGTAAGCCCCTTATATTAGTTTAGGCGCTTAAACTGTGCGGGGATAGCAGGTAGTAGCATTTCATTATCAACCACTTTCCTACCCGACCCATCCACCCGACCACTTGGGAAAGTGGTTGATAAAGAAAGTCTAATACCAGCTAAAGTAGCTTAAGTTACATGAAAATCTTTTCCCATTGCGGAAGCTTTTCCCAATATCAGCCATAGTTTATTTCATGATAAGAAATTAAACATACTCGTTATCATTATTATATTATACACTTTTTATTTGGCAGACAACATCATCCTGGTCGGCTGTTTTACATAATGTGGAATTACATTTTTCATGGAATAAACTCATGGAATTACATATTTCAGACGTCTAATAAAAAAATAGAGATTAATTTTTTGCAGACATTGATTATGCGATAGGAACAACAGGATGGAGTGAAGTTTAGCCGAATAATTTCACTTAGTACCTAGTTTAATAAACCGTCAATAAACACTGTTGATACAGAATCAGATTTGTTAGTTCCGTTCTATCTCACTGTTACAGTATGGCGGTGGATGTGAAATAGCTATGATGTGTGATATTATCTACGCCTCTAGTAGAGCAAAGTTTGGTCAGCCTGAGATCAAAATTGGTATCATACCCGGTAAGTATTCTCATCTCAGTATATCACAACTTCTCATTTCTTATTCTTAAAAATGTTAGCTAGCTATAAAAATCAATTGAGTGTGTAGTTGTACTTTCTTCTTACAAGTGCAGAAAACTTCTAATATAAAAGCTAACAGGTTGGCCTAGCATTTACTTTACTGCTCAACAACACAACATCAAACTCATATTTTCATCATATTGAGTCTTGTACTCTATATTTGTTACACCAGGTGCGGGTGGAACGCAGAGGCTCCCGCGAGCGATCGGCAAATCTAAGGCTATGGAGCTATGCCTCAGTGGTGACCCTATGTCCGCTGAGGACGCACTCAAATTTGGTGAGATTTTCATCTCGTCTAACTTATTATCGAATTCATTGTTTTCTCATCACAATAAGCTAAAAGACTTGCTGTAAATTTGTCAGTTTATTGTGACTTGTATCGACTAACGCAAAAATGATACAAAGTTTGTTCATTATATTACAAGTCTGCCACCTGTTTTGCTGCCTCACCATCCAATGTATATTACGCGTTACCAATTATATAGCCCATATTTATTTATGGCCTCTACAGTAGATTTTTTCACTCCAAAGTCCCTTTCTGATGTGTTATTCTTGTACGCGTTTTATTTGTGTGTTCTGTGTCCCGTTCTGATGTGTTATTCTTGTACGCGTTTTATTTGTGTGTTCTGTGTCCCGTTCTGATGTGTTATTCTTGTACGCGTTTTATTTGTGTGTTCTGTGTCCCGTTCTGATGTGTTATTCTTGTACGCGTTTTATTTGTGTGTTCTGTGTCCCGTTCGGATGTGTTAATCTTGTACGCGTTTTATTTGTGTGTTCTGTGTCACCTTTTAAACTCCACACTTATTCAGTGTTATGGTTACGTTAGTTTGTGTTTCCTCTTATTGCAGGTTTGGTGGCCGGTGTGTTTCCACCAGAGCAGCTCCTCAATAAATGTTTAGAAAAAGCCGAAAGGATTGCATTGAACTCACCGCTCATACTCTCCATGTGCAAAGAAGCAGTCAATAAATGTAAGAAACCATCTTATAGCATATCGAAAAAGTGAAGGGATGAATAGGGTTGTGTATTTGAATATTTATGCTATTCTTTACTGGTGGTCTACCCTCCTAATTCTAACATTAGTTTCATTGCTGATAGAAGAAAGGGAAATTACTTCACAAGTACCCTCTTCTGTTCTGCATATCGATGCCTCAGTTATCACACATTCACCTAGTCTCTGCAGACCTATGCGCTACGATGTGCACTGTGATATATGTTTTAATATTTACAGCTTTTGAAACAACATTGGCAGAGGGATTAAATTTTGAGAAGAGAATTTTCCATTCTACATTCGCTACAGTAAGTAAAAACATGACACCAAAGTTGCAGAGCGCTTCCTCTAGCAGAAAAACTGTATTGATTGGAAACTGCTGCCTCATCATATTGAGTTTTGTATACAAATGTATACCTTTGCTCAGCTTTGTCCTCACAACTTATGTTATGTAACTCAAATCAAATTTAGATCTTCCTTCCACTGGTATACTGGTTATTTTGTTGCAGGCTGACAGACTGGAGGGGATAATGGCATTCGTAGAGAAGAGAAAGCCACAGTATAGCAATGAGTGAATACTTCAGCTCCAATGAGTCAAAAGCCAGACATTTTATTCTATTCAATTTTGGTGCTTTGAGAGAGAATGCAGATACATGCAAACTTCCATTGGGTGCCATCCAAAGTATTAGATATTTTCATTTATGTATTTTCATTTCAAGTATTGACACGTCATAAATGGGACCGACATGTTCAATCTACATATCATACATAATAAGACAATAAATGTTCCAGCAGTGTTATGCACACATTTTTTGTCTATGATACACTTTCAAGCAGAGGTAATCGAGGCTCCTCCTGATCACCGGCCGCACATTCCTTATCTAGACTTATCTCCCCAACAAGCAGCTCCTCATCTACTGCGGGGTTATCTCGTGTGTCCCCTTTAGCGTTATCATTATTGTCGCTGCTCTCAGTCTCATCGTCTGATCCTGATTCATTGTCTCCGCCCACTTCCTCCACTTCCCCTTTATCACCTTCTTCATCCCCATTTTCTGTTTTATCTGTAAATAATTAACATATCAAATTGCTTTGGGTGAACTTTCTATAAAAGATGTATTTTGGATTTTAGTGCCATTGTCTTGTATATTATCATATACATTATAATTTGCCATAAACTCCCCGAGTTATGCTCCCACTCTACGTGGAAGGATAACTCAGATATCCAATCCGTAAAATGCACTCTGCAGAACACTCGATAGTCAACTCTTCGATAAGTGTAAGTTTTAATCTAGGAGCTTGTTCCATTGAAAAAAGAATTCATAATTTACCAGTGTTGGAGCCTTGTGGTAAGTCATCCATTAAATGCTTTAACTCCCACCATTGCTTGAAAAATAAGGGAAGTGCCAAAATCCACGTCAACGCGTAGCTGACAGCAACACAAGCCCTGGTCACCTCCTGCAACAGATTTACACTAAGATTAAGTCCCAGGCATCCATCTGTATTTAAACGACTTTATGAAGCTTTCATCCTATTTAGAAGTCACTATAAGTGTGGTAAAATGCCTTGGCTCATCAAATTATGGCTATTAAAGGTAAAGCTTAGCTTTTTTCAGTTGCTTTGAGACTATATCCAATAACAGTCCATTATATAGAAGGAACAAAGCCGTTCAGCTCATTATGTATGACGATGTTATGTGATTATGACTGGTGATAAAATTCGAGAGGCAATTGCTTGAGAGCCCAAGTTCGAGGTAAATATCGTAAGTTAACATAACTTGTGTTCACTTACCAGTACGTGAGGACATGATGTGATCTGACTCATCATAGACTCGATGCTCATTCCGAGTATTACAGGTAATATCATCATCAGTATACAATAAAACTCATTGCGCACCTTAATCATAACCCTACCCAGTTTCTACAAAATACAAACAAAATACAAACTTTGTAACTATGCATTGAGTACGTGATATGTTGGCATACTCGATCACATCTATGGCTGTTATGTGAGAGGTACCAAGTTCGATTTGTACCTCTCGTCCTGATGGTTTACCCTGGGTTCTCCCTTCCCACAAAAGCTACCATACTATTCATAAATACATCAACAAACCCAAAATTTCTGAAAATCTCAATTACTCTATCCTCAATCCTAAACAAATCTAAACCCATAGCTATAAATTGATTGGTTGTCTCTGGGGCAAGTTCACTTCCACAGTTGATTAAATTGTTGTAATGCGATTGTTCATATTAACCTGGATATCGCAGAGCATCTCATCTCTCAACTGTTGGGCTTTTATTCCTCCACCATATAACTGCCTCGACTCCTCATCATTCTTAATCAGTACATATGAGCTGATCGTCTCGGCTGGCTCTACAGGCTTATCTGAAGCAACAAATACTATAATGTTTCACACCTGAGTGTATGCATGTTTTTCTTGCAGGTAATTTCCTATCTATACTCAATATAAACCCCTAGCACCTATTTTATTATATTATGTTCTATTATATTATATTATGTTGTATTATGTTATATTATGTTGTATTATATTATATTATGTTGTATTATATTATGTTGTAATGTATTATATTATGTTGTATTGTATTATGTTGTATTATATTATATTATGTTGTATTGTATGGTATTATATTATGTTGTATTGTATTATATTATGTTGTATTGTATTATATTATGGTGTATTGTATTATATCATATTATGTTGTATTGTATTATATTATGTTGTATTATATTATATTATGTTGTATCGTATTATATTGTATTGTATTATATTATAGCGTATGCTCAGTCAACCAAGGGTCATCAAGTAAAAGTCTGGGAATTTCTTTTAACTGATTGATGGCCAATACTGTGGTGCCTCCCTCACCAATCATCAAAGACCTAGTAGTTAAATTTAAGTGTCTCGAGTTTGAAGACAGACAACATACCCCTGTCTGCAGGCTGCATGTTGCCTGTTTCAAGGACAGCCATACACCTGGTAATCCCTTCTGTAGCTCAGCAACCGTCAAACTATCCAAGGTATGGTCTGGTATTACTAGTATGATCTGCTATTGAGTAAGTACCAAAAAATACTGGACGCACTGTGCTGGAGAATTCCAGAAATTTTTTAAATTCAAGAGCATTGTTTGCTGTGAGAGTGGGATGAGTCATTATTGTTCCCTTAAAATCTATACAGTGATATAAGACCAAATACTATGTACATGTATGTGAGAGATCAGATAATTGTCAACATAGTTGTATTCTCCTATAATAACAAAATTGTAAAACCATAAGTAAGCGGAAAAATTGCCACCAGAAATTGTGTTTCACACAAGATCAACAAGTCTAGACTTCATTTCACAGTGATTGTCCACTATACAGTCGGGGCTGTTGGCTTGCCCTAATCCTATTGGCTGATACATGTGGAAGAGAAATATGATGATTCCGTATAGGATGACTACTAGAAAAGTGAATAGTATAATCAGTGTAAGTCTCGCTTGTTTGTGCCAGTGGTTAAACGTGACGTACGGCAGGAAAATAATCGAGGACATGACTCCGAAGACAAAACCTCCAACCTGTGTCAACAAGTTCATCTACAACAGACAAACAACCACAACCGTAAAGGTTTTTGGAAATTGTGATACCGTATTGAGAGTTACTCCTTCATGTCTACATTGCATTAAAAGCTGATAATATTATGTTTGCAGTTACCACAACGATTGGTGTATGTGTTGAATCTTCCGCTAGATATCTTGTAAGTTTGATAGAAAAAAGCACAACCTAAATTCCATCCTACAGTCATGTGATCCATATAGAGAAAACAACAAACCTCAGGCATGAAGCCTATCGCCAGTCCTATTACAGTATACACTATCAGTTTAATGAGCGGTCTCTCTGGATGTTCAACAAGCTTCCAGGCCTGTAATAATTCTACAAAGTTCATCCCCAGCAAACCAAACGCAGCACCATGAGCTCCGACATTAGGCTCGTACGGCTTCAGCATCGAACCAAATAATAGTCCTCCAAATCCTACAAAGGGAGCAAACATCAGCTTTCATTCTCATGCACAATTTTTAATTTCATGCTATGCAAGCCACAGTTATTGGTACAAACTTCAAGATAATCTTAGTATTTCAAGTGGATCCCCTTAGCTAGCATTGAGTACTTATGTCCAAAGTTGTTGCGAAATTCACTTTGATGAGTTGTTCTGTTTCACGAGTTGACCATGGTCAGTTATGCCAACAAAAATATAACATGATTATAAGATGATAATTTTACATACCACTGAGAGCGTAGATAGCACCTATTCTTCCCCACCCAGCCACCCTCTCCACAGCCAGTCCCATCACACACTGAACTATGGCTACATACGCCAGATGGAGGATTCCGTGATGGAAGAATAGAGAAACAAGAACTCTCCAAAACTGATGATATCCGTTAGGCATTAATTCAGCCGTTGTATTACTCTGCAACAAATAAAATTTGTATCGTTTATTAATTTACATCATTATGTGACAGCTTACTAAGAGCTTGTACCAAAGACAACGCAGATATAACTTGCTGAATTTATAATTAGACTTTATAATTCAGAACTCCTGTTAATTCAGACAAGGAAAAATGGTCCCTCCAGCCAGATCTCAATGCATTCTAATGTCACTTAACTCAAACTCTGCTCAATTAGGACAACTTTTTGTGGTCCCCAGAGGTTTGAATTAAGTGAACTTACATAAGGAGCGAGATGAGTCTCATCCTTGTGATCATCTCCTCCGGCTGAGTGTATATTCCATGTATTACAGACCTCCTCACCACAGTGTGTGTGAGAGCAGTGCTCTCTGGCGTCTGAGTGCCATATACCATCTATATGCTCACAGTGGTCATAGCTCGTCAACATACACTGTCCTATATAAATCATACAGTGAAACATGTCAATGGATGGGCTTGCTAGTAGCCGCAACTTCAAGTCTATTTGTTGGTTGTGTATTATTGGTCTCCTGAAAGACCATTAGGAAACACGTATTCACATTATCCTAAATATTTTCTCTATTTTTGTATTTACTTTAATCATGATCAGTTAAACAAGAAACTCTTCATGGTATAAAAACTATAAATATGTAGTACTGTTACCAATTAAATGCGTAGCTCATAGAGAAAATAAAGTGAAAGGCTCCATGTAAGGTGGCATTGTTTGGTTTGTTTGGCCCATAGGTATTTAAGACCATTTTGGATTTTTAGCATACATTTAAAAATCTAACATACATTTTAACATATATTTCAAAATGTATATTTATTATAAATTTATTATTCATCTGCCAAATATAAAGTTCATTTCATATTACCTATTCTTCCATAGCAGCAGGGTTTAAACTTATGTGGTTCTATTCTACTCCCGATTAGCCTGAGATCTCGTTTATTACACGTGACGTTCCTCCAGGTATGAGCTGGAACCTTGAAATCAACAGCTATATTCTCACATTCCTCAGCAGTAGCTGTTCCTGTAAAATTTAAACTCAGCTGCCCACAATTTGAAAAAAAAATGCAATGCATCCAATGAATCCGCAAGCGCAAGGCATTAGAAGTTTATCATATTTCCTTTACCAACTTATGTTGAGTCATGTTATCTTTATAACATGTTTCCCACTACCACTAGTTGATAGAGGCAACCATAGACAAAAGGGAGAAAAACAAATTGAATCAATATTGTCGGCCAGCTGTCAGAACAAGCTAAGAGACAGGTGGTTGTTGTTGTTGAGACTTATGGACGAGTATTATCAAGGAGTAACACTGACCTGCGCCTGATCCCGCTATCTCACAGCAGCCGAGACCAGCGGCCTCATGTCCGTAATACTTAGCGAATCTCAGAGTAATAAGTACATCCTTCCTAAGACACGGAGGGAACACAGCGCCCAGCTGTACGAGCATAGTACTAGTCGGACCTATCCATACATTAGTCGGGTTCTCAAAGCTAACCTCCATCATGCCTCCCCATGTCTCATACTCTGTCAATTATAGTGACAATGGTCGGCGGTTCATCATTAATCACTGATCATCTGATGGAAATTATGAACAGAACAAATATGACAGCAGATACACAGGTGGTTGTCAACTACTATGTGTACAGTGTACATTTGACTTACCTTTTACCGAGTATGTTCGACTTACCTTTTATCGAGTACGTTTTAGAGAAGCTAACCGGAGCAATACCAGCTAAGCCGAGTTGTACTATAGTACCTATAGCCTGTAGTGCTGTTATCACAATGAGAAACCAGGGAGTATAAGTCTTCAGTGACTCGAGCTGAAGACGTAATCCTGTGTTCAGCTGTAATCCACTGCCGTCATCTAGAGAGGCTGCCGTAGCATGAGTCATCTTACTTAGCTTTTCTTTAGGTTTTTCGCTTATGAGTCCGAGGCGCTGTTTCAGACTATGTCCAAATCCATGATTAGAACAGTAATGTTCTGTATAGAAGAAAGTTATAAGGTGCATTAAAGTTATCCTCTGAAATAAACCTTTTACTTGCCCACTGTGTAACAGATGACACAACAACAACAACCTTCTATGGGGCTAAACAAGCAGCGTTTTAGTCACCTCCTTCAATCTTAGTTGAAAAGATATTGAGAAACAGAAAAAACTGACCCTTAGCTATTTCGAGTGATGCTTCAATCTTAGTTTTCTTGTCCTGCAACTCCATCCTCCAAAAGAACTTCTCCTCATCAAGTTTTTCTTTATAGATAGACCTCTCAACACTCTGCAGCAAAACACGTAATAAAACGATAAGGTATAACCTAATGGTGAAGACTCAGATAGTTGGGATATGGATAAAGATATGAATTTCACTAGCAATAAAGTATTTCATGTGACAAGGGGCCGGATGGGTCCGTCACTACTCCTTATTGATACCAGCTGTTTAGCTGTGGTTAAATTTTACATGGTCATGGTATCATATATCAAAGTCTGTTACCATCATCTCAAAGACAAGTAAATAATGGTGATGATGATCCTTTGTTATCCAGACACTACTAACAAACCTTATATCGCTTAAAGTGATCAAGAGCTTCTCTCCCATATAAAAAGTTCTCCATGGTTTGACCCTGAGGAATAGGACGTCGCACTGTCTTATCATGCAGTGACATATCAAAATCTAATGCCCGCATCTCTGCAAAAAAAGAAACCAACAAGTGGGCCAGATACTAAAGTTACTTAAAAACAAAGTGATTTAGAAGAGAGGCTCCATCAAATCAAAGCAATAACGAGTGCATTGAGAAAATCACATCAAACAGTAGACATTTCACCCGTAGAACCCCTAATAAAAGGTGCCATAATACCATAATCTGAGAATCAGTAGTTGCTCACCTTTTACATCTGAGGGTATATTAATAAAGCAGTCATTGACAGCCGCGTGCTGCTGTACCTCTTCCTTAGTGATTTCGTCATCATGAGGTAGATGGTTATGTGTCAGGGCTCTGTTCATATCATTAGTGATCTTGAATTGGCATCTCTCATCTGTGATGATTGGTGGAGCATCCCACTGAGTTGTCTCCACCTCACCATTGTCTGTCACATGTGTAGTCCTCATCTGGAGAGACATATTATAAAAGCTTGAACCAATATGCAGTTCAAAACATAACAGTATATAAATCAAAGAACACTTTGGCATTGCTTAACCTCATCGCTAGGAACGTCAGGTTTACACCAAACCCCGATTTAACTTAAAACTTAAAATTAAAGTCTGAATATTTAACGTCATATTTTATCACATAGCAATGTTGTTACAGACTCGTAGTGCTGGTGGGAGACTGATTTATTGTTAGATTTTAATATTAACCTGGAGGCTGGAGCTATGTGTCAAACTAACAACCAACTCCAGATACATATTAACAGACCCATGATTTGACACTGTGAGATTTGAATACCTGTTGTTTACTTTGGAATCTGTGGATATTAAGTTTGGCTGGTGATACTATATCGGAGGACGAGTAGTGATTGTGATATACCGTCCCTCGCCGCCGCATGTCACCACTAGTCCCACCATAAACTTAAATATCACAAGGGTTTGTTCAGTAAGAAAAGGAACATTTGTGTGACAATCATGGCTGATGGCTCAAGTCTTTAGAGTATCAATATTATAAGGAATGAAATGACTCTCATTTTCAATTGTTTACCTACAATCTCCAATGAGCATTTTTGTTCCGATTTTCTTTTTAAACCTGTAGTTTTAAGGATCAGCATTAACAGCAAACTTGACTTTTCATCAGTGACACATGAATACTCACCAATATGATTTATAATATATGAATATGTTATTAATGTCACTAACCCGGTAATGGCGAAGGCTCGGTAGCCTCACGAACAAATCTAACTTTACTAGTAGTGGGAGGGGTTGTCCTCCTCTCCTGTGAAGCCCTGTATTTAGTAGAAGAGTCTATAAGGCTAGTCTCCCTAGATCCCACTCTATGTTTAGTTGTAAATCCAATACTCTCATGACTCTCAGAGGCAGCAGCAGGATCGGAGCCGATCTGAATCTCAAAATCCTCCTCATCGTGTATGGCCTCCAGTTCTCTCCCTGAACCCTGGTATTGTAACAAACGTAATTATCATCTCCTCACAATAATGTACAGACAATATAACGATATAACGAGCTAGCAGTAATACATGTTATACTACTGTTTGTGACAAGCACTTGTTATACAAGGAAATGTTCTATTAGCTTCAGTATACACATCTATATCCTCTCATACACTCACAGGTGCTTGATGCTGGGAAGTTTTTAGCGATTTTGTAGACATGTGGGGGCTGTGGTGGGTCGAGTCAGCTTTACTTTTCTGTCGGTGAGAGCTCCCAAATATACTACCTCTACTCTGTTTGTCTACAGTTCGCTGGATCCTATCATCCAGATCATTAAATGCATCTGTAAAATCATGTGACACAGCATAAACAGAGCTTAACTTTCACTGTTATATTAATTGTCAAAATCCTTGTTGACATGGAGGGAGAAATAGCATGCCTCTTGTTATTCTGTAGGTAAAGATGAGGCTGACAAAAATCTTCAGCTGTGTCCCATGTTCTTTTAACATCTATTTATCAACATAATTTGAGACCATTTGCTGCTATATAAAACCCATACCAGAATGAATGGATATGTTATCATTCTGTCCAGGGTTGTATGTTTTCATATCTTCTAGGAATGCCTTATTGAGATCTTTAACTTGATGTTTATCTAAACGGAAGCGTGATACGTTGAGAAAATCGTCCTCCTCATCTTCATCAGCCACATGATGCATCATATCCACCATCTCATCTATTCGCACCGTCTCCTGCACACAAAAAATCATCATTTATGCATTGTGAGGAAGAATCTACCTGCGACCTCAGGGATTTTGAACAGCAATATGCAGCTCACACTAGTATAGGGGTTATTTAATTGGAAAAGTAGCATCTGCCATTTTGCATCCATATTGTAGAGCAACCATTACCCCGAAACCATTTTATCTTAGCTATGCTGTCAAAAATTTATTTGATCTGATTTTGTTCACTGTGACAACACGACAGATTCGATTAGCTTACCTCTGAGTGGCCAGCAAGATTGTCTGCTATATGCTTGTTTACAGTTTGGAGCTTATCAAAATTTGTATCCTTAGCTATCCCAAGTGCTTGAGCAGTACCATGTTTCAGCCTCTGGGCAAGCCCTACACATAAAGCAGCATAAGAATATCAAAGAAATGCATATAATATCAAAGAGCTGGATGTGATACCAGGGTGGCAAGGAGAGGTAGTGCCAGGATAAGAGCGAAGGCGGGGTGGTGTAGTGACGTGGTGGTTAGGATTCAAGGCTCTTAATCTATGAGTTACAGGTTCGAATCCCAGTCACTACCCATGCTGCTAGGGGAGGTGAGCTCTTCACCCGTAATAGGAGAGGGGGGTCAGGCTCAAGTAAAGAGCAGGAAGGTTAGTCATTATGTGATTATCTAAGATTGTAAGTGGTTACATATCTCTCTCGATGTAGACTAAGATGTTACCTCGCTTTCGATGCTTGGAAGCTTCGGCCTGGATCTCTTTGTGATAACTGTCAGGAGGATGTATTTCCGTCTCTGTTCTCATAGTATACCCAGAGTCCTGACCCAATGATCTCTTTTCATGGCTAAACCTGTAAGTATATATAATTTTTAGATCATAACCTGAGAGATGAAGTATCTGATACTGATTGTTGACAGTGCCAAACAAAACGGATAAATCAAAATTTACTTGATTAAAATTTATTTAGATTCACGACGCAGTCACTGAATTAGACCTAACCTTATCTCAAACATTTGAGATAATGTTAAATTAGATCCAACACCTCCTGCTACCAAACATCCAAAAGCTGATGATGTTACTGATTGAGCATCATTTTTTGAGAACAAAATGACAAAATATGATAATAATATCATTTTAGAGGATATAGAATCTTGGAGAATGAAATGTGATACAATTGACTAACCTTCTATGCCCTGACATCGTAGAGTAAAGATGTTGCTGGTGTAGCTTTTCCTCAAACCGCAAGTTGAATTATTACAATGACCAAGGAGTATTACTCCTTGATTTGACCATGAGCAGAAACAGTAGCTAACCTAGTTGCATGATCTACTTTAAGTGAATCGATGTCACACTCATCGTGTCGCAGTTGCCTCATTATTAAGAGTGATGCTATTTTTTTTTAAATTACAAAATACCTAAGTTCATTTTGACTGTTGGAAGTTTCTTGGTCAACACTTGAAACAAAAAATATTATCTGAGGATGATGTTACAAATAAGCGCTAGTTACTTCCATCATGATGTATTTCGTGTTCTCGTGTCACATTAAATCGTAGGTCAGGATAGAGTTCAAACATGATATAAAAGTATATATAACAAACTCAAGGTTGCTCTGATAACTTAAGTTTTCAACACATATTACTACTGTGGAAGAAGTCTAATCTCAAGACAATTACTTGATCCGGTATATGGGATGTGTATATGTATAACTGAATATACTGTGTAATAATAATTAACCGTAACAATAATGGAAAATTAGTGGTCCTGTTCCTCCCTGCATAGAGAATTGATGATTTTAGAAAATAAAACATGCATTTTGTAAATCTTGCAAAGCATGAGGCAAAAAGAATCAGCTTCATGTTGCAGTTATCATTTCAGCTGGCTGGGAACTGAACCAATGAAATAAATGATAATTAAACTTTCAAGCAAAACCACTGAATCGTGTCAGTGATTTTAGAACTCACCAATAGTTAACTCTGTCTCATAGAGAATACAACATGCCTCACTCTATCGTCAATCAGCTGATTTAAATTTGTTTTTACTTTTCTTTTGTTTTTTAGGTTTGCTGGCTTCAGTGTTTTCAGTGTCCTCATGTGTCTCTATTTGACTGTCAGATTTACTTTTCTTTATCGACGATTTTGAGTTTTCAGGACAATCATTCTGATGGTTCTCCTCTGAAGAAGCTCGGTGACGATTTTTCTTTGATTTCTTCTTTTTCTTTGGTGGTTCCTCTTCCTGCTCATGATATGGAAGATATAAACCAATTGAAAACTCACAAATAGTATCTTCTCTAAATTAAATTCAACATTGCGCCAAGAATTGAATTGTCCTCCCTCTCACCAAGTGCGGGGAAATCTTCTCATTATAATTTTTTTAACTCTATCTACTGTTTATAAGATGTAGGATCTGGCTACCACTACAGACAGCTATACACAATCCTTCATGTTTGTATTAAATATAACGTAGATCTAAACGACTTCTACTTCTGACTGAAGAATGGTAGTAAAACCAGATAACAAGCATATCTAACCATACCACAATTCAAACCTCTCACATACAGAGAGGTATGATAGAGTGATGTCTAACACGTACCTGCTCTGGCTCTGAGCTGGATTCCTCAGATACAAACTTCATAGTATCATCAGCAGGTTTAGGTTTAGTTTTACCTCCACTCTTATGACGAGCTGCCTCTGCTTCCTCCTCAGCTAATCTCAATCTCTCCTCCTCTCTACGCCTCTTCTTACGTAACTACAAAAATTATGTCTCAGGTAAATTTGGTGAACGCGCCAAAGTGCATATGGGTGAAAAGTATATCCTTGGTAAAATTTGATCATGAGACGGATAAATTTTGGTAATTGCTCCAATATACATGAGGTTAACACTTGCATGATAACTCAGATACAAAGAAGATTCAAAGATGCATGATATGACATGACATGATATTTGGCAAAAAAGAAGAGGCTATTTGAAATCCCCAAAATGACTTGACAGTTCAGTTCATTTACACTCACTTGCATTCCTGACTACATGTTTTAGTTATGCACAACTACCACAACCTGTAGAAGTTGATAATCCTCTAAACTAGAGGTAGACAATCACCTTTTTCCTGCGAGCTTTATCAGCAGCGAGCTGTTCGGCCTCCTCTGTCTGTTCGTCTGTAGCGTGCTCGTCAGCGATGGGAGCTGCCTCCTCCTCCTCCTCCTCCTCAGGTGAGTCTCTGTCTCGTGATTTACTCTTCTTCTTTTTCTTCTGTTTTTTCTCCGCCAGCTCAGCGTCGTCACACTGGGACTCCGGGGAGGGCTCGCCGATGTAGAATGCGGCTTTTGCAACGCTAACCTCCGCTGCACCTAATCAACAAGTTGCAACAACATCAATAAAAATCAGTTTTCTTCTATCATGTACTAATCTGTATATCACCACTCATAGCCAATAACCCTGATTTAAACTGTGAGGTTGTATCTGTAGATAACTGTGAGGTTGTATCTGTAGAAAACGGGCTAAAATATATAACATCATGACCTATTTTAACATGAGGATTGATGCGACTCACCTCCTGCTGTCTCTTGGTCCGGAGATGGTGTTTTATTGGCCAGCTCTAGTAGGTTACTACTGCTGCTCTTTCTGGCTGCCATTTTAGCAGCGAAGTATTCCTGTAGGCTCATAGTACTGGTTACAGTCCTCGTATCCGACAGGAAAGGGTCACTACCCTTATCATCCTCATTATCAGAATTAGCCCGTGATACACTCTAGAGCAATAAGAATACATCACAGTATAAGAAATTGTATGCATATAATACAGCTTCATGAACAAAGTTCTAAGGCTCGGAGCTACTACCGGCCTTAGGCTCGGTCTGAATCAAAAGCAATTTACTCACAACAACACACTGTAATCACATTGTAATCACATTGTGATCGCAGGTGGGGTGGAAACATTCATGTCATTCTGCAACTTAGACCAAAATGAGCAGCCTACCTTAGATTGCGGTGCGCTGTTTAACGGTGTAGCATTCGCAGACCTACTGGGTCCCAGTATACAAGCCAGGTCCTTGTTACTGTGATGTGATAAATCCTTCCCCTTGGTGAACTTCATATAACTGCAATAGAGATAACCCATGAATTTCTCTGAAATCTTAAAATGCATCAAGTTCTAAAAATCTATAACAGTAACGCGTTAAATTACATGCTAGAGACGGGTTGAAACCATAGACTTAATAATAAACCTAGACAGGACACTATATACATCTGAAGTGAGGCACTTAATTGTGGGCGACGTAACGTCATTGGAAGGTGTAGTAGCATTGGTGTTATCATTGATTTACTGTCAATAATCCAGGTTTTTTGTTCATAACTTGATCAATTTTGATCGGATTTTGAGTTTGAAAATTGCTTTACAATCAGCAGCATCTTCTTCAAAAAAATTCTTTTCCTTAAATTTGCATCAAACTGTTTACGACAAACTGCTAAATCTAATACAATTTTCAAACTCAAAATCCGATCAAAATTGATCAAGTTATGAACAAAAAACCTGGATTATTGACAGTAAATCAATGATAACACCAATGCTACTACACCTTCCAATGACGCTACGTCGGCCCATAATTAAATGCCTCAGGGCCTCAGTGCAATGCTCCATATAGTGTCCTGTCTAGCTTTATTATGGTTGAAACTGGACTATCATACATCCTAACTTCACTAAACCGACATACAACACTATGGAATTATCCGAGCGTTCTTTCCTGGACTGGGATGATAATTTATGGATTGATAAAATAACTCTCAACAATATAACATACAGGGAAGGTGATGTCACAAATCTTATAATACTCACTGCACTCGTGAGCGCGAGGATTTAGACTTAGCCTCTAGGCTCTGAACACCAGATGTTGAGCTGCTGGCCACCCGCCCCTCACCGTCCTCCTCCTGTGCAGGATCAGCGCCAGACTGGTTGAGATTTGCTAGGAGACTGTTAAAATCATCTTGATGTGCAATCCATTTATCCAAATCTGCTCTCTTACATCCCAAACCTGCAAATTTAGCATCAGTCCTGTTAGAAATGTCGATATGTTACCCGAGTTAATCAAATATCGTGAGCAATTAAAAATACTAAAAAAATGAAAATTGTGGGAAATAGCAATTAGTTTTTTTTCCAATTATTTTAGCAAGGATCATAGTGGTCAGGGGGAGGCTATAAATCACTATGATCCCAAATTTCAGATTTTGCAGCAGTTTTACCGAAATTAAAGACTTCAGAAGGACCACAGCAATACATAGTCTGGCAGCTAGTTCTGCAGTAGTTACGCAATATTTTCACACTTAAAAAATTCAGAGCACTCCTGGGTAAAAATTACGTATAATGTTAGAAATTGTCTTCCCTTCTCATATATGAGGTATGAGGTATTTGCGAAGCCTAGTGCTGAACCAACCCGATAAACTATCACTTGTATCAACCTGAGAAAACTGTATAAATTCATAAATGTAGTTATCTACTGTTGTAAAATGTCTCCTGACAATGGAACAATAATCATTTTGAAATTATGTGAAAAGAATGGTGATTAAGTATTTTGAAGTAGTAGTTTATTAGGTTGGCACAGCACTAGGCTACATGAATACCTCATAGCTCTTAGATGAGAAGGGAGGACAATTTCTAACACTGTACATAATTTTTAACCTAAAGTGCTCTGAATTTTCTAAATGTGAAAACAAAGCATAATTACTGCAGAACTACCAGACTATATATTGCTGTGGTCCTTCCGTAGTCTTTAAGTTCACAGGCTGTTTTATTTCATATGCCGCAATGACTTTTCAGCCCGAGATCTTTAAATCCATACCAAACATGGCATAGTAGGACTGTCACTTTAAGCTAAAACCTCAACTAGATCTGTCTTGTTTATATACTTCAGCCCTTTCAGTGTTAGCAATATAAATAGCTGGCTTGACAAGACTGACTATATGACTTACCTCTGCTCTCCATATTCGATCTCACTTTGATTGGATCTTTATTTCCTTGCTCGTTTAGACCGAGTCCTTTACCTTTCTCCCAGCCCATCTGACCCATCAACTTAGACCCAATATTATCCTCATCTGTAAATATATATAACAGATATAATATATAATCTCTTATCAGTCAAGCTGATTCATTGTTTACAGTTAGTATCCTCTATCAGTGTGTTATATGTAGGTTGTGTTTGTAAAGAGACTTCAGAACACTTGCATCTCCTTAGTTAAAATACAATAGCAGAACTTTGGGGAGACATCTAAATCCAAGAATTAACATGGAGAGGATACAGAGATGTCCTTGCTCTGTTTGCCATAATTTACGGTCTTTACTTTAAAGTGACAGTCCTACTAGGCCATGTTTGGTATGGTTTTAAAGATCTCAGGCTGAAAAGTCATTAGGGCTTATGAAATGAAAAAGCCTGTGAACCTAGTTGCAGTAAAACTGCTACAAAGTCTGAAAATTGGGATCTTGGTGGATCATAGTGATTTATTGCCTCCCCCTGACCACTATGATCCTGGCTTAATATTTAAATAAACTAAAATGCTATTTTCCACATTTTTAATTTTTTTATTTGCCCTATGAACTCACAATATTCGAGTTACTGGGGTAATATATCCACTTTTCTAATAGGACTGTCACTTTAATGATGCCTGATAAAATTACCCATTTTGAAGTACAATCCATTAGGATTAGAGGATATCTTCTGTTTCCTTCTGTTTGTATCTGCTAACATACTCATCTTGTCTATATTGTGTTACCTTCTCATTAATACAATAATACTTCTTGTTGTTCCGCTTCCCTCAGTAAGCTGAAATATAAGAATTTTTCACCACTGAGATGCTAAGGGTAGATTGTTATTTTCAAAATTTCCACAACTAGTGCATTCGATACAGTGCGTTTTTAGATAGATAATATAGGCATACTTCATTTGCTGATTTATGTCAGCTGTAACTATAGCCTATACGCCTCACACATAGACTAAATAATAAACCTGGACCGGACACTATCTGGAGCATTAGCATTGAGGCATTTACTTGTGGGTGATGTTACAACACTGAATTGTGTAGTAGCAATGATGCAATAATTGACTTGCAGTTCACAAACCAAGTTATTTATCGGTAACTCAATTGATTTGATCGGAATTTGAGTTTGAAATTTACAAGAAAATGAGCAGCTTTTGTGATCAATTCGATCAATTTGATCACAGAAACCTGTTAAATGTAAAGCTAGTTTTCAAACTCATGTTCGGATCAAAATTGATCGAGTTGTATACAAAAAAACATGGACTGTGGGCTGCGAACCAACCATAGCATCACTGCTTCTACAAGATTTAATGCCACAAGGTCCCACACGATTAATTGACCCAGTTTAGATTTATATGGTGCCCTGTCTGGTTTATCATCAAGTCTATGACTTCACCTGAATCATGAACTTGGACTATATGGGTGATACCGCAGATACCATGGTCTCAGATTGTATGATATTATTGGCATTTGAAATGCAAGATAATTAACTAGTAATAGCACATGTTTATTAACACAGACTAGGATGTATTGTATGTGGCATCTCTATATTGTTATACACATCTAATCTGTGATTGCCCGCCCCTTGCCAGTGTGTTGGCGTTGATAGGTTGCGGAGTTCTCCACCTCAACACACTTTCAGAATCAACACTTTAGACGCGTGCTGCATTGACTAATCTTATGTGTAAGCTCAGCACTGATCACCTCAGTAATATTAAACCAACATAAATACGGTCCATAAAACAACAGTGAGCTCTTACGCCTAGTCACTCAAATTAGTAAATACAATGGTGATTATACCCTTACATCAACTTACATCAAAGACGACATCACGCTAGACCGCCTAGGGGGGCGTAAGGGGCGTGCCTCAGCTTTTGGACATAAATACATAAGATTTGGACATTGTTCCAGAATACCATCCCATGGGTAGGGCATTTGGGTTCAGAGTGGGTACATGTACCCATCCAGTAGGGCATCAGTAGTATTGTCCTCTGGTTGTCCTTAGATTTTCATATCCCGTATTGTCCGGGGCAGAAAACAGTTCCCTGTGGCAGCGATAGAGCGTGGCTCGTTCCGTGTTTGTGATCTTGTCGAGACTGTAGTATTTTGAACTGGCATAAATAAACACCACTGTAGAGAGTGATCAAGAGCCAACCAAGGAATTAATCCTTTTTGAGCCAACCAACCAGAATCATATATTTTCAACATATATAAATTGATATACTCAATCAAATAATAATAATGACAATTCAGGAAGTCTCCTCAAGCTCTTGTCATTAATTACCAACCATTATTAAGTTTCAGCTAGTTTGTGAAATGATGGATGGATAGATCTAGCCTGTCTTGAAAAGCCAGCCCTAACAAAGCTTGTCAAGACAGGCTAGGATAGATCATAGTATGACTATGAGTATTAATTATGATTAAGTATGATAGATCAAGTATTAGGAGTTGACTCCTTCATCCTTGGAATGGATAGATCAACAATCAAGAGAAGAAGTGATCTTACTAATACCTGCTTGGTGAAAAGTACAGCCTTCAATGCTCGCTCGAAAGCAAGTTTTACATAGAAACTATCAAGGAGTTATTTCTTGTTACAATGTCACTACAGTGAGCTATAGGTAAAAGAGATGCAGCTGAATGTTTGGTAGTGAACTTTGGGCAACAGATCTTTGGAAAACATGCATGTGAAGAGGTGTCAAGGTCACTGTGAAGGCCATTAGCCCTTGAACCAAATTGGTCATAACATCGAATTGATGCGGGAAGTATATTCATAGCCTAAGAGGATAAGAGTAACAAGAGAAGAAAATTATCAATAAATTAAAAGGTTATACTTTAGAGTTGTTTGCTCTCTACTATCTAAAACCCTCCAAAGGATTTTAATACAATATCACTGCTGATTGGCTTAAATACAGATAGTCCAAAGACTTAGTCCTTTACAATATGCAGCCATTCTGCGCATGCTCAGCTCTGGGCATGAGCTGATCTCTGCAAAATTGAGCCTCGGAATTCCGAAGCCATCTGATTGGCTACCTGCTCTGGTGGCACACTCACAAATGCGTGCGGAATTGTTAGAAAGAGTTATCTTCTATTGTCACTATTAGCTAAAATTGACTGGCAATTTATGCAGGGGGTGTCCTATCTCCCCAGACCAAAATTGCAATTAGAACCCAGACTAAACTCATTGTTCTTGCACATGCGCAAATTCAAGTCACGCATGATACATACTTAGCCTTACGACATTCTCTTTGTGGTAATGATAGCCTAGTTTATCAGTGATCTGACTGGGCATGTAGATCACTGATAAACTAGGGTATCATTACCACAAAGAGAATGTCGTAAGGCTAAGTATGTATCATGCGTGACTTGAATTTGCGCATGTGCAAGAACAATGAGTTTAGTCTGGGTTCTAATTGCAATTTTGGTCTGGGGAGATAGGACATCCCCTGCATAAATTGCCAGTCAAATTTAGCTAATAGTGACAATAGAAGATAACTCTTTGTAACAATTCCGCACGCATTTGAGAGTGTGCCACCAGAGCAGGTAGCCAATCAGATGGCTTCGGAATTCCGAGGCTCAATTTTGCAGAGATCAGCTCATGCCCAGAGCTGAGCATGCGCAGAATGCATGCCCAGTCAGATCACGAGAGTCAGTATGATATGCAGCTGAGTATTCTTTTTCAAATAGTAACCTGCCATGCAAAGAGCCAGGACTAAAACATAAGAATTGTGATGAAAAGAAAAATTTTGTGAATCATTCATGATCTGCTAACACGAACATGCTGCAAAGATGACAGATGAGAATCCTTGAATATAAGCCATGTGGTTCAAGAACCAATGTGAATGCACCTAAAACTGCTGTGGTGACCATAAGTGAGTGTACTGTGTGTTCTGTAGATCACTTTTTTATATTGATATTCTCTTTATCTATATATTTATGAATGATCTATCTACTCCTACTGGAGTAGTTAAAAATAAAAGTACTAACTACAGGTAACAGTCCTTACTACTATGTGTTAAGAACTTGTTATCCACTGCTTATTTATTATTTGTTGCTCTGACACTGAGTGTAGCTGTTATGTGAATATGCAATCGTTATTGAAAGTCTAGTTGTAGTTGTGTTGGTAGTGCTCTGGTTGGTCTGTCCTGATCCAAAGGAATGGCTTACCTCGAATATAGAGCACACTCAGATTCACCTTCGGGTGAAACAGGGAGTAAACCGTTTTGTACAAATTCAGAGTGTAAGTTCCCAAGCATTTAGCTGGTGAATTGTGCTTTAGTCGTGTCGTGTAGACCTTATTTGCAGTTTTTAACAGTCACTGGAGAAAGATGCTACATGGTTAAACTGTGTTGGCGCACATGTAGAGGTGAATTCACCTCTTACAGCAGCCTGTTTACCATGGTTGTCGAACATCGTCATTGACTATACATTATAAGTTGCAGATGTCTGGTGTCTGTTTCATCAGAGCGAATTCTCAGCAGCAGGATACTCTGCTTGATTTTCTCTCCTGTGAATATTACTGAAGTGAAAAACATGGTGGACAAATTAATATGCATGGTCGTGTGAGGTTTCAGTGCTGTTCAATTTCTAGGAAAACTTGATAAATATGCTCTCTGATGGTGAGGAGTCAAGAAAGTATCAAATATTGATTCATTTATGGCAAGCGCTTCACTACCCACATACTCTGTGGCAGCTGGCTGTTTTCAGCCATATTTGGACCACGACAGACCAGAATCATTTTATGGTGTTTACAGCTATTGTGTCAACTCTCTTATTGGTTGACTGTGTTAAGCTCTATGGTGTTAAATTTGGTCTAGAAATTATGCTGAATTGCTCCCTGTGTATATCTTGAGTTTGATAGTGTCCAGGAGGGATTATATTAACTAACCTTAAGCTAAGTCCCTCAACTCAAAATTTCTCATTGATGGGTATGGTAGGCTTAGCTTCAAAGGGATTATCAAACTAGCATATTTTATACAAGTTTTAAAATTTCTTTATTATAGACCAAGGAGGAACACCTTGTATAGACATACAGTGAATATTCTGCATACATCATAATGACATCTCTAGAATTGTTGGACATACCATGGTTTGCCTTTGATGTCCCTGAATACGGAACTGCTTGTCGAGGAATTGATAAATCATCCACAGATCCTGCCTTCAGACTAACAGGTGAGAAATAGATGGTACTAGTAGGCATACAATGATGTCTGCTTATACATTTTAACTTCTGTAACCTCAGTATAATTAAGAGCTCTCACAGTGTAACTGCCGAAAACACTGATACAAGACGCAGCCTTAGTACCAAACTCTGTCCTGAATGTAAGAGACATTAGGCTCTTGTTATCAGCCAACGGTAAGTATTGCTTGTGCTAGTGTGGTTTGGTATGGTATAGTATAGTTTTTGTCTCATGTTTTGTAGGGTGGGATCCTGGGTCATCACCTAGTCGTAAGCCACAGCTGATCTCTCCTCAACATAGACATTCCAGTCGTACACGCCCTAACTACCATGGTACACTGTACTCTGCCTCAATGAATCCATCTACACCTATTGACTTTCTATTCCGCCATTACGAGGACATAGATCAGTACATTGTAGACTACAGAACCTATCACACTCACAGACAGACGGGAGGGACGAGGGGATATCGTCCCACATCTGGCTCAGGTATGGCTGTATATACAAATCAGAATTGCTCTTATTCAGAATATGATCGGTTATTTAGTGACGCATGGGGAGGAAGAGTTCTAGGGTTTCAAACTATAGCTAGAGATCAGAAAACATAATGTACACTCCTTGCAATATACAAGTAATACTGCTTGTGCTCAAATCAAAGAAAAAAACACAGAGATCTTACTCTGGGATATAAACAATGACAAATTCCTTTGTCCAAATCAATATCTTTAGATGTAATGTCACAGCTGATTACCAGTGACGCAGATCAATATCAATGATCTCAATTGAATTTAAACAAAAAGATACTTTATAACTTCTGTAGATTATTAATTGGCAAACTTGTGGGTGATCATTCAATTGTTACAGTCAAAGGTTTTGCAGGACATTTCTAAACAATAGTTTCTTGTGGAGCTAAAATCACGCTTCACCAGTGGTGTTGGGGAGCCCCAACGGTCCCCAACGACGTTGGGGTAGGAGTTTTTTTGTGTTGGAGTAGGCCCAATGCTCCATCATCAGCGTTGGGGTGGGCTAAACTGCACTGAATGTCCATTCTGATACATTTTTCTTCTCTTTTATTCGGAGTTGTCAAGGACCGTTACAGGGGACGTTTTATTCAAGTCTCCTTTTCCAAAGATTTTAGACCAAAAATCTTTAAGTTTGAACATACTTCCTGAAATTAATACTACCCACCCACAAGATCGATCTGTTGTGTGTTCATCTGGATTTCGGCCAGGTCAGCCAAAGGTCATAGCCTAAAATTTACACACGTACAGTTTTTTGATGGGGAGAGTGCACATTTGACTCTATTCTACGGAAATAACCCTATATTCTTGCTAAAGCAAAATCTCTATCTCAGTGGTTTTCCCATGAGTGTCCATGCTTTTCCTATTTTTTCAATGGAATAACAACAATCTCTTCTGAATTTCAATTCCCCAAGACTAAGAGGTAAGCTAATTCTAATATATTCCACAGTGGATGTACTCCTGACCAATAGATTAAGCTTGTTTGGTGGGTGGATAGAGGAAACAGTTAGAGTTTCATTCTCAGTCTCATTCTTCTTTCTCTCATTCACCCGCCCTGGCTGTGCCCTATTCAATTCAGGTCAATAGACTGGACCCACCATAGACTTAGTATACTAGTATATTAAGTCTATGGGACCCACTCATTCACCATCATCATCATACTTGTGTTCTTACTGGTTGTCTCTGTGAGTGATAGGTAATTGGAAATTTGAGGGCACACTATGCCTAGCAGGTGTTTGTAATGAAGGAATGAAGAAGAGTTGGTTATTCAAAGGACATGTTCATTTTAAGTAGGTTATCTTAGTGGGATGGGACTGGAAAATCCAGCAGGGCAAATTTTAACGACTTACATCTACCATACCATTGCAAAGCAGTCAAAGCAAGATTGTAAGGGGATTATCACATGTATAAATGATTACATTATTTCACTCTGAGATGCATAGATTTGCTCCATTTTGCTCCCTTATGTGAACAATTTTCCAGCGCACGACGGCGCTCAACCGCCCCTCCCGCACCCACCCCGGCGACAGGCCGTTGGCCTGACAGGGTTGGGGTAAGAAATATTTCCACTCAACACCACTGCGCTTCACCTTCCTTTGCAGGGCTGCAGAACAACTCAAAGTGTTACATAACGTTTGGGATATGTAATTAAGGCCATTTCTCTGAGTTATAGTACATAACAAGTTGTTGGTTGAGTTCTGTAGTATTGTAGGTTGTGAAAGCCAAAATCTTTTTGTAACCTGTTTCAAACTCGTGTTAAATCTTATTTTCTCTGTCAACAAAACTTGATAAGCATTTGACAAAGTTAAGCGTAATTTTCTATGAGTGACCCTACACTGCCATAGCGTGCCAGTGATATCTGAGCTATGCTGTCATCAGTATTAATGTGACACATGAACTCTGTTTTCAGTCAAATCAGCGACAGAATGCAATGTGCAGCAAAGCATTGGCAATCTGATGCTGTTTTGTAAATAAAATGTTATTCTTAAAAACAACTGTAAATCTATCCATGCTTGTGTTTAATTTTATTTACGACTCACGTAATGCACAATTACGCATATATGTTTTAGTATTAAATTCTAGCAATTCAATGGGATTATGTTGTTTGAATTGTGCCAATTTAGCGTGTATATTGACAAAAATTTGCCGCTGATATGAATCCATTCTCGGCCACACAAAATGAACCAGTTTAATGTGATTCGGTTGAATCTTGTGTATTAGCCTGCTTGATTGGCAGGTTCATTACACTTTCTTTGACATATATAATATGGGCCTTACTCCTCTTTTCATAAATTATTACCACACATGATACTCAGCTATTACTAAACATGAGTCACTGATATACAAGATGACATCCAGTTCTGAATGATCTCTCTGATAGCGTCTTTTCTGTATTTTGTAGAATATGGTGCTAACATTTGTGACATCAACTCACACACGATATCTCGGGATAATTCTATGAAACAGGCGGAATTATTACATATTTTGAGACACAGGTAATCAACCAATGACGCTCTGTTTGATTTTATTTATTCATTCAAAGACCCTAAGTCTGGGAGTCAAATTTGGTTAGCTTATTGTATTGGAAAACCACTAAGTGTCACCTTAATGAAAATATGGGCCGCATGGAAAACTAGTAGCTCTTTTGTGTATACTATCTCAGACAGGAGGGGATAATTCTTATAACATATATGAGGCATTGCTTCTTGCAGAGAGGCTGGGTATATCCCACCCTCCCTGCTTCTTGATACTGTAGTAGGTTCATCTCATGCCTGGATGGATTCTTTGCAACTGAATAATAATGTATCCTTTCAAAATATTACGTAAAATAATGTATGATTGGAGAACAAAGGCAACACGTTTATTTGTTTACTACAGGAGATGAAACTACCCTAGAGAATTTCTGTAATTTCCGAATAGCTCATAACTTTTTGATTGGTGACGGTATATATTTTTGCAAAAAAGGCACATGAGTTTAACATTGTTAATTGTAATTATGCAACTTTAAAGTTCCATTCGCCCCTATTTTCTTTGACAACAACAGTAATACTATTCGCTTCAATAAACTTGTCAAGAGATATCTCCTATGTTACAGTCAAAATCAGAAGTTAAAGCGAGATCACAGCTCCCCTAAGCTGAACAGTAATCCTGATATACAGTCAGAGGAAGGGGAGGACGACTATCAGTCATGTGACATAACTGAGGGAGACAATCCTGAAGTTACAAAATCTAACAATAGGTGGCGCTATACAAGGAAAGGTCGGCTATTGAATAGACCAACCAGCTCTTCTAGTAGCATCTCCCTTAATAATGTCCAGGTAAGCGGATGTCAATATGTAACAATCGGATGGTGACCGCTAAGGCTTCCTAGGATCATCCTTTGGTGTTCTATCAAGCCTTCATTATATCTGATCTACTGCATCAGATTTTCATACCACTCTCCGATAACCTTTTGTGTTACGAGCTTATTTTTTACTTAATAGGAGGTGAAAACTCCGAACCTGGTACATGCACAACCAGAGTCTCCTAGTTTTCAGTTGTGTAATAAACCGCCGGAGCTGACGTACAGACAGATACAGCAGCAGAGTAACAGACAGACAGAGTCGGCTAAATGTCACTCGCCTGGAGAGAGAAATCAGAATATCAGGACTAATAATGAATCAACTCTTATATCAAAACGGCGGGCTCTACAGATAGCTATAGCAAGTAGGAATCAAAAAATGATTATTTATTTTGTTGTATGTAAAAATATTTATTGCTTTGAAATTAAAAATATATAACAATTACTTTCCCGTGGTAGCATCATGATACTATTACAACAATACTCCAGTTTGTTGGTAAATCATATGGCGAATCTGCAGTGCTTTGACTGTTTGTGATTGTTTTACCCTCCCTTTACAGGCCCCCCTGATATGTTCAAGGCTAAAGTTTGGCCGATGCCAGGTAAAGCAGCATGTCTCCCATGCACTCTACCTCTGTTGATTAGTTAACTAATACAGTGTCTCATATACTTAGGTTATAATCAGCGAGTCAATGTTTGTTGTTGTTCTGTTCTGTGTAGAATTATTGTTTGTCTACTAAGTGATTGTCTCACATTCCAGTTATTCTATCTGCAATTAGTCACGCCCTGTGAGATGTAGTCAAACCTTTAATAAATCTTAGATCAGGGAGAATTCTCCCTGCTTAGATTGAGCTGTGATATTAGGCAGTGTTTGTTTGTATTATCACTTATCATTTATTAATAACAACATACTCAATTTAGCATAGAGGCAAGAGAGGTGAAAATCGTTTAATTCAAAACACAAATCCACCTTTCCTAGCTCAGACTTAGACAGCGATGAATGGTTTTTATGCTCAGACGCTAACCCTCCAAATAGCTAGAAATAGATTTATAAAGCTAGGGCCATCTATGGAATATAATAAATTGATGTTTAAAGATGTGCTATGTTAGGATAACTGTAGTGTGCTTTAAGGTGTGTTGGTTGCTAAAGTACAGTCTAATTTATAATATTCTAGCCTTGTTCACGTGGCCACTGGTTTTGGTTTTGTGCGAACAAGGCTAATAATATTCTTATCTGGAGATGTTGACTGAGAGAGAGAGAGAGATTGTGTGTAGCTTGTAGATACATCCATAGACAACTACTACCATAATTATATGACAGGTTATAATGATGAAAAGAATAAAAAAAGATCAAAAAAAGCGAGCTTGAATGTTTCATGCTCTCGCACAAAGATGTGATACAGTAAATTAATTACAGTCCAATCATTAGATCTTCTGAAATTCACAACAAAATTGGAAAGACAAAATTGGGATCTAGTCACACTTTATGTTTCCCAACTTGATAGAGAACAAGCAGTAGCTGGGTTTTGCGTGTTCTGAGATCATCATATTATTATGAATGTTGGTCATAATAACACTGAGTGATGTGTTGTCTTGTGATATTTGTAGGACAGAACGTACACAGTTCAAGGACAAGTTCTGTAGCAACTTCCAATTTGTTTGTTGGATCAACTATCAAGAAAACACCACAGAATGGGCTACCGGCGTACACTTCTCCTCAAAAGTATGATTTCTTCGTCCTCAAATCTAAATACTTATTCCTCTCCTTAATCCAATAATTGTTAATCCTATTGTTGTTTGGTCCTTGAAAGAATCTCCCTCGCCCAAAAATCCCTGCTCACGCTATTCTACGAAGTCTTGTAATTGGTATGTTGATCTTATCATGACTCTCCATCCCACTTTCTGTCCCACTTACTTGTGGCCCCATGTTTGTATCATTCTTATTTTGCTGTAGTTGAGATTACCAGGATCAGGCAAATCCTAAATACATGCACGACCTTCAATTCACTGAGGGAGAGTAGCAGGGGATTGATTACCCACCCTCCCTGTTCCGATCAATCAGTCAATCAATTAGATATCTTACATGATTGAATACACACACAGTTTTATTACTATTGTTTGGCTAAAAATAAATAGAATCTGAGCAGTATTGATGTTGTTTGTGATTGGGATAATGGCCAATCAGTGGTGTTTTATTACGACATTAGATACTATTCAATGCTTCGTGACATACTTTTACAATCCTGGATCAAACCAACTGTTTTTATGTTTATTCAGTGCCGAAATTTGTAAATCTTGTTTCAAATTGCAAAGTTTTCATTGAGCTTGATTGGGGATTAAAGTTTCAGACGCTCAATATGAAAGTGTGTTATAATGGGTTTACTTTGTGGTTTTATTTGTCATGTGTGCAGGAGCAGTAAGGGTCAAAACTCAGTACCTCTGAAATCCGGTCAGAAGATCGTCAGCACTCCGTCCACTCACTCCACGCTCTCCGCTCTCAGACATCAGGTACGTATCTCCTGTTTATTTACACAGCTGGTCTGTATAAGTCTGGCTATCACTCTTATTTGATGTTCTATTGGACAGGTGTTTTGTTTCATTGACTACTTGAGTATGTTATGAAATAGCAACCTTGTCTCACCACCTCTTTGGGTTCTCAATGATAAATATTAAAATTGATCTGACGCGTGAGCTGAACCGAATGTTTCGTGTGCCTAGCCTAGGTAGGCTTTGGCGGAAAAAACTTAATATGGTAAAACAGTGACACACACACACTGACATGTATACATACTTACTCACATGCAGCCTGCTGTATCCTTTACACCGTTAGATTATTTGAATCACATCCAGGCACATAGTCTTACCTAGTTTAAGTGCTCAAACCTTACCTGGGTTGCTGGTATTGACTTATCATTATTGACGACATGCACGCCGGGATGCCGTCTATAATGAAATGAGGATACACACAACCCGGGAACAATCGAGCACTCAAACTAGGTCTTACCTCATTTCATGATATAGTTCACTGCTGCACAGCCTTGTGTACAAATCTGAGCCGTGTTGTTGATTGTGTGGCAGCCTAATGCATGTATGGATTGCACGGCAGCATGCGAGTCATCACCACCAGTGTTTTAGAGTTTGCTTTATGAGCTTGAATTCATGCATATGATTTATTCAAGCAGCTGATCTTGTATTAAAAAAATCGCACTCTGCTTCTTCTCACTCATCATATTTCACAGCAAACAGGCTATTACAGCGAGTGGACAACAGTTGCCTACTCTTTGATTGTGAGGGCACAACTTCTATATTTAACTGCATGTTCAATGATTTCAGTATATACATCGGCTCAATAGATATGGAATCCTCGGGTAATTTGCTCTCCCCATGTATTTATTATTCCCTTAACAACAAACCATGAGAAACAATTACGATTAAGCTTGGGGCATATTGGTAACAACAGAAAACTGAGCTCATAAGTTCAATTCATTTATATAACAAAGTCGGCAACACTATATTAACCTTAATTTGCTCGGGAGTTCTATTACAAAGATTCTTGTAGCTTTTAATGTTGTGATTGCGTAGGTTTGAACCACTGATATACTTGGTTTTAACAGGCTTTGCTAACTGCTTGCATAATATTGGTTTGCTTTAACCGCGCTTTGAGTGAGTGCTACCAAATGTCATGCTGTGTGCTTGTCTGCTGCTAGAAGATTGAAAAACTAAGAATGTTGAGGTGAGTATCGTTGATGCACGCATCATACTTTCACCACTGTTGTGATTTTCCTCGCACTCTATTTGTGATTTATCAATGGCTAGATCATTTTGTTGAATAGACTTTCTGCTTGTCAGTAGTGCTAGCTTCACTAATCGGCTCTTACCAACCTTGTTGCCAACTTTACTGCAAGCGCACAACAAACCTTCTATGTCTACTAACCCTATTTTTCTCAAGCTTTTTAATGTCTGCACATTATTTTTGCAGGTTTGGTTTGATGAACAAGGCAGGGCCTATGTAACACTTGGAAATCAGCTAAACACATTGTTCAATAGGTATGAGCTTCGTAGTTTATACACTTTACCCCTGCATGATTAATTCTTGCCAGCTAAATTATTAATCCAAAGTCAGCTGTTCCAGTGTTAGTAGCAAGACAAGAGTATGGCAGTTTTATTTGCTGGTTGATAATTTTGAGTTTCTCCTCTTGACCAGTCATGTCATGTGACCTGTCGTATAAAAATCAAAGTGGGGTAAGTTTGAATTACCTAAAAGTGGCTAAGAACCCTTTTTATCAGAGCAGGGATAGGCAGAGATGAGGTTTTTATATCTAAAATAAAAATTTGTTCTTACACTTTTTCATTGTGGATATGGATTCATCATATCAACTTATCTCATAGATCATAGCTAGTTTCAACTTGGATAAGGAACCAAGTGAAAACTAACTGAATTTGATGAGACACATTCTTGTGCGAAATTTTGATTAACCACATTTTTTGCTTGTCATTCTTGTACAGGATATCAGGTCCTCATGCCTGTCAGTATGTTCTATACAACATTATTTTGGCCTTCATTGCTTAGCTAGTGATTGCCTCTCTAGCCGCAAGTAGTGGTTAAACAGAATACCAGAGTACAAGGGTACATTAGGACATCTCAATATTAACAACAATTTACAGCATAAAAATATTGAAGAAGCACTTGTCATGAGTATATTAGTAGTGTTTATTCCGATATGACTATGTTTTGAATATTTAACAGTTTTAAGCAGAGGATATGAAGAAAAGACACAGCCATGTCAGGCGCGAGGAGCCATCAACCCTCAGCAAGACAGCGCTGGCTATGCTGAGAAATACACCAGAGAAACCGAGTTCTACTACACCTAGAAATCGCTCATCGCTAGAGACATTACAGAGGTTCTGTCGCCATGCCATCAAACCAACTAGCAAGCAGGCATTTCTTGATACAGACAATCTGAAGTTATTACACAGCCCACCGCCTGCACCTCCTGTCAGCTCTCTCAGCTATGCTTCGCTGGGTACAGCACTACAGGTTCAGATGACTCAATCACTCAATAACCTCCCAACTAAACAGTCACGATCTGATGTTGACTACAACTACACACCCAAGAAAAGACCTCTGTTATCCGCGCGACTTCCACCGAAGGTCAAACCATTCACTCCTAGTGCAAAGCATAGACTGCATATCTCGGTTCAGCAATCCTCAGAAGGTGATTTGTGTATTCCAGCAACTATTGAACACCCACCCACATCTGTATTATCAAGCCGAGCCATGACTAGGCTGCTATGTGATAAATCAGTGCCGCCTGAAACTCAGTATAACAAATACATGACACACCTCAACAATAGATCTCAAACTACCACAAAATACTCTCGATACAATGATGTTGGCGAGGTGGCCATAGCTGGGGGCTTCCGGCTAACTGCTGGGGAACCAAAAGCTCATCAAGTCTTCCAGTATTGTACATAGGATCTTGTATTTTCATCTCAACTCCAAAACCATTTCCGTCCACTATGCAATTTCCCTTTTCGTACAATGTACAAATAAACCTAAATATATGTGTTTGATCCTGCTCAATGGTTATAAATAATTTGTGTTGAAATACATGTTAGGTGATCAATTCATATATTTGCTAATGTAATAATAATACTATCAAAGATATGACACCAATTATCTATCTGCCTTCCTTGATGTCCAACTGGTGTTTTGACCATCAACCAAGAATCTAATCAATGAACTGTTTTGACATTATCTATCATAGATATGTGTTTTCATTCAGATATGAGGGCAGTCCCCTTTTCAAACGGATACAAATTGGTACAGTCCAGGAACCCAACTTGTAGTTTATTGCAGCCACCCTCCCCTAGAATATGGGGAATCCATGTTTATGTGCTGGGAGTTGTCTCTTCCTCTTGCACTTACAACGCTATGGTTAACAGGAAAATATCTTTGTTGTTTCCAAATAAACAGGACATATCACCTTGGCATCTATGCTTGACATATCGCTGTGTCAGGGCGTCAAGCACAGAAAACAATAAATCCGATAGTTGTAGCCATCGCTCATAGTATGTAATCGTACTGTACTGTGCTGTACTGTGCTGTACTGTGAAGCACACCACACATTTGATGTGATAATTAAAATCAGCAACAGAAACTGACAGTAAATTGGCTGATAGATAGGTAAGGAGCCTTATGACTATGTCTTTGACCTCTTTACCATCTTAACCTCATGACCACCAACCATCAACCGTCAACCAATATAATTCAGACAACTCAATAAGGTCAAAACATTACTACTCCTGTCTCAAAATGATCTTTCAGTGCAGTAACTGTGCCTCAATGTCAAATGTTTGGGAGGTCTGAACTGTCAAAATGACCATTAGACATATTTGTCAATACAATATTATATTGTTCCAAAAGTGATATATCACATCAATGTCAAATTATATGTTTCGAGTCAGTGTCATCATGAGAGTCCATAAAACAGTTTCTGTTTGGGGTATGGTGACGACATACAGACCTTGTCAATAGAATGGAACCTTTTTCTGATTGTCATATGCACATCGAGTACACTAATAGAACTTTATACCAGTATAGGATCTATCATGGTATGACATGCTGTGGTTAGCTGGCTTCAGCGACTGATAAAAAAACCGCCAATGCAAATCATCATGAATGCAAGAATAATTTTGATCAAAATAATCAAAACATACAAGTAGGGGTGGAACGGATCAGGGTTGGGCAACCTCGGATCGGATATCGGATCGGTCTATAAATTCAACCTCGGATCGGATCCGAACCCGGATAACGTGTAAAAACACTTAATTTACCAGTCACAGCAGCTCTTCTTTTGCACCATCATATACAATTAAGGTCATTGAATACTTGGATAAACACCGTCAACAATCTCTTCCCTGAACCACTACCCTAATTCAAATGTGCACATATCAACTTGGATATAATTCTTTACAGTAGCAACTTATCACTCAAACAGCGCAAGGATCACACAAGCAGATTATTTGAAATGATCATCTAATGAGTTCTAAGATCTCTTGACAACGAGAATTTGTGCATAGGCAGTCAATTTACCAGGATCACTCAAACCCCGATGTTAAAAATCACTGAGTTTGAACAAACTCCCTGCTCCTATGGCCCAACAGGGAGGTATATCCCACCCTCCTTGGTCCCAAACTCTCTGTTGTGATTAGGGATAGGAATTGTTCTCCTACTTTGAAAAAGCAGAAGAGGATAATTACTTTGTTCATCAACCTAGACATTTTGTTACAAGGAACATCATTGGACAAAATTTTTTTCTTATGTCACAACGATCTGAGTAAAGATGCTTCTATCAATTTCAGCAGAAAAAACCATTCTGCTTGCAGGATAGCCTTGTGACATAGTCTATCTCTGCAGCACAGCAGTGGTGGCGCTGCCTTCCATCAAGAAAGGCAACTCCCAGAGTTCAAGGTTATGAGATATCAAAACCAGTGTTCCATTTAGACCCAAATATTTCCATAATATGGGTTTCCATTGTTTTCCCAATTTCGGTACTCAGACTAGGTGAATTAGTTCAAGCCCTATGCTGCAGAGACAACGTATGCCTCAACAGTTCGCACATGCGCAGACTGAGAAAAAACACATCCATCAAATTTAATCAGCAACAATATAGATAGCTATGAAAATGAGATAAGTATTTAATGCCTACTGATCACCACTGAGTGCAGTCAGCCAAACTCAATTATCTTATCTGAACTACAAATTAATGACTATCATACTTCCTCCCTTGTCATTTTCAGTGAGATAAATGATGCTAAGTAAGTGTTGATTAAAAACGCATCATCTCGGATCAGACATAACACATATCCGACCCGGTTTGTGGTTGGATCCGAGGTCAAATATCCGAAATCAACTCCAACCTCAAGAGGTCGTTCCACCCCTACATACAAGGGACAATACCAGCTAACAACACAGCACATGATTACCAGACATCATGTTTTAGGTGTTAGCTGCTGGCACACTAAGATACATTTTCTATTATGGAGCTAGGGATTGGTGGGTGGATAGATGATTTTATGTCTGAAATAACATTGAACGAGAACTAGGAGGCATAGATTCAAAACAAAGCTTATCCCGTATTAAAATAGATTAGCAAAAAGACCATTCTGTCACAAACTCCCCTTTACATGCCGTAATCATCAGGTGGACATTTACGAAGAAAGTCATGAATAAAGTGATCTTCGTCTTGTTTGTGTTAAAAAAACATAGAATTATTAATATTATTGTCTTAGTTTGTATTGATAAAACCCTATGGCAGAGCGTCTGTCTATTTTCCTACATCACATTGTTTAGCCTTAATAATCCTGACACATTATAAAAACCTAGTTTAAGTGCTCAGATTTTGTTTGGTTTGGTTTCTATTTCATCGAACAAGTTTAGATATAGGAAACTAAAATATAAAGTGGTGATGAGGCCTACATGCGCAATAGCTTGACAATGTCGCAGCTAGTCGAGGCGCAAGGCCAAATTGCCATACGAGATGTGGCAATGGAAATCAATTAAATAACGATGAAGAAAGTTCAAACCTTAAAGTGACAGTCCTACTAGGCCATGTTTGGTATGGTTTGAAAGATCTCAGACTGATAAGTCATTAGGGCATATGGCATAAAACAGCCTGTGAACCTAATTGCAGGGAAACTGCTGCAAAGTCTAAAATTTGGGATCATAGTGGATCACAGTGATTTATTGCCTCCACCTGACCACTATGATCCAATATGATCCTTGCTAATAAATTTTTTTCAAAAATTAAAATGCTATTCTCCACAATTTTAATTTTTTTAAAGTTTTTAGTTGCAATATGAGCTCACAATATTTGATTTACTAGAGTAATATATCCACTTTTCTAATAGAGCTGACGCTTTAAAGCCAAGAGGTGGCACTTGAGAGCCGTTTTAAAGGCGGCCTGACTCTTCACTGATTTCAGGTTGTCAGGCAGTTTGTTCCACAGTGCTGCCATTTGATATGAGACCCTTCGTTGACCTGAACTGGTTGTGGAATCTGGAGGTGAAGTTATATGTTGGATGAGCGTGTGTTGTAGATATGATTGGAATGATGGTGTAAATTGAAGTGAATTGAGTGAAAAGTTTTATGGGAACAGATTAATGTTTTAAATTCATTTATCCTAAAAATATTTGATTTTATAAAAATTGGAGTGGATGAAGCTAATCTTTCTGACTTATAGATGATCCTAACATCTAATATTTTTTGAAATGACAATATCTTATTGGTATGGGTCGCTGCTGCATTGGCCCATATCTCAATACAATAGCTCAATTTGGACAGTATAAATGAATTATAAAACATTAATAAAATGTATTTTGGCAGGTATAGGGAAATTCTGTACATCAGAGAGGCCGCAGGTGTAAGAGATTTCATCTGATGTTCTAATGACTTTTCCAAGTTAAATGCTCATCGAAATAGACCCCAAGGAACCTCACGCTTTTTACTTGTTCAATTGACTTGTTAAAAATTTTGATAGAGTTCGCCATCAAGGTTTGTTTTGGTGATTTTTAAAAACTACATAATTTGTTTTCTCTAAATTGATGATGGTAGTGGCATTTCATAATCAATTGCATCCTCGTTGATAATCAAATGCCACTGCCAGCAACCCGGCAACGTTCATTCGTTAAACTAGTAAAAACCATATCACTAATAACAAAATAGCAGAATTTCATTCCTAGTTGTGTCTTACACATGAATATCCAGGTCTGGTATACCACTTGAAATAGGTTGCAACGATATGTATATATATATATATATATATATATAATTATGATTTTCTCTCCCTTAGCTCAAGTTGTCAGAATGAGATTTGCAGGTATGCGGATAAATTGGTGGCTAAAGCAGAGGTGCTGCTCTTCATTTACCTAAGTCCGTAAGTTTATTGGTTTGTTTATTGAATGTGATCCACTACTCTTAGCATTATAAAAATGATTCTGCAGGTCTGAAACCAGAGCTTTTCACGTCCAAACACATCAGGTACCAACAGCTTGATCATCTGCAGATTTGGCTTATGAAGTTGTCTTGCCCTATTTAGCGAGGGGACAAGTCTATTGTCCATTGACACAACAGATTTGTTTGATATCATAAAAAGAGTGTTTTATATCACGTCTTTCCTCACCACTGTTATGTCATATATTATGTTACTTTATTACCTTTTATAAAGTGACAGGAGACCACCTGATGTATCCAATGAGCGGAAGACTTACTGATACAATAACAAAATGAGCATTGAATACTAATATAGTCCAAACAAGCTCTGTCGATGTAAGCTACTCCATTCACCTTGAAACTTTCACCTTCTACCCATTAATTTGAGGTTTGATTGATGGGTGCCTTATTAACTGAGATTTGGACAGATATTTCTATTTTGCCTACCTTGCTGACTGCACTACAGGACAATTGAGTTTGGTGATGACACCTTGAAACTTTGACACCCACCTTGAAACCTTTGAAACTCACATTCTATCCATTAATTTGAGGTTTGATTGATGGATGTTCCTGACAATTAAATTTTTTCTCTTGATACCGGAGTTCATGTGACGTAAATGAAACACTGAAGCTGAAGCTCCGTTCTCACAGTGAACTTGTTGCCCACTATGACTGATTATTATGATATTCCTGTTGTGAGGGTTCAAAATTTGCTGATGCTATGACGGATATTGTTTTATCATTCCAAAAATTTAAATATTGTTGTTTAAATTTGAGTTTCGAAGAAAAAAAAAGCTTAAACAAGGGCCTTCTTTCTGAACATTAATGTCCAACGTCCTGTATATCGTCTGTTCATCGTTATGTAGCGGGCAGCTTCATATCAGATTATGAGCATCTCAGTTTTATTTGCACCACCGGTTCACTCCTAGTATGTGACTTATTTTATCTGTCCAATTTTGGCTTAACGGGGCAACAAATGTAACTGAGACTCAATAACTGGGAGCCATCCCTTTGACTGAGTGACATAGCCTGTCATTTGACAATATCTTGCAATTTTGTCACAGACATTTGAAAACGATTACACTAGCAAAAAATGTATGGTAGGATTTTGGGGACTGCTGCTGAGGATAATTACATTCAAGCCTTGTTGTCAACTATTGCCATGGCTGTATGACATTACTGAAAGCTTCATGGTTTAATATTCGAGTGATTTTACTTGACAGATTTTGGGAGATATGTAGCTCTACCAGCTAGACGCAGTACCAAGGTAACCAATTGATCACAGAAAAATAATATGTTGTATGCGTACCTATCAAAGAGTTTTATAAATATGTCCATATAATTAAACTATTGAAGCCTCACATATTCGTTTTCCTTAATTGCTTGCCAATGTTATGGGGCTTTAGGCAAGTACACCTCTGTGATACCACCTTGATTAATTAATGAGTCCCATGGTTGACGGCCAGATTATTGCACCAAGAAGTATTTGTATGATGTTAGGACTGTTACCACAACTCTACCGTGTGGATGTACCCATCCTACTGACATCTAGGATGTGTATTATCAGTAACAAACAAAAATTGTCCAAAAGTCGTATTTGTTGGGGAGTTTGGTCTTATACCGCTACCAGTCCCCCACATAGATGAAAGGCTCAATGTCACAGACTAGCCTAACTGAATAATGACTGCCATGTCTGGTTTCTGCCAGCTCACGGTGATCTCATCTCGTTCTGTGCTGAATGACATGAAAATATGCGGTCACATGGTGAATATCAAAATCTGCTGATGACACTTGAACATTGTTTTTTGGAAATTTGAAAAAAATTGACTGGGAATTTAAATAGCTTTTTTAGACCGGGTTGATTTATGAAGATGGAAGCTTGAGATGACTGGCTAATTCCAAATTTAGAAGTTATTGGCGGCCCAGCTAACATGACACAATCACTCATCAGGTTCAATTATTTTGTCACCTGATTTGGGTTATTTTTAAATTTGTTTTGCTGTTGGCTGATTCTGGCACGCTAGCCATTGCCGGTCTTCTGGTCACTAATTCGGCCTCTAAGGTGGGAACTAGTACAATCTCCCTCTTATTCTAATTTTACATTTCATTGTTCACCCTCAGGAGGAGTGCACACATGAAATGAAATTTTATGAAAACCCAGATGTTCTTGAATGACTGGTCAAGAAGTGCCTGGTGAGTGAATGGGACATATTCTTGTGGCAACTTTCCCAGCGACATCTGCAACTCTGTTATATATCCTCCTTTCTGATGTCTAAGTGGTCACGTATACCATCGGATTATGCCCCATAGGATTAAAGTTTAGAACCACAGGAACAGGAAGTTTCACAAAGTGAGCGCTGGTTAGGCTTCCTCATTATCTAATTCTCAAATAATGATTCTATTAATTTCTTTTAACACATCCTGCATCCTCTACACGAAAAAAATTATAAATAAGCTTTGAGTGATCAGTTCCTGTACCCCCAGCGGCCCCTGTCATCCCTAACACTCACTGTTTATCTGCTTACATGACAGCCAGAAAGTTGGAACATTATTGGAAATTAGTAGATAAAAACGTATCATATTTTTGGAACATGAAGCTGTATGCGTTACTCATCTGATTGTGCATGTTGTGTGTGAGACCCTGAGATTGATATTAATACCTACAATCCCTGTTACATACCTGCGTCTCTGTTTAAGATTGTATATCTGAGTAACTCAGGCTATCTCTCATCACCTCTAAGACTGATGATGACAGGACTGTCTGTTTGGGATATAACTGGGTGTTTGCTTTATCTCACGTAGGCACCAAGGCAACCTCTGTCCGGTAAAAGGCTGGTTAGTTCTAATATTATGATTCTGAAAAAATGAGATTCGAATTATCAAGCAAAAGTGGATGAATGATCATCATCAGTAGTTATGACACTCTGAGCCTTTTGTCTCAGAGTGATAGATAAAAATAAGGATGTAACATGAAGGTAAATCTGGACATTATAAAACTTTTTGCCGTTTTATTTTGCAGCTTGCAGTCGCTCCTCTACCGACGGCTGAGGTGATCGTGAAATGTTCAGTTTTTTTAGCTGTGAGTAACTTATAAGTACTTATCCATTGTGTTTCACAATCCTAATTTAATCGACAAACAAATGTCACGAATAGCTTGAGTCTTGTCATGAATCAACATGACTGATATACATGATCTCTGATAGCTGACGCCTAGTCTGACAATGGTTTAGGTTATTAGAATAAAAACTCTTAGGCTGAGTAGAGATTTGTTTTCAGATCATGTTGATTGTAATGGCCTTGTACGGCACACCACCGCTCTTCCTTGAGGTACCCACTCTAGTTGGAGTGGATGTCATAGCAGATTGAAACTGGTCTTATTAAGCAAGAAACAATAACCATTAGTTGTCCTGTATTTTGTTGTAGATATGCACTTGGTGTAGGAGAGGATATTGTTGTATGATTGCATCCCTAGATGATAAGATTGTGGGTCTGATCCATAGACCTAATAATATAATAACAATAATTATTAAGTCTATGATGCGATCACACTTAAACTCAAACCACTTCCTGGTTCGTAACAATGACAAAGTTTGAATCTGCAATTATTTTACGCTGAAGAAATGATATTCATAATGATTTTTGTTTTACTTCTAACTAGAAGTTCAGCTGCCCTTACGATGGCATGATGTACTCGATTGATCCAAAGATTGAGGACAAGAAGACGACTCCCGATAAATGTTAACAGGATTTCGGTGTTATCTAAGCTTCCTGTGATGACTAAGGAGATACCAGAGGTGAAAAAGCAGGTCCTATTTATGTCACAGGTATTTTTTTCATATTTTAGGTTATTCAACTCAATAACCTGACTCAAAAAAGTACCTCCACACTATTAATAAAGCATGTTAGCATGAAGGTTCTTGAATAGTGCGTTTAGACTGAGGACTTGAGATGAGAGATAACCGTTACGGCGAATATTGTATGCGCAGCCCGTCTTTCTAAGCAACCATGCGTGTAGCATTGTTAACCTTGCGAGAAGGACACATATAAGTGGTATGCGGGCGCATACTTTGCACCGGCGATATTGTTATTATGTGGTATTCCCTTGTCGTTCATCTCAAACCAGCCAAGATCAGCTGAGACAAAAATATCATTGGGACAAGGTTGAATAGCTGTGGCCGAGCACAAAAGTCACTGAACGCACTAAAACCAATTAAAAATCTGGCATGATGCTTCTGCGAATAAGAAGTTGGAAGATAAGTATAATCTAGCACCATCCCACACACTCATAGATAGGCGCTCTTTGTCGGGAATATGCTCACGTTATGTAGCTGTTAATTTCAGCATAAGGTTAACAGGAGGCTCAGGATATTTTGGCGCGATGGTGTATTTCCTCGCTCCTGGTTTGTTGGCTATCTGGGTGGATGCCAACATTACCTGCATTGGGAATAGTGTACATGTGGATGTACACTGATTTTGACTAAACATCACGCGAGGGGAATATGCCCTGAACCGGATCTAACCAAACGACCTTCATCTGAAGAACGCGTTTGACCTTGTGTAAGGTGAGCGGGTAATGTTCTACATTCTCTAGCGCGCTAAATCGTCAATATGAATATTGGAATGGCGATTGTATTACTGCGAGCTTGAGTTGAAGAGCTAGTAATACGCTGAGAAAACTACTGCATGTCAGTACCTTTACGCTAGATGGACATTTAGCAAAAAAGTACTTTCTGGTATATAATGTCAGGTTTGTAGGAAAGTAGGAGTTTTTAAGTTCATCTTAGGAGAAAGTACTTTCGCACAAAAATATGTGAGTTCAAATCAAATAAACGAAATATCTTATGGCATGTACTTTAATGACTCATACCTAACGGATGGATGGACAGTTACGAATTATAATCTCGAGGACCAGGGCGATGGAACATGCGTGGACACTACTGAGCGCAGATGACATATCTTCGAAACAAGCTTGAAAAAGTTTTTTCGAAAAAATGCAATAGATTCAACACAGAACACAGGCGATTGCAATCATGATTATGTTAACCACAGCCTTGTGCAAGGTCGATCAAGGTCTTATACTTAGCATATCGGTCTAGGCTATTGAACGCACAGGTTGATTCCTGGCATATTAGTGGTTGCATAAGACGAGAAAGATCTTTTCCAAGCAAGGTCATACCGTCCGACTTTTCTGCTACACAGTGACAGAGCAGCGGCCAATCATCAGTTTGCTGTACGGTGGTTTATTATCGCCGAGAATTGCCGCTTTGAATATCCGAGGTAAGCTGAACCTGCGTCTCTATCTGATTGGATATAGCCGCCATATTGGGGAGACGACTACGATGATTTCGTCAAAGAGCTAGAGGGCGGACACGCATTCAAAGCTGGGATCGTGGAGAGAGCGGACGGCTCGGTCACTTATCGCTGACCGCCACGTTGTACACTCGTCGCGCTACTCTGACATTCGCACATCCAATACTGATATGGAAGACAGACATATACTGGACGGTTACCTGCTGCCGGATCATATCGACGAGCGGTGGTAAGTTGTCCCTCCCGCCATAACTCGAAAATTTTTCTCAATTTCAAATTTGTATCCAAGCAAGAAGAAGGATGTACAACACAATGGGATATTTTTTAAGCTACACCCACCAACACTCATGTACTTCTCATAAACATTTAACAGTACATTCGTACTTTCGACATGAACACCTGTAACACACAACATAGGTCTGTAGTTTAGGAGGATAGTGTATCATTATTGGTTTGATTGTTCCTGAATCAAGTCATTTTTCTCTGCAGTCATGTAAACTGCTGATTTTTGAGATTGTTCTCTCAGGTCAGGCTTGTAGTCATCACTCCTTAGAAATTGTTTGCCGGCTATAAATCTTCTCACTCTGCTCATTGTACTGAATCTCCTCAGCAGTATTTACACAGTGTCAGACAGCGGCTTAGTAATTCTCAACCCGAGCTGTAGGATGTTTTTGTTAGCTGCCTGTTAGATGGAGTGTAAGAATGTGAGTAAGAGTGTGAGTACGAATGTAAGTACAAGTGTGTAGATCGCTGACTGCTGACGCGCTCCATGCCATGCTCACCATTCGGAGTTCCAGCAAAGTCTGGTACACTGCGTTTGGAAATACATGATGTACTGTTAGAGCTGTGTGCTTATGATTGATAAGTGTGACTGAAAATTAATACAAAATCAATGTGGAGTCTGCCCCATGTTTGCTTTATTTCTTTACTACTGAAACTTGACACCGAGTAACTTGGTTTGTGGTATGTGGGTGTTGGTCATGGCTTCAAACTGTTTTAATTTAGATGAGTATATTTTGGGCACGAACGTATATTCAATGTGGTACATCATAGGGCTTTGCTGATTATTTAGGATTAACAAGCATTTCAGATGGTCAGTTTTGTGAGCTTGGATGAGGACAAAAATTAATGATTACAGTATTCAAATAAAACATGTGAGCGGTTAGTCGGCTGGGGACCGAGATGTACAGCCATAATCAATGTTATCAAAGCAGAGCCCTGATAATAATCACTGTTTTAGTCGTAGTTAGTACCAGAGGTTAATATCTAGTAAGTCCCAGTCAAACTCATACTGGTAGCGCAGGTAACATCTGAGTGAATGAATAATCATATGAACAATGGCTCTTCATTTCTCTAAAGCAAGGGCAACTCATACTGAATATAGCTAGTAATTCTGCTATCATGAGATCATGTTCTTACTAACAAGCTGATTTCTCACCCTACTTATTAACCTGACTGGTTCATGTTGACCATAAAGAAGAAAAAAAGGATAAAAAATGAATGCTATGTATACTTATGGTATTTGAAAAGAAAATGTTACAATGACTTTTATTTAAATGTGGTAAGGAGAGCTACATATTCACAATAATTCATTATCGTGATGACAGTCAGCATATTATAAGTTTTAGTTATTACTGTTCAGCTGCTGCGTGACCTCAATCATGTGCTTCGCTCAATTACAACATAGACATAGACATAGACATACACATCCCCGCATGCCATTCAAACAGTCGTATTTATTGTCCTAAGAATAAACAGGACTTCTATTTTTTGCCTATCAAAAATGGAGATGTCATCACTGATGCTTAGAGCTATGTTACACTTACTGTAGCAGATATTGAGTGGGCAGATTTGCTTTATGATAGGTCGCTGAAATTGAGGCAGTAATTAGTTCTAGTTGTAGCAACAAAAATTCTCTAGTCCTACTTGGCAGCGTCCATGATTGAGTTAAATGATAATTATCATGCTAATAGTTATAGAACATCTCGGCATCGATAATAAGTCTTGTGTACGGCGGTGGGAATTGTTCAGTCTTGTGAGGACAGTGATTCAGTGCAGGTGTCCTAAAGATTAGGTCAAATACACGGTGTTGGGATGGATGTATCGGGATGGAGTATTGGGATGTATTTGTTGGATAGACTTAGCATTCGAGGACACAGGTTGTTCATCGCCTGGAATGAAACGCTAATAGCGCCATAACTCAGACCAATCAGCTACAGTATGCATTGTTCCTCTTTTTCTACTGCAAAAAGTAACAATTTAAAATAAACATTGATCCATAAAGAATCTGAATTGGCTACAATAGCATTGTACCTTTTTATGTACACAGTAATACTCAGTGATGGCTATTTTCAAAGTATTTCAGTGCACACATTCAAAAGGGACATTGACCCCAAGCTTAAGGCCAAAAAGCAAAACCCAAAACGCAAAACAATACATGTGAAGATACCATATAGCCATAACTCACAGGCAGAACGTTAACAAATTCTAATCAAACGATATCCATATATATGACACATATATGTAAATTAAATTATGTAAATTATTTTGTCTCTCTGTTTGATGTAGGGATGTATGGACAGGGGGAGGGAGAGACGACCCACTGTCAAGCATGTCATTTCCCTTAGTCTAATCACTGCATTTGCACATGGACATCAGATTACTGAATGTTGACTGCTGTTTATGGTGGTAGAAATTTCCGGAAATTATAACATTACAATGTTACCCATTGCTTTTGATAGCTCTGAAAAGTTTTTTTTTGTTAAAATGGACAGTGAGGCCATCATCTCAAGACAACTGGTATACTCTCAACAAGACATGTCGATCAAGACTAAAGAATTTGTAAGAATGTTGAAAGTTCACCCAGTTGAAGGTTACCACAGGTCTGGTCCAATAAAATGCAGAATTAAATTGTCTGGCTATGAATATAATAGATGGGTCTAGACTGGGATTACAACCAGTTGCTAATAACAACAGATAACAGTGATAGTTCTTTGTCTCAGCTGTTTTCTCCATTCTTCCATGCCGTAGTCAGGTGTTTTTATAGGATGAAAAATGAATAGTCAGTCAGTTCTGTCGATACTACTCGACATATTTCTTCATTCGTCAACTTGTAACAACACCTGGCAGTGCTCAGCGTTCCCCGGGGAGAGAATGCCTTTAGCTCGACATATAGGAAAGCTTGTCATCAAATGCTCATAGATGCTGTCTTCTATAATTGGATAATTGATATTGCTGACAGATCCTGTTTTGCTTTTGGTTTTGCAATGCTGTTTCTTTGTTCATTTACATAGATGGTGGAATGGTGTCTTGCCGGAGGCTATACCAAATATTCCTAAGTTCTAATACAATTGACTTTTGTGGTTTCCATCTCATGCTCTGCTCGAGTGTCAAGGTTACTTCAGGACTTACTTAGTTTCCAAGTGGTCAAGTGGACCAGGATGGAAGACAGTCAAGTTGAGCAATCAAACGGGTAGTTGGCTGCGGAGTTTTATAAAATCCTCTCCCCAGCACCACATTGTTTTGTCCCTATTCTTTCCTTCCTTGGTGAACCATGTCAAATCAACAGCCCTACTACTAAATGGGAGCAACCCAAGGTGGTATGCTCAAGTTCAGAATGAATTTACATCTATCTTCATACATGACAAGTTGGTAGACCCAAAAATCAGGAGGTCTCCGCGGACAAACTTCCAACCCAGAATACCACTCTGTGTCCTGCAGTGCTGGTGCAATTCAGCCCGCGTTTTTCGTATTTCTAAGCCAAAACTTGAGCTTACATAATATTAATTTCGTCATTGTACCTGATTTTACATACAAGCAGTAATGGTAATAAGCAATTACATAGGTGTATACACTGTTGAGGTAGGAAAAAATAGTTTCCATTGCAAAAAGCAGCTTAAAAATGTTCTTGGTAAAGGAAGCAGAAAAAAGGGAGGAAAAAGGGAGATAGGGAGGGGATGGAAAAACACCCAAAAAACTGGGAGCCTCCCTATCAAAAAGGGAGACTTGTCAGGTATGTCTATCTTTTAGAAATGGGCAGCTCAAAAACTGTTGATCTGCTGACTAAAACAATAATTTTACAAAAGCTTCAGTAAAGCTATCAGATACAGTGTCCCTATTACACATGTGGCACCTGTACCTACATCATGGTAACCTTCCTTTACTACCGTCCACCTACATCTGGAAAAGGCTGATGAGAATCAGCTGATTGTTGACGCTAATTCACACAGGCTGATCATACTATTGTTGACAGATGATCTTGTACTTTTGGGAGCTAACGAGGATAATTGACTGAGTATGGTCACTTCTCACATGATAACAACCTCTTATTCTGTGGGCTATCACAAGTTGTTTGTGGTCGATTCATCTCATGATTCATTGATGTGAGGGCTGTGTGTATCTCACGAGCTTACACTCTCTTGAGATATTCCATGTTTTTTTTACAGTGGGGGATTTTAATTTAGTTATGAGAGGCCATCTTTGGGGCGTTTAACCATTATCTTTATGCTGATAGCGTAACGTTGATCCAGGCACACCAAGCTGCAAACTGTTTCATGATCATGATTTGATAGAGAATCAGTTAGGGAAGCAAAGGAGGTTACACACTCATTCTTCACATCAGTCAAACTTGCGCTTCCATCAATGATAGATCGCTTTGAATGCCAGAATGTTGGTTTTAAAAAAAGTCGGTCAAAATTTAAAGTGGGTATCAGTTAAGGTAGGTTGAAGTACATCTGGGACACCTAAAGAACCATACCCGTAGTTGGTGCACTGCAGCGGAAGTCAAAATCCTTGACCCCCAACATCCCCAGAGGCTTTTAAACACTCTGAGTCAGCATCTTTCTGATTGAAAACTTGGTATTATTGATAGTTTGGCAGCAGGTATCCGCATAATTTCACAACGTGTGTTATCGCACCAAGCCATTTCCCCGCGAGGATGTTTTCCCCACTGAGCCATTTCACCGGCAGTGATGGGTGCTGTCTGATAAAGTGGTCACAGTAACAGGATCACCACTATCTACAGTACATATATACCTTATAATGTGCAGGTGTGCTTTATCATGAACCACGACATGAGTCTCACACAGTAAATCCAATGTTTCTCTTTTTGCAAAATGGGAGTTGAATTTTTTGATCATCTAGATATTTTTATCAGCTGCAGTAGGACTTGGAAGGGATCACTATATGGCCACTGGATCCAATCCTGTTATCTCAGTGTTGTTCACTATCATAAAGGATGTTTTGATTACTTGGAAAAACGATTGCGACATGACAAGTTTTTTTCGGAAAATATTGTAAACAAAAAAGCAAGGAACAGTTTCCATGAAATCAACAGAAGTTACCTGCTTACTTCTGCATCATCATGCCAGTACTGATCCTAAATAGCCAGATGAATGGCCATAAATCACGAGAAAAACAATTCATCATCACCACCTTAGTTGTCAGATACTGGTATGTGTGTAAGAGAGTTTTATCCTGCGAATAAGTTACCCTGGTAAAATAGAGAGACCACTCAAATTTACCGACAATGTTCAGCGTGTTTTCATATGATGATCTAGTGGATATTATGTTGTACATGATATCATGAGCTGCATGCTTAACGAGTCACTCCATGTTGCAGGGACAACAGGGCTGCTGCATTGGCGATAAATTTTTATACTCCATGTGGCGAGTTATCATTTCATTAGGTTGGTCCAAGCAGAGACTAAGTTTCATCTTTTAAATCAGGATATGATGAAATGGATGAGATGCTATTTTGAATCTACCGAGTATGATGAGCTGACCTTTTGATGGAGAAGTGTTCTCATCGCTCATCAATGCTGCAGTTGATACAAGTACAACATCATTTTGTCTGACTGTCAAGTTCGGCTTGGTTGCTGTTAGGGCCATTCCGTTACAAATGTTAGACACTTACTAGTACTACCTTCTGATCAACGTGCAATTAGACTCATACTGTATTACTAAAGAAAATATAGGGAAGAAGAGAAACTGATTTTTGAAAAAGAGAAGATAACTCTCATCTCATTTTGGGTCGAGTGAGTACAGGGAGTGTGGGACATAAACTCCCTGGTAGGTGCTAGCAAGGATTTCAAATCTTGAAATCCTTGGTGCTAGCAGGGAGTTTGTGAGAGCTCCCTGGTGTAAGCCTGTTTGGTCAAGCTTATTTAGACAGTCTAGTGAGTAGGTAGGTGTGCGTATTGAGGATGAAAGTGTGAACATGATTGTAACTCGGTGGCTAAACACGGATGGTTATAAGTTATTTCATAGACAGATTTTATATTGATGGTGTGTTTCTTTAGCATTATGAGATCCTGGTACTGCCTCATCGACCAAATATCATATGCCGTTTAGTTGTGGGTAGATGGAATCAGTATAAGTGCTGATAGAACTCAGTGCTTCATGAAGACGCTATTACTGGCGGTACCATAGCATAACGACTTAGCATAGTTGGCACTTTGTTTGGTTTGGCCCAGCAGAACAGCTAAACTAATATTAGAAAACAAGAACACAAAATACTATATACAAAACAGAGGCGCAGGTCACAGGGTCGGCAAAAATCCTATTGAAACCTGAATTATGGTGTGCAGCGACATGTTAGTAATAGTAGTGTTTGCTTTCGTATTTCGTATTATGGCCAGAGACTATAGTCTATAGTCTCTGTTATGGCTGCATGCAACAAACTATCACAATCAATCAGTGACCCCTTTTATGATCAGTACAACTGATTAGTGATGAAATACTTTCAAGGCTAATTTGCTTTGATATGTACAATAATGGGAATGTAAAAACATATCATTGAGCATTTGCAGATAAAAAATGTTTGCTATTCATAGAGACCTGGGTTTTTAATCATTTATTAGGGCCCATGGGCATTTCCACAGGGCTTTAATGTGTTCAGCTTTCATCTTGACTGACTTCCTACATTCATTCGGCTGATATCAACGAGCTATTGAAACAGACAAATAGCCAACTAAAAATATCAGTTCCATCACAACATAATACCAGTGCAAAACAGCACACACATGATATATACAATAAACATGTGCTGACAATATTTTCCACTCCACCCTCATAACTTTCATAAATCCTCAGATAACTGAACTATATAAGAGCCATGACCTTCACTCTGATCATCTTGTGCATATGGCTGATGTTTGTCGATTATTTATATAGCGTCATTGCTTTAGCTTGTGGTATGTCTGGTTAAACGCAATAAGGGCGTATGACACAAATTTCAGCTAGTATTTGTGGTCTGGGCAGTGGCTTGATATAGCTTTATAATTCAATCCGAATTGTAGGTGATTCTCTCACCATACGCCTCTGGAGGTTTCAGAGACGGACTATAGGAGAGTTGAATATATTATAGAGATTCATTTCTTACTCTGTGATTTCATCTACATTAGTCACTACCCAAACTCCAGGCATTGGTCTTTCTCCTGGGATTGCTACCCTCCCTACCAAAGCATTATCCCGATTGTGCACTCTTAAACCAATAACTTTGGATTGATGAGTTTTTGATCATGACTTCATTATTTCCACGAACTAAGTTTGTCCCCAAGTCAATTAGAGTTGCTATGTTACTTTTGTCTTTATTCCTTTTAATTACATAATATGCCAGGATAGTATTTCTCTGCTTTGTCTCAGATGCCCTAGTATTTGAACAATTATGATGATATGAATATTTTAATCACATGCTTTTCGGACAGGGCAGTTCTCAGAATTACTTTCATCCTGGATTCTTCTAGCAAGATGACAGACAAAAAGTTCTATGGCTTATCTTCTTTGTCGTTTTTACATCCTATAGAGAAATAAAACGAAAAAAGAGCTTGAGTGCATCTTGCGTGGATGCGACCAACCAATCCGAAGATATAACCACAGAGTAAGGATATCCTTACTCTGTGATATTACCAGTATAAAAGCTGAAAATAGAACCAAAAATATCATCATTATATGTAGGTATGAGGGTGGGTCTGCTGTGAGGGTGACACATTGATAGAGAATAGACAGAGTGACAAAGAAGGGAAATAGGTCTTCCCAGCGCCTGTAATTGTTCTGATGACAGCCCTTCTCACAGGCCAAGCTTATCTTAAGCTCAGACTAAACATATCAAGTTATGATGGATTTTGTCACAAAGCTATTGTTATTTAACCAGACTCCTCATGTCAAAATAGAATCCTAACCTCAAAGCTATCATGGCGTCAGAGAAATGCTAGAGTATGCTGAGCCGTGGTCACGTCACGTCACGTCACGTTTCTAATCACAGTTCTTAATGGAAGGGTGGTCCTCACAATAAGTCAAATGATGGAATCATACTGTCAGCTGTTGTGAATCGAGGACATAAATCGCTTCAACCTTTACTTTTTGATAACAGAGAATGAGGAATTTCATGCTATTTGTTTCTTCAATTACTAGCAAAAAATGCTAAATATAGCCCATCGCTGCTAGATTTTTATAATCTATATTTGTGTTGTGGCGTAATGATAGCTATCTATGGACCTGAAAATAGTACAAGAGTGAAAAATGTTTTTTCGTGAACAATCGCTAGGCTTGATAAAGACGGAGAGCCAATTTATTTTTCCATAACCAAGTTTTTTTTTGTTACGAGTCCAAACCTACGCATCAAAAATGAAATTAACAATATGATTTAAATAAAGCTACAAAAGCGTGGCTGTCAAATTCAGTTGTTTTTATATGGATGTGTAAACAATAAATTTGTCTGGGTCAAATGGGAATCAACTGGCATAGATAGACAAAAACAAGCCATCAGGCATTGTAGGTTTACATACAGATAATTGTCTATCATTTTTGTCACGCCGACCACAAGAACATTCAATATTGTTAAATGTCAGTCACTGCTCTGACATATGAGTTTTTCAGCTTTCAAATCGCTACAAGTGACTAACAAGATAGCGCAGGCATATGCTTTTTGTTGATCAATGCCGGCTTCTTCTTCTGCAACATTCAACTATGTTGAGTTCAGTCAACCAGGAATATCTTCACGGTGCATATCACTCAGCGAGCTCCTCCCCAAAGCAGTAGTACATGTCAAAACTCATAAATGGCATTGTAAAAACCACAAATTCTTCTTTTTTTGCCTCATCACTAAGAATACCCAGCGGACTCAAATCACTACCAATGTTTTTGTCAGGGCGCCATAGCATAACCCTCAATAAAATAGCAGATGAACTTTCAAGGATACTGCAAGAGTACGCCATATTACAGTACACTGAGCCTTAGCACCGAGCCGGCTCAGTCCATTTACGGCGATTGGCTCATTGTCAAAACAAAAAGTCATTGAGACACTTCATAACCTAAGTTCCTGTATGGAGAAAGCAAAGCCCACGCTCATCACCGCAGTGAAGCTAAAAGTGCAAATAAGTACTTATCGCCTTAGAACCTCGCCAATTGCCAATTGGTAAAAACGGCGAGGTGCCAGTTTCGATACAATTTTGGATGCCCTACTTCCATCGATAGCGTGCGCTTTGATAACAGTTAGAACTTTTATGTGATCAGTCATATCTCGAAAAGTACACTTCGCCTTAGTACCTCAGTAGCTCCGCAACTAGAGGAACGGCGAGGTGGACATAGATGCGTCCAACTTCAAAAATTTGTGTTAAACAACAGACTCAAGCGAGTATGACGTTTTGGAATATTCCATAAAAAGTACACATCGACTGAGTACCAAGCGGTTGGCAAGCCTCTCTCTACGGCGAGATTGCTTCACAAATCGAATATGAAGGCTATTTGTTATCAGTACGCAAAAGATTTCCTTGTGAGCATCAAAAGTACACATGGGCTTAGATCTACTGCACATGTTTTCAAAAAGACGGCGATCAAATTCCTGGAGCTCATGCATCTAAGTTGGCGTCACACAATCTGCTCCAATAGTACAAATTGCCTGAGCGATGAAGTCCTCTGTCAATTGATTGTTACGGCGAGGTACGCTGCGAGATGTATTTTGCTATAGGAAACTTTGGAAGCGGGTAAACTCAAGCAAAAAGAACAATGCCAAATAGCGTAACATTGCCTCGGCTCCAAACTCGGAAACATGGAAAAACCCACAATGAAGACGAGAATATGTTACCTTTCTCTTCGCATGCATCATGTCAATGACCGACCGACCGTTCATGTTACCTTGATTACGTTAGGAAACCGCCAAATTCGAGTAAATATGACAATATTGCTTCGGACTTGGTTGATGGCTTTAGCATCTAGTAAACTACGGTGTCCCGGCAGTAATCAGATGTAACAGTTTTGAGTATCTAAAAACACTCATTTCAACACTTGAAATATAAAAACTCATAGTAACAAAATGTTTTCCTTTCTCAAAAGTGTATGAAAACCACTGAACAATTAAGTGCCCACATACGCTGCTGTGTTTGCCCAGGTACTTTGATAACATATTTATATCACAAAGCCATTGTGTAAATGGATGCAGCGTAGATAAATTCTTCGCCATCTTGAAATCCCTTATACATGTACGAGTTATTACTATTTTACAATTGGGTCATTGCCTTCTTGCATCAGTGGTTGATATGCCTGGGTGTTGTACTAGTAGCCTAAATTTTAGCCGGCCAGTTGCTGATCGTCCCGCCATACTTAACGCCTATTGATGCTGAACACAATGTCATCGCTTGTTTGTCTGGTCTATTTAGTTCAAGGTGATGCTCTCAAGCATAACAAGCCTCACTGTGTCACGTCACTACTGATATAGGGCCTCAGTCTATGCACTATACAGTTGTACTATAATTGCACGGAATGCAGAGTAGAATCATTCATTGGTCAGTTGGAAATGCCTATTGTAATTAGACGGCAGGTTAATAGCTCGGGTTATAGGAGCTAAACTGACCAACTAGCGTTGCAGATGATTGGTCAGGCTAAGTCAGTCTTGATTTACGTTTGGAAAACTGTCGGCCATCTCACTCCGCGCACTTTTCACAAGCAGCTTGAGCAGTGTGACGGTAACTTAATTTGCTTCGCGAACATGTCACTGTACTGGAGAGAGATATTAGCAGATTAAATATGTACAATGTGCAGCACTCAGGGAAGTTACTAGATACAACCATACATTCTTCATTATCTACCAAGACTGACACTACACTGTGCAATGTACAACAGCAGCTCCGGAAGCAAGCGACCGAGATTGTAAGTGTTTAAATCTGAATCAAGTAAATGTTTTCAAAGTGGAGAGGCCAGAGGGTGTTGATATAGTAGTACTGCACATCTATCTGACATCAGCTGCCCGGTTAGTGCTAGTTGTACTTTGCGTTGTTCTCTTTGTCATGAGTTTACATTAGAACTCATACAAGAGAGGGAAGCGTATCACACACGAATGGTTACCTGGTTCTATGATTCTGGTTGTGGTGCTAGATGTATGCGTTTTTACGTACTGAATACTGCGGGATTTAGATATTCACTGCAATTTTGCAACGTTGTCAACATTCCAATTGTCAAGTGAAGGTAGCTTGAATCGACTCAGTTTTTTTATTCTTCTCCCATCTCATGAGATCAAGTAATATTTGGGCTAAATCTGAATTCATCTAGGAGTCATGAGAAACTGAATGCTGCTTAGATAATGATTTCGATGGGTGTGCAGAGTTGTGGATGATGGACGACGGGTGTTGTTGATGGAAGACAAGGTTTTACTTCATACCAACATGCTCTATACAATGGTTATCTAGGCGCGTGTTCTGTGGATCTCATGTACTTTAAAAATGATATTAATGGCTTGTCTGTTTAGCCTGTGGAAAAAAATTTATGCTGGCAAGGACTGGTACAGGGGTGGTATTTCACAAATCAATCAATTACTGCACACATGTACACAATACACACAATGATTATTAGCGAAACTAATCAGCTGCTACACTGCTTACACTGACGACTGACTCTAAAAGCAAAGATGACTTAGTTTGATATCAGGCTTTGACCTGCCGATGAACTTCTTCTCCTTCGTTATGCTTAATCAAATCCATTCACAGCAGGCTAGCTTAGCTCCATTGTACTTATGGAAATGTTTATTTACCTAGCTCACAATAGTACTCCAGCAATCTGACTGGTTGTGCTTTTACCCAGTCCTGATCTACATATTAATGTTAGTACTTATAGTTTCCTAATGGCTGTCCCAGCTTGACTCAAAATATCCTCGATCATTCTTCCACCAGTATCAGTTCTTGCCAATTTATCAGATACCTGTTTGACTTCATTCTCACTTTTTGGATCAAGGTTTTTAATAAAACCTTACCTTGCCAGCACATTATAAATCTAACCATGGCTTAATCTTATCGTTCAACTTTTATGTCATCCCAAAATCTGCTGGTCAAACAGGTCATTCACCAACTACATAGTTATGTAACAGGTACATTACACTCTCATTTGGTTATAAATAATGTGCGATTAGAGTAACGACCCATTATCACTTTGATCGATATTTGGCTCATTGCCGCCGCTCTAGCTCCGCCGGTTGATTACTGGTTGAGCGTGATTATACTGAAATGTTGGTCATGGCGCTACCCTCATGCCTATTATGAACCAAGCTATAATGTCCGCAGGTTACTGACATGAATATAGTGCTGAGTTTATTGTCACACTCTTGACAGATTATGAATTAGATCTTTCAACCTCCACAAAGATTTGGTCATTACTGTGTACAAAATAGTTGGGGTGAGGGATTAATTTTTATTCGCAACAGTGCATTGATCTTTCTGAGCAATGGGATCACTCTCAGAAATCCCTTTATGCACATGTTTACATAGCCTGGGACAAATGGTTCTTGCCATTAAATTTTCCCTCTAATAATGATCAGTTAAATCATATACTCCTTGCATATATAGGCAAGCGATTGGTAGAGTGCCTGTTCATCGTTACTGAGTGGAGGTCTTGCTTTCAATCCCATCTCGGCTCACCAAGTTTTTCATCTTCTGCAATTAAAACTCATTTGTATCCAAAAATTTCATTGGATGTGCTTCCAAAGGTACTCACACAAAAATAAAACTACAAATAAATAAAGTGTAAGTTGCAGCAGCCTGGTAACCTAAGCTAATATATACAATGTCCACACTGTAGAGAGGTGACCACAAGTTCGGTCCTCTCTATACTCAGGGATGGTTTGTTTTATTCATGTACTTCTAGATGTGTACGATCAATCTGGCCAGATCCGGTTGGTTATGACATCCACTGTCTGTTTGGCACAGTTGTGATAGACCCTAGTGATCGGTGGACTTGATTAATGATCTGCTCTATCCAGAACAGCTGGAAATATAGCAGTCATTAAACTATTGGAACATTGCCAACCTCAGGCATCCCTTCCTTGAAAACAAACTGGCCCAGAGAAACTATGTAAGCCTGTATCTTTACTAGTAAAGCAGGCTGTGACAAAGGAGATATTTTTATGCCACCTTTGCCTCGCAAAACAATTTAGCGCAACCACTGCCATTATCCTGACCTACTTTGTGCCGCCCTACTGTTCTGATTAGTTTGATTAAATATATTCCACTTGGATGAGCAGTAGTGGTCAAAAGGTCAAAGATCAGTAGCTGGTCATTTAGCTCTGAGGATATCACAGGTCAACATTATCATGTCCGCATAGTCATTATAGTGCCATACCACATCCACTGTAGGAGAGGAGAGGGGGCAGGGGGTAGGGGTTGGTCCCAAAGAAATCAGATTGTTTCTGCTTTGATCAATAAATACATTTTATGAAGTAAAACGGCAAAAATCGAATTTATAAATTTTCAAATTCTGTCTTTCCCTTTGTGTATATTTACCATCACCCGCAGCTTTAAAGCGATGTTGTTCTGCACACATATTGAGATATATGCTGGTAATTTTATTAGATTTGAGGCATTTTAGCCCCTGCCAGTATCCAGCCAGTACATAGTCTTATTTACACATTCTTATTATGATTTTTTAGGAGTGTGGATCAGATATGTTCGAATGTGGCGTCGAGCCAGCTAGATCCTTTATCAGCTACGACTAACCTACATCAGATATCAAGAACAACTCGCTCAATCATACCACCCATGTTAACCTCTCCAATATCATCACTGTCCGCCGCCACAACTCCAGATGATACCACAGAAGGAGCTCTCAATCTCAGTATTAGCAATCGGTCATCACCTTCTTCCTCCTCTACCTCTCTGCTGGAGCCACTGTCGTCTCAGCGTCATGTGCCTCAGCAGCCTCAGCAGTATCACAGTCAGACGTCACATCAACCACCGCCACACTCACCAGGGACACATCCACCCACCACAAGGGCCAGCTCACTACCCTGTCCCCTAACTCAACATACTAGAGCAGCAAGTGTAGGTGCTGATCACTTAGAAAGTTGGCCTCCCGATAGCTTCCCAGGAGCATATAGAGATCAGCACGACATCAGAAGCCGACGAGATTCCACTGTGAGATTTACACTACATTGCCCAGTTGCCTTATGAAATGGCGAAAGGATTTTTATGCTGGGCAGAGTAATTTATGAGAGTCATTGTGGTCTTATTAATCACTGTGTAGTTGCTCCAAACTATTATTTAGGATGCTGTTACATCCCTAATGGTCATCACTAGGTCTGGCCTAGGCAGCACGCTCATCATTAAATTACTGTTTGTAGGACTCTACAGACCACGCCACTACCTCATCATATCCCTCATACAAAACTGATGATGCATCTACTGATGAAGCAGGCAAGGAAAGAAGGCGCCGCCAGAAACTAGCCAATAAGGACAACCTATTCTGTCAGGTACGACTTCACTCTAACCATCAGTACTATCTGTGATAGAAGTGGGCTTACTTTTTTATGGCTTCTCTCTTACCATGAGAGGTGTATATGACAGAAATGACCAGCCATACGATTTTATCCGGTCAGAATCATGAATAATGAATTGAAATTCAGTTACTCCGTAAATGTGAAAAACATAATGAAAATGTTATCATAGTCTGCACATAGTGACATCACAACTGCCATGACATCACAACTTTGATGTCATCATTAAAAATGTTGATTGAATATTGTTTGATTATTTTGCCACAAAATATAAGATTTGATAAATTGCCAAGTGTTAGCTCTTAAAAGCAATATTTAGTGTCTATAAGATAAGGTACTACTTTACTATGAGATAAGCACTTACCAGTCTTATTTTAGTTTTGTACTTGTCATAAACATAGTACTCTAACCTACAGTTTTTTACATTAAATTATGACAAGCTGGTTCCGCCAAGAAAGTCTGATTTAGCTGAATACTAAGCAGTCGGTCTTGACTCTGTAGTTTAAAAGTTTTCTTTACTTAGGTCTGTGGTGACAAAGCTAACGGATACAATTTTGGTGCGATCACATGTGAATCTTGCAAAGCATTCTTCAGACGCAATGCTCAGAAGAATAAAGACCTAAAATGTAACTTTGAGAATTCTTGCAAAATCGACCACTTCACCCGGAAGTTCTGCACAGCGTGCAGACTTAGCAAATGCTTCTCTGTGAATATGAAGAAAGAATGGATACTAGGTATGTACTGTACTGCGTAGTGTGATGATATCTGTCAATGATTAACTCGGAGACGGGACAGCACATTATGCTTATCTATTTTTGGCTCACGGAATGTCTGCTTACTAGCGAGAACAATCAAATGTAATATCTGTCTTGTTTTACAGACGAGGATCAGCTGAAGAAAAGAAAAAAGTTGACTCGGCGTGTTGTTAGAGATGACACACCAACTGGTGAATATGATCCAATACATGCATTTCAACCACTCACTACCTCACAGGTAATGGCAGCACACCCAGCCATCGAACTCTCTCTATAAAGTGAAGTGAAAGTATATTGCTGATAGATAGTTTTCCTCTGTATCTTACTGGATGTAGTGACCTTACCTGTATGACACCTGTTGTGTGTTTGTGTTACCGTGTTACCCCCATCAGTATAAATGTAACAGTGCAGTGCAGTATAGTACATAAAACCTGCCAAGTACTGGCACTACCAGGGCTTTTGTAACAATAGTTGTGTAACATTAGTTTTTATAGCACCACCCAAGTACATAGAATTAGAGATCAAATGTACTCTGTATTTCATAGAAATAGAGATCAAATGTACTCTAGATCCCAAACTTTCTAACTAAATCGTTAAATTAACATAAAAAGAACATAATAAGCTGTACCGAGAGAGCAATAAACTCATCCAGGTCAAAGCTTAGAAGAGAGTTGTATAAGTTGTCAAAAGTACATGGGATTAAGTTTATTTATACCGGATCAATGCCAATGACCTATGATTCCTTGCCGCAAGTTCTAAGTTCAGATTGATATAACTGATGTTATTGATGAGATATTGATATAGTACTCATGATTTGGTAGATGTATGGCGCTAGTAATCTACCTCAGGTGGCCCATCCCTCCGGGCTCTTCATGTACATGGATCCTCTATTAGCTGTATCAGGTGATCATGGCTCCTCTGATGACAAGGACTATCCTCCTGTAGCGCTCAGTGATGAACATCGAGCAGAGATCGACAGAATCATGGAGAATCATGGCCTGATAGACTCAGCCAGCTCTCCCCCTTCAAGTGTGAATACACCTACAGGAGGTCCACCCTCTAATCTACCTCAGGAACCCCTACTACAAATCAAGGTAATACTGTCGTTCTGCTAAATGTATTCTATGCTTGTTTTTGCTCGATCAGAAAGTCCTATAATGAACTCATCGGTCAAGGAACCAGCGGCCACACTTAGAGAGACCACAGACTAACATAGAGAAATGCGAACTAAAACATTATTGAAATTGGATAAAAAGCGCTAGAGAAAAAACAACACACCGTGTCATTTTTAGTGCAATATTCCCCACGAACTCACAGTTCTGAGACTATATTCGAGCTCTTTGACAACAGTACCAGGTGCCATTAACAGATTGACCAATATATTAAAAAAATCATTTTCATGTGGCAGACAAATACAACCCAGCACTGGCAAATTAGTGTCAACCCAAAATGCTTGACAGTATATGGTTGTGTGGTATGGATTTGATTGAATGTTTAGTTCTAAGAAAAAGAGGATCAACAAACCGTAAAGGTTTAGACACAGTGAACAGACCCAAAGTCAGAGGATCATAGAGATGTGCTGCTTATACGCTTGAGTAGATGTGTAATTAATTGAAATCATAGACATTGATAAATAGATACCTACCCAGTTTGTGCAATTTTCATAAGGTAAATCAAATCAAGTATTAAGTGTTAAGTGTATGTATGTGATTTTGATAAACAGGCAGTTGCCACAAATGGATTGAACCTCAAGAGCGGTCTCAGTTGCTTTTTGTTCAATTTGAATTTAAATACTACAGTTGTATGGGAGTCACCGGGCCAATCCGACCTTGACCTTGGAAATTGTCTAGCTTCATCAAGTTGGTTGTTTGACAACTAAAATATCTATCAATACGCCTATGGGATCACTTTTTCACACAAATTAGCCAGTTTGTTCCGGTGATAAGCTGAGTGCTCAGCTTGAAGTTGTGCCGAGCAATGGCGTCATAAAACCTTAATGAAGTGATGCATGCTTGTTTAGGTATTCAAGCGGACACAGTTATCTGATACAGCGTTTAGGTCAACTCAGGGTCAACCACAAACCTATAGATATGGGTAGGGTATTAACACAGGGTGAGGATATTTTTACTAGTCATTTAGTAATGTCAATGACTTAGGTAATGTTGTATTTTTTGAGGCACTAGCTTGTTGGTTTTTTGTGTAAGAGTGGACCTTATGTTGAAGGGATTGATGTCTAAATTAAATGGGGCAATCAATAGGTTATTCTTAGGACATACAAACCAGTATGCTAGGGTATACAATCCAGTAAGCGAACAAAAGTTATTAGGTCAAGCCAACATTAATGAAGTAAAGCTAGCTTACAATTAATTAGAGAATAATCAATACCTCTTTTTTGCAAAACTGACCACTGGCTCACAAAAGCGGTCATGGGAAATTAGTCTTTTGTGATAACTTTGCCCGAGGCATATCCTTATATTTATGCTGCGGTTAATAGAATCCATACAACTCACACTTAGTGCTAGTACACTCTTGCATTAAGATATTTTAATCAGCAATCACAAGAGCATAAATCTGACAAGGTAGGGACCTCGAAGACCACTAAATATCGGTTTATCATAATGCAGTTCAAGGGGAAAGATAGCCATAGAATAACCACAGAGATTTATCACGCCATTATGGAGTCCATCTTCCTGTCCCATCATACACCTCCTAAAAAGCATTCACTTGAATTAAATGATTGATGTGTTTTGACCAGTATGTCTTAGCTGTTGAGAGCTGCTTTCGAAGTCCCATAGTTTGCACAGCTTGAGGGCTCCAGTCACCACCTTAAATTATCACACCATGTAATATTGACCTTGCATCTGCGAATTTTTATACGAGATATGTGAACAAGGTAAGACAAGAATCTCGGTGGGGCTGTGATAACATAAAGTGGTCACTTTCTCTCACCTCTCCAATAATCGCAGCCTATCCTTAAAGGGCAACCAAGGTTTCGAACAACTTCTCATTGATGGCCATTGATTAATAGCAGATTGCACCTGCTGCATGGGGAAAAAGACAAAATATAATTCGGATGATTATTCAGCCAGAATTCTTGTGAAACATTTCTTCCATCAGGTACTCAAACTCAGCTAAAAGAGAATACCACATAGCAGTTTCCTGTTCCTGTTATTATTTAGCCTGTGCTCTATAATTATTACAGCAAAGTCTTGGAACCTCCCCTAAACTGAAGTGCTACCCAGCTTAGAGTCAGCAACTACTTTGAGTTTTGCATCGCGTAATGCACAAAGCTGATGCTGTCCAGCACATTATTTGCTACCCATTAATGCATTGCTGCGAAACCTTGGTTGCCCTTTAAAGGGCAACCAAGGTTTCGCAGCAATGCGTAAATGGGTAGTAAATAATGTGCTAGGCAGCATCAGCTTTGTGCATTACGCGATGCAAAACTCCAGGTAGTTGCTGACCCTAAGCTGGTAAACACTTCAGTTTAGGGGAGGTTCCAAGACACTGCTGTAATGATGATAGAGCACAGGCTAAATAATAACAGGAACAGGAAACTGCTCTGTGGTATTCGATTTTTGTTGAGTTTGAGTACCTGATGGATGAAATGTTTCACAAGAATTCTGGATAAATAATCATCCGAGTTGGATTTTGTCTTTTTCCCTATGCAGAAGGTGCAATCTGCTATTAATCAATGAGAAGTTGTTTGAAACCCTGGTTGCCCTTTAAAACTGATGGCAGGTATAAATCACCTGGTATCATGGTGATGCTTCACACCACATACTGCAATACTTTTAATATCCTGTAAATACCAGTAGACCATATTCAAGGTTAGAGAGCTACTGCACCGCCAGCACATCAAGTTGTTGGGGAGTCATTTTAATATGTTGATGATATGAATGTCAGTGGTGCGATGTGGGTAATACAGGTGGGCTGTGTGGCGGTGTGCATGTACTTTAGGAAAGGCATCGTCTATACTATTCAATTGTTGCAGACAGAGCCCACTGCGGAGCCGGTTGTGGTAGTTGAACCAGCTGCTCCTGATGAGGAGCCTGCTAAAAAATCAGAAGATGATGGTCCAGATTTTCTTCAAAACCAACCAGAACAGGTGCGTGTCGATTAAAGCTCGAGCAGTCTATGCTTTCCTGCTGCATGTTATGCGCAGATATACGGCTTACGGGTTAAGAACACTGCTCACTAGTCATATCAAGACATCATCCCCAAAAACCAAATTTTATTCAATTTTGATTGGTGCTATATTGATAAAGGATGACTTTCATCCAAACGTGATAATTGTCATACCAAGGATAAGTTCAACCATGCGCTCCTCGCACATCTTTATATTACAGATTCTTAACATGGCTGGGGGGTTTATAAGCCGTCTGATAAAGTTTGTCCGTCACCTGCCTGAATTCAGTGAGCTTAGTCAACATGATCAAGTTGCCCTTCTCAAGGTAAGACCAGGTCGATGCGATGGCGGTACAGATGTCTGTTGCCCGTGTCTACCTTTCATCGATAATTCTTTACATAATTACACGAGTTGTACATTTCTACAAGTATAGCAGAGAGTTATCAACACAGCCTCGCCATTCAAATAGAATGCAACTCCTTTTTCTTTAAAAACTCAATTTCGTGTCTGTCACCTTCCTCATCCCTCCCACTGTTTTTTCTATGTTACAGGCCTAAGATGTGGCACTCAATTTCTCATGTCAGTCACAAATAATTTATAGATTATGGTTTGGGACACAACTATAATCTTTACTATCCCTTACACCACGTTATTTGTTTGTTTTGAATAGGGAGGAATAATGGAAACATTGGTGATACGGTCAGCCATAGTTCATGACAGCTCTGTTGAGAATCCAGATGCTAATACCGAAACTACCTCAAACTCAGCCAGTAAAGACTCATCATCACCACATAAAGACCCTATCAGTAATACAGCATCCCCTCCATCTCCGACGGCACCAGCTGGGCCCACATCTCAGGTCACTAAAGATATGGTCTCCGAACATATCAAATTTATCAAAAGCTTCAACGATGTTGCCAAGTGGGATAAGCCGACCATGGTGTTAGCCATGATAGTGAATCTTTTCTCCTCTGACAGAACAGATCTGATTAAGCGTGATGGGGTGGCGCGGGCTGCAGAGCGTTACGCCACTCTACTCCAGACCTACCTTAAGAGTATATACGGAGTGAAAGAGGCCTGTAGCCTGTATCCACAGCTACTGCTTACACTCAGTAAGGTGAGAAGTTATGGGGAGATTTCCGCTCAGCACATGGTGAGAGTGACCCTGTCAGATCTCGAACCGCTTATGCGTGAAATGTTTAGCATCAAATAGCAATCTAGTGCTATTGTAGTCTGCTAACTTCAATTTACTAGAAATAGACAGTTTTCTGAGCTCTGATTTAGGCCTCAGTTAGGAGTTGTCCTCTCTCCAGTTTGGTACTTGAAACCCACGCCGCATAGGAAAAACGTGCTGAAAAGAGGGTTATCTTGATAACCGCTTATAAAATGTTAAAAATTATTTTTTAATTCAGAATCTGCAGCATTTAAAACTCATATGGACATGGTTTGGGAAATCATTTTAGTATTTGGTTAGTCAATCATAGCATTTTCTGCCTGTTTTGCGGACGATTTTTCAAGAGTTTCGTCACTAAAATTAAGATTTATCAACATTCAAGCCTCCAATGATTTGGAAACCCTGTCTCACAGGGTTTTCAATGGTGCAGACTCTGAATCAAAAATCATTTTTATCCTTACATAGCGGTTTTCAAGATAGCCCTCTTTCAGCAGGTTATAAGTACTAAACTGGAGAGAGGACAACTCCGAATTGAGGCATAAATAAGAGCTCAGAAAACTGTCTATAATCAAACGTTATGCGGACTCAGAACAAGTCAGCATCACAGAGATAAAGACCAAGTATTTGGTGCCATGTTCAGTGTTCTATATCTGTGTAATTGCAGGACATACTTTAGGGAGGTATTCTGAACATCTGTATTATATATTAGGCTATAACTTTCACTGCGTTATTGTTTCCATTCATTACTTCATCATAATATTATCTTACCATTTTAAAGGGCCTTATATTACAGGCTCCGTTTTTGTTTGCATGGATGCTAGTTTTATATCTCAGGGTTTCCCACAAAAGAAGTACCGCAAAATTTATACTTCCACAGTTATGGGATCAGGATCAATTTAGCAAATATTGTGGTAATCTGAATATTTTTTCACCAAATGATGTCTTCTGACATTTGATTAAGCCAGTAACTCCGCGAATCCTCAGCAGATAATTAAAGACATCAAGCATTTTATCAAGCCTGCTGTATAGCAATATTCCAGAGTAACCTTTTCAATTCTATAGTTTGACTGACATTGTCATCATTTTGTCTCGTATCTTATTAGCCTGCTAGGTGTGTCATTTTAGATTTTAAAGGCATTTTTCAGTCCAGCTGACATGAAAAGTTTTATTCTTATCTGCTGTGGAAGCAGCAGCAGCAGCAGCAATATAAGGTGGCTTAGTTTGTGTGTGCCATCAGCGATTCACTCAGGACACATCAAACCGTTCTATTATTTTATCTGATCATTTCTGTGTTCTATAGTATCATACTCAATAAAAAATCTTCATCTCACTACATTAAGTGTGTGAAATAATATATCACTATACACAATATGTACAAAAAAATTCTCTGCATGATGCTGAAGAGTAGAGTTGGCCTCCGTGGTATATACAGTCGCTCACTTCTTTCCCGAATCTTCTGAAATATACGGTGTAAACAGTTTAAATCTGTCAAACCAACAACTATAACTCTGTATATATATTATTTGCAAAAATGAGTCTGATGATGTCTTATTATATGAAGTCATGATTCTCAGCATAATTTTATGATGACATGTTGCATATTGCGTAGGAAAATCTAGGGACTTTAAAAACAACTTGGCCTAAATTTCTTGCAACGAACTATGCATCACTTGACAGCAAATCAACCAGAATGGTAGAACTTTCAACAAACAGCTTGAGCAATAGATCACCAAGTCTCAAGGTCTCGCCGAGGCCTTGCTAAGCTAACATTACGTACCGTTTTGCTTCTTTAATTTAGCAAGCTGCTCGTCTCTGTCCTTCAGTTTTTGTATGAATACACCTGATCTATTTTTACGGAAACTCTCAAATGGATCATCGTGTACGCCGATACCTTTGTACATGTCACTGGGACCTCTGACGTCCGCTGCTTTCACAGGGTCTACTATTCCCTGCTCTGACGCACCCAAACCAGCTCCTCCCCATCCTACAAATATAGTGGTCAATATTTGAGAAACGTTGAAGCAAAACATAAACGTTCATGAAAAAATCATGTATATAACATACAGGTGCCGTTGAATAAGACATCAGCATAGGCTGTATACACTAAATTCAACAAAAATGTCATTTGATAGAAGCAGACAAGGAGTTGTCTTAAAGTGAGTGTAAAGAGAACAGGTTTTTGGTATCATTCTAGAGCTCCGAAGACTTATTTTTCATGCAGATGCATGTGTGATAGCTGTCTTAATCTCATTTCAAGCTCAAAAATGATACCAAGAAACCTGTTCCCTTTACAAACACTTTAATGTTTAGACCATGTAATGTCAGAATCCTGAATTTATTCAGTGACCAAAATAACGTACCCATTTTCTTGAGTAGCTGGGCTCCCTTATTTTCCAGACCAAGTGGAGTTTCTATATTGGGCGGCTGGAACATACCACTACATAAGAGATTAAATTAGTGAGGAGAAGAGGTCAATATCAGAATAACATCAACTACTTGGGGTCTCTGAAAGAGTGTTTTTGTAGAATTAGCTCAGCATAAATGTGTATATGTGTATAGTGTGCACTTGAGGTTATTCCCAATCAAGCTCCTGTGGTCAGACCTGAAATGACCTGCCTACTGACCACACATAGATTGACTTCATGACAAGAATTTGTCTGTCTGATGGACAAAACCAATTATCTGTTAGCCTTGTGGTCAGCTGATTTTATCATACGCAGACAGTACAATACTAAGAGGGCGCAAAGTACAACATGCCACAAACACGTGTATAATCATCAGCAGCTGACCGACACCGATCATCATTAGTTTTATATCATATCTCAAGACTTCGGGACATTCACATAATTTAGCCAACTTCCAATGTTCACTGTAACCAACAGTTGATAAGATGGCTAGGGCAACATCATACTGGGTCAGTCAGAGGATGGGATGAGCAGCCCCAAGATACTGAACCAAGGAGCGATTACAAGATTTTTTTCCTAATCATGTCAAAAACATTACAATAATCAAAAATCAAAAAATCCCAGCATGTTTTATAAAAATCATCATTTCCTATAAAATACCAAATTTTGGTCAGTTCAAGTTCATGACTTCTTTTTTTCTACTCTCGCTCAAAGTCACAAAGAGGTTATGAACAACTTTGCAAAGCCTGGATAAAAGAAACTTAGTAATGTCCTACATAAGGTGTAAACTTACAGAACAGGCATATCATCAGGCGTCGGGGATCTCCTGTCAATACGACTTCTACGAGGTGGTGTGAGTGATCGAGACTTTGATCGTGATCCTCTCCTGAAAACAGCGATATATTATCAAGTTATGCTATGGATCAGAGACATTGAACTGGTTTATACATTGTCTACATATTGAGATGTTTATTTGAGATTCAGGTTGTGTTGCACCAGATACACGCACCTCCTACAGGATGTTGCAACTCCAAACTTGTCAGCAGCAGCAGCAGCAGATTGCAGCAGAAGATTGCAGACAGTTAAATATGGTATTCACACTTCATATTAATAAATCTTATAATAATGACTATGCTGGACACATAAATTTTGGCGCATTGATGGGTAGCATCTAACATGTGATAATAAGCTCATTAGCATACCTGTAAGGTGGTGACCGAGATCTCCTGGCTCTACGTGGAGACCTGGATCTACGTCTACGAGGAGGTGAGCGAGTACGGGAGCGTGATCTAACCCTCCTTCTGTCTCTGGATCTTGATCTACGGGGCCGGTCTCTCTCCCGACTTCTGGAGCGTGACCTCGAGCGTGAACGTGATAAAGCTCTACTAATATAAGAACACAATACGATACATCAGACAGATGTATATACATATACATGAAGCAGGGCACTCTGTCATAAACTCTCCCATTTTACAATGAGCTCATCCCTTATTTTCAGGTTTTGTCGCAGAAAAGAATGGGGTCTGATCGTCATGTGGCCATCTTTGCGGTTGCATAGGTACAACGACACAGAATGTTCCTATTTATTCACTCTGATTACTTTAAGACGACCTTAATATACCATCATATTAGACGTGTTGATTTATGAGTGATATTTTTCGGACACAGATGGTTACATCGACCCTAGCACCAGCATAAAAAATTCGTGGGCAACAATTATATATTCTAGCAGGGAGATTTGCAGCCAACCATGTCCACCTGTGGCTAATATTTTATTGAAACCCGTTTGATCACAAAGAGGGTTTATAAATTACGGCCCTACATCCAAGCGCATCATGATGATGGTCTGAAGTAACTAATACTTTCATTATTACATGTAAAGAACTCTGTTTGTACCTTCTGGCTTCTTTGGTCTCTTTGAATTTCTTTTCTTCTTTCAACTGCTTCTCCTTTTCATCTTGTAATCTTTGCTTCTCATCATTTTTCTTCTGGTAATATTCAAATAATCCCAACTTCTCCCAACCCTCGCTGAAAGTAGCATAAGGGCATGCATTAAAAACACATCACTCTGTCAATATCTAGATGTTTCAGTTGAAAGTCTTATTTGCAAGAATACTACGATGCTATTAAACTCTTTAATACAATGACAATATGTAATAGCTGTAGAATTTAATGAAAATCTCCTTGTATTTTCAGTAAAGGAAATACCTCATTATTGGTTTGACAGTTTTGATACTGATGCTGATACTGAGACATCTCAAAATTTAAGTGGCAATAATTGTCATAACATTTTGGTAGGGCTGGGAAAAAACCGCGTTATTGAGAAGATCAACGCGATTAATCCATATTAAGATTAATCTGATTAACTCAAAGATTAATTTTAATCTTTAAAAAAGAAAAGAAAAGTATAGGACTATGCTGATTGTAAAAAAGGGTTTAAAAGTCCGGTCAAGTTTTCCAAAAACAAAACTAAAGGTGATTACATTTGCATGTAGCTATAAAATAATGACTCAATCGCTCAACAAACGTTTCATATTTGAGAGGAAAGCCTATCTATCATAAGTCCATATCTATAAAAAAGATATTGTTATTGGTTGATTTCTTCTTTGGTGAGTGGTCCTGTAATCAACCAGATGGGAAGATTGAAAGTAAGAGTAATCGCAGATTAACTGAACATGCCAAGATTAAGATTAATTTTCTATAATCTTGCACAGCCCCACATTTTGGCAATGAATACGACGAGACTTACGCGTCGACAGGACACTCATGAGAAGGGGGCTTATAGAACGCCTCCACAGCCTGTAGTAACTTATCAGTAGGAGGAGCAGGGGGAGGTAACCTTATAGACTTGGGATCTATAGGCTTGTAATCAAATTCAGCTGCCTGTAAATAAGCATAAAAATACACTGGGTGATCAGAGTGTGAGATACAGCGAGCAGACGGCAGGTCGAGCTCAAATAAATAATACAAGTGTGGGGCGCTGGACGCACATAGATACGTCAAGATTACAGATACAACAAGTTATAAAATTATCAAAGCAACAGCCAAAATACAAAACATTAGTTTACATATGTATGAGTGTACAGCTGAACAAATCTGTGATTTACTGACTAGATGACTTGAGAACCTGCCCATCTATGACACTTAGTAACTTATCATCAGATTGTCTTACCTTGACGAGAGGATGCATGAGACCAGCAGGTAGATCAAAGTATGGAGCAGTAGGAATGAGATCTTCACTAGATAGATTAGGAGGAGGAAATCTAGGAGGAGGCTGAGACATGTGGGGCGGCGGTGGTCCTGATAGTCCTGGTGGTGGAATACTGGCATTAAATCCTGCAAAAGTGATGATTACATCATAATATGAAACTTTGCTCTATAATAAAACATAACTTATTAAATGGTCAGCAAAGGTTCCGAATATTGAGTTATTTGCTCCAGTATGTATCTTACAAGGAGATGATAACTCAGTATTGGTCGTATGTGTTGATTGTTAACATTAATATTATTATTTTAGGCCTGGTAATTATTGGTCTCACCTGGAAGTGATTGGTCTCACCTGGTGGGGGTTGGTTGAACATAGGAGGCGGTGGTTGATTAGGATCAAACATCCCCGGCGGTGGTCCGTGTGGTGGCATACCTCCAACATCTAATAACAATAATTGACAATACCAGAATCAATATCTAAACATTAAATTGGTTTGGCAATTCTCAAATACACACCATGATATAACCATTAGATAAACGCTGATTGTTATTCCAAGAAATGAGTTAGCTTAATTAAAGATAACTCACTAGGCTGAGCAGGAGGGTGTTGAGAAGGGGGCATCTGTGAATGTGGTTGAGGCGGGCCGTATCCAGGCGGGGGTATGTTTGGCATCATTGGTCCCTGTTGTTGGGCTTGTTGTTGTGCCATGGAGGGTGATTGCGGTATGGGCCCTGGTGGGGGCTTGTTTGGTATGACAGGAGGACCAGTAGACGATGGATTATTAGATGATAAGAGTACAGTCTGTTTCTCATGTTCGTACTGCTGCTGTAATTTCCTCAGCTGATCGTTCAGATGATTAGAGAAATCCTATCAAGTAAACAGAGAATTAGCTGCAGGCACAAGAGAGATGAGGTTTCACAACAACTCGTCTGTTCTTAAACGCTCTACATGACCGATAGATAGTCACATGATAATAACGCAAAGCGGGGATGATACTTGCCAGATTTCAACAAAAACAACTGACATAATGTCGTCTTCAAAGCTACAGTCTAAAAGCATTGCAACAGTTCTGTCATAATCATCCTTAACTTTGCTCGATATAAATAATTTGATTCACACTCTGTCTCGGTACCTGATGTTGTAACTGTAAACTGTGTAATTTCTCAACACCAGCTTGATTAACGGCAGCCACGACATCAGCATATTTCGTCAACGTGTCTGACCGGTTTTTATTATAAGACTCCACCGGATTTTCCAGTGCCTGCAAAAACAAAAATACAAACACACATGGCAAACATGTAAACATATACACAGAAAAGACAGCTGTAAACTGAAATTTGAGTCATTCTGTAAATACAGGCACATCCAGGGACAGTCAATTGATTTGTTGCAAGCGGCTCATTCAACTTAAATGTCACTTCATGCCGACCTTTTAAAGAAAACAATCACTCAAAATTTATTTAGCTAATGTTACATCTAATTCGAGAAGAGAGTGTTATTGGAGAGACAATTTTTTTGCGTGGCTAGCTCTAGTTGCTATTCAACAGATTGTTAGGTGATATCTACAAACAAACACAGCCTGCAGGCTGTATACAGCACGACAATCATAGAGTATATGGTGACCTGAAGACTAAGTAGCTCTCATAAGTTAATAACCTGTACATGGCCATGTCTGTTATCCTGTTTATAATCTCTTATTTATGCTTCATTCATGCTCCTCTCAGAGCTGGACACCTGCCAATAATTATACTGCAAACTTGCAAATTAGCCCAGTTCCTGCAGCAAACCACAAATACAAAGGACATGTGCCCTGTTTCACAGGCTAAGTCTGATGACCGAACTGAACATTGTAATCGAGAGCTGACCAGATCGGACCATATTCACCATATCTCCTCCAGGGTCGAGTAATATGTACACTCTGATCCATAAATACTTCATCACAGAGATAAGAGAGAGAACTTTATGCAATCATAAATAATTGAGGGTCAAGTTTCACTGATTGTGAATACCACCGCCGCACCGTTACAACGCATGTTCAGCCAAATAGTTTGTGAGAGCAAAAGAGTGGTTAACAGGCAATCTTCAGCTGTTTAAAATATTCAGACCAGCGCCAAGATTCGGTGATATATGGACTTGTCACTGTCGATCTCAGCGTCTATTTTGACAATGAATAAAATCAATGACAAATGCTGAACTTACAGGAGTCAGAATCCAACGAAAAGCCAAAATATAAACTGCTTATAACAATAATAAAAGTAGGGTAAGCAGTTAATATCTGATAATAACCCTGCATTGAAAATGCAAAGATATCATTTGTCCCTATAGTGAGCACCATTCTAATTGCCTAGAGAGCCAAGTCTAATCCAAAGTAAATTGATTCACATCCAACTTAATTATATAATATGTCAGTTAATTTAAATCTGAACATTCAAATCATATGAGCGAAACCCTCACAATTAAATACTCAGTGACCGATTTTAGCTATTCCACGAATAGTTTACATCAGGTAGCATAATCATTTCAGTATACTGGGTATAAACTAATGAGGATTAGCTAATTATGATGATATGCAAAGCAGAAATCACAGAAGATATCAAGATCAACTTGCTTAGGCACAGATTAGTTAGCAGACAGACCAGGGGTAACGGGAGGGGGTAACAAGGTTCAATACTTTCTTGTATAACCAGCATGACACTGCATCAACTATACAATATTATCACATATCCACCAATCTGACTGAACAATGAAGACCAACTGGTAGTTATGATGATATGGATGACCCTCCAAAAGGCCGAATCTTGAATATAGGCATACAGAAGGACGAGAAAAGTATCACCTCTCCTACAGTGAGAACTTGCAGGATCCCTCAGGAGCTGTTGGTAAGGAATGACCATATGGGTTCAACTGACATGGCAATTTTCAGCAGTTGATAATTTAGAAGTGCACATATAAAGGGAGTTGTTCCCTCTACATCCTAACATCAGGACTGTGCTTCATTTGTTAAACTTTACCTCTATAATTTCTGGGATGAAGTATGTATGGTCCCTCCAAATGTTCAGGAGCTAAAAACATAAATATTAAATTTCATCATTTTAATTACACCAAATTTCAAATTACCAACAATGAAATACAGATTTGTTTGGGCATGTCCAGATCTGCCTATAGACCACAAAAACATTACAATCAAGACAAGCATATGAGTAGATTATAAGCTCTGATAACCAACAGTGTTCATGAGCTAGCAACAGCAGAGGACATGACTAATCATAAATTACCACTTCATGACCCACGATATCAAGGCCTGTGTACCAAACCTACACCCTTCATAATTGAATAGAGGAATGCCTTGTGGATACACGTAATTATATGAGAACACAGGCTCTGTTTGCAATCACGCCATTCTGTTTTTGGAAATTTTGGTTAGTGCGGAATTCCCAGAGTGACTGTAAACATAAATCCTTTGTATCCTAAAGAGGAACTAAATTTGAGCAAATGTCACACCATTCAGTCTGATAAAGATAATATTTATTATATGTATGAGCTTACACCACACAGAAGCCTTTATGTGATTGATAAACTGAACACCTGCAATCGATTAAAAAAAAAGGGAGCTTTTTCTTTTTATTATAGATAACCACATAGCTGTCATAATTAAGAAAATAGCACTCTGTGATAAAAGCTTGTCAAAGTGGTTATCACTGTGGAGGTGCAAAAGGCTCCAACCATTTGCCCACCCTCCCTGCTCCATCTAAGTATATTGTTGTGCCATTGGGTATGACTTTTTCCATGTCACACAAACTCGGCCATATTGTTACTCCCAAAACAGTCATTGCCAAAACTAAGCGTGATAGTCATCCCCATATTTGCTATTGCGAGACTGCCAATTGTGTTATTTCAATAGCAAATCTCAGACTTTGTGTTGGGGCTCCTTTGTTGAGTTGAAATGGCTCACTGCCAGCCAAGCTAACAGGCAGAATTGTGTCCCCAAAATCTACCCCAAACACAATCACCTTCAATTAGTGCCTGCCTTATCATGTAATTGAGACTTTTAAATCCTCAACCAAAAATCAATAAAAACATTACATTCAACACAAAGAATTGTGTGTTTATCTCATTTGGGATATCAATACGGCACCAGGTAATTTCTGTTTGTCCCACTGGAGTGTAGCCTGACACTGTATATAAGTATAATAAGATAGCTGCTTTACTCTTGAGAATTGGGTTATTTCCTATCAATTGTATCAATTATCCGCCCCCTATGACCAAATAAATTCAGTTTTCCGTGGGAACTTGAGAAAATCAAAACAGGCAACTTGGTCATCCAACAATATTTATACTTCTGTAGTTAGCCTCGTTTATCTATTTCCTTTGTGTTGTGCAAAATAACAACCTTCCCAATGACGTCATCAAATGCTGCCTCTACACAGTCACGGGTGTATATATATATATGAGATGCTCATCAACTCAAAGGCTGCTGCTGCTGCTGGGGCCAGCCATGTGAATGTGGTCTCGGAGCTGAACAGGGCATGACTCATGATTTCTAGCTGATGACCTGTGAGATGCCCAGTGGTATACACGCCACTGTATGCTGTATCCCACTAGCCCTCAGTACTCCACAAGTATGTGGTTTGCATTTCTTTGGAAAATCGGAAAATAAAGAATACAGATTCAAGTGGACAAACCTTTTGCAGCTTTGGTTGTTGCTCATCGCTTGCCTGACAGCTGGTCACACAGAATATAGGTATGACAACATTCTCCATACACCGCCGTAGTGAATCGACGTTCTTTCTCGCACTAAATACAATTAGAAAAACTGATGTCAGTGTGAAAATAGCATCATATTTAAATTTACCTTTGTTTCCAATAGACGCATGTTGCACAAAAAGACCACATGAATGATACCGACTATTATACGCTATGATAGCTAACATTGAACAACAAAATTATACAATAATGTGGATATTTAGAGTGGATGTGTGGTGACAGACCACTTTATAAAAATAAGGCTAATGGGTTATACCTATAAACAAGTAATATTCATATGATATCATATATTTAAAAGTTATACCAACAATTTTAGTATTCAGGGCACAGTTTGTTGAGCCAAACTATGATTTAATTACCAATGATGCATAATGTCGTTGATGAGGTAAGCTAAGTGTAGTCTTGCTTCAAATGATGTATCTGTTGTGAAGATTCTAAAAAAAAAGTGATGTTAACAGTAACAATGGTATATATATGGTATATCAATTTCCAAGTGAGTGGTAATTAATTGCTAAGGTTGCAGCCTGCATGCATAATATACTTACAAAATGTTTCTCAATTCAGCATGCAATCACTGCATTTTCATATCGTGCCATACTGGTTACATACTTCAACTACCAGTAGCAACAATAGCTTAGCATAGTCATGGAAAATAGACTCCCATACATTCACAAAATATAGACAATGAAATCTGAGTAAATGGAAATTTTTGCCTAACCTTAAAACTTTGAGAAGTTTCCATGAGTCAGCACACTATTCAAATCAGTATGGTTCGATTATGACTAGATACTGACTTGCCCATTTTGAGTGAGCGGAAAATTCCATTGGAAAAACCGACCAATTTTTGGAGTGCCAACATATCTGTTTACTGATCGGTATCTCGGGTCAAATCCGTGACACTCACTATAAAACCAAAGCATTCCTATCACCATGCCAAGATTCGAGACCATGTCATTGAATTTTACATCACACTGCCTTTTGAAAAAAGACCAGACCAAGCTCTTTAGTCTGCCTTTGTGATTAAGTATGCGCTTGTTTATCAAATTCTAAATCTCAGTATCAAAAAAAAATAAAAGACTTGGCAAGACTTTCATATAAGTTCTATCGAAGGGTGAGATGGCCAAATCCATTGAATAGGCGTTTGGGTATTTAGCAAATGAGAGCGAGATAGATACAAGTGCAAAAATTGCTATCTGATAGTGGACTACCATCTTCATATCACAACCCAATGAGTCTATCCCTATTTCATATAGTAGCCCTATGTTGTTGATGAGACATGACTACCGTATTCTGGCAGCGTATGACTCAATTATCCCCACAATCATATCTTTGCCGTACATGAGTAAACAGTGTAGACCGGAGGAGAACTGGATCACCTGTTTATGAGGAAGACAGTGAAGAATTCACATGTTGGAGAGTCGACTATGTTAACGAGTACCCAGCTCTTAGCGTTCTGTATGTTATCCTTAGTACACGAGTTTCTCAGTGGGGTGAGGATATTATCTAACTCTATAAGATTAATATTACACTCTGCCGCTGAGTATGTGACCTTCTCCGATCGTTTAGTGATCACACCAGCATCTATGTCCGCCTGTAAACAAGAGCTGCAGGGTAAACCGCACCATAACAAATCTAACTTCATCGAGCGTCCGGCGAGACAGACCGACAGATCGGAAAGTTCACTGAACTGAGAAAGGGCGGAAATAATACTGACTGTTAAGTGATTGTAACCTAAATATTCCTAACTGACTCGGTCAAAATTATTCCAAATTGACTCAGCTGAAATGAGCCATATTTATCACTTTTATATTTCACAACAAGAATGCAAAGTAATTCTAACACTTTATCATAATGATGACCAAGTGGCGGTGATACACATGTTCTCCGGTGATACACATGTTCTCCGGTGATACACATGTTCTCCGGTGATACACATGTTCTCCGGTGATACACATGTTCTCCGGGAGAGCACCTGTGCCAACAGATCCATATACGATGTGAGACCAGGCAGTTTGGAAAACATAGAGATGTCCATAACATATCATTACGTTATTTATGTTGTATGATGGCAACAACCTCAATCTTATGTGTCTGAAATCGCATGACGCTCTGTCACGATATCGATCAACGTGCGCAGCGTGATCGGAATAATCCGTCGAGATTTAATATGATAGGCCTACATGCAATGTTATCATGAGTCCATCTTGAGAAAATATTGTCAGGCTTGGAGGACATGGACCTGCTGTGATTAGCCCCAGCATGTCACACAATATTACATACATATATAGGTAAGTAATACCTGCTGCTGTACGGATATGGCCTTCTCATGAGCCAGTAGGTTAGCCTCACTCTGTTTGATCTGATCAGCCACAGACATGGTCTTCTTCTGCAGCTCCTGCTCCAGGGATTTGAGTTGAGCCATCTTAGATTGTACATAATCAGAGCTAGAAGCCTTCTGGGCCTGCTGCTTCTGTACTGTAATCACAACGAGGGAGTAAACATGATAAACTATTCACAATAACTCAGATATAAAGTTACCTTCTAATACGATGCTTCCAATGACCATTACTTTGCACTGAAATGATAGATCAGATTCCTTCTTGGTTTGAGTGGGCATAACTGGCTCAAGGTATCTACCTACATACACAAGTAGTCAAGTACATGTCCGTCAGCACATAGCGCACAGAAACAGTAAAACTTTTTTGTTCGTTATCTGATATTGTGCTGTACACGCCACAAATACAGGTGTGTTGTCTTTACGCAAGCCAGTCATGTAAGCTGATATAGTCAGCACTTTAACGATATGCTATTTCTGAGTCAATAACAACAATAAAATATTGCAAAAAATGAGTGATGTCAGAGTGATGTACATTGATCAGACTGGTGGTATGTTATATCTCCATTCTTATCATTTATGGCACACACCCAAATGACCCTTAAATAGTGTATTGACTCTGCAGCTGGGAGATGTTACATCGATCATCAGATAAAGTGAGGAAAACATCAACTTCAACTGATTAAAAGTACATAAATAAACCAACTTTCATAAACCAAAACATCAAATTCAAACTTTTAATTTGTGTGCCTCAACACAATGGCAACTTCTGTTGATAAAATGAGTGCCTAGATTTCAATCGATTAGACAGTATTGGCCAAGAGAATCAAATTACAGAGAAAATTGTGCAAAGATAGTTTCAGATTCCATCATGGTTAGGTTTTTTTGAACAGGGGGCTCTTTAAACCTTCCCTCACCTGCAAGTGATTGCTGATAACCTGTGATTCGCATTACACCATAGATTAAATAATGAAACAGGATGTCTGTATCAGTTTTGACAGTTTGTCAACAAAGATGGGGAATGATTAGATGTCAGGATAGTTCTTAATGTCATGGTGATTGGCAGTCTGACAAAAAACTGCAAGGATAGTCCGGTGGCAGCCCCTGCCTATCTTGTCACTTCCATTTGCACTTTTGAATGGATAAGGTTTGTCAGTTGTTTCTGGTACAGTTTTTCACGCTGATCGCAATGGTAACAATGCACCTTACACTAAGTTGCACAATAGGCCGTTAATTGCCAAAAACGCTGCCGGTAAAAGGGAAAGTGATCAAAAAATGATGATATGTTTTCAAAACATCCAAAATCTGAAAGAGCATGTCATAATTAGTGGATCTACAACTTTATATGGATCTGCTATCATAAAAAGCTGAGACGCGGCCAGCAACGGTTGCAATACCCCTTTTATCACCTGTGTATAACTATCATTAAAGAGTAACTACTTTTTCCATTATGCTGCTGCCTAAAAAACAAGCTTCGAATGTTCGTATTGATCTGATTTTTTTATGGTGACTGTGTATTGACCCTCCCATTGCATGACACCAGTTTTAAATGCTCTGAGTGTGTCGTTTTTCAAATAGTGCGTATTCTTAGGTTTCCTTTATAGTATCATTAAAATCGTCTTTATAAAGTTATATAGCGTGTAAAGCAAAAGTTAACTCCTCCAAGCATCATCAGAACGGTGCGTAGTGCTGAAAAAAAATTCTTTGGTCATTGGTGGAGTCAATACAAAATCACCATAAGAAAAATCAGATTGATACGAACATTCTAAGTCAGTTTTCGAGGCGTCTGCATAATTGAAAAAGTAGTGTCATTTCAATGATAGTTATATACAGGTGATATAAGGGGGTATTGCAACCGTTGTTGGCCACATCTCGTCTATGTGTGATAGCAGACCCATGTAAACTTGTAGATCCACTAATTATGACAGGCTCTTTCAAATTTTGGACGTTTTGAAACCATATCATCATTTTTTCATCACTTTCCCTTTTGTCGGCAGCGTTTTCCACTTTATCACTTTTTATAAGGTTGGTCATTCACTCAATATTTTAGATATCATGCTGATATTTTACCAAAAACTGACTAAGGTATATATGAATCTGATTACAGAGTTTGAGTAGCCCAGCTCATAAGGCGAGCACAGGACAGACTTTTGAAATCTCACAAAAACAGCAATTTTGGCCATTTTCGGCAGCGCTTTTGGCACTTTGCTGCCTATTGTGCAACTTTGTAGAAGGTACATCATCACCATTGCGACCGCCTCAAAAAACTACCCTAGTATCCACTCTTAGAATTTATCCATCAAATTTCGCCACAATTTTGGTAGGCTGCCACCGGACTAGGACAAAGACATTACCCTCCATTATACCCTCCATTATGTGCACAGATAACATGAACTCTGGCCGGCACAACAAAGTGCTTGATGCAAACTTATAAACTGAGACCATTTATCAAACTTTATTGCAGTGATAAATCAATTATTAACCATTTACCACAGCAACACAGTTACCCATAAGTTTATGCAAGGTTTTCAGTGGTGGATTCGAGGTAGTTGTTATTAGTTATTAGCTATGTGCCTATCATGAGGTTAATTTATATGATTCTGCATCACTACTTGTTGAACCCCCCCCCCCCCCCCATCAACAGAAACAGTAGATAGCAATTCATCATTATGTCTGTAAGCTGCGTTTGTTCCGATGAGATTGAGGGGAGTCTCAAAAATCCTTTTTAAACATATTGGATGCATGCAAATATATTGTGATTATTGGAGCTAAAATTCTGCAGACATGACAACTTATTGAACAATCTGTAGAATATAGCACCAGAGAAATTCGCTAACTCAGCATAAGGTCTTGTGTTATGTCTTGTGTTATGGTAAATATATAATTTCCGTTGGTTTGTTTCATTGGCATATGCTTTCACCAACTTTTCAGTACAACATACATCATTTGAATTTTTTTGGGATAGCAGTGCTGTTGTCACAAAAGACTTTGATAGTATTCTTGTCATAAGACATATCACTTCACCTCAGCTTCATGTCGTGCAAGCTTGATGTTATACAGTATTACTGTGCACAAATGCTATTGGCAATTTTGATATCAATGGTCTGGCCTTTCTAGCAGCAAGATGGATACCAGTAGAGTTACTATTACTGTTACTGGATTTTTATCAACCATAGCTGCTTTACTCACAAAGAAGATACAGTTCAAGCGGTTTTACAGAGATGGGCAGAGCTGCAGCATCTACAGAATAATAACTCAGCAAACAGCACTATAATAATACTGATTTACTGATCTGTTAGGTGGTTACTCTGTACTGGTAGTAGTACTTACTGATCTGTTCGGTGGTTACTCTGTACTGGTAGTAGTTGTAGTGTAGTCCCCCAAACAGAAACCCAAACTGTGCATTGTCCTTCTGTTTCTGTTTAGTCATATTCTCAAACTCAGGCCCATTTCTAGCCACAAACTGAGCTAGTTTGTCTATTATTTTCTTCATCTCAAGGTCTATCAAACACCAAAGCATAACAGAGTTTATAATATCTCGGAATTCACTTACTGTGTGAAATAGATTCCACATTCTTATACACAGGATTCAGCAAGAAAGACTCTGCGCACTAAGCTCCTTATATTGTAAAAACCATTTTGCAATAAAGAGGCAACTGTGACTTCAACATAATACTAAAGACATGATAATGACTGGAACCGAATAATTTTACAGGTAGTCAGTAGTCAGACCTCATACTCATAGCTTACCCTCTGGAGGTTGAGGAAGAGAGGCCATGTCTTCGGATTAGTTTTACCTCATATGTCTCCCGATAGCCTGAAGATATAGATTTATTATTGTGTGTGTGACACGCCAAACCAGCAGAAAATGTATGTATTAAAATAGAGAGTACAATAGGTAGACCCAGTTAATATCACTGTATCATGCCACAAGGATATTCTATTCATGTAAAGCGAAGCCGACATAATATGGTTCTGCCTATTGCACCTCCAACTGCAAATATGGTCTGACACCAACCCTAGACCCAGTGGACAGGTTTACGTCAAGAACTGGGTTTCTGGAGATGTTTGACTGCCAGACTGGAATTATTTTTTGAAGTGAATGAGGTGGTGAATCATCTCATAATCTATGGAGAAAAAAAAATTTGGACTGCAGTTTTCTTAGTATTTTGTTTGAAATACTACCTCCTATGCTATACTTGGTCACAAATTGCTCACTTATTGCCGGAATATAATATATTTTGAGTGGGCTATTTGGGCACAAATTTGTCTAATATGAAGACCATGTATGTGAGCGATAATTTTGAGCGATGTGATAATTCGCTTTAGGAAAGCAGCGTTCATTCCAATTGATTCTGAAAGACCCCCAGCTCCTTAATCATCAAAGAATTACCTCGATTCTAAAAACAACAACGACCCATCTTCTTATCTATTCTATCTCTAGGGATGGGAGAGAGGAGGGTAGTCAAACCACAGACAGCAGGTCACTGACAGTTTATTTGATGAGTTGCAGCCTTGTGTGTGTGTGGTTTGTGTTTGTTGTGGTGAAGATGGGAAGCTGTCTGTGCATGAACCAAGTTATCGCGGCTGTGCCCGCCAATTACGTTGCTCAGATGAGTCACTTCTCTCTCATTGGTCAGAAGTTAATATTCTGACCAATGAGAGAGAAGTGACTCATCTGAGCAATTGGCGGTACAGAAGCTCCACAGCCGCGATAACTTGGTTCATGCAAGCTTCCCATCTTCACCACAACAAACACAAACCACACACACACAAGGCTGCAACTCATCAAATCAATCAACTGTCAGTGACCTGCTGTCTGTGGTCAAACATCGCCAAACACCCAGGTATTACAGTGTACCTGTGGATAGTAATCACAAGGACTACTCTAAAGGAGTTAAAGTAACCCTGAGCTGAGGCTGTTGTGTTACTCATGAGTTGACTTGGTTATCATAATAATTAATAATCATATATATATATATATAAATTTTAATACCATGAATATATATCATATTTTCATAGTTATCATAGTATTAAAATTTATGTTTGGAGCCCATTCAATCATCAACTGCAACAAATCTAACAAACAAATCAATCAACTAATGAATTGATTCAACTATCCGATGAATGAGCGACTTGTTGTTGTGAGATGAGATTGAGAAAATTAGATTAGAATAATTTACCTCAACCAAGTCCAAACAACATAAAATTGCCATTCCAGCAAGATTTGAATATTGGGCCAAATGCTACATGAAGGTAAAGCTCACATCCTTGTTGGGCCCTTAAGAAGCAACACTGTGACACCATATATTGCCATTTGTATTAAAATTAAACAAAACAGTCAGAATAGCTACCTTCCTTCTGATCTGTGGGAATAAACAAATGGCAGCCTCCTAAGGTTCCAGATGGAGCGGTATCCGGTTCACCAAGCTCGATCCTTACTTTCGAACTATTTCTACTAAAACAATGTTATTGGCTGCACAGTGGAGCCATCAAAATATGATTGGTTAGAGTCATCAGGTCACATGACCATACCAAAATAAATACAGGCTGCATTCCTGCATTCAGGTGAAAGCTAAAGAACTGGTGAGGCGCTGTGGAAGGGTATGTTAGAGAGTTAACAACAGTCAGAAGGATTTATATCCAATGGTTCTGGAGGCAGGCAGCAGAAAATCGTTTGGGTAAGTTATCCACAGTTCTAAAATTTGATGTTATGTTCAACAACTTTCTCAAAATATGGAAGTGAAGTGCTGCAAATCTGGAAAGAATAAAAAGCCATTTTTTAGGCTAAAAGACAACAAAAAAATACAGCTAGCAGGCCTTGAGTAAAGTCTCATTTAACTTGAAGTTTTAACATCAACAATAATATTCAGATTTTAGTGCTGCTGAGCTGACTACCTTAGTTTGATGAAAAGACCCTGTTTGAGTTCCGACCCACTAGCCGGATACCACCACCTGTGATCTACCGAAACCGCGAAAGGAAAAATGAGAGACCAGAGCTTTATATGTATCAATGAAAAGAGAGAGTCACTTGGACTGAAACTCGCCCCGCTCACCATAGAGGTGCCCCCTCATCATGATATTGGACTTGCTATCCCGGCCAGATTACAGAGTAGACAACCCAGAAGGAAACGCAGAACCCGTCCAGCATCCGAGAGATTCCATGGTAGGCCATGCATTTGAAGTTTATCACATTTAATCAGTACAAAGTTTGCTGCTGGGTAATACCCATCCTCAAAAAAATCATTGTGTGGGCATTTTCAGTTTCTAATAAATACATATCATAAATATCACAGTTTATTATCAGCTCAGTCTCTTCTTGCGTATGAGTAAAGATAACACAGTGTTTTTATTAGTTCTGATAATGTTGGGTTTTGACATAGTGATAATGATAGTGTGTTTTGTGTCAAAATAGCAGCAATGCTGTAGAAGATCTCTTTGGTTACATCTGAAAAACATGTGTTCACAGTCAAATGATCTGAAACCCTATAGCAATATGATGTTGCAACACATAGTTGATTCACGTTTTATTCAAAATTTTTATTAAGCGATTGTGAATTATAGCCATGTGAAGCATGAAACAATAATATGCTTGTCAGCAGATGGCATTACATGAATAATGTGTTATCTCTGTAGATTTATATGAGGCTACAGGAGAAGTATTAGGTGAAGGTTCACATGGTGCTGTACATTGCTATATACACAAACACACAAATATTGAATACGCTGTCAAGGTAAGACTGATCATTTAGCTCTATTTTATATCATCCTCCCACTGAAATGTTTGCTCAGCTCTATTATAATCATCACGGTGCAGGCGATTCTTTATTCAGTCCCTGGAGCAAAGAGCTTTTACTTATTCTATTGACACAAGTCCTCACATAAATATGTTGAGATTTCTGATTAAAATTTTGTTCAATCATACTTTGCATTTTCCTTTAATGCCTATTGTGCGGGAGATATCATGATTGCAAGTCTAATTTTATTATCTTTGGTCTAATCATGCCATAGATGCTGTTGAATAGCGTTGGGCAATCCTTTCAGTGGATACACAATATTCTCAAGTATTGTTAACATTTACATTGTGCACAGTTTTCAAAGGCCACTGTGATCAATGATAAACATCTATTCGATGCCTCATTCTCTTTTGGCAATGTTTTTATGACTATTTTCAATGCCTCATGGTGCTCGGTAATATTATTAATATGAAATACTCAGCAATAGCCAGGATGCCCAGGCACTCATAACATTGAAACTGCTCTTGTTCAGCAAATAGTCATAGCTTGCGTGAAACATTGATTGAACACTATCAGTTGTATTGTGCGCCTCTCTGTGCAACCTGGAGTGTTTTAATCAATGGTGTTGTGTAGATAAAATTTATTTTCGAAGTTAAACATTCATTTATTGCACACAATCTTGCAAATGTCTGTAACAGAAAATTTTGCTGAGAGCGTGTGGGCGTTTTGTTAAGTTTGCACAGCAATGGCTTTCTTCAAGAATAAACCATGACACATCTTGGATCAGTCTGGCTGCCGGTTATCTATTTGGCGATGTATCATCATTTAAGTGTAATGTCTGCCAGTCTCACTAAACACCTATGGCAGGTCATATTAAAACACAGCGGTGCGCATGAATCTCTGTAAGATATCATAATATAGCAGAGTTAGGATATTACTTTACTATGAGATAATATCACCGAGTAAGGATATATCCTTACTGTGAGCATATCCTGCGCACCCAGCCAATTTTCGTCACATATTGGAATCAGATTACCGGTTCAGTCTATCTCCCACTACACTACACTACTAGGGTATAACAGGGTTAGCGGGTTTGACATGAGATAATAGTAGCTGTGGTTATTTTACAGATTATAAATAAGACAATAGACTATAACCGCAGTAAGATCCTCAAAGAGATTGATATATTCCACCATTGCCAAGGACACAAGAACATACTGCAGCTCAATGAATTCTATGAAGAGTCAGAGAAATTCTATCTAGTCTTTGATCGGCTCAAAGGAGGTAAGATTCATCTGTCACTCTTCTGGTTTATCTCAGTAAATCTCAGCACGTACATTTCGTCTCTCAAGTCCACCGAAAACATCCATTTGTTCTTCAGCGAGGTACACATCTTTAAATATTAAATTACTTTGTTGCAGGCCATTTATGATTTGTTTTGTGTTACAGGTTCACTGTTTGAACACATCCAAAGACGCGGACACCTTACCGAGGTGGAGGCCAGTAAGATTATCAGAGATCTGTCAGATGCACTGGACTTTCTTCATCACAAAGGTGAGACTTCATCCATAGAAACAGACCACTTCCATTAGCGACTTACCGTCATGTGTGAACTCATAAACACAGCCAGCGATTGCTTCACTTCGCACAGTTACAGTTGATTAGTTTTCTGGTGTATTGCTGAGAATTTTCCATGCGCTTTCAGGGTAATATGGGCGGGAGCAGTCATGTAGTCAGTAGAAGGTGTCAGAGCTTTGGTAATTTTCGGATGAATAATATTGTTTTAACATCCAGTAACAGTCGGATAGGTTGCACAAGTGTGAATGGAATGGATAAAAGTTTCTCACATTTTCTCATGATATCATGTGATAATCTTCTTACAGGAATAGCTCACAGAGATCTCAAACCTGAAAATATACTGTGTGAGTCAGCTGACAAGCTCACTCCAGTGAGGATTTGTGATTTTGACCTCGGCAGCGCCATTGTGCTGAAACAAGAGAAGAGCACACCTGTCACCACCCCTGAGCTCATGACACCGGTAAGCAAGTCTCCTTCTCACCACTAGGCTCTCAGCAATATTCGGCTAACATAGCCATGATGACGACAAACACACCATGTTTTGACTTGGGAGTCCATGTATTGTTTTGTACAGGATAATCGCAGTTGCTGAGAAGTTTTGACAGCATATTGAATTTCTATTGTACTGTATTATTATTGTTTGCTCGCAGCAAAACAATGATTTGATTTTGAGTCGCCTTGAGCATACTATGGGTTGTCAGCAGAGACAGTTTCTGTCAGAGTTAAAATTAGTAGATCAAATATGACAAGGTTAATGAATAGGCTGCTTGGGTTAACATTGTTAGATGAAACAACAGCCTTTCTTATTGCTGACTGAACAGAATTGGTATTAGTTCCGCTGCACATAATTAGTCTGCTTAATCAGCCCGTCAAACTGTCTGAGCTATCGACCAGCTACTTAATGAAAGGGAAACTTTGCATTCGGAAGTACTGTATGATTATATTACTAAGCTAAATAATATCCCTTCCACTGCTTTACGCTTCACTTCACAAATCCTTTTGTTTGTCATGCTTTTCCTCCAGGGGTGTGGAAATATAAAAAATGAAGAGGAAAGTGGTTCCTGAAACTCAAATTTGAACGTTTAATCTTATCAAGTGAATCTCATGCACAATTAATCTTTTTCTCAACCACTTGCATATTGTGATTATGTTTGGACTTGTTGTTTCAGGTTGGCTCTGCTGAGTACATGGCCCCTGAAGTTGTCGATGCCTGGGTTGGTGATGCTACATCATATGATAAGAAATGTGATCTGTGGAGTTTGGGAATTATTCTATACATCATGCTTTGTGGTTACCCTCCATTCTACGCTAAATGCGGTGATGATTGCGGTTGGGAGATCGGAGAAGCCTGTACTACCTGTCAGGTATGTATCCGTAGATCTCAGGCTATTTATAAATAAATGATTTATCTGCTGAGTACAGACAGACCCTGATGTGTTGGCCCCTCAGTGCTAACCACAAACTTAGAGCATGTCACAACATTTCAAAGACTTGCTGAGACTGTAATAAATATCAAACTGGCCCAGGGACCTCCGCTGTATAGCCTGTTTGTTGTTAGCCACAAGTGGTTACACTAGTGCATCTGAAACAAATTATAACCTGGATAGCTTGACCGAAAAATCAGTTTTTCCAAAAGCTTTATGTGTGTATAATGTAAACACATAAAAACTTTGATGAAAGCCTGATGAGGTTTTATATAGTTATGCCGTCATCAGTGGGTGGTGAGCTGGTAGTAGGCTGATTGTGATTCCCACTGTGATTAGAGATTGTCATTGCCAAGAGGGAGATGGGAAATGTCATATGGTTGTTCAGGATTCCGTGTGATGAAACCTGGTAGATCTGTGATTATAAGGCTTGTATCAACAGTAATATGACCAAAGTGCAGCCTGCGGCATTTCGATGTAATTGAGTAATACCTGGCTTAGGTATAACATTATCCCTCTGACATGCACTGAACACCCGGTGGCCTTGTAGCCAGGTTACTTAGCCAACATGCCATGAATGAATACGAGGAAACTGTGTAATGTTGCAGTTCAGTTTGTGAATAATTGAGTTGAGTTATCTCTGAATCATAAGCATTCTGCAACTGATGCCAAGCAATGATGCTTGAAAATGAAAAAAATATGAGGTATGCGGATGAATGATTAACACTATAACCTGAGTTGTATGTTATCTGTTAATGGAGCTGCTCTCTAATCAAACACAAATCATGTGGGTGAATTATAAATCGCTCTCATATCTTGTCTTCTGTTTTACAGGACATGCTGTTTCAGAAAATCCAGGATGGAGTATTCAGCTTCCCCGACCGTGAGTGGTCTAAAATCTCTGAGGATGCCAAAGACATGATTTGTCATTTACTGAAGCGAGATCCCAGAAGGCGTTATACAGCTCGAGAGGTACTGGAGCATCCATGGATAAGTCACCCAGTGTCCAACACCTTACTAGCTACACCCAAAGTACTCAGCAGGTATGTGTCAATACTCTCTCACTGTCACCGCTGTTCGGTGATCTGCTTTATATCAAATTTGGCAATCAAAACAATAAAGTGATTTTGATGATACATGTTTACTGTATACAAGATCATGTGCATGTATACAAAATATGCTATTGAAATATGTAGCAGTTAACTGTGACTCCTACCTGAGTTCCCCACAAGTATGAATTATGACCTGGTTTTTTTGGCAGTTACACTCATTGTATGATGAGAAGAAAATCATTGAAGTGTTGCAACCTAATGAATTCAGTTCCTGCTGGCTGGTTGACTGGTTTCTCTATAACCCAGCAGTAATGATAACATGCCAGAAGTGTCTCATCTTTGATTGATGGCTTTGATATATCAGAGCTGTGTAGGCTGCTTTGATCACCATCAATCACACCATTATAGACTCCGCTTAATATTCTCTACTGTACTCCAACAGTGTACTGATATGTTAGGTTGGTGGCTTCCTAAGGATGTTATGATAAACACCATTCACAAAGTTGCAGCTTATCCTATTAGAGAATAATCCAGATTCTCACCGGTTATGCACCCAGCACTGTCTGATATATTCTCTAATCTCGACATTTATTTACTTATTGTAGAAACAACAGTTCCCAGCTCCTCGATACATACGCTGAGAACGCAATGGCCTTCAATCGTCTCATGCTGACTCAGATAACCATCTCCGAGTCTCTCGGCAGCGCCTGCTCTAACCTGAGTGGTAACCTCTTCTTTGACTCCGAGTCCAGCGGCAGCCCTAAATTCTTCATTGGCGCCATGTCTGATGATGAAGATGACGAGGAGCAGTATGGCCCCCGTGATGAGAACGATGATGAGGTTCGCGGAACTATGGCTATACCCCTACCCAAGAATAACCTGAGTTTGTCTGGAGGGCTTCTAAAGCTCTCACCACCCAGCAGTAAGCTGGCTGAAAGGAGAAAAGTCAGGTTCAATAGTGTTAGTCTGTCTCAACCTTCTTCCCCAAGTCTCTAAGACTCAAAACTGTGTGCAGCTCGCGGCGGCTCAATGTTCCATTCTACTCTCTTATACCTACAGCTTTATAATTAACCGATTCCGACCGAAGAAATAGACTGTACTTACAGTGTGGCAGTTAAACTGACCCAAAACTCTGCGCCGTAATATACGTGTTCAGGACAATTAGACCAGCGTGATGGCTATATTACACTAAAGAAGAATGGATCCATTCCAATTAACGATTGCTCGGACCTCATTATATAGCAACTATACACTTACTACTCATTTACTACTATACTACAGGAAGAGCTGCACATGGTTACTGTGATATATACATTGCTGCTTCTTCTTCAAGCAATTGTGCATTATGAACTGAAGTAACATTTGGTTTGCTCGTTAAATCTCATGAACGATTGATATCTAGGCGTGTGCGAATTTTTGTAAGAACGGATGCTGCATTGTTATGCTACTCTCTACTACCAATATCCACCTTATTAGCCTATGGTTAATCACTGACTTTAGAGCGGGGAGCCGTCCTGCGCCGCCCTGCTAACTCAAATCCGTAAATAAGTATTACCTCCATCATTATGCTGATCTCAATAGCTCTCAGACTGAAAGTAAACTCATCCACTTAGTTCATTAGCCGTCAACCCGATGAAAGCGACGACAACAAATACTTCCCCACTAACTAAGTTCACTAGTATCCTATATCTAAGAACTTCTGTTCTCAAGTTAAATATGGGTTCTCAGTGGTACGGGTAACACGATAGGCTCGATGTCACAGCCTTAGAGCTGCTGCATCAGCCTTCTCCATCATCTTCAATGTTCTATTAGTGAACTGAGAACCCAGCCTATGTTCTAGTCGTGCCTGGTCAGTGGATCAAATCAAGTTCTTAGATATAAAATAGTAGTAACCAAAGCTTTTTTTTCAAAGTTCGATGATTTGACCATCATTTTCGTTATATTTTGTGCAATCGGCAATCAAGTAAGCTCTTTTCCAAAACGGTATCAGCTGGATTTGTGGCAGAAGCGAGCTATATAATTTTGTTTTTTTCTTTTGTTTATAATTTCACCCATAGTGGACTTACATTTTCAGTTTAAAAAAATAATGGTGGTTGCCATGATCATTTTTTGTATTATCTGCTGTTACAAATAACAACTTTTGTAAAGTTTTTTTTCCAATTTTGAACGAATGCTGTCTGAAAAGGGAACCAACACTCCAACCCAGTAATAGGTGCTTATATCTTTAAAAGAAAGAAAAGGATAGATAAATTGTGCTTTTTTCATCATTATTGCCAACAATTTTCAACTCAAGTTTTTTGGATTTTTGCATGCTTGATCCCACACATCCTCAAGAGCATCAATGATGTGAAATAACTTTTTTTTTCAAACAATAGTGTGTGAGCTATACGATAACATTTTAATGTAAAGGTCAAAGTTGAGACAGCTTTGACCCTTGATGTTACCAGTAATTTTCGATGGCCACTTTTATGTGGGCCTGGTAGAGAGAGATGGTGTCTATTCCATCATCACATTAACCTGCTGTATGTATGGATAGATAACAGTTAGATTTATGTTTTGAAACGCTGAATATACTACTGGTCTGTAGTATGGTGTTGTGTGCTCAAAGAGCCTTTGATGTTGAACTATCTTACAATCTTGTAGTTCCAAATAAAAAAATTGAAAAACTCATATTACTGTTCTTTGTTTGAGAGGCACTCATTTTATTTCACTAAATGCGTAGCATTTATAATTTTTATGGAAGAAATTCCTCTATTTATCACACGTTAATCAGACGAGAGCTCTGACTGTTTGCACCATTGCAAATGGTATAAATTCATGGTGTGTGAGGGAAACTGACAATATGAGTGAAAGACTAGAAAAATAGGTAGTAAAAGAAGTTACTGTAACGTTTCAAGAGCGAAGATCTCAAGGATTGAACCTTTATAATATTTGACATATGGATTAGGGGAGCAATTTTAGTTCTAAATTAGTGAATCTGATCTATCACTCAAATTATCACTAAGCAGACATGTGGAGTTGATCGACTTTAATTCTATGTGATAACTGTGGGTTTGCTTCGTCCTGTGAACTCTTGTAGTTTAGATATGGTGAGAGCTATATCCACCAGTGGTGCCAGCATCACCTACAAATACAGTATATATACCGAAATGTCAACCAACAAAACAACTAACTTTGGTGGTCCTAACTAAATAAGTAAACGGTGCTGTCGTTATCCCTCAACTAGCTGCTCCCCACCCCCTCCCTTATTAGGAACTGACGGCTGTGTAAATGAATAATGAGGAGTAACAGCTTCATGGTTTAGGGTTATATTGAAGAGATCATCCCACCAGCTCAATGATCTATACATATTTACGTTATGGTATCACCCTAAGTCATGACATTTCAACAACAACAAGAAAGAAGTAGGTTTGCGAGCTCATACAACAGAAGAGGTGATACACGTTTTGTAAGCACGAAGCTGACACGTTTCTGGTGGTAATTTTTCAGAAGGCGGAAAGTCTGACTTATAAATAGGCAAAAATGTTGTCAAGAAGACAGCAATATCCGAGAGAGTAGATATCAGTCTTCGATCCTACTTGTATGTTCTGGTATCATTACAAGGCAGCATGTAACCTAGTCTGGTTCTAACCGAATGAAGGAAGCTTGAGATCACAAACCAACCAGTTTTTATATACCGGTATCGTAAATAGCGCCATCCCGGATTGCTGCCGTGTAGAAACAATCTCAGTCCAACATTTTAATCCCTGTGACCAGGAAGAATGGAATTATATTTCATTCTTCCTGCTGTGACAGATTTTGAGAAAGATATAATTCTTTATCAATCTAAGTTAATTATTGAAATAATAGTTCTTCTTAATCTGAGAGGTTAGCGATCCTTCCACAGATTGTTCCTATATTATCATGATCTCCACAAGGCCACTTCTGGAGGTGTAGAACTTATAGACAGGAAACACCGGCACCCAGAGGGCACCCGGAGCACTAACAGTTATTTAATAGTTCCAGGTCATCTGACTGACGTCAAGTGAATATATTATTTATTTTTATTCTCGTTTTTTATCTTGACATTATTGAGATATTGACAGAATTATTCCGCATACCGCAGACCAGCAGGGTGAAACAGAAATCAAGAGCAACATAGAATACTTGGTCGTAGTATTTTACCTGACAGAAATAGAGTGCCACCTGGTCCCATATATTTGGATAGTGTTTACACCAGTGGTTAGGCAGCTTAACTACAGGAAATGTAAATCTAACAGCTCATTCTAGCCAAGTTCCCTCTGTACTAGTGTATACTGGGGACAGCACTTATTTAAGCCTCTGTATCTCAAATGGAAAGTTTGGTCCAAAAGCAAAAATTGACAATTTGAGGAGGGGCTAATTTAAGGTCAGGTGTACGCAAAATGTATCCACATATTTTCACAAACTATTTTCACAGTGTCAGAACAGCTTAGGCAAACTGTTATTTTCTGTCACTCATCATAAACGGTGAGCAATACACGGCTGTAGATCCAAAGCATAGAAAGTTTGAAGTATGAATTAATACGGCACTCACACTGTTTGCACATGGCAAATATTTTGTACCCTCGCCTAACTTGACATAACTATGAGTGTACTAATATTAGACTTTGAATCCTGTAACCGAGGGCTGACCAACTACCCAGTACCTCAGTACACAAACACACAGATAAGGGCTTCAAGGCACTGCAAAGTGTAAACAGTGATATGAAAATCGGTCAGACCTGTATGTCATATATCACAGGGCTCAGAGATAAGAATACACAGCGGCACTCATTTAGTAGCATATTGTGAAATTGTGATAAAAATAAAACTATAATAATATTTAAGCGCACTCTGAGTCTGAACCAACCATATTTTGACTGCCTACAGGGCCAAATTGTTTTGGGCTCCGCGCCTTGAGTAGCATCTCAGATGCTACCGAGCACATAGAGCCTCATCATCGCCCACTAGGTTTTTAACTGTCAATTTTTGATGAAAAATACACCAAACCAAACATGCTCTACAGGTCACATTTTCCACTCCTCCAAAAACCAAGGTGTTTCAGGTCATTTAGCTATTTTAAAATCCTTTTTCCAATATATTTATTTGAAACATGAGCCAAGTTATATTCAAAATCACTATGCCGAAATGTAGTGGATGAAACAGGAAATAGAAGTAGGGTACAAAGTCAGTCTTCTCTTTTTAATTTTGCACCACAAATAGCCATAGGGCCTACTTGATGTGAAAGCATGGGTCCATCTACATATTGTAGGCATGTAGATCAAGGAGTCCTTGTGTAGATATACATCTCTCATTGCCAATGAACTCGCAGTCTCCACACTTTTGAACCACGACTCAACTATTATGGTTGATATTAAAGCCGTTACTAGCCGTTACTAGCCGTTACTAGCCGCTACCAATGTATGGCTCCTTTCATTGCTAATATTGTGGACTAATTTGGTCCGCTAAAATAAATGTCACAGATATTGGGAAATTGAAAAACAAATACATAAAATCTGATCTGTCCACAGGCTGCATGCGAGATTTGCAGATATGAGATTTTGTTTTGCTGTTGTGCTTATCCCTAGTACTCTAATCATCTCTTTACCGCTGCTCCTATGACATCATTAATTAGGCCACTACAGGTAAACTGATGATAAACAGATATCAATCATGTTTGTCCATCAAAACAACCAGCTGTCGACCCGGCCCAGCCAGCAGCCTCCTGACAGCATATCAACAGCTAACAAAGCCGGAGCTAAGCCCCGGTGTTTACTCACATAGTTCTCACTTTGTGGCTTCTAGATGTTACACCTATTGTTTCTAGCTTGTAAACAAGTAAATTGCTCATTGACCTATTTCCTCAACAGCCAATAGATATTGGGGCCGCATGTCAACAAACTGAGATAAGGAGTGCATGCGGGGCCCGAGTTTTCGGTAAAAGTAAAACAACAGCCAGCGGCCTCACATCCAATAACAAACTCTGTTTACCTACAAATACTACGAGGCTCATAAACTGGTGATATAGATGCCGGAATAAGCGATAAAACCTTTTGGATGAAAAACAAGCCACTCTCTTTGTGATGTTGACTTAGTGTGCGGCCCAAAGCCCTATATTATCACCGTTGTTGTTTTGATTCAACTTGGTTTTGACTAGAGACCTCCATACAAAATATATAGGCATCCATTCTTCTTCACATCATCAAACAAGAAAGGGAATTATCTTCGTAAACATGGATACCTATTTTGTCGGTAGGGTATGCAGGTCCAAAAATTGTTATGTTCCCAAACATCAAACAAGCTGATGAAAACATCAGGGGCTATATTATGGCCCATGACTTCGCAAATAACGCCCCGCCTTACACCAATCATGGAGCCGATTGTTTGATGCAGACCAAGCATAACTCATTGATAAGGTAACAAAAACGGCTTACGGCTTATGATGTCGGAACATTCGCTGTAAAGTGAACTTCATTTGACTCCCATTTCATGCCTCGTTTCACAAAGCTCGGCAGCTGCAGGTCAGTCGCGGAGAGAGAGAGTTATTTTTATTTATCAATGCCTTTAGTGAGGTGTGAGCTGTGCACAAATACAGTCACCGCCCTGCATTCAGAGCCATTTGGCAGCATTAACTCTCAGAGGCAGTCCAGGGATGGACGGCTATGTGATCACTCTGAGGTCACATAGAAAATATGCCACAGCTGCTTTATATGACAAAAGCATCAGGATTTGTTCGTGAATGGAAAATGTAAACATCATGTTACAAGCGCAGCCTTCGTAGCATTGCCACACAAAGAGCTATTATTACAGAAAATTACTACCCAGCGTTGTTTTGGTCTGTGGTCATTGGCATTATTTAGGTCAGTTTAGCCTTTGGTCACACTAAGATATACAACATCGATTTGGGCTTTGACTACGGGTCCCCTCAATTAATCAGTCTTCATTCAGGTCAAGTCACTTAGCGGAGCTACATTGCTGACCTATTAAAATACAAGGGTATTTATCTGCAGCCAGTCAAGCTCTCCAACTTCATCTAACGCATAAAGTGGCATTTTCTGCAAAATTATATAATATCACCCTGAGAATTATAGAGAGACATTGTAATGGTGCTATTTATGTTACATAATTCTTCTCATAATTTCTCTATAATGATTCTGTTGAGTGTTGGAACAGGCAAACACGCATATATTCTATAATATTTATTTGCTGCAGCAGCCAAGGCCGGAGACCAAGGCCAGAGACCAAGGCACCTTGATAATGTCATCATATGCAAGACTAAATATTATTTTTTTGGTGCATATTGCGAATTTCTTGTCATATAATAACATACCAGACCTTCATTCATTGCCTGATGTCTATTCCGTGACATCAAAAGCAAGTCATTACAAGATAAGATATGTATATCTAAGACTTCGTAAACTGTTGGAAAGGCTAGCAAACCCTCCAATTATTAAAACAAATTGTCCATTTACTTTGATAAAGCAAGACATGGTAACCTGACAATGATCGGGACAGATAGTGGGGACAAATCCCTCTCAATAAATAAATATAATAGACACTTCTCAAAAGCCAAGTGCAGTACAATCGACAAGCAACCTACTCCTACGGTCTTTGTAACTGGTGCCAAATAAAACCTTAATCTTGATAGTTTTTTAATGTGTGGCTATGATGCTGGTTCTGTGGTGGTTTACTTGATGTTTAAGATTTTGGCCTGCATAAACATTCTAAGCCTTGATATCCTACAACACTTGCAAAACTGGACAAAAACAAACCGATTCCAAACATTAACTTCTATCTGATGTCCAGTTAACTTCGCCTGGATGCACATCACAAACTCTGCAGACCATGAAAATAACCATAAAAACAAAAACAAACCACAAAGCCACCGAAGCCCGACCAGAAATGATGCAGTGCAAAGTCAATGTCTGTGGTTTCCATATCTAAAAGTGGAGTGTCAATGCCATTGCTATAACTATATTTTGCCCCTTTTTATATCAAGTATTGACACTGCTACATTATCATTGGGCAATACTTAAAAATATGGATGATGACAGATTTATTAGCAAATCATGATTTCGTTTAGATGTTGGAAACCCTTTGATCATTTAATTCTCTTCAAATGATCTCGATTTTACCTATAGATGCCTTAAACAGTCTGCTATTATCTGGTTACTCTACCTTACATTGATATATAACCGGCAGCATGCTCTGCCAGGAGTGGGCACCCGAGGCTCAGTACAGGTAAACAAACATGAATGACTAACATCTGCACTGCTTTTAGCAACTTTGACTCAGGTGATCCCCTCCAGCCTGCTTTCAATGTCTTCTTAGTACAGTACATGTATCAGCCCCTCCCCTAAAATCTTAACCCCCTCCTCCCCATTGTATATCAGCCACATGTGTACATGTCCAATGTGTGGTACGATCAGAGATGAGAGACTATGGTGAGATTACATTTAAAACTGAACTGAAATGAAACCTCAAATTAATACAATAGTCTGAATTTAATATTGGGAAGGAATTCTTCTAAAGCCTAGTCATTGTCGGTCGGTGCAACTTCAAATATGAATACAGGTTGGAAGGAAACATACAGTTGAAGTCAAGGTAAGACATCAAGGTCTCCGGGTCTACAGCTAAGCTCAGTCGCAGGAAACTGGAGCATTAATAATATTTATGAGACCTTGTATTTATATAATTATAGATAATCGGATGAAGCATCAGTAACACGACAACATTTTCAGGGCTTTTAACTCTATTCTTTAACATAACTTGCACCTAGTGTTTCAGGGGTTAGAGTCTTTTATCATAATACCACCAAGTGGAATCAACAATATATGAAGAGCCTAAAAGGTGATCACCCAAAAGGCCACTGCCAAAAAGCCACTGGCCATAAAGCCACTGGCAAAAAAAGCCACTGGCCATAAAGCCACTGGCCAAAAACCCACTGGCCATAAAACCACTGGCCAAAAGGCCACTGGTCATAAGGCCACTGGTCATAAGGCCACTAGACAAAAGGCCACTGGTCATAAGGCCACTGGTCAAAAAGCCACTGCCCAAAAAGCCACTGGTTACATAATAGAAGCCTGATATCAACTTTCCATTGACATGTTTTTTGGGGCCCGTAAAACAAAATTCTAGCTCTTGATATGCCATTTATAAATGATTTTTTATTTCTATTTACTGATTCCCATTTTAGTAAAGTTAGAAAAAATCCCACCCACCCGTTGCAAATAAATATTTTAAATGACTCCACCTGGACATCTTCTCACACATATTTTCTGTACCGTAGCCCCAATCACTACATAAAAATGTATCTTGATGGACAAATTAATGTTATCACAAGCAAACAGTCAGCACTTTAAGATCGAAGCAATGCCGCAATCAAAAGAGACAGCGGTGTAGCTTTTTTGAATTTGACATGCTACATGCCAAGCACGAGTGAGTTGCATACCCTACTGGATCAGGTTACAAAAGCGATCAAGTTGAGTCGGTTGGGTTTTTTGGCCATCAATAATAAAAACATTCGATGGATGCACAGATAGATCTTGGTAGAGGCTTGTATTGTTCACAAGAGAGTTTAGTTTTTGTTAAGTATCAGATCTGATATAACCATGTGATAATCAAAATCGATCACAGGGTGCATTGGGTAAAAATGATACTAAAAATCTTTCCATGTGAATTTAAATTATTGTCATGCTACGAAGAAAAAAATCAAAAAAGCTGCACCGCTGTCTCTGCTCAGGGCGGCATTGCTTCGATCTATAAGTACTGACTGTTCAATTATGATGACTTTAATTTGTCCATCAAGATTGGGGCTTACGGTACAATGAAGTGTGTGAGAAGATGTCCGGGTTGAGTCATTTAAAATAATTATTTGCAAAGGGTGGGTGGGATCTTTTCTAACTTTACTAGAATGGAAATCAGTGAGTAGAAATAAAAAAATAAATGAAAAATGGTATATTAAGTGCTAGAATTTTGTTTTACAGGCTTGAAAAAAACATGTCAACGGAAAGTTGATATCAGACTTCTATGATGTAACCATTGAACCAGTGGCTCTTTGGGCAGTGGCTTTTTGACCAGTGGCCTTTTGACCAGTGGCCTTTTGTCCAGTGGCCTTTTGGCCAGTGGCTTTATGGCCAGTGGCTCTTTGGCCAGTGGCTTTATGGCCAGTGGCTTTATGGCCAGTGGCTTTTTGGCAGTGGCCTTTTGACCCGAAATCGCCTAAAGGGTATGATTAAGTGTACATGACCAAATAACTCCAAAGTCTGATTATGTCTTTGCATCGTTATCCTTTCCATGTCAATAATATTTATAAAGGGTTTGATCATATCTCACCCAACTTGGCCAATTTTAGGTGTAATAGCTCTGATCTTTCAGTGGATTTTTCCTTATAGGGCTCGGCTCTGCCTCAGCGCCATGTATTTGAACTAACACATAGTGACAGGGTTGTTATTGCAGTGAAAATGAGGAGATCTCAATTGCTGTTTATCAAGGTATTGGCTATCTTGTCTAGCTGTAATGACGGAGGCATACGATCGCAACAAGAGAAGGAATGAGCCATGCAGAGACAGCGTGGTAAGAAGAGGATAAGTCCAATGATGACAGTACAGTTTTGGATGAGTTTGTTTTGAAAACGTCACTGGCATAATTGTTACCATTAATACAGTCATCCATCATTCTTATTGTGAGCCATCAAATGTATGTATATAGGTCAAGCGGACCCTTAAATAGGTCATGGTGAAGAGGATTTTGTGGTGATTTTGTGGTTTGGCAGTTGAACCACAACTATAATTACAATATAGCTGTGAGCCATCATAGCATGAATAACATCCTGTAGAGCCTGCCAATGTTATCAGTTTGTACTGCAGCTGCAGATTTGATATTGCATGGTTGCACTTTCCTTTATTTGCAGTGAGGTTAAGTGATGCAATATTATTATCTCACATACATGATACTAAGTCTTCATTTACTATATTTAACTCACAGCTTGTTTTGTTTTTTTGTAAGCACTCATGTTCTGATATGTTAGCTCTCATCTTACCAAGGTGCACAATTTGCACTATTCAATTTTTTGACATTCCAAACTAATCACAAGTAGGATGCTCCAAACCAACCAATGAATCATTCACTGACAGCGTGATAATCATCTCTAACATTAAGGGGTAGAGGTGTCCTGTTATTATCTGCAGCTAAGAGGATGTTTTTCAAATCATTTGTAATGTGATTATTTTTTATTCATTCAAACAGATATAAGTTGTACATGAAATGAAATTCTAGGAGAAGCCAGAAGTAACTGGTCAGGTATTCATCAGTTAATAAGGCACCACATCAAACTTCCTACACTTCTCCAGGACTCACTAATTGGGAGGTTAGAGTATGATGACATGATTCTTGTGGGTAATCAGTTGATAATACTACCACTGGTAATGGTGTCCAGGAGTCCTGTGGAAACCAGCCGTATGAATCATTCTCTCCCCCCCCTGCAATGCTGTTTGTTTATGTTATTGTGTAGACGGTTGTTATTTTCCCACCCACCTTTGAGAATGGATTGCACGAACTCTAATCTTTACTGCCCAAGGTGGGCTGATAGTTTTTACTTCACACCAAGCTATCGATCTCTTACGTAGGCTTCGTGTAGCCTAGAGATGCTCAAACTAGATAACGTTGTAACCATAAACACATATAATATATGACATATGTTTATGTTCATGGTTATAAGCTCTGCGTATTTGTTTGGGCGAAGCCAATCGCATTCCCAGCTCATGAGGAATTTGATCCTACATGTAGAGATAGAGTACTCTCTACATTTTACCAAAACTGTTTAATGGCTATTGGCCTCACCCATTGATAGCTGATGGTTCACAGGAACGACTGTGTTTGCGTGGATCTGCTCGAGACAAGCAAGCTCAAGACCAGTACAGGAAGGCCGTGCGATATCCTGCTTCAAATTTTGCAAAGAACGATCCGCCTGGGGCATGCTTGGAAGATATTTTGCAAGCCAGCATATTATTGAAATAAGGCATGGTCATTGCAAATGTCTTTTTTGTGTGCGCAATGACACCTTGAACGTGCACATTTACTTCATCTTACTTGGTGCAAAATTTAAACAGTTTTCAAATTTGGCCTTTTCAAAAAGTGCTATAAAGTCAGAGCCTAGGGGTCTGCAATCACAGCACTAACGCCTTGAGCCTCTGGAGCTGGCTAGAGAGTAAGTTACACAAGGTTAGATTATTACATGAGCTCGACTAGACGGAGGACGTGTAGGGGGTCATCACCCGGAGATTGAGCGAGGAGGTCTAATCCTGGTCAGTATAGGTAAACAGCAGGTGTCTCACTTCCCACGCTGTGGTATTAAACCCTGCAGCTTATCAGGCTGTGAAGAGTGTTGTAAGAATTACACAGTCTAAGAATGTATGAGGGCGACTCACATGACTCCAAGAAACTCAGATATTTCAGCAATGTTGTGTACGCACCACCAGAGTAATATGTAATTTAATATAATAGTGGCTAAGTGTACAACCATCAGATATATTAGTAGTACCGTGGTAAGCAGCTGGACCTTACAGCGCAATGGATCGGGTGTATTGATGTTTATGATGAGGGCGAACCTTCTAGATTCCGTGAATCCACATAGATGCAGGTCTAGGATGGCATGCCAATGTGGCGGTTCAATATAGAATCATTGCTCTGCGCCAACATTGAATTCCTCCTACCTAAACTTGCCAAGCGGCCACCTCAGTCTTTTGAACATTTTTGTGTATTTAATTATAGCACAAAACAGTAACTTTACAAAGGCAGAGGAAAAAATATAGCAAACTTTTTTGGCTTTTTTAAGTTTTGACACGACTTGATGTCACAATTTGGCCGCATCTGCTATTTGGCACGATGTATTACAGTTCATGTACCACTAAACATAGGTATCGAGGACATGAATTGACACGGCAGGGTGTATCCAGGAAATTGTGAAATGGCAAAGTCATCATTTTATCCCGAACACAAGTTAGAGACGTTTGCATATGCATTCAACTTCGCTTCAAAAGACAGCAATGAGATGATCTATGTTTATACTCAGTATGGAAGGGATCTTCTCCATTCCTGATATTTGGTACTAGATAACCATGTCATAGGAAAGTGCAACAGGTACACACATGCTTCTCGAAGGGAAGACATTTTCTAGTTGATAATAATACTCTCATCCAGACACGAAGGAGGTCACTGTGATGCTTGTTTGACACTCTAAAGATAGGCAACTTTCTAATTTCAAAGAGCGTGTTTGCAAAAAAGTTTGAAAAAAACTGAGATCTGTCAGTGTCACCGATCGTGTGCGTAGGTCCGATACAGGAATCACAAATCAGAGACTAATAATACGAGATATTTACCTCAGCGCTGAGTTGAGTTTTCTGTATATCCTTCTCATAGCTATCTACATAGAGTCTGATTGTGGCACCACTGCTCCCAGTACCGCTTAGTCTGTACACTATCCTCGAACCATCACTGAATATCACTCTGATACCCTGCAAATAGGAGCACAATTCTGTTTTATAAGTTAAAAATTTAAAACTTAAAAAAATAAAAACAAATGTTTTAAACAATCGTCCTTTTTTGTGGTCTGTTCGGATGGTGGTATCAGCTGGTCATGCTTTGTTGAGACTTGATGAGGAGATGGAGAATTTGAGGCTTCTATCTTCAAAAAACGAGAAATTTTGCAAAAGATGACAAAGATTAATTCTTAATTTTTCATAGGTGTACAATGAAATTGAAAGTCAGTTAGCCTGTTTTAGAGGCTCTTGACTGGAACTTATGAATTATTCATGAGTGGAAATATTCAAATATTCCACACAATTAGAGTCAAATCCACATTATTCAAGTTAAAAATCATTAATTATGCCAAATATTCAGATGAACATTTCATTCCGATGTCTCTGGCTAATTTTTGTCTAATGAGAGATTGTTTGTTACTTCCTGGACAGTAAAACTTCACATTGTTTATATTTTAACTCCGTTGAAACCATTGCACAGTGATCTGTAACACTGTATGCTCTAAAGAAATCTCTCTAACTGGTCGTGTTTGTGTCAAAAACCAGATTCGTGGCGTTGACAGAAAACTGTAAATCTTACCAAAAACACATCACTACCCTTCTATATAATTTAATAATTTAATAATGAAATATTAATATTGATGTTCAATCTTCACTGAAACTAGATTGAAAATAAATATGGTTTATTTCATTGTTGTATCACAGCAACCATTTTCATTAGCAGAGAAGGATAGGTTATGGTACTGCCTGCTTGCATCAAAGTGGCCTCCATCTTAGATATTTAATCCTGATCCTGTTTTGTAATCATTGTTGACGCATGTTGTTTGGAGCGGAGATAAGTCTAAATACCCTGACGCCCTCTATTTTGGTGTGAGAATTTATATGCTATGGAAGTCACTAAATCCAGGAGTGATGGTCGGTCGTCTTGGTCGATGGTTTTGGCACCCCTTCCCACAGACTTTTTGCTGTTACGTCTTTTAGTCTGAAGGATTAGTATATATTTTCGGCTGTTTTTGAGGTTAGAGTTTGGATTAGATTTGGATTTTCAAAGAGGTTAACCGTCAAAAGACATGATTTATATTTGAAAGGCCACAGTTCAAACAGACATTTGTGTAGCTGATTTTATCAAATCAACAAGAGCAAAAGTAATGATATTTTGCACAAGTTGCAGGTTTTGTTCCGGGAGACTAAAACTGTATTTCTTGCTTGTAATGTTGGACCCTGGACCTGGTAATGTTGTCTGTGATGTTGTGGTCAAGTAAGATTTCCAGCAGAGACTTGTTAATGGCCAATGGCTAGTGTGTCAACTTCCAAAATTATCTGTTGGGAAACCTTCTATTCTTTGAAGATTTGAGCCCCCTCATTTTTATGTGTAATTAATAAGTTTGAGTACAGAATTTCACAACTGGAAGGGGAAACAACTTTGTAATGTAATGTCATGTTTTTGTTATTGACTCATGTTTGTAATGAGCACATTGTTTGAATAAATATAACTCGAGTGGATTTGTTGGAATTAGGTATCTTGAGCCTGTTGGTAAAATTCAGATTATGACAGAGATTAATTTTTAGCAGTTTTTATCGCTTAGATTGGGAAAGAAATACATGACCATTATCCATACCAAACGGGAATTTTCTTGCAAAACAACCCTAACTAAAACATCTTAATGTTAACAGAGCTAGGCCCCTGGGTATGCGGCACAGTCAGATGTTTAGAATATTAACAGAAAATAACTAATAATAACTTGATATAATCTCAAGATTAGAAGGTGATGTCTTACCAATCCGATCTGATAACAATGCATTCTGGGGCTTTTATGTAATAAAACGGTTAATCTGGGATCATAACACTTCCATTACTTTATCCCCCAAACCCGTTTTAGCCAAATTTAACCGGCGGACAATTAAACCAACAGCTGTTCTGTTAGAATACTACTATTTAGCATAGCTTCGATTATCGTTGTTACCGATGTATTCTAGGATACATCGAAGGCACGCATGACAACCATACTATGCATCTATAGTGCTTCAGATATCAGTAATTAGACATTTCATACTCCAACACATACTATTTTCTTTTTGACAGATAATTTTGATATATCTCACTCCAACAGAGTCAGTCCAGAGATTACCTGATTTTTTGTGACAGAATGATCTATAGGATCTGTGTACTCAAAGTCATCCATTGTTTTCACAGTGAACTGTTCGCCGCTGCCGGCTGACAAGGTCTGACCAAACAGAGCATTGCTCTGCAGCTGACTGTTCAGATGTGACATCATTGCTGCTGCCTTCTCACTCTCACATTCCTCGTAATCATATCTTTACATAAAAATATAATTAGCAAAATGTTATGCACAGCACAGGTATGGTAACCCCAAAAAACCAAGGGAAGATCAGACCCTGTTACATAGACAGGCTTGCTCATATAAGCTTTTTTTTTACGTTCTTTCACTATATGGGGCTTTTCTTTTCAAGATATCATGTTTTGTACACATGATATTATACACTTCACTAATGCAAGTGCAACATGAAAGGGGATGCAAATCTAAATCAAAACAGTCCTATCTCAAATATAATAACATGGGTTTGATATAACTATCCTGTTTCATTTCACAATCGTTAAACGTTCATGAGAATATTGAACAACCAAAGACCCCTACTTGATCCTGGAGGGCGACCGAGGGTCAAACACATAGTCAAACACATAGACAAGGCTAGAACGATGAAAGGAACAGACATGTTTGATGTTTAATACAAAGCTATCTTTATAACATGGCACGACGCCATGTAAACTACACTCACATCCAACAAAACATAACAGTTAAGAATGTAAACCGATCATTAAACATGTTTAGCCATCATGTTTTCAGTTTTACCAACTGGAACAATGCAGCGACACTGATGCAATTTGGCTTGTATCCAACGAAACGATTGTGTCCTGATGTCACCACTTCCACGTCATCAAATACAGGACGGGACGTAGTGATAAACCCCTCATGTATCAGCTGTTGTGAGAGGAGTAAGATCCTCTGTCTATACATCACGAGATGATGACTCATCACAGCCAGCAGTTTATGCTGGTACTTGGATCTCCGGCGCCATATTGCAATGCGAGGTCAACATTACCGCTTATCTCCGGTATGAAGGCCTCAGAAGAACCACTTGTTCTAAGCCGATGCCCAAGAGGACAGAGTTGATACCCGGCGAATCGATGGTTTCTCTCACAAGGTGCTTCTCTTCCCCAATAGCACTCAAGCATGCAAGTGAGTGCATGTGTACCAGTATGACAACAATAAGTGAGAGTAAGAAAGTCCAGACAAAATAAACCTTATGTAAGAAAGAGTGGGATTTGTATCATAATATAGGGCAAATAAAGCGGAAAGGAAGACAGGTCATTCTTCTAGTTGTTCAGCTTTGTCCTTCAGTAACCTGTCAATAGCCGTGACTGCTGCGATGCCTCTCAAGTTTATATTTTAGGTATGCAACAGTTAGCTGGCCATATAATTATATGCAGGTTTTTTATCTCAAACATACTTTTAGCAGCGAGTAGCGAGTACCACTGCAACCCAACTGGTGATTAGCGTGCCGCTTGTCTTATTACAGGGTGAGCCCAAATTTCTCTCTTCCGAAACTGATTACAGGGAGATGCGATGTTGTTAAGTATGATGTCAGATTTGTAGAACTTGTATCATTCGCCGCATGTGATGGCCTTCTCCCTTCTCCTCGAAGCAAGGTCGGAGTCGCTATCATGTAATTATATCCGGCCATTGTCATGCCAGCAGAGTTATCTTATACGTTAATATGAGACCTCGGTTGTCCTCTATTTACCAAGGGGAAAGGCTGGGCAGGCCAGATCAGGTCCTAGGGGAGAGCCAGAGGTCATCATGGTAACACTCAATTCTGATCGCCAGTCAGGGCTGCTGCGGTATTTTTGTAAGCGTATCATTGAGGGGCACATCAGGCGAATACTTCCATAGCCATACTACTTTAGAATATTTGTAAGTAGTTAAAAAGGAGCCCATTTCAATATCCATACATCACTGACCTTGTAAAAAAATTCCTTCCATATTTTGCCCAGTGATCAGAGAGTAGTTGTTCTACTGATTTCTTAGTATGAGCCAATACTGAGAGCCACGCCAGCAGCGCCCACATACCATCCTTCTCTCTGTAAAATATATCAACATATACACTCAGGTAACATCATTATACTGTAAGTACAAATTGTGCCTAATATAATAAGGACATGATACTATTATTGTAGCTATGAACACAGGTTAGTCAAAGTTTGGCAATATATTGTGAGTCGTCCTCCTCCGCCTAACGAGTAGAGGAGAATGACAATGACAATGTTATTTGGTTTACTATTATAGTGCTGTGTTGAACATGAACTGCCTTCTGGACAACAGATTACTTTAGCAGCTATACAATTGTAAAACTGTATAAACTGAGGTGTCAAGTTTTGTATTTATTAAAACCTACGCTACAATCTGAATGTTTGGTAGTTCAATGCTCTACTGAAGGGTCTTTGGCCTTTTTTTCTCTATTCTCTGTTTTAACGAGGGCAACAATAATTCATTATAGACCATAATCCCATTGAGTACTTTCTTTCAGTGAATATCTAATTAATAGGCTGGCCAATCAATTACAGTAACATTAATCTCTGTCACCATTATCATCGTTGAGGTCTACCATCTTCCTGGGGACAAAACCATAAGTATCTAACAGATTGATCTGTATTTAGCCCTAGATAGTGACACTTTTTGTATAAAGAAATTTACCTAAATCTTTCAAAATGGTATCCATGAGCAATCAACAATCGAATAGATTAGTTTGTACTGACATCTCCTGAAGTTTTTTTGTACCAACTGATGTAAGCCGCAAAGGTATAATTACCTGATGTGATCAGATCCTGTACCGAAGCTCTCTTCCCCACACAGAGACAATTTTCCAGCATCCATCAAATTACCAAAATACTTCCATCCAGTGGGTACCTCATACAGTGACAATCCTTTAGCCTCTGCAACTCTGAAACAGACACAATTGAAAAGATGAGATTGTGAGCTAATGTAGCCTTGTTGGTGGGAATAAACATATAATATAGAACCTGCACCCTGATCACAAAGCCAGGCAAGGCAGACAAGCTTGTAAAATATAAGTAACTAAGATCTGCCAGTTCACAGCGGAAGAGAGCTAAAGCAAATACGAAATTGTGAATTCAGATATTTAGAGGAATGGCTATAAATGGGGGAGAATAAATATATTAATTACCGATCACTCATCGATTTAGAAATTTGCAAGTTGTCAAACCAACCATCTTTTCTGTAATCTTGCGGTTTTCTTTTTACAATCATGTCTGCTCTTCATGATATTTTACGTAGTTTTGTAATTAATTACCATTTCTCTTTCATTGGAATGACATGTTTTTGCTCCTCCATCATGATGGACTCTGATTAAATCTAAACATGGAACCCTGTGATAAGAGCTGATTTAAAATAATGAGGCAAAGATGTTGAGGTAGACCATGATTCCCATAAAGCCACCATTTGGCAGATTACAACAACTTCACTTCCTTATTTATCAGCTATTTTTATTCGCTTATTCGTTTAATATCAAGTTAAGTTTTCTCCAAAATATGAAATTGAGAGTTGAGCGAGGCTTAAGACTCTCAAAGCTGACCAGCTGCGTTAAAATCTTGCGTGGGAAAAGCTAATATTTTTTTATAAGCCGGACTTTGAAAGTGGTAATCCCCCAATAATATTATTGTCAAATCTCAAAGCTCAGATTCTTATTTATAAAGTAACAGGTGGGGAAATTAGTGTCTTTTCAGCAAGCATTCTAGCCATGATTAACACCTTTCAAACTTCTCTTGCCCCTTTAAGATTCAAATCTAGTGCATCTATAATTATGAGCATTTATTGCATGATTTGATTGAGACAATTTCGCTAATGTCTTTGGACTGTTACAAATTTTGAAAGGGAGCTAAGCATTTAGACATTATACACATTAGCCTTGTTATTATTGTCATATCTTTCACGGGCTTCTCTACAGTTCATTGTCATATTTGAAACAAGACGTGATGTTGGGGTCCCGAACTCCCTGGGTTAATTCTGTATGCCTGCATTTGGAATTGCCCCCCTTCACAGACGAGCCGCATAATTTTTGCCTCCGGCTTGTCAGTGGAGGGCAGTAATTCCAAATTCAGACTCAGGTTAAACTGGATCTTGTGTTGGGGGAGAAAATTTATGACAGATGATCACTGATGCTGTGTTCGAATTAAGCCAATCAGGCAGTGCAATGTGCTGCAATAAGTGTTTTACTGAAGGCACAAGGGAGCCTAACCTATGGGACCAGATAAACATAGAGAGCTGTAGGAGCCACTAGCATTCTGGTTCACTAGACAGTATATTTTGTACTGCAAAAATCCTCATCAATTATGCCCTTTCATTGCAATAAGTTCACTACATCTGATTATCAGGGAAGCAAATAGTGGCTTGAGAGTTATCCACGCAGGTCAAAAGAGGAAATAACTCCAAGGTACACTTCAATTTCTATTTTTGATGCAATGGATTTAGAATACAAAATGAAGTATACCTTCAATTTGTTTTCTTCAAAAGTTTTGAGACAAACTCAGGGAGTTTGTCCCAAACTACACGATCTCATCACTACTTCAGTGCATTGCTTTGGGACCAAAATGGGACTCCTGAGATCAAGCTGAACTAAACTGTTTTCTGTTGCGCTGTTAGGAGTTGAGAGATCTGTTTATCAAGGCTATTGAACATTAGTATACTGATTTTCATGGAATGTGATTTGTTCTGGATATAGAGCATGAGCAGGTGATGTGTAAGTGGTGTTACATAACAGCAGCATACCTGTCGACAAGGTTAAACTGGACCCAGGGAGACCAGTGTTCAAAAGGCACTGCAGCTTCTCCGGCTCTTGATTTCCGATCACACCTGCACTGCATAATAGGTCGACTTATCATTTATAATACAGTTATAGTTTACCTATAATCTAATTTAATATTACCTTCAGCCCCCTCCTTGACATTATCTGTTGGTCCCCAGCTCGGAAGATAGAACATAGAGGAACAATTTTGTCCTTGATTAGGAACCATATGACTTAATCGTAGTCATTTCTTGTCTCATAGGTTTGACTAGCCTGTCTTGACAAGCTCTGTTTGGTGGGGGGAACAAAGTCCCCCCTACCAAACAAAGCTTGTCAAGACAAGCTAAGGTTTGACCAAATAAAATTGTGTCCGAGATGGTTTTCAAGTTTTGAGGAACAGTGAGCAGACAACTCAAAAGAAAGTTTGTTCAAAAAGCCATCTCTGTCAAAACTATATCAAACAAGCCTCAATATGGTCTAAAATGCGATGAGGAGGTTTTACCACAGTTTCAAGTCATTGTTCAATGGAGTTTTGATTTTATGTTTAATGTTTTATATTTTGGGGCATATCATGAAGTATGAACATCATTCTTCTTGGGATGATCGAATTGAATTTCTTTAAAAACTCTCCTATGACATTGTGCATTGTGGGCTACTCCTGGCTTTTATGTACACTTATAATAACAGGAGTTGGCATGTATAGTAAAATATATTAAATCCTATATATTTCCTGTTTTGGCACGGGTGAAGGAAACAAAATTTTAACTTTTACTTATAAAGGATGTTACTCACAATAGGATGAGTTTGGTATCTGATCTTGATAAATATCAGCAAGTCATACCGACCTTGCATTTTTTATCAAGAAAACAAATGCAGCACACAGGGCAGCGACAAGCCAGCTGGGTGATACACCAGTGGATATCACTTTATCTCTATTGTCACCTCATTTATAAATGATTATCATAAATGTAAGAAACCGATTAATATTGGATCACAAATATGTCTTAAATTTTTGAGGATCAATGTTAGATGCCAGCATTGTGTCAATTGTGACACGTGACAGGAGCAGTGAATTAATTTATGTAGATAGAGAAAGAGTGACAGGTGAAACTTGTTTTAATGAAATAAATGAGAACAACTGGAATTTGAAATGAAATCCAGGACACTGAATTTAATTATATCTATCCTAGAGGAGTGAAGTGTTTGGAGGATGAAATTTTTGCCAGTATAGTTTACATTTACTTGACCTTGACTTTGTATAAGCTTCTACCTTAGCTTGATAGAATTGGCGCTAGCTAACATCAAATCACCACCAATTTAGCCAAACCAACTCTAGCTAATATTGACTCCTCAAAGATATGTGTAGTTTGGGCGATTATTACTCTAGTTATGTTGTTTTGTTGCACTTACCTATCGACAGCTGCAGCGGTAGGCATACTTCTAGCGAAGCCTGTAACTCCAAACTTCCTGAAGTATGGGATACAGTCCAGGTTATCAGCTAATACAGCCAGAGAATCTGAAGGGCTCACAAAGAAAGCGGACTTTCCTAAAATCATATTCCGGTCCTGTGAAAAAGACATGGACAAACTTTGAATTGATGAGAGTTAATCAATCAGTTAAGAGCGAAACAGTTAATATATTAAACCAATTACCAATCTGAGCAGGTGTCTTTCAAAATTTTACCACATGACTTAATTTGACTTGACTGTGATTTTTTTCACCAATGTGATTGTGAGTTGAACATTGAAACCACATAAGACTCTGTCACCAATATGAGGAGATCTGATGTGGTAAGCAATGAAATAGCCTCAGTATAGAAATAATCTAAATCAGTAAAGTAACTTTGGAAGACAGGATGGAAGTTGCACCCAAGAGCACTGAGGACTCTGACTCCTGCAGCATCACTTGCCTTGCAGCGAATAATGAGAGTTTAACCACACATAAATTTTGGCTCGTGTTATTTTTGTATTAGTAAATTCTGACTGAACAAACAATGAACACATAAACTGTGCACGGTCACTTGACTTACCCCATCTCCATCAAAAGCAGCCCCAATGTCATATGTACCGTCCTGCATGGCATCTACCAGGGAGGCAGCATAGGTCAAGTTAGGGTCAGGATGTAGTCCACCAAAGTCAGGCATCGGAACGCAACCGAGAGCGGACGACTCGGGCATACCTAACATGTCACACATCACTGTCTTCACATATGGACCCATCACTGTAAAGACAACCAGAACGCATTTAGATTGATTGCTAACAGAAAAACTGAGGTGTTGCGAAAAAAGGATGCCAGTGCAAAAATAGTTCCAGACTCAAGTTTTGAACAGCATATCATTCCAAGTCATCCACATGTATCATGTTTTTAAAACATGTTAACTCCTAAACGATATACCATATCAATACATTTTGAATCTTTGAACTTTTAATTGCATGGCACCACCATTCTATAAACTTCAAAAGACTCATAAGCGTTGGATCCATTGTGCTTTTTTTTATCAAATCAAGAGCAGTAAACCCGCCAAGAGCAGCAAGATGCTTCTAGCTTGAGCTATAACTGCAAAACTATGATGACAGTCAGACTTTACCTCCATTTAAAGCTGTGACCAAAATCTTGAAATTAGCTTCTTGCAGGAATTTCTTGATTTGATCAAAGTCAAAGATCTCTCTCATGTATGTGGCGTAGTCATCTACAGATGGAATAACCTTCAGAAAAAACATAAGTAGCTGAAAACTTGGGCACAGATACAGAGGCATTTTTGCACAGATATATAGCATGTACTTAACCCAAGCCTTGTGCGCCATGTTAACCTACATATTAGCCATTAAGCCCATATGTTGCTGTGTAAATGTGAATGTATTATTTATAACAACCCTGAACCATCCATGCAGATTTCAAATAGCCTTCCATCATGGCACCTACCTCAACAGTGAATTTACGGTTATCGCAGTCAAACTCATGTATGCCCACTTTTGATATGTCTACTGCCACATCCTTGCATAGCTTGTATCCCTTGATTAATTTGCTAATTTCGAAAATCTTGTCAGTGACTTTAGCAGCTGCTGGGCCTGAAAGTTAAACAAAACTGAATAATTGTTCGAAACAAATTGGGCAACAGTTCATTTTATGTAAGTATAGCTGAGGGATATAAATATTGTGACTGGTATAAATATAGTAATAACCATGCGACTTCCCATGGAGGCACTGTCAAATCTCTAATAGTGCAATTTTCGAACCGTTAACACAATCATGCAGCTAAAATCACATTGTGGTAGTAGTCACTTTCAAAACAAGCTCCCTGTCTGAGGCATATGTCCGAGGTTCCCGAGATCCTAATATTTCATTGAACAAAAAATCTTTACCTCCATTAGCCGTGTTGTATTTTATTCCGAAGTCATTGAGCGGCCCTCCTGGGTTGTGACTGGCGGTGAGAACAATTGCTCCAAGAGCCTTTCTACTTCTGATGACATGAGATACTGCTGGTGTTGACATTATTCCATTTTGAGCAACAAGAAGTCTGCCAACCTAAAATATAACGCAGGCCAGGTGCGATAATTATAATCGGAAGGTACATGACCAAAATAAGGGCGTGTGAATAGATTATGCATCGATTAAGAAAATTTCCTGTCCTTATCACATTGATCATGGAGCACTGCGGTTACATCCCCCCTCTGCCAGACCATCTCCTCATCCAGGAACATTCAAGTAGAGAGATCCCAATGTGCAAGTTGGACGAAATGTACTGGCTAGGGAGACTAACTGATCAATGGTTATGTGTTCACTTGTCAATCAATGAACACCTTCCAGCTCATTTGGTCAGCAGTACCACTTTATTTGCAGCAGCTTTTGATGTTTGACATTTGGTTGAGAAAGGAGTATTACCCAAATCTATGTTTATGGATACATACAAAACCAATTGATAAAATCAACTTGAATAATGATATCACCTTGTTTGCAGCAGCCATTTGAATAATTATCTTGATAGCTTCATCAGAAAAGTATCTCCCATCTCCACCGACCACCATTGTGCATCCTGTGACTTCATCTCTTACTGCATCAAAAATACTCTGAACAAAGTTTTCAGTGTAGTTCTCCTGCATAAATACTTTCACTTTCTTTCTCAGCCCACTTGTTCCTGGTTTTTGATCATTGTATGCCTTACTGGATACCTCTGTTAAATGATGCATTATTCTAGCAGATTCTATCAGATCTATGGTTTGAGATTCTAGGATTATCTTGGTTTTTTTAATGTTGCCAACCAGCAATGAATTTTTGCACTGGCAACTTCTCTTTTGAATGCATGAAAAAGGGGTTTGGCAAAGTCATATCCGGTAACAAAATGATATAATAATGCTCACTGAATTTTAACTAACCAATCATATAATATTTCCTGTTGAGGTAAGGGAAGGTAACTCTATGCTCTCGGCTGCCTGTTTCGGACCATTGAATTGGAAACATCCAATACCAATGTACAACCAAGGAGTACAGCTCCATAGTTGTTGTGGGCAATGTCTCATAAGGTGCCATCACAACAGGCTATCAGTTATGAGTTAGCGGGTGATAGCCATGTGGTACCACGAATCACACCCTGATTCTTATAATGGAGATCAGCAAGGAGTAAAAGGTACCCTTTTACTTCCAGATGTCGATCCCCATAGAAATTTAATTGATATCATGCATCTCTGCAACCAAATCTACGTTGCCTATATTGCATTCAGTTCATCTAACTGGGGTAAATTTGGAATGTACTGTAGGCCAATACAGTGTGATCCTTGAGAAATCTAATCTGCATTAAAACGACTTGCAGAGAATATTATTTAGGGAGGAATGGTCCGCTTCTCATCACTATTGGATGATTAATATCCTTCCAACTACCAGAGCAAGCTCAATAGACAAGGCTGCCTTTTATAAGGAAATTTTTTCAACTACAATTATTTATGAATGGACGGCTCTAGTGTACATAACAAACATATCGAAAGGCTAGCATTTCATGGGATAAGATATGTATTTGACAATCATTGCAGCAAAAATTATTCTTATGCTAGGAAAAAGAAAGAAAAGAAAACTGAGTTGTACAGAGCCAATTATGATGATACTTTTTGTACTATACACTTAGCGAGCAAAACCAGGGTTATACTTCTCTAGTCAGCATATGGTTATGAAAAATAGAAGGTTGAAGTAGCGATGAAAAAGAATGTTTTGAGCCCGTGTAAGACGCTGATAACATTATGAGAGGAGCTCTTACCATGTGACTAGGATGTGCCTATATAAGATATGTCCTTCATGAAAAAACTCACAAATAATATCTCGTTGTTTGCAGTCATCGTGGCAGTGTTGGCCCATATGGATCAGGGATGTGTGCTTATTGTATTCATATGTTTTGGACAGCATATGCAGGACAAAACACAACTAAATGTAGAATTGTGACAATCACTGGTATTGAGAAAAGTTTCACTAAAATGTATAATCACTATTCAATGACCACAATCATGGAATACATTTTTGAAAACAATCATGAAAAAAGCAAAATTACTCAAACTAAACACATTTTGTTTTATACATGGATGGGCTGTACCTATTGCTATATCTAATAAAGTATTTATATGATCATCACTGGATATGATATCAGGAGTAAAACTAATTACTAAAATTGAGTTGTTGACGACGACAGACTTCTTTACTGATTGTAGATTAAGATGCCTCTTCCTCTGTTTTGATGACGATTTTATCGACACACAATCGTGGATCCAAACCAGTAACAGCCAAAATGGCGTCCAGCAATTCCTACAGAAATAAAACAGACACCGCCAGGTTAGCTTAACTGATTTTCAAACTATTGATTCAAACTAACGCATTGTTAAGTTTTGCAAAGAAACAGAAGCTTGCCAAGTTGAGAATTGTCCCTGCATAAGCACCAAAGTGGAGACGACTCAGCTTTAGCTGGTTCGGTGATGAGGGCTCTGGGTGCAAATGGAACAAAAATTGTCAACATTTCTAAGGTTGTTTCATGATTTCCTCAAAGCTCTGCTCCAGGATTAAGTAATCATATTGGAATGTGGTGTTATGTGCTAGCAAGTAGATGTAATAATGTGTTAAAAACTTTTGAAAGACATCTTATTAGCGCCATCCATCATCATACATACTGCTGAGGTTTATACAGTTAACCTTTAGATATCTTACCTGATCATCTTTGCTTGCATTAGTATCTACAGTCATTCTTGGATTTTTTAGCTTGGTGTCACGCTCCCGTAGATTCTTCTCGCTCCTCTCATGTGTATCTAAGGCTATGGAGTAATCTATCATGCCATTCTGAGCCACACCAGCTGATTCGCTGCAGAAGAAAGGCATTGGCAGATCGCCAACTCCTGGAGCATACATTGGCTGTGGTGGCTGTTGTAGTGCTGCCTGCTGGGCCTGAAAATCATACAAATCATCAAAAAATTACTATCAGATTCTGAGCAGCACAAGGCAAATATATCATTGCTTTGGGATACTTTAATTTATTACTGTCATCATGTTATGTTTCATATCGGATGGCAGGGTGGCAGGGTGGCGTAGTGGTTAGGATTCCGTAGTGGTTAGGATTCGAGCTTCTCAATCTGAGAGTTGCAGGTTCAAAATCCCGGTCACTACCCATTCTGCTATAGGAGGTGAGCTCTCAGGACAATAGCCTAGCTTGCCCACTCCTACCTTGTACAGGAGTGCGCTAAATAGATGTGATGAATCTTTTTCCACTGTAAGCATATTCTCATTTGCCCCGAAAGGGGTCTTGAATAGCAAATAAAGTTGATATCATTATTATGTTTGAGAAACTACATTTTCAGTGTATCAGTTTTATCAGTTATATCAATGAAGCTACTGGGATGTTTATCTACCTACTAGTAACTTTGGTGCAATACGTATTTTATATCCAAAAAATAATTTTAAGGGCAGATCACTGAGCTTAAAGAGGTTTCTGAAATCTTTTTAACCTCAGGGAAGTTGAAAGCCTGGTCCTTACCTGCTGATTTTTAAGATCTTCATAACTTTCATAATCATTAGGAGGGGGGATCATATGACCTCCGTTAGGAGCCATCATAAGACCTCCATTCTCTCGACGATCTAATGTCATCGCAGTATCAGTTAGCTGGCCAGTCTGAGCGTCGTATCCTCGCTCGTTCAGTAAGTCATCTTCACTCTGGTACCTATCATACAGATAGAGATAATTATTTATAATTGTCACTTGAATTTACCCATGTGTACATACATCCATCCCAGTGCTAATTGGGGAATCTCAAAGTCTGATCTTGCAACAAAAAACCTATCAATCTGAATGTATGTAGTTAGAGTTGTCCTCTCGTAAAAAGGTAGTGGAAAGGCAACTCCACAAATTGCAGTCAAGTCTAAATTGGGACGGTCGGAGATATCGATTCTTTGAACACAAGTTATGCATCATAAATGTCCAACATCAAGGCCCGAATACAGGTGTCACAATATATGAGGACCTATCGCCCCCCCCCCCTGTGAGTTAGTACTAAACATTACCTTCCACCTCCCATTTGACCAGCTGGAGCCATCATATAACTGCCATCATCATTACGAGATAAGGTGGAATCATTGAGCACACTGTCTCCGTATATCGGATTACCAGCATCATCATAACCAGTGATTATCCTATTATCATTTCTTTGAGGACCCTACAGGAAAATATAAACAAAACAATCAAAATACCGCCCACAAAATATCACTGTGTGTAAAAATAGATATTTTTGTCATGGGAATAAATTAACAAAAAATGTAATTGTTTACAAGTGATAAAACTGCAGCAGTCATCAAGCTGTTTATTAATGCTGGAATGCTAACCACATCAAAAGTAGTTTGGCCTATGAGTTAGTGAGCTATCTAACATGAGTCTCGCTTAGAGACATTTGAATGTGGAAAATTCTGAATATGAATTAGGTGTGCGTAGCTTGCATGCAAAGTGCATCTGACTAAATGGCAACTGAGATCGGCATCAAGCAGGTCACAGGGAGCCATCAGGAAAATCTGTTGACTTTATCAAACTTAATTATAACCAGAAGGCATCCGCTCTGCTCACTAAATCTAGTCTGATGATTTGTTGTTGCAAAGAAGAAGCCGCTCTTATCCACATAAAGTCTGCAGTGAGCAAAGCGCCAGAGATTGTGTTTGACATTATACCTATCCTTATCATTAGTCAAAACAAGAACAACTCAGCCCAGCCTAGAATCTAGACAGACTTATAATCTACTGCAGCATCGTTAATAGGTTCAGAGTGTTAATATTACATAAACAAGTAAACAATGCGGCTGGTATGATCTGCCTGGACTCTAAACCAAAACAATCAAACTTCAGATTCCTGACCTGCTAAGTAATGACTGATTAACTCGAGAGCAAGCTCAGGTCAGACTGTTATATGATACTAACTAGTGCTAGAGTGTCTCAGAGCCTTTTACAGCAATCTTCTTAGAATAGCTATAAGTGCAATAAAATTCCATAAGACCCTAAAACTTCAATGTTCTCAACACGCTTACAAGACTAACGCGATGTGATAATGTAAGAATTGGGTTAGCAGCAGCCTGCAGTGTGTACTTACTCCATATGTACCGTATGGGTTTGGATCTCCTCTCCTTGCAGCGTTGGGTCCAGATAGAGGCAGAGTACCTCCCCCAGAGTAAGGATAAGTACCTAGGTGTCCTTCCTGTGACATATAACTACCCGATCTAGACATGGTATCACCACGCCCTGGGGTACCTAAACATAAACATATCAATATGAGCGTTACTGATATATAGGTTTCTGCTTTATCTTGCAGGTGACAATGGTAACCGCAGAAGCTAGATTACATTTGTTCATTATAAGTATGATGGCTATTGATCACACCCGCAGCGCTTGCACATACCTGTGTGTTTGAGCTGTGCTTGTGTCCGTCCTGACATTCTCCATCTCCTAGATCCGAATGTTCCGAAGGTGTTGCTATCTACCGGCTCTGGCTGATTTAATCTGAAGAATTGATGGTGCTCCACCGCAGTCCTCAGTAATCGCTTGGCTTCCTTTCTGTTTGGGCATCTCAATATCAAAGTTCTGTCGTGCTTGTCATACTGTAAATAAAAATGATCAATAAGTAGTGACAGCCAGCAGGATGACCTAACAAATGGCTGTTACTTACTTTACTCAGCAGTAAACAAACTTTAACATCTCAATGACAGCGCCTATCTACTGACTAGAGCTACTGACTAGAGCCCGCCGCATAGAGGATGGACTTCCGAAACAGGATTGCCTAAACTCTAGTCTCGAACTATATGACGCTCATTTTGTTTTTAGTGTATTTCAGCCCTACCTTCTAAATTTTAATTACTAAAGCAATAAACAGAGAACAAATAAACAAAAAATGAGGCAACTTTTTGTGTGATTCAGAACCAGGAAATGAGTTGCATCATCCTGACTCATCAGACCCTGAGGTGCTGACTATACACCGAAGGCTGTTATATCTGAGCACTTACCTCGCCTGCTCGCACTTTGATTAGGAAGTTATCGGCCTTGTAGGACATTTTCAGCATTCTCTGCCATTTGAAGCAGTCTATTCTGAGCTTGCCATCATAGACATAGAGACCGCTGGCGGCTACTCCCACACGTAACTCCAGCTTATCCTTCATAACTTTGTGTATGTCCATACCGTACATCGACATACGCTTAGCATTCTGTAGGAAATACAAGTCTGCTTCGGCTGGCGTGATGCCTCTGTAAACAATCATAGATACAGCATATATACATCTGACTGTGAGGTATTATATACCCTGATATCTACTATAGCTAACATTACATCACATCACCCTCTCTATAGCTGGTCCGAATCACCTGCTATGTTCTTTTAGGCCTTGTGACCTTGACCTACAAGGCGGTCTCATATCGGTAGTTACAGAGATAGCAGCACTGGGAGGAAATGTCTGACTACCAGAGACCATGGATTTAGTCTCTGTGACTACTAACTATGATTCGCTTTATTCAATTTCCACTTTTTAAAAGGAAAATCCAAAAGTCAGTTAGGCCGATAAATCAAATTCCAGAAAAGATTAAGCTGATAATTGACAGCTAATTCCACAGAGCAATTCCAGACCAGTCTACTAATTTAGTGAGAAAGAGTAGCCAAATACGCTGAATATTATGACTATATATCAAATTTAGAATTGCTAATTCTAAATCGTTTTTTTCTTTGGATATCCTACAATTTACTGTCTGCCGTGTATGGATATGTAGACATCAGCTCAGTGGGTCACTACTGAGTGAACATCGCCACTTATTCACTAACATAAAACCTTCTGCCATAGTTCAATTTACTCTTCAGATTGACTTGGTACCCAGCTGTACATCCCTTGTTGCTGAGCTCTGTTTAGCGCCATGTCTATCCATGTATCGGGTTTTAGAAGGACATCAACCCTGTGTTGACTGTATGATTTAGTGAAAGTCCACAACACAAGTATTTCTTAATCAGAGCTTGTCACCCAGCATTCCACAGTAATGATGCACAGTTTATATTATCATTAGATTTGGAATAGAATCCAAACACAAATAGATAATTTCGCAAACTTGACTAACTATCATCCTAACTGACTGAGTGATTCACTCAGCCATAAACAAGGAAGAAAAACTGTTCTGCAGCAGTTTCACACAGCTGTAAACTTTCACATTCAGACTATAAATTTTGATATAATTCGATCATGCCATATCCATCTTTTAAGAATCAGTATCACTGTTACAAACATCATTAGATTTGAACAGGCCTATTTTTATTACAAGCTAGTAAACATGGTAAACCACAGGCATGAAGTGACATTGATACATCAAATACTTTCGCTGTTCACAACGGAAAAGTCATCAAAGCATAAAATCAAGTTTTTTTTCAGACGTCAGTCGATAGAATGTTTTATTGAATAGATCCAATATGCCTGATCATTGATTAGGCTGATAATCTCAAGTAGGCCACCTACACACAAGCCTAGTATAGCTGATGACCTCATTTGTTGACCAGATTCTAATAACGGATATTTCTAAACTCAAGGCTAACATATCAATACAGTTACTTATGAAGCTGGCTGACCAAGTCAAGCATCACTCTCCTCTTACTGAGGGCCATTGTGTTGACAAGGATGTCATCTCTGACACTTTTCCAGAGGAGATCAGGGCTGTTTTTTGTTAAAGATAAGACTGATTAGTCTTCGGGAGGTCTGACAGGACTTCAAGAAAACAACAGCACGTTAAACTAAAGCCGTACCTGTGAGCTCTGTGGAGATCAGCTATTCTCATGAGTAATTCTTCACTAGTATAAGGAGCAAAGCTATAAGGTCGCAGGTAGTCGATACCGTAGTGTTGGTTCTTATCAAAGTCTCCCAGTTCGCTCTGTACAGTATATGATCCAAGTATGGCTAGTGTATGGAATGAAGCGGGCAGGAGCCCAGTAAACAGATCCTTTCGTATCTGTAGTACTATGAAATATCTGTATGAAGAAGAAGAAGAGAAATTGGAAACTTTCATTAATTCAGTGACTGTTAAATATGAAAGGTTAACCTCCTGCGAGGTCATCATACAGCACAGTGCACATGGAGGGGCCAAGTAGACACAGTAATTGGCTTCTTATAAAGTTCAATGACACAAATTCACCAAGCTGCTCTCAGCAAAGCAACGGCTTGGCGCTCAGATATTCATATGAACATACTTGTCATATAGGACTGAAATGTGTCTCGCTGTGTGTCATTTGTCATTACCGAAAACAACCACTTGCACAACTAGCTGTCAAAAAACTATGCACCACCTGTCAGATGGTATCACAGAGCAAGTGCCAAAAACAGTGTTATGCATAATATCAGCGCAGCTATCACTGTGTGTTTGTCAGCTCAGCTCATACAATCAGCAACGCAGCTGTAGTATCTGTGTGACTTGTTGATATGTCGGTAGCTGTGAGGAGATAGCTGCCGGCCTATGATAGATTTTATTGGGAAACAATCAACTCATAATACAAAAGAGAATATTTCAACTGAAATGCTGACATTCATGTTTGCTTTATCAACATCTTTTTCTTATCAAAACAAAACACCCAAAATCCTTTCAGCAGTAACTGACTATAGTAAGCCTATGTGTTGTGCAGATTTTTTTGCATTCCAGCCATTGGCCCGCCAACTCTTATCTTGCACGATTAATACACTGTGACAACTTGTAAAATTTGAATTTGCTTGTGTTGAGATAAGAAGGCTAATTTGACAATACTGCCGCATTAACTATTAGTACGAAGTGCCGGGAGTGTGTCATTACTGAATAAAAAAGTGACAGTACTGTCCTCTAAAAACTGCGTAATATCACGCAGTAAGGATATATGCTAACACTGTGATAACAACACGTTCATCGCCACTCATCAACTCAAGTATATACATAAACAACTTAGCAAAAAAGTAGATCACATTGAACTGGACATGAATAGGGTGAAAATCGATTGAGAGCATTAAGGATTTCAAAAGAGTAATTTTGTAACATCTTTTCACAAAACAAAGCGTGTTGTTGCACACTTTTTATGAAATAAAAGAAATCACTACTCAGAGCTTTGAGCGCAGTGGATTGGGTTATATTGACTGAATACATTATAGGTAGAGACCTAATCGGAGTGCTTCAGCATGGCCGAGCTTATGATAGAGAAGTGGAGAGCACTATCTAAAGGTCACAACATGTCACACATAACTTAGCTGGCTGCACTAGAGGTGACACCTCCAATATTGAATAACAGACAGCTTTTTTACAATCATCCAAATTCAAATGGATACTAGGCAGGGACCAATTTCTACCACAAGTATTGCAGTTCACGTTGATAGCACAAAAAATGAGCTATCATATGAGCAAAGATGGAGCATATCATCTACAACCAAGCAAAAGCTAGGCCAAGCTTACGTGAAGTTTGAGTTGGCCACCAGCATCTACCCATCACTAGCATCATATCCAACCCTCATAATTTCCAACAGCCGAAACGCTGCCTGGATAGGCTGCCGCGTAAAGTCTGACCTATAAACGGACAACTCTTAGGAGGCCTTACCTTGTGAGGTCTTCATTTAGATTCTCAGGAACTGGCGGATAGAACTTGAGCTCAAATGAAAATTCATAAGGCGGCTCTACAAGAGAAACAGTAGTTTTATGACGCAGTGTTTGTCATAGTACCCCAGGTACTCATAATAATAACAACAGATACTATAGCCCGACATTCCCAGACAAACGTTTAAAAACGACCCGTTTGAGATTTGATAAGGGGTATTGGATATTTCTGAGCTAGCCATGACACAACCAAAGGCTTCAGAGTGAGATTATATCCAATATTCAGCGACAGGCTTCACAATAAGTACATACATTACGGTATAGAGGACAATATCCACTTATGCACAAAATAATAACATACTACAGTAATAGTCTCTCTCATATAGAGTAAGAGCGGGCTAATCTTTATCTGACATATAGTCAGTAATTACTCAAACTTTCATATCAACAGTCATGATCTCATATTTTCTTAGAGTGTAACAGACCCTCTACTATGACTAGTATTATCCACTGTGTCGGGTACATTGACAGTACAGGTAACATAGTGACATACATGAGAGAGACTGAGAGACTGTAATCCTAGTTTGACATTATGTCTGAATACAAGCTATTTGAACTTTTAATGACTATTTAAGTGTATGTAGGAAGAGAACAGGAAACAATGTTTGAGGTTGCGTTTAACAAGTAAGATTTTGTACTGCAAGATTTATTCAAGGAGTTTGTAACTCCCTGATTTATTCCTCTGTCACATTATTCACGCTCCAAAAGATTGAGACAAAAAAATGTCAGTATACAGCTGCATGATCAATCACTTATTTTGTTGCTTCATCTTGAATTATCAAAAAAAAGAGGTGACGGTGGGGGGGACTTACTTTGCAGACCTTCCATCTGCTTATCCACTCTTTTATCCATATCCAGCCATCTCTACAAGAGAGAAATAAGAGATAAGTAAGTAACTATGTACAGCATTTTATGATAGAGTGGCCTGAGGGTAAGTATAATACTCTTTCTGGGTTGGACTTTGAAGCTCAGAGTATTCAACGCATAATGGCCTGCCAAACACACAGATCAGTCAGTTCATTTTTTAAAAGTAACTGTCATTCCGACTCATAACATCAATAAAATACACATAGAGCCGGAGACAGACACAAAAAAAGCCTGTACAATATCTCACAGACTAGTATGTGCACAAGAGCTAATGCTTGTTTTAGTTGAGTATGGTTTTTATGGTCCTTATCAGTATTGGGTTTCAATTAGCCTTGTTTCCATGTGGCTGTGCACAGCGTTATGTAAACATGAGTCTCAGAGTCATAGTACTTATCTACAAAACCCACACTAGCCGGCCTAATATTATGCAAGCTAGAGCCTATCTATGACAATGATCACAGTTTATTGCTTTTGTAGTGTTAAATACCTATTGCAGCCACATTGCACATCCCAAATAAATGCTCATGACAGCCGGTTTAGTGTTGGTAAATGGCCTGAGTCAAGGTTCTGAGCATTCAGAGTCAATATACCCTCAATCACAATCATCACGAGTAACACAACTGTGTTATGTTCGGCGAGTCAAGTCTTTAGCACACAGTGGTACTTTTTGAAATGCCTCTTAGTCTCTGTCACCCAAACAGACTGAAAATTATCGCTCAATGAGACAGAGCAGTTTAATATAACCTAACATGCACTAAGAGGTTAGAGGATATAAGATGGGCGAGGGCGACATACTCTGATGTTGTATTTAGCATCTTTATGTGATATACTGAAGTAGTCAGCTTCCTCACTGAGCTGTAGCTTATCCTTCACAGCATCAAATAAATCCTTCCCTGAAGCACCTTTCTGTAACAACAAAATATCATCACAATAAATACAGAGTAGTGTAGGGAGGGGAGACCCTGGAAAATCTGTCTGAGTGCTCATACTAAGACCGGATATCACTAACACTTATTGTAATGAGTAACGTTATCCACACTCTGACTCTCCCGGTCTCACAGATTTACCATCCCTGGAACTAACTGCTCTCACAGTGTCAATGTGTCAGAGAGATTTCCAACATAATAACCCATTAGCATAACTGAGGGAGATTTTATGGAAATAACTAAACCCCAAATTAGCATGTTGGGTCTGTGAAATACGCAGTCCATACAAACATGTATAAGGTTCGATAGCTCGCTGAGTGGGGCAAAAGTGCAAACAAACAGGAATAAAAGCCATAAAATGCCCTGCTGTGTGTCATGTTTGGTCTCAATAATCTGCTTTTCAAGCTAATACAATACAGTCATCTCCTATCAATGAGCAATGATTCTAAACAGCATAATAACCACATTCCAATGACTTCTTTAGAAAAAAAAGTGCCAAAGTAAACTTTTGGTAATTGTCAGTTATGCGGCAGCCTACTTTCTCTGCAACTAAATGCGGCTAGGATTTGATAAGAAATCGTTGCTCCAAACCTTGGAATGATGGACTGCAAAGCACTTCACGTATAAATACTGAAGCGAATGCAGGAATAATAATTCTGTTGGCGACCACCAAGTAAAAAAACATGGTAGACCCAAATATCTACTTGAAGGTCCCCCACAGAGTGATGGGCAACCATGGAACCTCAACAAACTGGTAATGTGTGATGATCACTGAACCAGCTCTATGTCTATTATTGGCAGATTATATATTAGACTAGGGTGCCAAATCTACATACATTAGACGTATTGCCACCTAGCAGAAATTTGACAGGTTACTCTGATGGATTTCGATGTCACTGTCTCACTGATTGGGCAGGTGCTTGGAGTTACCAATGTAGTTATGTATGCAGAGACTTCTGGAGTGATAGGTCAACTTATGAGGGACCATCACACTGGGCATATTAAAGGATCTGGCCTATCGTAACTCAAGTCAGAGGTGGTGGCCCAGATCACATCGGAGCTCAAAAGTAAACATAACAAAAAATAACACAGCAATAAGGTATCAATCCGGACAAGAAGAATTTCACTCACCGCGAGTTCTGTCTCAAACTTTTCATCATCCAGTAGGTTGACTATACACTTCATATTGCTGCTTATTTACAATGGCAGCGAGGATATAATTACAATGTTAGTTATGAGCGGACACTGCAGCAGAGACAGCAGCTCAGAATGTATGTGATATAGAACTAAAAGCTGAGAGCTTACACACTACGTAGTCTCAGATAGTATTATACGACCTCAGCACCTGTCAAAGAAAAACATAAAATCATCATCAACAACCCCAACATGTGAGAAGATGTAACGTCTTGAAGGTCAGCGGACTAGCCCTGCTTAATTTCTCAGCTTGAAATTAATTGCTGCGTATGGCCAGCATATATTATCATTTATGGTGTTGTCTCAATAAAATGCGAGTGTCAGCCTTGGTTAGATCTTGGTGTTAAAGAAGGGTTAAGATACTTTACAGTTGGGGTCAGACTAATGGGTTAGGTTAGGACATCATATCAGATGTATGTCAACAATGTAAGGCCATAAGCACGGAGAGTTGCGCTATGTGTGAGAAGTAAAACCTCAACATATCTAGCTAGATAAACTGTGTAATGCTCGAAAATAATCAGCCCAAGTATCTTCCTGGATGCTGCTAGCAAAAGTGCTAACTATTAACATAGAGGATGAATAACAAAATTCAGAGAATCACTCATAAAAATCATCAGTCTCAAGTTTCACCATAACAACTATAACCTAAGAAACAGTTATCCAGTAATATTTATGATCCTATTTCAAGTTAGCCCGTGGCATTCTAACCATAATGACAACACAGATTGCAGACACAGATAAATAAAAAAATTTAATTGAACCTTCCAATAGCTATAACAAAATAGCTGGTAATATAAATAGCAGCTCGCTCTCGTACCCTACACTCTTCAGTTTGGGTTTGGGTCTAACTAGAGAAGAATGATGGACTGTTAGGGTCCTAACTGGTTTATTGGATTTGGGATTTGATATTTTATTAAGCTAATCATGAACTGGCTGTATTCAGTAAAAATTAACTTAAAGAAAGCGTAATTTTCACCAATCAATAATTTAAGTCCCAAAGGTGAGCTATGATAGGGTAGAGGGTCAAAGCTGTCAGCAGCACTCGAGAAAAATCCTCAACACTACTCTAACCTCCTTACACTGCAACAACAATCACTGCCTCATGTTATAGTAAACTGTATCTGAGTGACCTATTTAGTCTTACGTAGCTGAGCTGGAAATTCTATAATTTGTTGAAAAATGATTGCAGCAGTGTAGCATGGAATGTGATTCATACTGTGATATCGGATATATAAAAGAAGGTGATAGACATGTACATACAAAGGAACACTAACAGCTATCGTCAAGTAACTCAGGTGTTACGGTTTATATATTGCACAACAAGAGTCATTAAAGACCTGAGTCATCCGATTAGTAATCAAAGAGTGATTGATTTGAGTGGAGGAGTTGATAAAATGTCCGTTTAATGTCTTCACCTATTTATGAAATACAAACAAACTCCAAGATGTATAGTCGGCGACATTTCCACCCAACCTCACCGTCGTCTAGTCTTATCGATCCTTAAACTGTACATTTTCTAAAGTCAGAAACATCCAATCAGGAGTGATCTTTTGCTAAAAACTCCCTATATAAACTACTTATTTCCTTACTTATTTAGTTATTTTGGGCATAAGAAATGAAGAAAATCATTTTGGTACACCAACAGCTCACACACTGTCTGGGAAGCAATATAGCCTACTAAAGATCGCTACTACATTTGTCTGATTCAAAATGATGTTGTTAAAGCCTGTACTACTGGGCCTAAAGCACAGTATCCACAGATAGGTAATGCGAAACATCCATATCTAGTTTAAATTAATCATACCATCTATCTTCAAACCATCTATCAATCACATCACTTCTGACATACTATTGGAAATTGGAAGCTGTAGGCCTATAGATAGTGCACGTTTGAATTTTTTTTTATCAATTTACGAATGACTGGAGCTCCTACAGCGTATTCATCATCGCCGTAATCATACTATGGTCCTTACCTGCTTATAATGTGTAGCATATAATGATGCGGTGTGCCCTCTTCTATAGATTGAAATTCTTGTTTCGGTCTCTCTTTTTGATTATTGTTGAGTGGACAGCAATTTTAATCCAGCAAGGTAAGCTACAAACAGTAAAAGAATACAACATTTTCAGCTGTAGTATCCCTGAGCTGGCTTCAACTTCAACAACAAATGTTTAAACAACACCTTAGTCCAAAGCTTTTCCTTGGACAAACTGACTGTCCTGTCAACAGAAAAATAAAATTTCTCTACAGAGAGGTGAGGTCATCTATATGTCGCCTGTCGGCGTCTTTCCAAATTACTGGCAACATAAACTCACATACCACAGGTAGATATGTCCAAAGCACTTTTATGAAATTCCTAGTAATTAGTTAGTTTATCAAAGGTACAATGTTATCATTGGATAGTTCAGTGGTTGATATGATTACAGCCTTCTTCAGTCACATCAGTGTGTGATGAGAAGTCAAATAGAACCCTGATATCTATCTATAATATACATACATATGTCTAGGCCTATCTATATATATTATCAAGTGTGATACATTCAAATTTATTGCCTACTAAATCAGAAAAAAAGAACACTCACACAACTTTGCTCACAGTCATACACTCACTCACACTCACAGTCTCTAACACTAACAGAAAGTTACTCTCCCTCTCACTCTCTCTCTTCTGCCTGTCTTCCTTATTTTTCTATAAATTAATAACATTAACAACAACAAATCTCCTTGACCCAGTAAGGAACTAAGATTGTAGGACATGTAGTAAAACACGATCCTTTCCATTCAATGACTTATCATTATTAATTCATCAATTAGTAACAATAAAATTACTCACCACAATTCTGTAACTCCATGCACATTTTCTTCGAAGGTGTGACTCACTCACTCACTGATACAATGATAGTCTATAGCCTAGTTTAACTATTTCCTAGTCAAGGTCAATAAATCTAAAAAAGGAAAGATGAAGTAACTCCAAGGTGAAATGAGTGAGGATCAAAATATTGACATTTATAGTTTACTCTCTGTCTTTTGTGGCAGAAGGCCGCAGTTCAAAACTAGCATTGGACCTATGTGACAATATTGAGTTTGGTTGCTGACCTAATAATAACTATGTAAGAGGACAGAGTGCAAGATTAATATTTTTGAAGTAAAAGCTGTGGGGAGTGAAAAATTTTAGCAAGGGATGTGAATACTTAGAATTTTGTTTCCTTTCCACACTTAATAATACTTTTTTTGATAAGCTCTACTGTGGATGAATAACACAAAGGTCAAGGAAACATATAGACCTAATTAACATTATCGGTAGAAATCGGTTTCCGGGATCATTGATATCGGTTTTGTGCTTATATTTTGGAGACTTTTAACAGCTATCGGTTGCCAACAAAGCTGCTTGTAGTGATTAAATGAAGAAGAAAATAAGAATAGCACTCAATTGAATGAGACTTCATTTGGTCTAACTGAAACTAGCTAGAAGGTTGCTCCAGAACCCAACAGATTCAATATGAGTGATGCAAAGAAGCAGAAGACAGTGAGTTATTAGCTAGTAATAAATTATAACTGCTTTTGTACTAACTATTATATTAATTATTATTATTATTATATCTATAATAATATAATTATTTAATATACTTCTATATATTATGTTATGTAATATATGACTTCTCTACTGCTATGTATGTATAGCACACTCAAGTCACTGTGGTAAAAACATTTTGTTATATATATTTTTTATATATTTATCTATAAATAATTCAATCAAGGAACTCTACAGGGACAGGAATTCATTCATTGGATAAACATAAATATATATTTCATTTAGTGATCAAATTAAATAGCAAAATAAATATAATGTGTCCTTTTGAACCTCACACTTATACTCACTGGCCGTGTGCCAGTCTTGTGAGATTGTTTTACTCATCATTGTGGGAACGCCAACAAAATCAATCAGCAGCAGCCAATACTTGCTATCACATGGGCAAGTTCTTGCATCTCTAGGGGGTAGACACCCTATGCCACAGGGAAAGTAATAATATGATTTTATCCCCAAACTCTACGATGTCATGACTTCAAAAGTTAACTCACAGTTTAGCCTACTCATTTTGTGTTGTTTTATGGGTAGGTTCAAAAATATGCAGTTCCAGCTTTACGCAATATATGCATCAATAACTTAAAAGGGCCATTAGTAAGCTCCCAAAAATCATATCGCCAAAGCTATATTTTAAGATTGTATTTATAGCTTGTAGTTGTAGTGTTATTTGATCTTGGTGCCAAAAAGTACACTATCTTAGCTACGATTATATTTTTGGTAACTGAGTCTCTCATTGTGATGTTTTATGAGTTATTTCAACATCACCCAGTCGAAAGTTGTATGTGAAAAAATTTGTATCAATAAATTATTTTATAGACGGTGAAGGCCACCAATGTAACATTCCAAAGCCATCAGGTATCTCGATCTAAGCGAGGACAAGTACTCGGGCAGAGAGGAGGATTCAGAGGATGTACCATCTGGTTAACCGGTGAGTTCTTATGATCATAGGCTTTATGCTGGTATTGTTAACTTAGATCAATCAAAAGGTTATGCTGGTTTGACGCAAAACGTGGGTAAGCTTAATTTTTTTATGACACCGTAGCCAACTGAACATAACCAGATTTTGAGTGGATAATCCTATTATCCTAATCTTAAGCTACAACAGTCACTCTGTATCAGCTTCATATGATCATATCTCAGTATATGTTTCTAGTTTGTCACGCCTATGTACATAATATGTGGACTAAATTTTTTATATAGGTTTATCTGGCGCTGGTAAGACTACTATATCATTTGCTCTTGAGGAGTACTTGGTGTCCCGAGGTATCCCTGCTTATGTATTAGATGGTGACAATGTCAGAACTGGCCTCAACAAAAACCTCGGCTTCTCCCCTGAAGACAGAGAAGAAAACATCAGAAGAATCTCCGAAGTATCCAAACTTTTTGCAGACAGTGGTGTAGTGTGCATCACTTCATTTATCTCCCCATATAAAAAGGTGAGATAATGTGTTATGATTAGAGCCCTGAGAACTGAGATGCTTGAGATAATAGATATACTCATGTCATAAATTAGGTTTGAAGTTAATCTCTGTCATAGTCTGCTTTATCACCAACACTTATAAGGGCCAAAAACTTATATTTCTACTTCAACTGCTCGGTAAACATCCCATTCATTGACCGGACAATCTTTGCGCATGTGTGTAAACTATCTGTCTACATGACTTGGTCCCGCTCCATTCTCTCTGTGTGTATGTAATACTCTTATTGCTTCATCCATCGTCTTTGTTAGTCTCTCTCAATCATTGTCCCAGTTTGTCCCCCCCCCCCTCCAATACTATGCAATTCTTGAGTCCTCTGCATCTATCACATTTCATCATATTGTCTTGATAACTGATATCTTGCATCATCTATCACATTTACCTGGACTTTTTTCTATGACATTAGCTCTTATTTGTCTACTAAGTCCTTATTTACATTGAAGATTGCTCATCATTTCTTATGATGTCCCAGTTGGCCCCCCTGATATTTCAGATTCCCAGCTTAGTTATTGCAAGGAGTTGACAATAAATATATCATGTTTGTAATGCAGTTGAACACCAGAGTTTAGCCTAGAAGGCCTCGTTTATTGACTGCGGGAGCAGACCCACTAATCAGAGTTATCAGATTTAAAACCAGTAGTCATAAGAAATATCTGATTTCATTATTATACAATATAGAGCACTCCCGTGTCCTAATTAAAGCCTGCCTATCTATTAGCCTAAACTGTCCATTGATTTGATGCTAAACAAAGCTTACACGCAACCCTAAAATATAGTTATTAGCAGGTTATTATTGTCATATTTGTTTGTAGGTTTGTGAGAGTGTGTGCTGCTCTTACGCCACATACATTTGAATGAGTTTATTGAATATCCATTGTATTTTTGAGTCACTTTTCTATACTGGAAGACTTCAAGCTTGCTTTTAGGTTGTTTAATATAGGGCGTAGTTCATGTGGACTGTGATATAGGGCGTAGTTCATGTAGACTGCTGGATTAAATACGTTATTGTTTGGTTAGTGCAAAATGTTTAGAAGTGTTGTAGCTACGATGCCATATTATCCTATTCAAATACTTAATGCTTGAGTGTGTTTTTCAAGCCATTAGAGCAAATATAATGGTCATGATTTCATGAGCCGGCTAGCAATGCTACGTCAGCTGATCTCGCCTTGATGCCACGTGGTTCAACTTCCCCTCATTAGCGGCACGTAGCTGATTTCTGATTATTCTAAGGCATCGATTATCATTTCACAGTCCCTGAAAATCATTTCACAGGCCCTTTACTCTGTAATCATATATAGGGCGCAATCATCTTATCAAAAAAATTACCCAGCATCAAAATTAACTTACAAAACCTAACTCACATTTATGGGAATATGCCATTAACCTAAATGTCCTAACTTAAGGCTTATAACATCTGTATTTCCACTTGTTAGGATCGAGACATTGCTCGAGAACTTCATGTACAGTGGGGTCTACCCTTCTTTGAGATATTCATCGACACATCACTAGAGATCTGTGAACAGAGGGATGTCAAAGGATTGTACAAAAAGGCCCGTGCTGGCCTCATCAAAGGTAATGCGTGGTACTAACCACCTTATAAATAAAATATGATGGTGGGCTACAGTCATCTTTATTTTTTCTTGGTTAATAGTTGCTCATTTGACCACGCAAGCTTCAAACACACCATCTTAATTATCAGAAGATCAATAGATACTTTAGGAACTGTGCTGGTGATTATGAAAATAAGGGCCTCTATGTAATAACTCAGTTAATTGACTGGTATGAAGTGAAGTAAAGAGCCGACCTGGTTTCTGCTGCTCATCTTGGGCTGGATGTTATTGTGAATTATATTTCTTTGAACGAAGTCAGCAACTCAGATTTTCCTCCTGCGTTGTGGACACCTGATCTGCTAGTTTTTGTATATGAGTCATTAACTTATATATTATATTACATGTCGCAGGTTTTACTGGTATTGACCAGGCATATGAAGCACCAGACAGCCCAGAGCTGATCTTACAGACAGAGAACACACCAGTCAGTGGCTGTGTACAGCAGGTGGTAGGAGTGCTAGAGAAGGCAACCATTGTACCTCGATCAGCCGTTGAAGTCGTCGAGGTAAGCATCATCATCATCCTGAAGGGGCGTATATCTTTGACTTTCCATATTAAAAAGTTCACTGTAGCAGATATGGTTTCTTGAACATGTGCGCCTCATGATCATGTGAGAAAAGGTTGTGGTGGAAACGCTCTCCTCTCTCCGAGTAGAAACGTTCATTGGAGGACTCAATCTATCCTGATATTAGTTTTTGACTGGGTCACTTCTGGCATCATATCAATCAGCGTCCTCAAGGTTTAAGCGGCTTTTATGATGCTGTTTAGTATGACGCTCAGAAAGCCACAATTTTCTCAATATGGTCACGTCATGGTTAATTTATTTATTAAAATTGTCACTTTTTGGCATTCTTTTTAGTAATGATTGGAAAATAATATGCAATGATTTATCACTGACACAGTTTGGTTTAACCTTAAGAACATTGCAAGGTTAATAGCCAGAAGTAACTCATCAACCTTCATCTGTCAACTACTTAGAGTCTGGAGTCAAAAACTAGAGGCATTAAAGTCCACGTTCATAAATAGGGTGTACTAAAACAAAATCCAGCCAGTTTTGAGGCAAAAATTAAAACCTTGGCTGGTCACATAGAGAAAAATGGAATAGAATATTATTATAAATAAACTTCAGCTGTCAAAGACTATTCTGGTCCTAAAAAGTTGGGAGTCAATAACAAGAGCCACTAGAGACCACACGCTTGAACAGGATACAAATTCCACCAAGTATGGGGTCAAAAACTAGAGCCTTGGCGGGTCACATAGAGGAATGCGGAATACTTTATTAATATAAATATAAGACCTTCTTCTGTCAAAATGTTGGTTGGAATTGGTGTCAAAAACTAGAGCCATTGAAGACCACATGCCTGAATAGAAAGTACCTTTATAAAAAAAAACACCACCCTGTTGGGAGTCAAAAACTAGGGCCATTGCAGGTCTCATGGGAGTTATTATAAATGTGACCGTTCATTATTTTGAAATTTTAGGAGTTATTTGTACCTGAGAATCAGCTGGACAATATTCGTAAAGAAGCCGAGGTTCTACCTTATGTAGATATAACTAAGTTAGACCTACAGTGGGTACAGGTGCTATCTGAAGGCTGGGCCTCACCTCTCAGAGGATTCATGAGTGAGCGAGAATATCTACAGAGTCAACATTTCGGATGCCTTCTCGACAGTAAGTCACTACCGATCACTACTTGAGTTTTCTTGGATTCGGGTCGAGAAAGGATGTTTAATCTTGTATAGTTCTGTATCATGGTAACTTCAGTTTTCTCGTATATGAACGATTATAGGAAAATTCAGTTGACTATGTTCACTCACCTTTGACAGATGGAGGCCATGTAGGTAATGTTATTATTCAAACAATGATGCCATTTTTTGTGAGGCGACAAGGTGACAAACCGGGTCACATGATTTAATACCCACATCATACAACTTTGTGCCTTTAACTTTCGCAGGACTGATTTCTAACCCTGCGTATAATGATTCGAATGTTGCGCTAAATTTCACTAAATCTTAGCTGGATTGATGATTACCACTTTCTGGGGATCAAGCAGCACTTGGTGTAAAGCTATGCGCTAACTTTGGCTCACTGAATGGGTGACAGGTCATCCACTGGGATGGATCGGCACCTGGATATTTCTGCTCACTCAATCACTGTTCACCAGTTGATATTGGAGAACTTAATCTCACAACTGCTCGCTATCTCTCTGCATTCTCTGTGTAGGGTCGCTAACCGGGCGGGCGTAGGTGTCACTATCATTCATAATTCTGTTGGCCTGCAGCCAAATAACTGGTTTGTAACAACTGCAACTGTACTACAGCAAAACACAGAAATATGAAGTCAAGTTGTTATTCACACACAGTTATCATTACCATCCATGACGTCTGGCAAACAACCAAATACTCCAAAAATGTGTTGTTTATCTCAGTAGTGCTGGTCATATGTTGCTGGTCAGAATAAAGACACATTCTTACTTTGTAATGCGCTTAGCTGCCTGCGGCCAATAATGTAACATTTGAGTGACATTCATTCTGTCTTTTCATCACAAGCAGAGCATCTATTGAAAACTGCTTTATATCTTTGGTAATTGGTCAGATGATTTCCATTTCCATCTATCCTTCCAGATAAAACATACGATGGTAGGCTTTGTGTTGATTTGTTTTGATTTTAGTCCCAATTTGCTCTCAAATTAGGCTAAATTGTGACTAGTTGTTGGGGGGTAAACACTGAACAGTTTTAATCTGCCAAATCAGTCGACAATTTAGCCTAAAGCTACAATTTTCTTGTTCGCATGCTGCTTAATCTTCAGCATGACTGTAATGGCTTTCAAAACACCATTGACTGTTTTAATTATTATGCATCGATCCTGTAATTACTACTGTTCAATTGTGGTCCACTCTAGGCGTCTGGTGTCACATGACCTATCTCTACTCTTGCTCTGTTTACTGACTGGGTTTACTCTTCTGATTATCGATTGACTCGACTGATAATATTGCCATGTTTACTTGGCCCTGATCACTGCCTATCATCATGACATTCAATACACCGCTGCCGGCTCTATGCCAAGCTGAGCGTATCAACACAGAAGTAACGCATGACGTCTCCCCACCACCTCCCCCTGTTGTGACTTAACAAGTTTGATAACTTCAACGATATTCAACGAGTTGTGTGCAAAACCTCTCAAGTATCTAGGTAGATTAAAATGACGAAAGAGCACAGCTGACACAGTTATCAAAGGCTGCTTCACATACTCAGTCGATGTCTCAGCCAGGGACTGAAATGATGTGCCATACAGTGCTGACAGCGCTCACTCACTATCATACACTGATATCATAGTGTTCCTCTCGTCATGAGCTGACTGTCAGTTTTTGTTTCTGTTACAGGCGGTGTTACGAACCAATCCATTCCCATAGTCTTACCAGTCAGCACAAGTGATAAGGACAGATTACAGGAGAGATCAGCCATCACTCTGAGATATGAGGGACAGCCTGTGGCCATCATGAGAAAACCTGAATTCTATGAGCATAAAAAGGAGGAGAGGTAAGCATAGCAGCTGAACTGTACTTGTGTTATGACTATAAAACAGCCGTTCCAGCTATTCTCAGAGTTTAACCAGAAATAAATTAAGTAGTAAACATTCTTGGTTTGATTCCATGAAATTGAAAAGAAAGTACAGTTAATACTTTTCACTCTTGACGTAACACAGCATTGATTAATTAGATTGACTTTCAGACCAAGGGATTGAATTTCAAATCCAACTGTATGGTCAGACTGATTCTCATGTTGATCAGAGTAATATCAAGGCGTCCAACTCCTTGCTGACTGAAAATCTTTATTCAGTGTTTTGTGATTGCATATTGGGATTTTGTTCCCTTGAGTTACGCATTTGTTGAAATATATTTGCTTTTGTGTTTACTCATTATAATATGTGTAATATTTGTAGATGCGCTCGACAGTTTGGTACCAGTAACAAAGGCCACCCATACATTAAGATGATCTTTGACAGCGGTGACTGGCTGTGCGGCGGAGAGCTCGAGGTCTTAGAGAGAATCAGATGGGGAGATGGACTCGACAAATACAGGCTCACTCCTAATGAGCTCAGAGCTAAATTCCAACAACTCAATGTATGTCCAACTACAACTGTATCAACACCTGTGATACTGCAATCTTTATTTTAAACCAATAAGTGTTCGAAAAAAAATTTCATCTAATGACTAAAACCTTGAGATCGCTTTGCTGTGACTTTAATTTTCAATTTGTTGCTTATTTCAGGCTGATGCTGTATTCGCATTCCAACTGAGAAATCCAATCCACAACGGACATGCTCTACTAATGCAGGATACTAGAAAGAAACTTCTAGAGAGAGGTAAGTTGTGATGTCACGGAGCTCACTCCAAAATCTCTCTAAAAATCGAAATCGTTAATTGTAACCCATGACCCATAACAATAACATGATCATATATATTATTATTATAAATGATAATTTATCTGAATAGGATATAAGAACCCGACCTTACTGCTACACCCTCTGGGAGGCTGGACTAAGGATGACGATGTACCTCTAGCTGTACGTATGACTCAGCACTCTGCTATCCTCAAGGACAAGGTCCTCGACCCAGCCTCTACTGTAGTAGCTATATTCCCTTCTCCTATGATGTACGCTGGACCCACTGAGGTAAGTTATCATCTCACTAGATGTCTTGCTTCCCTACATAATTGTTGTCTTTTCCCTGACAGCTTGGTTGATTGAGACTGTGTTGAAGTGATTTGATTATACGAACTTGTCACAGACTAGTCAGATGATTATAATCAGTCACCTGAAAGTCACTGTCATATCATAAGGAAATCCTCATGTTTGACTATATGATATTTACAGGTACAATGGCACGCCAAGGCTCGTATGGCTACAGGAGCTAACTTCTACATTGTGGGACGAGATCCCGCTGGAATGCCTCATCCCGAGGGAGGTAAAGATCTGTATGAGCACACACACGGCAGAAAGGTAAGCTATCTAAAAGTGCTTATTGCTCAAGCTCCCGGCTCTGATTTCTCGACTCATTTTTTTACCTGCTATCCCAGTGTATCGACTATGAACATGATGTACAATGAACAACTAAGCTGTCCTTGCTGCACAGTCATCAGCATTCCACAGCATCAATAGGAAAGGAAAGTCAATTCGATTGTATGGAGTTATCTTCTCCTTGATAGAAGATTTACATGTATGAGGCGCTGAGGCTAGCTGTGTTTTTCCCCTTGTTAGTTTAGAAACTTTACATAAATTATGCTAAACACATTCACCGTCACATTGTTGTGTCCTGCTGTATTTCAGGTATTAACCATGGCACCAGGACTGACTCAGCTTGAGATTATCCCATTCAAGGTAGCCGCTTATAACAAGAAGAAGCAGGCTATGGACTTCTTCGATCCCGAGAAGAAGGACGACTTTGAGTTTATCTCCGGTACTAAGATGAGAGGTATGGCTCGTAATGGCGTCACTCCTCCCGATGGCTTCATGGCTCCTTCTGCCTGGAAGGTCATGTGTGACTACTACCAGGCTCTGCCCAAACAAAACTAACTCTACCAATCCCGAACCTACACCACGAGAAGTGTCACGGCTTCCTCCCCAGTAATCTCTAATGAGAATTTATGCAAGTTAATCTTTATCTGGTCAATGAGATAGCGTCTTAATTTATGATTGTTCTATGTCGAAACAATGAAGGGCCAACAAACCAATCAGTTGATAGAAAGTAAAATTCGTAACGGTACTATATTTATTTTAACCGATTCTGACCAAGAATATACACCGGTTTTCATGTTTATTATTGTGATTCAAGTTAATGATGGTGGTGGGAATTTTAATTAACTATCATATATGTACCAAATAATGACTCCTTTACATAAGCTTCATGTGCTGCAAAAATGTTTCTTTAAACATCTGCAGGTTGGGCAGTGCTAATGAAATTGCATAATTGTCCAGTTTTGGTATTTTTATCAATGCGATGATCATGGCTGAATGAAATTGAATGTGGTTTTCTAACATATCAGTGTAATTGATAATGGTAGAATTATTTACAAAGCATAATAATCTACTAACATTTTGTTGGCACGAGGCTTTTACTTTATCTCCCTGTCTACATAAGGCTGTACTGTTTTCTCTTTCTTTTAGTGCTTTTTGGCACCTTATATATTCTGTGAATACCTTGTGTGGTGGCATTTTGTGACTAACAATAACATGTCATGTTCCTTTTTCGCTGTTCAATAAATGCAAAGTATGATACAGAAAATCCCCCAAAAAAGCTTTCATTTTCATCGCATTAAAATTGTAGGGAACAATTGTGATATTGTTATAGATAGAAGTGGCTGTTATTTATTCTATCATTGCACTCTGGCTATCAACTGCTCAATAACCATTTCAAAACTCAATCTTGTCCAGCAGAATCAGTGTGCTGTGGTGTATGCTTGTTCAACTGATTCATTTTTGTAGGCAACTCTGTGCTTGGCCACAATCATAAACGGAAATAAGAATAAACTAAATATATATCCTGGTCAATTGAAAAATATAGGAAGAAGCCAGTATGATGGCTCTCTTCAGTTGGATGAGATTGCAATGAAAACCATTATAATGCAGCAAGGAGGTACAAACTCCCTTACTACCTTACAAGTTCAAAACTACCAGTGACAAGGTATACTTAAGTAATAGGAGTTGCCTTCCCTTTGTTTGACATTTCACAGCGAATCCAGTTTCATTTAAGTCAGCAGGAAGTGACATAATAACCTGGTCTTGTTGCCATAGAAACTTTATGCTGGAGAAGTGTGTGAGCTCCTGTAAGAGTGCTGTTTGATATCTAAACCAAAACCACATCATCTAATCATGGCAAAGGAGCCACAGAACCAAAGAGGGTTTGATACTCTAATCCAGAGACTGAAAGAGGTAAGTGCACCTCCATGGTATATGCTACACTACAATTACATAATGGCAAAATTACTTCATCAAAATACTTGCAAGGAACTGAATCTGTGGGGTTGAGGGAAGCATGGATTAAACAAGGATTTTCCTGTTAATATGCTTATGGTCAAACAAGAGCTCTGGTGTGGTTTTAAATGACAGTTATATTTTATTACATGAATAAAGGCTGTAGAAAATCATTATCATCAGGTCATGTATTATCACTTTTAGGTGATGTGCTCGAAATGTTTTTAGGTGCGATAAAATCCAAAAGTATCGGCCAGCCGCCGGCAGTCATTGGCAGTAACAAGATATTTTCTCTCCATCAGATAATTAACTACTGTTTGTACTAGTTTCTTTCATGGGGTATGCGTAGTTAAGTCACTGCACTCCACTATCGACCACCATGAGAGTCGAAAACTAAATGACGCCACCACCGAAAAGCATCATTGATACTTAATGCTTCACAACATTTGATCATTGTTCTATGTTTTTTTTTACGGAATGAAGGTAATCATAGAAAATAATGGTATGAAAGTTTATTTTTCCATAAATTAATCCGAACAGCAACAGAGTTTTTTTTTTCTATAATTGATAAGTAACAAAATATAGCCTCACTGCATCATCTCTCTGCTCAGAAATACGTCACAAAACATCTAATTTTTTTACAGGAGACAACTTCAGTAAGGAGGAAAATAGAGATATTGTTTGATTCCAGGGGCTTCTTCAGTGCAACACAGGTAGCTTATATGATCATTATAAACATATTATGTTGTATATTACTATATATATAACTATCAAATACCTTTTTCTGCATCAGACAATTGAGATTGCATGTCATTGGTGTAAATTTCAAGCCAATTACGGTGAACATTAGACAAAGAAAGAGTAATACTAACATTATGCACTCTGCCTGCAGGATAGCCTTGTGACATAGTTTATCTCTGCAGCACAGCAGTGGTGGCGCTGCCTTCCATCAAGAAAGGCAACTCCCAGGGTTCAAGGTTATGAGATATCAAAACCAGTGTTGGCCAGTGTTCCATTAAGGCCCAAATTTTCCTAAATTATGGGTTTCCATTGTTTTCCTAATTTTGGTACTCAGACTAGGTGAATTAGTTCAAGCCCTATGCTGCAGAGACGAACGTATGCCTCAACAGTTCGCACATGCGCAGAGTGAACATTATGCCTTCTTCTATAGGCAAATTACCGAGATGTAACAAATCACAACTGTTCTTGTCATTTCTTTTTTTGGCCTGGATATCAAATTTGAGCTGCCTATATTAAATTACGTTTATATATGGTAAGGCAAAACATCACACAATTATTTCGTTGACCTGATTGCTTATACGATTATTTTTTATTTCAGGCAGCACAAGTATTGCAGCACATTGCAGCTCCTTCAGATAAAGTCAAGACCATTAAAATCATGGAGCCTGTGAGTAAAAGACCAGTTATAAAGTTTAAAACAACAAAGATAATCTCAGTGTGCAAATAAAAGATTGAATTTCAAAGGGTTTAAAATAAAAGAAAGTGTTGACATAGCTTTTAATTCTTGAAACTGTGGGTGCATGATAGTATTTTCTTACAGAGAAATTGCATTGAATATCTTTAGCTGTTAGATCCAAATACAATGTATGCTGACTTGATAGAAGTTTCAATGCTCTCGATAAAAAAATCATTTATATATGTGAAGCCTCTGATGTCAGTATTTCAAAAAGTCCACTGATAGAGCAGTATACGAGTTTGTAAGCATAATCTGGCAGGAACTCGGGTTATGCAGGATATTGCCACATCAAAAGTTTTTGCATGGATATGTTATGTTATGTGTCCAGATAAAATATGACATGATTCACAGGTTTCAATGCATTTTTTCAGAGGCTGTGCAGAATGAGTTGTGATGATGCCAGGACTGTTATTGATGCAGTCAGTATTCACAATGACAAACTGGTCGTTCTCGATTGTATAAAGAGGTAAGTTTAACCTGTAACCTACCAAATTCATTAGGTACATACAGGATACAAAGATTTTCCACCAAAACCATGTGGAGTGTTAAAAGTTATATAGAGGTAGTGCACTATTACACCCTATAAATGTAAGACCTGTGGGCAGGTTCCAAACACTCTACAATTTTCCAAATGCCTTCAATAGCTTGTTGAAATTTATTTCACGTGTTTTGGCACGGCACCTCATTGCCTAAATTATGATATTTTTTTTCACAGAGCTTTGGTAGACTGTAACACAAAACTTGGAAAGGAGTATATTTTAAGCTGCTTTGCATATGAGGAGGACAAAGTGAAGGCGCTCAGGATTCTCTCAACGGTGAGAAAAGTTTCAACTCATGATAATAATGTGTACATCAGGCAATCTAGTAGTCTCTGGAGTTATTGCTGGAAGCAGAGAAAAATTGCCACACTTATACATTGTATTCAGTATTTGCTGCATAATATGTTTTTCCCCTGAATATTATTAATTTGTTGCAACAATCACGTAACAATTGTTCTTATTGTGAATACACTAAACTGTCTATTGTTATTTAATACAGGTACGTTATGATGTGTACGACGCCTTGGCAGCAGGAGGTCACCAGGGTTATGCTGCCGTAGGCGGACTATTCACACAATCTCGCCCACTCGAGGCGCATCTATTCGGACCAATAAATGAACAACTGAAACGTGTACCAGTAAGATTATAGATATAAATCATTTACTTCATTCATTGTATTGCAAGAACTGTCTCATTTTTGAACAGAAGAATACAACCTGTCAGAATCCTTTTAACAAACAACGACAATTCTATTAATTACATTTACTGTATTTATGGCATATTCATGCACAAAGGAATAATAACCTCAAAATTTCCAAACTAAAAGCCTTGAACAATGTTACAATAATTTTCACAGTGGACAGGACAGTCAACAATGATAATGAATTTTTATAGGGACAGGGTGAAATACAGATACCTAAGACGGCGCAGCCAGGAGTTGTTCCCTCCGTATATACCGGGCATCCTTCATATGCTTATCCTAGAGATAAAACATACGCCCAAGTGAGAGGATACCCAGAGACTGAAGGTTACCCTGAGGTGACAGAGCCGGCAGGTGCCTACCCAGCAGGTGCCCCTCCACTAAGCACTGTGACAGCTGGAGCTCCTGCCCCCACTGGGTGGCCTGGTCTTGGAATGAGGTGAGACACAATTCATATTAAGGCCTATTATGTTGAACAGCCCTAATACAAGATGAAGGCTAAGATCAAAGTGCCACTGCCAATGGCCGATTAGTGCCAGTTCAGTTTTGACAGCTCGCTGCACACCTATGATTAGGAGGTCCTATATGGCCTCACCTCTAGGATGCATTCTAGTTTTCTAGGATGTATCACATTCTCAGTATGAGGATTAGGGCACCTTGCGTCCCTCTTTAGGGGCAGCCCAATCTTCTGTTTCTTAGCAAACAGCAAAACCTCAGATGAAGCAGCTGCATTGAGCATCATAAAAATTTCTGCTTTTTTATCCTAATCCTGGTGCAAATCTTAGCCCTAGAATGCTGCTAAGCATATTGGCTGCCCTTAATTTTTCACTGTTTAACTATCAATAATAATATCAAGTGCAGGTATGGGAGACCCACCAGACGACCGTACACGAAACATTTTTGATTTATGATATTTTTAGAGAGCCAAGTTTCCAGAGAGATGTGACTATGAGATTTAATAATGATCCTATGGCGTCGTACACACGCAGAACTGGACTACTTCAAGTGGATATGCAATAAGACACTGCTCCTTCATCAAACACCCTTTCTGTGTGAAGAGGACTTTTTTTATCACAGTAACTGCTTACCGATGAGCAGTCACTGACAACTGAGAGAAATTGATATGTGTATTGTGGAGGATGAAATACCAGAACTGTGACACTTTGTAGAAAAAAAATCTTTCTGATCTCGATGACAATACAGTTGGCCAAAACTAGACAAAAAATGTCTAGGCCATTTCTGTCTTTGGAATTATATATTTTCATCGCTATATGTTCTACACCAATCAACATGGTGGCAATTTATGTCCTATTTGCTCAATGGCTTCTCAGCAAAGCATTAATTATTGATATATTATTTTTGTTTTATGTTCTATGTCTTATGACTTACTGAATGTGGTATGACTACTATTAATTTTCACCAAGCAGCTTGTTATGTGGACTTATGTTTATCTCAAACAGCTTCCAATTTTGGCTCCCAATACTAACAACAACGTATGACAAATCTTCGCTGCTTCTTCATCATAGTTAAAAAGTTATAACCCATGAAAATTTCTCGACTGTTGCTACCCCGGCTGCACCCACAGTCTGTTGTAAGTTTAGAGTAACTCCTCTGGGGTCGTCCCATATCCCATTTTCCGCACTTTGAAGACACATTTTACATGAACTGCCGCACACAGCTTTTGGCACAGAACGTAGTCATGTGCATGAAATTGGCTGGGTGAAAAAAGTATGTGTGCATTTTTTATCTCTCTTTATCTTGGAGAAATTGACATACCTGAACTAGGATGAAGCTATAGTATATAGAAACAAGCTATCTAATCATTTCATTGTGTGCTTCATCTGTACAACAATATACTGGCCATCACTAACAACCACAAGAGGGTGGCCACACTACCAAGGCACAAAGCTTATAGAAATTATTATTCAATCTATTTTGGAGTTGCGCCCACTCATCAATTTAGCCTCGTTTCCTATTGCCTGCTGAAAATTTATCCCCTTGAAAAGTGCTTGAAGCCTCTTTTTCTTCTCATAGCATAAATGCAACTCTAAGGTCAAGGAAAAAGGAAGGAGGAGTCTGGAAAAAAAATCATCACCACTCAACGTTCAGTTCACACTGAAAATATTGATTGAAAATTAACATTGCTCTACCAGAAACAATGGCTGCCAGCACACTCTCCATTGATGATTCACCTTGTTGTCTTGTAGCCAACTGTGGGCTTGATAATGATGATGAACTGGTAAAAGGTAATTTATGGTAGACTTTTTCCTTGCTTTTGTTTTGAAAGCCATTACCATTCCCAATCCCACATGGGCCCCTGGGACTTACATGTCATTACTTTGCCAATGTCCACTATCAACCACCCAGTGGAGTGGGTGGTTGATAGTTGACATTGGCAAAGCAATGACATGTAAGTTCCAGGGGCCCATGCATTCCCATGGCCATTCCATTGCTTTAGAAAATTAGTCAACTCCCTTTTTGAGACTTGACTTGCTGCTCAGTAGAGTAGGTAATGAATTATTATGAGTCATATATATATTATGTGTTTATGGTAAATCATAGCAAACATGGCTAAAACAAACAATGATGATGGATGTAGCAAGGAAGTATATATATATTGTGTGGAGTAGACTAGAGGCCTTCATCTTTGGATGCCTACTATGAAACCTATACCTACTAATTGTCTGCATTACTTACATGCTGAAGTCAAGCCTAGCAGGCTGTCAACTAGGGCAAACTCAACTTCCTCTATTATTACCTTCACTTTTCTGTATTCCATCAAATTGTCATCACCACAATCTAGGTAGACCCTATTGTAGTATTGTGTGTCGGTGGTAGATTAGTATTCGACTGTAAGACTGCAAGTCTACTGGATGTTTGGTGTGTTGGTTGTTTGATCAAAGTCTACCACTCAGTAGCTCAATATATTCAACAGTATATATTATATCTAAACTCATTATTGCTTTACTAGAACTATCAAAGCTGGATGTGTTGCCTGCGTCCGTTCCTGTCATAGAGGATATTGTTGGGTTTCCGTGTAGCTTTGAGACTAAATACTACACATGTACAGTAAGACTATGTAAAACAGACAAACCAACACTTGGAAATCAAGAGTTTGCTGACCAACTAGAGGCAGTCATTTTGACATTTGACTCTCAGAAGGTTTGTTATTACAGTGTATATAATCTGTTCATTTTTAAATGGCAAAAGTAGTGAAATCCATTTCTTGGCAATTTTAGGGATGTACGGATGAGTCAGCATATCAGATTAAGACCATAAGTTGTCTGTTGCACTCCTAATATCAGGGTATTCATACTTCTTAATCCTATTTGTACTGCAGGAGGAGAGCTGGACGAAAGTGATCTCATGGTTATCTTATCTGGAGCATTTGGATCCCTCAGTGAAGTTATTAGTGTGTAAATCATGTACAGAACAGAGCAGTAAGTACTCAGGGATGCTAAGTCAAAAGTCTCTTATCAAAATGAGCATCACAATCACCTCATATAAGATAGAGTGTATGGTATGGTCTACCAGTAAATTTATTGTGCTCATTGCTGATCACTCATATATATGTACATCTATGGAAAAAGTAATTTGTAACAGAAGACCAAGGCTGAATAAAAAAATATCTCTAATATGCTCGCCTGAATGTCTGCAAAAGGCAGATTTGTGATCGGTACAAATAAAAGTATATAATAACGATATACATATCCAATTATTTTTGGCCAGATTTATGTTTTGGGGAGCCTCCATACTTCGTCAGCTATCTGCATTCATTGTTCCGCTATATTTTCTTTTAGTCATTCCGAGATTGAAGGTACAGCAGTGGTGTATTGACAATGAGTTTGAACTGATTGAGACAGAGCCAGCACAACCAGATGATGAAGATGGTTGGTTGACCTGAATGTTTTAGTACACTTTTCATAACAAGTTTAGATCAAATGATAATATTACATTTTTTATAGCTGTGAAAAATGTAATATTATCAAAAGTTAGTTCTTCTCAACTATTATCCAAGTTAAAATATAAATATAAATATCTGACGCTATCAACAAGTCTCGTCTCACATCTCGTCTCACATCTCGTCTCACATCTCGTCTCACATCTCGTCTCACATCTCGTCTCACATCTCGTCTCACATCTCGCCTCACATCTCGTCTCACATCTCGCCTCACATCTCGTCTCACATCTCGTCTCACATCTCGTCTCACATCTCGTCTCACATCTCGTCTCACATCTCGTCTCACATCTCGTCTCACATCTCGTCTCACATCTCGTCTCACATCTCGTCTCACATCTCGTCTCACATCTCGTCTCACATCTCGTCTCACATCTCGTCTCACATCTCGTCTCACATCTCGTCTCACATCTCGTCTCACATCTCGTCTCACATCTCGTCTCACATCTCGTCTCACATCTCGTCTCACATCTCGTCTCACATCTCGCCTCACATCTCGCCTCACATCTCGTCTCACATCTCGCCTCACATCTCGTCTCACATCTCGTCTCACATCTCGTCTCACATCTCGTCTCACATCTCGTCTCACATCTCGTCTCACATCTCGTCTCACATCTCGTCTCACATCTCGTCTCACATCTCGTCTCACATCTCGTCTCACATCTCGTCTCACATCTCGTCTCACATCTCGTCTCACATCTCGTCTCACATCTCGTCTCACATCTCGTCTCACATCTCGTCTCACATCTCGTCTCACATCTCGTCTCACATCTCGTCTCACATCTCGTCTCACATCATGTCTGTCAGCAGATCTAGGAATAGGCTGTGAAAACTTTATCAGCCCAGTACTCCAGTGGCTCATGTTCCACACACTTAGAAGCCGCCTCTGTAATATTTGCCATCGATTGGAGGGAGGCTGGAGACTATGGTTATTCAGATCAAGGATGAATACTACCTTTTTTCTTATTTCCATGTCATGATGTTTTAGATGAGTACGATGTTAATGGTACTAAGAGAATACTACAGGTTATACACGCTCACACCTGGCCTAATCTAGTTATGAAAGGTATGAGCTGAGCCTTAATTTGTGTATCTGAACCCTACTTGCGTAGAATGTACAGATTAAAAATGTCAACTTTTCGAGTAAAATATTACTGAAACTGATCTGAGTTCAATACTGATATCTACCGATGATTACAGTATGAGGCTGATAATTCTTATAATAGAAAATTGTTTATTATATTATAGAGAAACCAGACACAGTTAGTCCATACATGAGGCAGCTTATGGACGAGTCCAAACAAGAGCACTCAGGGGAGGACGAGTCACAGCCTGATAAACTGGATATACATTCTGAGCTGGGTAAGTGTCACATATGAGGAATGGACCAATCACAGAGGGCAACTCATATCAATATATTCAGCACTACTACAGCACCAATTCTGTCAATGATACATTATGTACATAATAAATTATGTATATATAAATGTATATACATGTACGTTTATGAACATATGTATTCTTTTCAATTTCTACGTAATATAAGCATCGAATTCTGGCCATAATCGATGAAAAAAGGAGAAATGCTCAAACGTGCTTATCTTTTAGTCAATATTGGGTTCTCCAAGTTGGTGTTATTTATCTTTAGGGATGAACGCAGAGGAACTTTCGAGTGCTATGACACAGGACGGAGAGGAAGGTGTGGAATCTTTTGAGAAACTTTTCTCAAAACTTCAGCTTATGAAAGGTGATAGTTTATTCCTTAGTCTGATTGATAAGTTAGAGGGAACTCTGACTACTTACTGATCATGTAGATTTGGAACCAAAGCTAGCACAATATGTGATTTTGGTGATCTATGTGCTAGATAAGAAACATCCTGTAAATCGGCGGTGAAGGCCGCTGATTTCTGGTGTCTTGTCTTGACAAGCAACAATTCAAATAGATTGTCTAGACAAGCTTTGCTGGCTGGAAACCTAGCATCAAAGTTTGTCAAGATAATCTATTTGAATAGTACAGTAACTTGATAGTTATTCTTATGAAAATTTTTTATCAGAAAAAGCGGATGGATTATCAGCAGATGAGAGGAAAGCCTACGCTGAGAAGGTAGCGCTGTCCTTCTGGAGCGCTATGGGAGGCTCTGATGATGACCTGGACCTTCTAGACGACAGTGACTGACTGATACATGTTTAATGTGAAATTAGAGGATGCCATTTAAATTTGGCTGTCAGCTCATTATTATTTATGTGTATGAATACTTTTTGCAATACATTATATTCGTAAATAAAAGATATAGTTTCTCAGCTATCATACTCAATCAGGTTTTGAAATCAAGTGGTGCTCGAAATCAATCAAGAGCAAGGGTGTTAGCAACAGCTCCCAGCAGGGTCCCACCCTCCCTGGTCCCAGCAGGGAGTTTGGTCCCAGGTACAATGTGATATGGATAATAGTGTAGTTGTCTTCTCTTTTGACGTTTGGGAATAACTATAGCATTATGACAATTTAGATGTTCTTCAAAACAGGGAACATGTCCCAAACTCCCATTCCAATCAGAGAGTTTGTGATTCAAATTACTTTGAATTGGCTGTGTTTTCAGTCTATGAGATGACAAGCCTTCATGTATAATACTTTGATTCTTGATTTTTTTTTAAATTTATGACTCAACCTCAACCCAGGAACACTTATTCAAGCTAGACAGATAAACCTGTAGCTTATATCTTGATGGATTTTATTTGGTTTCTGCCGCTCGCAGCCGCAGGAATATTGAATTGAAAGTAAGAAAAATTATTTCTTCCAACCACAACCATTTCCTGATAGAGTGTGCTGTGATTAACCAAAGAGTGAAATTATTAACACAAGTATTTTGTTTCCCGTAGGACAATACATTTAGACCAAACTTTGAGTAAAATAGATTTTTCTGCGCAGTGTGATTTCTGTTCTTTACATACAGTGAGAATTTTCCTGTTTAAGGAAAGTATGAATACGCCAAGGGGGAGCTCATTGAACACTCTTTCCCTAGTTTCACTGAACACCTCTGCTGATGAATCACACTGTTCATTGAATATCTCAGTTTTGTAACTTGTTGAGTAATAAAAAGTGAATGAAGATGCCCAAGCTAGGCTCACATAAATTATCATTAAGATTTAAAACATATTTTCCCTGATATTAATTTACCCCTGGGTATTTTGGGGATAATTCTGACGACAAATAAAACATTATTTCAATTAATCGCAAAATAATACGTGTTGGGTTAAGTCAGTTGCTTATCTTCAATCTTGTTGGTCACAGATCTGGCTCACTCTGTTGGCTAGGCTTGAGGCAGGTATTAAAACTGGGGTTCCAAATGATGGGGTACTGATAATTCCAATTAAATGCTGGTCCAAAGTGTACAGAACTTTGAAACTAAGACTAAAACTGCAGAGTTAGTCTATGCCTAAAACCATTTTGTATCTTAGCAGAGTGGTTTTACCCTACTCAAATATCTTCCATCCATATTTAAATTAACGATCCACTGTGTTTAATTTGATTTGCAAATGAAGAGCTAAATTGCATCTCTCATTTGAACAAAACTCTCTGGTGATGATGTTTAGTCCTGAGAAGGACTGATTTGGTTTTTCCTCGTCTCTCCCTGTTGTTTATTAACCGCAGGTCTGAATTCTTAATCTTTGAAGCTGATCTAGTTTATGAAGTTTTCTCTCCAAGTATTGTCTGTACATACACATAACTCCCTGAGTTGTGTCTCTCTGAAGCTCCAGATTAGCTACAGTAGCCATCCTTGCTCCTGCAGACTTGAGTGATCTGTTCAGCCTGACAGTGATGTATCTGAGTTTACTCTGTAGTACTGTATACTGAGACGCTGCCAGCTGTATCTCCTTACAAACCTCCTCTGTCATATCAGTGAGCATGAGAGAGTTAAACTGATCAGTGATCGGGTCTACCGCTGCTGTTGAACTAGTCATGTCTACTCTGATATTATCTGATGATGTTTGCTTTATAATGTTTACTGTGGATATGATCTTCCTCTTACCCTCCATGGCCTTTTATACATTTGTGACATGATGTCAAATACAATGCTGCCATTCCCATCCACCTGTCGGTCATTGACTACAGATTTGACAGAGTTTGACATGTGCCCTGTACAAACATGCCACTGGAATGTCATTTATCTGGTGCTCATTGGTTTAACTTTTGGATGATGAGTTTAATTTGTCTCAACACAATATTAAACAGGATTAGCACACTGCTTTATTATGTGTGCAACTGCAAACTGACTGGCATCAGTGATAGAGGATTAACTGATTTTGTCTAAGTGAAATTAATTTAGACATGTATTGACTTCATTTATGGATTCCATATAGAATGTTAGGTATTTATACCTCTCATTATTTAACGATACCATATCCTGGCCAATGATAATAAAATGAATTGCTGTCTCAAATTTGGAGTAACAGCGAGATAAATTGGGGTTTCCATTGCTTTATAGGCTAAAACATTTGAAATATTACCTTTCAACCAGCAATCTTGTGAATTTATTGATAAATTAAAATAAACAAACAGAAAGAATTTCGAGTCTAGTATCATGTGTATAAGGTCATTACGCCATATGTAAGAACATCATTGGTAACTGTTTTTTCTGAGATGTTGACAGCTTTCCAGTGATGTGTAGAATAATATGATTGGTATGTATCGTTTTCAGCTGTTCTACACCCTAAATACCACGGTCCAGGTAAATGTTCATAAATCTAGATTGTTGTCGCTAATCGAAATGTTATTAGGAATTCTCAATGTATCTAAAGTCTCTTAGCTCTCGCTGGTAGGCTACTGTACTGCCAATCATACACTAAGAAAACTACCAGGTATTCACAGACTTTGAACCTTGGCTTTGAATTTTTGTTGTATTAACTACTGCGTACATATCTCATAGATTTGATGGCTCAAAATCTGTTTCCTTCGAATTGGAGAAATGGTATTTCACCAGTTATCAGTATATTTAATTTCCATCAGTTATCAGTATACTTAATTTGTTCCATTTTTACGCAGGATGAAACTCAGTTCATTCTTCTACACGTCGGCTGGGAGGTTACAAAAATACAATAAAAATTGCAGGATCTGGCAAAGGTCATGTAATATAAATATTTTTTATCGACACCGAACAATGCCACAGGTCAAGACAAACATGTGACAATTGAAAAAAAAAACTAAGGATCTGTGAAAACCCTTCCTTGCCCTGTGGTGTGGTCGCATGCAATATTCTATATCTGCTGTGATCTGAAATATTTGAATGATGCGATTGCACTAACAACTTTATAAATTGATAAAATGCCATCATAACAATCATGTGATAATTATGTGACTGACATTTTAATCCTTAGGTACATTACTGTTATAATTATTATAGTTTATTATTTTTTTTGTATCTATATTCATTATCGAAAAGGATACTGTTAATTTGATTAAACTCAACCACAACACAATAGAGCAGTATGCTAATCCTGTTTATATTTTGTTTAGAGAATTAGAACTCTCAATTAAATAGAGAACTAATCCAATGAGCACCAGATAAGTGACATTCCAGTGGCATGTTTGTACAGGGCACATGTCAAACTGTGTCAAATCTGTAGTCAATGACTGACAGGTAGATCGGTATGGCAGCATTGTATTTGACATGATGTTGCCAATGCAGTGCATGAGTATATAAGCTCATGTTGGGTAAGACAGAAATCATACCCACAGTAAACATCATACAGTAAACATTATCAGATAAAATCAGAGTAGACATGACTAGTTCAGCAGCAGCAGTAGACCCGATCACTGATCAGTTTAACTCTCTCATGCTCACTGATATGACAGAGGAGGTTTGTAAGGAGATACAGCTGGCAGCGTCTCAGTATACAGTACTACAGAGTAAACTCACATACATCACTGTCAGGCTGAACAGATCACTCAAGTCTGCAGGAGCAAGGATGGCTACTGTTGCTAATCTGGAGCTTCAGAGAGATACAACTCAGGGAGTTATGTGTATGTACAGACAATACTTGGAGAGAAAACTTCATAAACTGGACCATCTTCAAAGATTGAGAATTCAGACCTGCGGTTTCTAATTAACGGAAGGGCGGAGAGAGACAAGAAAAACCAAATCAGTCCTTCTCAGGACTAAACATCATCACCGAAGAGTTTGTTCCAACACAAATTGCTCACCCTTGAGCTATGTGTTCACCTGAAATAAGAAAAGCCTAAGCTTTTTGAAGTGATCACAAGGCTGAGCTCGATCCGGTCAAAAATATGGATACAATGATAGTCCTCAACCACTAATTGTATTTTACCCTATAAAAAATTAATATTTTTATCCAGCATGAATATTAAGGCAAAATACATAATAACCTGACTCCAGCTTGTGCAAAATACTCCAGCTTGTGCAAAATACATATTTATCACCCAACCAAGTAAGCAAGCAAAAAAGTAAACTAGGTCATCCGTACCCAAGTCTTCCAAACCTACAACTCAGACCAGAGAGTCAGATTGGAGCAGCTGCTATTTAGAATATTTATACAAGTTTACTGACAACACAAATTTGGGCACAATCCTCAGTCCTGGTTTTGTTTAATACAGGACCGCCGACAGATAAAATATTATATTTGGAAATAAAAGCCAGTTACTCGGGTTGCATATGCATGAGCAGTATTCCAAGCAGACTCAAAAAGAAGTTGTCTCTCATCAAATGAGAAACACAAAGTTTGCTGTTAGGATCAATCAGGGAGGGTGGGACACCGTCCCTGGATCAATAATTAATCTCGGTGGTGTAGTTGTCTTCTTGTTGGTCATGTGAGGATAATAACATTAATTTGTGGCACAGTATTGAGTGCATGATTTATTCAGGGAGGGTGGGACGTATGGAGATTGCACTCAACTTTTGTTGTAAATAATCGACCCTCCCTCCCTGATTTATCATGATCGTATTATTACTGTGGTGGTGGAGGTATATTGAAAAGTTGGGTATCAAGGCCCTGCAGTTAGGCCAAGCCAACCGTGGCAATATCACTCGGCCACCAAAAAGAACTAATTTGTTCTACAATGTTGATTTCCTTATATAAAGTAAAATATCCAACATTTGTTCAGCTCAGATGATGACAAGCCACTATGCTAGTTTTTATTCACCTCTAATAACTGCTCAATCTTAAAACTTCTGCCACCCCTGAGTTGTAAGAATCGAATTTAGTTGAATTTTATTTTCTCGGGTGATTTTATGATGTTGGAAAAATCAGTATTGGAATTTTCTTTTACACTAAAGCAAAGCAACCAGCATGAAGTTAGCAATTATTGAGTTTTTCTTCCTACAATAACTTTGCTGTAGTTTGTTGCGAGGTTGAGGAGGATTACAACGGAGGGCCCCCATTTCAAACCTTGAATACAGTGCACCCAATTCGTTCTATAATCTCAATCTGTATATTTTTGATTGAGCTATATAGAGAGTTATAAGAAAATGCTTATATATTTTCTGCTAGCACTTAACTAAGCGAACTAAGAATTTGAGATCTCTGATTTTGGGATACTTGTAACAAACCGTACAACACAAACTTTTATATGACTGCAAAAATGATCTGTATATTGGGCTAAATCTGTCATTTATGTTCGCTCAAATTGCTTTTGATAGTCTTTGGACACAAACCTAATCTATAGCACAATGAGGGCGGCGGCTCCTCACATCAAGGAAAGTAACTTCATTGGTGTTAGATATCACAGACAGTGTTATATTTTGGCCGTATATTTTTTAATAATGACAGCCAAACATGTTCGCGACAGAGGAGAAAGACCAGGTGACATCTTAATATTCTTCATGATTTTTTTACATATTTTATGTTTAATTTGAATGACCATGCAAGAATGCTTTCTGAACAAACTCTTTGGCGATGATGTTTAGTCCTGAGAAGGACTGATTTGGTTTTTCCTCGCCTCTCTCCGTTGCTTAGTAACCGCAGGTCTGAATTCTCAATCTTTGAAGCTGATCCAGTTTATGAAGTTTTCTCTCTAAGTATTGTCTGTACATACACATAACTCCCTGAGTTGTGTCTCTCTGAAGCTCCAGATTAGCTACAGTAGCCATCCTTGCTCCAGCAGACTTGAGTGATCTGTTCAGCCTGACAGTGATGTATGTGAGCTTACTCTGTAGTACTGTATACTGAGACGCTGCCAGCTGTATCTCCTTACAAACCTCCTCTGTCATATCAGTGAGCATGAGAGAGTTAAACTGATCAGTGATCGGGTCTACTGCTGCTGAACTAGTCATGTCTACTCTGGTATTATCTGATAATGTTTACTGTATGATGTTTACTGTATGATGTTTACTGTATGATGTTCACTGTGGATATGATCTTCCTCTTACCCCTCATGGCCTTTTATTCATTAGCGACATCATGTCAAATACAATGCTGCCATACCTATCTACCTGTCAGTCATTGACTACAGATTTGACACTATATGGCATGTGCCCTGTACAAACAAGCCACTGGAATGTCACTTATCTGTTGCTGATTGGTTCAATTCACCATTTAATTGCAGTTCTAATTCTCTAAATGCATTATAAACAAGATTAGCATACTGCCAGAGACTATAGATATATCTATAGTCTCTGATACTGCTCCATTGTGTTGTGTCTTAATTGTTTGAACGAATGGTGGGTATCATTATTAGAAAGGTAGATTAAAATTCTATTTTCTAAGTGTAATTTATTTGTACATATCTTAACTTGATTTATGTATTCCAGAGAAGAATGTTAGGAATTCATACCATTCAATAAAGAAAATTGGTATGGCAGATTCATGAATCACACTGCCGAAAACACCCCTCATTCTCCTAGTTACAGGACATCACCTCTCTGTTGTATCAATATTGATAACGTATACCTATTATATTGTAGACTTCTTGAAATTTAACCCAGCTTTTTTGATTTCAAGATACTGAGTAAAGTCAAAATTTATTATTTTAAGTGCTGTCATAGATGAAACTTACCTCTTTCCACATCAACTTTTACTTGAATGGAATAAGAATTATGGAAATTTTAACTATTTATATCAATCATCCCTTCCAAGTCTGCAGAGAGAACTGCTTTGCACTAGAATCTATCTCTTTATGATGCTTATAGTCCGGTGGCAGCAGCCTCCTCCTGTCTTGTCACTTCCGTTTACGATTTTGGCTGGATAGGGTTTGACAGCTGCCGGCAAACGGGAAAGTGATCAGAAAATGATGATATGGTTTTGAAACATCCAAAATCTGAAAGAGCCTGTCATAATTAGTAGATCTACAAGTTTTCATGCGACTGCTTCCATAAATAGCCAACAATTTCAATACCCCCTTTATCACCTGTATAATATAATCATCATTTTCATTATAATTTCAACAAAGGTTATATCAAAGATTATAAATACTCATTGGTTATATGATAAGACAGTTGAGTGTGCAGAATGGTATTTTATGTTTTTTTTTGTCTTCAATGTGCTTGATCAGTGAATAATGTGATAAAAAACAACAATGAATCTGGCATGTTGAAACTTGGCATCAAATATTATTGTTTTATTGCTTATATCTCTCTTTGGTTTCGCTACTGATGGTCGGATCAAAAGCTGTTTGTAATCAGCTTGGGAGAAAAATTTTCCTATCAGTATATTGATGTTATAATGTTCTGGTTGAACCAGTGAAGATCAAAGCATAATGGCGCAACAGCAAATTAACTCTGAGATGAGAGACTATTTTGCCAGAGGAAAAAGGGGAAGCTATATTTGTTCTGAAACTGTACTCCTGGAGAATTGATTGATTTGAAACTTGTTACTCGCCATCTGAGCAATTACACAAAATGAATTGTTGGCAAAGGTCATGTCACGCATCAATTATGAGGGGCAGTGAATATATTTTCTCACCTGCTCAATGCTTGCAGTAAATTTATAGTAGACTTACCTAGCATTGACATGCCGCTAATTATTTTGTTTTACTCTCAACACAAAAAAGTGTACACAGGCGTGAGTCGTGACAGGGCTAAGTTTTACCAATAAATATATGTTATAGTTTTACGAGATCAGATCGATCAGATCGTTATCGAGATCAGAGTATAAATTGATAAACTGTGAATGAAATTTTATTGATTCTCATAAAATTATGCATCTGACATTTTAATCCCCAGAAAATTATACAAGTGTTTATTATTTTTGTATAGATTTTTAATTTGTTTCCACTAATTTGATTAAACTTGAGCCAAAACAATAGAGCAGTAAGCTAATCCTGTTTATATTGTCATTAGATAATTAAATACCTCATCAGTGGATAATAAAACCAATCATCATCATATATATGACATTCCAGTGGCATGTTTGTACAAGGCACATGTCAAATGGTGTCATATCTGTAGTCAATGACCGACAGGTGGATTGGTATGGCAGCATTGTATTTGACATGATGTCGCTAATGCAGCGCATGTGCATATAAGCTCATGTTGGGTAAGACAGATTTATATCCACAGTGAACATCATTCAGTAAACATTATCAGATAATATCAGAGTAGACATGACTAGTTCAGCAGCAGCAGCAGTAGACCCGATCACTGATCAGTTTAACTCTCTCATGCTCACTGATATGACAGAGGAGGTTTGTAAGGAGATACAGCTGGCAGCGTCTCAGTATACAGTACTACAGAGTAAGCTCACATACATCACTGTCAGGCTGAACAGATCACTCAAGTCTGCAGGAGCAAGGATGGCTACTGTAGCTAATCTGGAGCTTCAGAGAGATACAACTCAGGGAGTTATGTGTATGTACAGACAATACTTAGAGAGGAAACTTCATAAACTCGATCAGCTTCAAAGATTGAGAATTCAGACCTGCGGTTACTAAACAACAGGGAGAGACGAGGAAAAACCAAATCAGTCCTTCTCAGGACTAAACATCATCACCGAAGAGTTTGTTCCACCACATTGCTCAACCTTGAGCTCTGTGTTTTCCTGCCAGAGCAGTAACTCCGTGTATGAAATATAAGATACATATGAGCAGTTGCTGTATCCAAACCTCCAGACTTAATTAATTGACAAAATAAATTTAAGTGTATATAATTTGCACCGTTGAAGGCCAACGTTTTAGAAAATCAGAGACTTACAAAGGTTTGAAATTCATCCGTTTAAATACAAGCACCTGCCACCTGCCTGCTGATTTATTTTTAAGATTTTTAATTTTGCCATGTAAATTTACCTGATATGAATTTCCTGAATCACTAGATCACTAGATTTGTATATAAAAAAAGATAAGCCTAAGATTTTTAAGCGTTTACAAGCAAAATGCCCTTCCAAAGTAACAGCTCGATTGATATAATGAATAATAAATTATTTAACAAATTATGGTTTGCCCTATATATAAATAAATAAATAAATATTTCTATCCAGCGTGTATATTTAGGCAAAGAAATAATAATAAACTGCCTTCAACCTGCTCATAAAAGTAATTACCAACCAAAAATAATTAATTCCGTCAGCCGTACCCAACTGTTCCGAACCTATAATGCATACCAAGGAGATAGGGTGGAATGGTCTAAGTAAGTTGAGCAACTACTGAAAATAATTAGAAAATTTACTGTCAAGGCAAATTTGGGCACCATCTTCAATCGCGGTTAAGTTTATGTCCAGTACCTTCGACACCCAACATATATTTGTAAATAAGCAAGTTACACCGGTTTTCCCACACAGGTACAAAATAAGTTGTCTCTAATCAAATTAGGAAACAAAGTATGCTGTTCTGATCAATAATTAATCTGGATTGAATCAAGGAGTTGAGTTGTGTTTGAATGAAAGCTTGGATAGTGAATATGGATGGTGGTGTAGTTGTCTTCTTGTTGGTGATGGTATTGAGGTATGGTGAAGGATATTGAAAAAGTTGGATATTAAGGCCCTGCGGTACCCGATTGTTGCAATAACGATCGGCCACAAGAGGTATAACAAACTTGTTCTGTGATGGTGATGTTCATTACATAACGTATAACCAGGGAGTTTGGGACCCGCCCTCCCTGGTATAACATCCAACATATGGCCAGCCCAGATGATGACAAACCACTATGAAAGTTTTGATTCACCTCTAATAACTGCTCATTCTCAAAACTTCTGCTACCCCTAAGACGAAAGAACTGAGTGGAGTTGTAATTTATTTTAAGAGTAATTTTATATTCTTGGAAAGATCAGGTTTGGCTTTTACAAAACCAACAGTTTGAAATTATTGTGTTTTTCTTCCTACAGTAATTCTGATGAAGTTTGTTGCGAGGTCAAGGAAGATTACAATGGAGGGCCTCAATTTCACTTCTTGATAACAGTGCACTCAATTCGTTCCTAGTGAGGGATTGTGTTCAAAATCACGATAGAGATTATTGATAATACAAATATGAAATTGCCCAGATATTTTCTGATAGCACTGAACTAACCGAGGACGAGGAATTGAGATCCCTGATTTTGGGGATACTTGTGACATACCATACAACACAAACTTTAATATGACTGCAAAAATAACCTGTATATTGGGGCTTAATCTGACGCTTATGCTTTTGATAGTTTTCGTAAACAAACGAAATCAGTAGCACAATGGGGCGGCAGCAGCTCTTCCCATCAAGGAAAGTAACTTCATTGGTGCTAGATATCAAAAACAGTGTTATATTTTGGCCCATATGTTTTCAAATAATGAGAGCTAACAGTTTTCCGGGGAAGGACCAGTTAACATCATGCGAGAACTATGTCAGGTAACCAATGCCTGAACAGTTCTCTCCTAGGCAGGGTATCTATCTTTATCATAATATTCCCAATGACCATTTTTCTACTTATTTTCTATGTTTTATTTGAGTGGCCACATTACATTGCCTTCTGAACAAACTCTTCGGTGATGATGCTTAGTCCTGAGAAGGACTGATTTGGTCTGCTGCTGCTGCTGAACGAGTCATGTCTACTCTGATATTATCTGATGATGTTTACTGTTGATATGATCTTCCTCTTACCCCTCATGGCCTTTTATTCATGTCAAATACAATGCTGCCATTTCAATCCACCTGTCGAACATTGACTACAGATTTGACACTATATGTCATGTGCCCTGTACAAACAAGCCACTGGGATGTCATTTATCTGGTGCACGTTGGTTTAGTTTACCATTTAATTGAGAGTTTTAATTCTCTAACACATTATAAACAAGATTAGCATACTGCTCCATTGTGTTGTGTCTTAATTGGGCATTATTATTAGAAAGGTAGATTAAAATGCTATTTTCTAAGTTAAATTTATTTGTACGTTGTCTTAACTTGATTTATGTATTCCAGAGAAGAATTTTAGGAATTCATACCATCCAATAAATGAAAAGTAAATTGATATGGCATATTCATGAATCGGACTGCCGAAAACAAGCCTTTATTCCTTGTCATAGTCTTAGAGAGTAAAGATATTTAGAACATCACTTCTCTGCCTTATCGATATTGATAAGAGTGGCTATAATGTAGACTTGCAATTTAACCCAGTTTTAATGTTGGTTGATTATCAATTTCAAGATGCAGAGTAAAGTCAAAATTCATTATTGTGATAGATGGAACATATCTCCTTCCACAATAACTTTTATTTGTTTGGAATCTTTGGGAATTATAACTTTTTACTAAGCATCGCTTCCGAGAAGAACTGCTTGGCACTAGAACCAAGCACTGTATGCCCCTTATAAATAATTTCCAATATAATAAATTGCGGAAATAGATGAAATATAATCATTCATCGATTCTTTAAACTTTCGTAGAGTAACTAATGCTTGACTATATAGTTAGTTAAGTTGACAAATTTTTATCTTATTTTCATTATAGTACATTCGGTATTGCCTGCCTTATGCAAGACAGTTATGTGTACAGGATGATATTAAATGTTTATTACCCTCAGTATGCTTGATCAGTGAGTGGATAAATGAAATCTGATGAGGATTTTGGGGGGCAGTGAATATATTTCGGCCCGCTCATTGCTTGCAATTAATTTATGATAGTTTACTATCATCGCAACCATCTGAGTGCTACATCATAAATTCATCAACTGTGAATGAAATATTTTTGAATTTGACATAATTATGAACTGACATTTTAATCCTCAGATAATTTATTGAGTGAATATTATTTTTGTATAGATTTTAATTTTCTACTAATTTGATTAAACTTCAACACAATAGAGCAGTAAGCTAATCCTGTTTATATTGTCATTAGATAATCATATACCTCATCAGTGGATAATAAAACCAATCAGCACCATATATATGACATCCCAGTGGCTTGTTTGTACAGGGCACATGTCAAATGGTGTCAAATCTGTAGTCAATGACCGACAGGTGGATTGGTATGGCAGCATTGTGTTTGACATGATGTCGCTAATACAGTGCAGGTGTATATAAACTGTGTAGGGTAAAACAGAATCATATCCACAATAAACATCATACAGTAAACATTATCAGATAATATCAGAGTAGACATGACTAGTTCAGCAGCAGCAGCAGTAGACCCAATCACTGATCAGTTTAACTCTCTCATGCTCACTGATCTGACAGAGGAGGTTTCTAAGGAGATACAACTGGCAGCGTCTCAGTATACAGTACTACAGAGTAAACTCAGATACATCACTGTCAGGCTGAACAGATCACTCAAGTCTGCAGGAGCAAGGATGGCTACTGTAGCTAATCTGGAGCTTCAGAGAGATACAACTCAGGGAGTTATGTGTATGTACAGACAATACTTAGAGAGAAAACTTCATAAACTCGATCAGCTTCAAAGATTAAGAATTCAGACCTGCGGTTACTAAACAACGGAGAGAGGCGAGGAAAAACCAAATCAGTCCTTCTCAGGACTAAACATCATCACCAAAGAGTTTGTTCTCTGATAAAAATTGTTCAGTCTGAGCTCTGAGTTGGCTTGCCCCAGCACATCCAGTAAAAATAAGACTCATTTGCTTCGAATTCCACTTGGAAACTATGAATCTCAATATCAACCTTATTTTTATCGTGATGCCTATCCGTCCACCTTGAAAATTTACAAGAACATTAGATCAAGTTTGACACGCCGTCAGTAGAGGGGGGCAATTCCAACGGGGGAAAAATGGAGCAAACTTGATCTACAAGAACATATGGTGGTTAGTAGCCTGTCTTGACAAGCTTGTCAAGACTAGCGCTAGATGTTAGTTGTTTTGTATAGAGGGCATTTTGTTATTGGTTCAACTCATGTACTCACAGTGAAAAAATTAAAAATCTGCAGTAGAGTAGATGAAACGTCACAATTATTGGCTTCTATAGGTAATCCACAGGAAAGTAATAATAATACAAATATATATGTATGGCCCGCAGAAGCCTATACACCAGATTAGAACCTTACATGCAATAAAAACTAAGTAATGTACTAATACACTGTGAATTCAATAATAGATTTGATGGACTGATTACTGTACTGGTAATTTACACAAATCAGCGGATAAAATGTCACTGTGAAAAATCAGTGTTGAAATCACAATGTTGTGGTAGTTCTAGAACCTTGCCATACACAAAGAATATGATAATGATGTAGATTGATGAAATATTTGAATCTTGACAACATATTTTTCCAGAAAATGTCATGAGCGGTAACAGTTGAAATCTTGTTAACAGGTTTTAGCGTGAAAGCAAACAAGGCATTACTATATCACATCTACTTGTCTATATTAATTCTGCCTGTGACGTTCACAGAGTCATCGGTAGGATATCCAAAGAATGACAATTGCCGATTTAGTGTGGACTAAGTTTGGACCAAGTATCAGCCTATTCTTGTACATCACAACGAATCATAAGAGAAGATAAAATTAGACACATGATAACTGGTAATAACATATAGTGTAGCTTGAGGAGTCTGACTATCATCATGATAAATTTACATAAGACCCTGCCAAAAATTCATGAGCCCTTGGTCAAGCGCCGACAGGTAAAGGTGAAAAAATACATCAACACCTGCACTGAGCTAGAGGTGACTGTCAAAAACTTTACTCCAGAATTCAGGAAACTTCAAGGCCAGTTTCTAGATATTATACTGCTTGTGGGGTCCCCCTGAAGGGTAGCTTGAATATTGATGCTGCAGCATATATTGTAGAGAAAACACCAGTACAGAACTATATCATATATCATAGAGGTAGGTGATTTGTGCCTCTTAGTTAAACAAGACTGTGTATCGCACACATTGTGAGAGGAAACTGATCAAGTGACAAAAATGGTACATACATCCGCTTCCTTGGGGAGTTGTGTCTCTCTTTGTTCAGTCTTCATATCATTAGTTACTTTTGAACTATGAGGTTGGTTGATAAGCTCTGCATCATGTTCACAGCAACTAGTGTCCATTTTGATATCAATGTCTGTATTATCATTGTCTGTGGGAGTATGATTGGCGACGGAGGAATTTGTATGCTCTTTACTCAGGTTATTATCATAGGGGATAACTTCAATACAAGATGAGGTATTATCCGCAGGAAAGTTCTGTGTAGTCTCCATCGATGACTCGTCTGTAATTCAGAGATGGAGATTTTGCAATATATTAAATTATAATAATCCCTATTGGTAGAAAAGTGCACTCACAGAATAATTATGTGCAGCCATCGCCCAAATTGGACCATACTCAGTTAGAAAGCGCCTTTGTTCACACGATTGTTGCGCTAATATATGTTGAGAATACAATTGTGCGTGTCAAGAAATAGTTTTATCATCACACAAGTGATAACTGCAGATTTTGATGGAATGTATCTAGTGTATCTTATGCAATCTAGATACACTAAGTTTATATGGCGCTCTTTGTAGGAAAACTCAAATGTAGTATAGAACAATAATATCAAAGATTATAAATAATAAGTCATTGATAATATGGTGTGTGAGTAATTCTCATACACGAATAATACAACATATTCAGATTCTGACCTGTTCCAGACGATTTATTGAGTCGTCTTCTCTTAGCTTTCTCCTGATTCTGTCTGATCTTTTCCAGCTGCTCCTCAGTCAACTCCTGAAAATTGAACTGAAACATTTAATGGATCCGAGCCAGCCAGAAATCAAATAAAATGTTATCTGTTATCTGATCGCACATTGATAGATTTAATTCATTCTGAGTAAACGTTCAGGGAACAAATTTGCCTAGTGAGCAATAATTTTGAGCGAGCTGATAGTGATAAGTTGCTTCAAAAACCACCGCTCATTTTAATTCGAAGACCACCCATCCTGCAGACCCAATATCGCTTAATGTGATTATCTTACATCATAATACTAAAGGTATATCATAAAGAATTATGTTATCTAGGTGGTAGCGGACTACTGTATCATCCTAAAGGCAGACACATAAACTTTTGGGATCACAAAACAAAATTATGTGACTGAATTAGGTAGAGAAAACTGCTGAATACCAGTAATGAGCTTCTGTGGTATACACCTCAGTAAGTCAATGTGTGAGGATCAGTAGCTATATATCGGATAATCTTATTGTAAAGTGGGTTTCAATATCTAGGATGCCTGTATTTGAATCCATAAATTGCATCAGGCAGCTCAAAATTTTGGTGAATACTCCACCTCATTTGACATAATGACATTTTAATCCCTTCTAATGTTTATATTTACTAATTGGTTGTTTTTAAATATAATCAGAAACAATAATAATATCACCATGTTAATCCTATTTATCTATAGCATTTAGAGAATATAAAACAAATGAAGGATTAAATCAATCAATAAGCACCGGTTAAATGGCATTCCAGCGGCTTGTTTGTACAGGGCACATGTCAAATGGTGTCAAATCGGAAGTCAATGACCGACAGGTGGATTGGTATGGCAGCATTGTATTCGACATGATGTCGCTAATGCAGTGCATGAGTATATAAGCTCATGTTGGGTAAGACAGAATCATATCCACAATAAACATCATACTGTAAACATTATCTGCTAATATCAGAGTAGACATGACTAGTTCAGCAGCAGCAGACCCGATCACTGATCAGTTTAACTCTCTCATGCTCACTGATATGACAGAGGAGGTTTGTAAGGAGATACAGCTGGCAGCGTCTCAGTATACAGTACTACAGAGTAAACTCACATACATCACTGTCAGGCTGAACAGATCACTCAAGTCTGCAGGAGCAAGGATGGCTACTGTAGCTAATCTAGAGCTTCAGAGAGACACAACTCAGGGAGTTATGTGTATGTACAGACAATACTTAGAGAGGAAACTTCATAAACTCGATCAGCTTCAAAGATTAAGAATTCAGACCTGCGGTTACTAAACAACGGGGAGAGACGAGGAAAAACCAAATCAGTCCTTCTCAGGACTAAACATCATCACCAAAGAGTTTGTTCCAAAAGCACAAATTTACTTTGCCTGGCCAATATATAAGTAATATGTAATAAAATCACTATAGTGTTGTACTTACTCCAGTGAACACGAGGTAAGATAAGTTGAATAAGCTCAATGCTCAATATACCGGCATACAAAAAGTACGGGATATGGAAACTTTGATGCACTTAAAGCTAAAGCGAATGAAAGAAGATGAGGTGTAAAACCATCTGACTTGTAGGATTTGAAGGAAAGATGGATTCGCAATGATCTCTGAATCAAAATCAGGAATTTCCATCATAAATCAGATTTTCTCAGTCCTTCCTGCAAACTCAGAAAATCTTTGAGTTGAATAACAACTAACTTATGCACCTTTTGCTCTAGTGATGTTATAATCTAGCCTGTCGTGACAAGGTTGTCATGACAGGCTAGTTACGATCATGATCATCATCTTATGCGCATTATTCCTTTAAACTCGATCAAGATTCATGAAAAAAAACATAGATCTTGTTACTAGATCATAAGCAAACAAATAAGTTTGTAGATATGTCTTACATTCATTAATACCACACTTCTGAAAACAGAGGAGTAGCCGTTACTCCTTGTGTAAACCCTGCACAAGAACTGTCCATTTTTCAACCTGAGAACACAACTCCAAGTAACTACCGGTACTGGTATATTTGATTAATTCATCCTTCATAAATCTCAACACATACATAAGAATGATATGGTAAAGAAAGCAGTTTGAGAATGATGTAGATAACATACCTACTGTGTGGGTTTGATATACATACAGTACTTACTGTGTCCGCTGCGGTAGGTTTATTAGCAGGTTTAGGATAAGGTGTACTTACTGTGCCCGCTGCGGTAGATTTATTAACAGGTTTAGGATAAGGTGTACTTACTATGTCCGCTGCGGTAGGTTTATTAGCAGGTTTAGGATAAGGTGTACTTACTGTGTCCGCTGCGGTAGGTTTATTAGCAGGTTTAGGATAAGGTGTACTTACTGTGTCCGCTGCGGTAGGTTTATTAGCAGGTTTAGGATAAGGTGTGCTTACTGTGTCCGCTGCGGTAGGTTTATTAGCAGGTTAAGGATAAGGTGTACTTACTGTGTCCGCTGCGGTAGGTTTATTAGCAGGTTTAGGATAAGGTGTACTTACTGTGTCCGCTGCGGTAGGTTTATTAGCAGGTTTAGGATAAGGTGTACTGGCACTCATTACATCTCTCTGCTGCTGTGATTGTGAGTTACCTCCCCTGTTCTCCTGCTCTAATAATTCATTGAGTACCTCCTCATCTTCATCTAAAGTGTGATCCTCCATCTGAACAATAAGTTATATACGTAAGTGTATCATAAACAACACATCGTATCTACTGAGATACTGGAATTGTAGCCCGCTGTGATGTGTATCCTAGCTCAGCAGGATGAGCAGGTTTATCTTATCAGACTATGACGATCAAAGGACCAGGCAACAACAATATGTAGCCAACACATATATGGTACTGCGCTGTTTTCTCTTGAGAAGAACAATGTTCCAAACTTGTAGTGGGGGCCCAGGGGTCTCCCAGTTTGAGGGTATGTACTCAGATGATGTAATTTCGTATTGGGAGAACAGTTTTATCATTCCATTGTAGCGAAGTGGATCAATATCTGACAGGAGTCTTTGTCATTTCAGAACAGGTTTAAAGAAAATAGTTTAGTTGTATCATTTCACCTTTAGCGCAATGAGATGTTATATGACTGTTTAAAATAAAAATCAAACAGCTACCTAGGTAAATTAAGGATGCTGACTAACCAGGGACTCCCTGGACTCACTAACGTACCATGTCTGGTATTTGTAGGTTGTCTCCTTCTGGTACATCAGCGGCTATCGTTGGATTATCTCCCTCCTCATCACTGTCTCGAGGAGCGACAAAATCCTCATCTAGTAACGGCATATCAAGTCGGATCTTATTCATCACAGTCTGCAGGATATACACACATGGAGTATTTTATTATCAGCAGTCGACAAGGAGTGATTGGTTATATTATTATCTTTGTGGAACAATGAATGAAGGTGTTTCCATCGCTGATAACGCTGGCTTAATTCTCAATTCCAGTGTTGATGATTTATCTTCAGATATATGGTAGAAGAATTCAAATTTCCACCTCTTCCAAAATTCAAGGCACAGTCTTGTTCTTTTTGCACCTACTTTCTGATGTAGTTTTATCTACAGTTTCTTTTTAATTCATCATGGGGCCTTCTGGAAACACATCGACTGTAAAATACCTGAACAGCTTTCTTCTGACCAAGCTTCTCAACTCTTTCAATAAGCTCATCGAAGGGCATCTTAGGGTAGAGTCTGTGAGACCAGTGCTCCATCATACTCATCATCTTATTCAGATCGCTCAGCTCATGACCCTTCCCTTTATACTTTATCTTCTTGAATGTTTTCTCTAGTATTGGTATACCTCGTTCTCCTGTCAACCTACATACAAATAACAAAACAAGCAAATATTATTATGATAAATGTATAGTATGAATGAATGATTGACAGGAGTAGTCCCCTCTCTGAGGTTTTGTATCAATGATAAGGTAACTCCAAAATGTGTATATTTTACTTTGACAAACAAAAAATGTTAACATAAAACCTAGTGGTTTAGAGATAAATGAGGCGTAGTAATAAATATTATGACTTTTTGAAACCACAGAACAATAGAGATAATAAATTGACGTGTTAAGAAGCTTGTTAGTAACATTGTTGAATCTTTATTACTGACGCTGTGGATCGGGCAGATATCAAGATTGTCATACTGTTGATATGAATAACTGGCTCACATCAATAAACCCCCTCTTCATTGCTTACATATTACGCCCCTACCATAGACTTAATTTACTATATAGCATATCAAGTCTAAGGCTTCCTACTTACCTAGCTGGATCAAGTTTAGGTTGTGGTCTCATAACTCGCTTCTTAGCAGCTCCGGTTCCTAATTTCCTCAGCTTTTCAGCCACTTGTTGGCTGATGTCACCTTCTTCTATATCCGAACAATGAAAGTAACATAACAAAAGTGTTTATCTTCATACACAGAACTGTAAATATAAACATTTCCTGCATACAAAAAATCTCATAATTTACTATACGTGTAATGAAGCTGAAATCTACATGAACAATTAGTGTAAAAATCTACCTATCGACATTCTCTCAGTGTTCTTATAATACACATATAAATAGAATGAATGTTGAAAGATTCACCTGCAATGAATAATTTGCAGCAACAAATATTTGCTGATGTTTCACCATTTTATCTAAGACTCTGTGATGAAATACTATCATGTGAGCCCGACACACACCAATCTACACACATATATAACTGAGAATTATCTCACCTCCATTCTGTGAGGTATCATTGTCTCCCCCGTCTTGTTGTTGAGAGCCGTTCAGATTATCAGAGGCTTCATTTAGTGCCTCAAAATTATCCAAATCCTGAGATATATCATTGTTATCAAATAGATCGTCCAGCTCTAAGCCGTATGACTCCATAGCTCCGATTGGTGTACTACGCCGTTGATTTAATTTAAGCAGCCCAGCTTATGATTTCATCTATCCTTGAGATCAATTCATCCAGAAGTTTATTTCTGCAAGTAATATAAGCACCAGCAAATATGACTCTCCTAACACTAGATTTTGATTTTTGGGGATCTCTCAGTTAGAATATGTATTGGCCATTTAGCCAAATTGTAGTTATTCTCATTTTACTCAAAATATAAAATCCAAACTCCATCATCTAATAAGCAGATAGATTTTCAACTTATTCACTCAGTAGGCCTAGATATCTAGCTCCACCAAGAGGGGACTGATTTTGAGGTCAGACCCCCGGCGGAAATGATTGGCCAGTGTTATTGCCAGTTTATAATTGAAGGTTCACTTGGTATTTAACTGCTCTGGTTCCTTCGAGTGGCAGAAGACTATTACGGACCAAATTTTGAAAGACTTTGTTGCACTGTGTCTTTTATCTGTAGGTTAAATATGTGTGGTGGTTGCTGCGCTAAGATTAAGAACCCATCCGGATGCCAATTAGAAAACCACCGGTTGACAGGCGGACATCCACCGGTTGCAAAATAGGCATCCGGATGGGTTCTTAGCGCAACAACCACCACTCTTTGTTTTCTCCCAGCCAAGAAGTCTTCAATCCATGACTATGCTATGGAGACGACTTGAAAGTTGACTCCATCTGTGCTATCTTAAGCAGGCCAGGGAGCTTTTGATGACTGACTTGATCAAACGTTAGATAAATGAAGTATAAGTAACCTAGGCCTATGTTGGATGACAATCATCATATATCATATATTTATATAAGACAGTCACAATATATATGATCATGATGTGGTGATGTTAATGTGAACCCCAAGCTTACATATATGCTTGGTAACCTCTTGCCTGGACAGCCAGCACTAAATACCTGGGTGTGACCATTCAGTCAGACCTAAAATTTGATCAACACATCCAAGAAAAATGTGGAAAATCTAGGAAAATCCTAGGAGGCATCAAACATCTGATGTATGGCGCACCAAAGGAAGCCAAGCTACTGGCATACACAAGCCTATGTAGGCCAATCCTCGAATTCGCAGACAGAGTATGGGACCCATCCACCAAAACAACAGCACAGAATATAGAATTGACGCCACCAGATTCATAGGCAACCTGAAGGGCCGTGGTGCAAGTGTGACCGAAGCCAGGAATCAGCTAGAAATTGGGTCGCTGGAAGAAAGGCGGAGAAATCATCGGCTGTGTCTGCTCACCAGAGTTCTTCAGAACGAGAACCAACACCATGCTCTCTCTAAAGCATACGATGAAATCACCGAAGACAGGGAAAACGCTACAATGACCACCAGAGCAGCCGCCAGAGGTGAACCTAACTCTGTGGCCACAAACAAAAGTATTTACCACGCTAGTTTCCTGCCTCGGACAATCCGTGAGATGAGAGGGCAGAAAACCGCCCAACCCTAAACAGCGCCATGCTGTTAAAACCACATTCCCTGGTCTAAACCCTGGTCCTAACATTTAGAGGCATCTCTAAACCGATTTCTTCGACAAATCAATAGGATGTGCTACCTCATCTGAGGTAAGGAAACTGAGGTAAGGAAACAATTAGATTAATACTTTTTTAAATAGTATTTTATCTAAATACAATAACAATACTGGATGGGATCAGAGCTGACAAGCCTTCAGCAATAAGTCACTTTCTCATTGCTCAAAAGATCAATTCCAGATGGGTCTTCATATAGTAAACATAAACCTCATTGAAACAAGTAGAGGAAGAAGGTTGTTGATTATCTTTTCCTCTGTCACCAGACCAGTCTTGCTCTTGCCTTGCTCAGAATTACCCGCCACCATTACGTCACATAAGATCAGACCAATCATACTGCCTTCCAAACTGACCTTGACATAACTTATGACATCACGGCAAAAGTTCATGACCTTTGATGCATGTTGGGAAGGAAACGTTGAGTATTGTGAATGTAAGCAAAACAAACTTGTGCTTGGCTGTGGAGAAGATTTAGCAGAAAAAAAAGAAGAAACACATTTTGACAGATGCTGCTGTGATAACTTTGAATGAGAAGAAACATGGATGGTCAAGGCCCAACCCTACAATGTAAGTTGTTGCAAATTTGCTTTACTCCATGGATTCCAGATGTTGGATGAGCCTGATGAGTGTGCAAAACTGGTGTGATCTGGCTTGGTTGTTGTGACCTTCACTTCAGTTATGGAGTCTCTCCTCTGGTGGAAAGAGACAAGAAGTGGTATTTAGTCAATTCTTCATTACTAATTAAGATGGTTTGCTATGTGAAAATATAATACACAGCCAACCAACTTAAATTTTAATTGAAGACAAAAGGAGGGATCAGAAGTTGCTAACCTCATTTCAGCAGCCATTTTTATTATATTTATTATCACCCATCTGCTGTCCCTGAAATAAAACATATCACTTGCTGTTACAATGACTGATTCATTCAAACAACCATTTTTGTGAGTGAATAGGATCAATTGAAAATGGTTCGCTTTTGCTTGATTGGTCTGGAGATCTTTCATGCTAGTACATGCATAGGTATAATAGTAATGTGAGCATAGATTCTCTAAGATAGTAGGGCCTTTCTATTATTATTATGCTCACATTCACTACATGCTAGGATGATAGGCAGTTTAAACTGTACTGAGTTGTGTTGCCCATACAAAGGCATTAGGAATTACAAGCAATATTTTACTTTGCCGATGTCTATGATCGACCACCTCCAAAACAATCTATTTTTTGAGGCGATTGATCATGATTTTGGTAAAGTTACACGCTTGTTACTCCATTCAATATCAATCATCATTGACTCGCTCAGTGTGTTCTTCAAACTCAGGGACCACATAATTGAACCATGTGAATGGCTTTCAGATGCAGCTGCTTCAATCTAAATTCCGTGTTAAAGCAAGAAGGGCCATCGATGGCTGATAAAGAGAAAAATGGTTTCCTACTCCTGCAAAGGTTATGCCAATTTCAGAATACCCTAGCTTACATTGTAGCTTTATTTTTTGCAGTGCACCAGCAGCTACATAGTAAACTCAAAAGGTCTTCACCTAGTGTATTTGGACAACCGAAGGTAAGTGTAAGACTAATGAACACATTCACTGTCTTATGTGAACATTGATATAATCAAGTATAAACCAATGAATATTTCCATCGACTTCCCTTATCCGAATGCTGTGAATGTACACTGATTTTACCCTTTGCCTTATCGTCTCGTACATTTTCAAACTAAAGCTGATTACATCGGAATTATTTAAACATGGTAGAACTTTGAGTGAAAAGAATTATACAAAAAAATCATTCTGGTATTTATCTTTTTTACAGACCAAAACACCACGGAAGAGAGGCAGGACAAAGCAGGACTTCTTAGACTTCTGTCTTACTGTACTGAACTACGCCGACTATCATCCTGATGATGATGATCACAAGGTTTGTGTTCACATTTATATACAACAGAACAAGTATACCGGAGTTGTGCATGGGTTTGTGTGTGTCAACTGTTCTAGGTTAACTAGGCTGTCATCTAACTTGACTATGTTTCAAATACACCTAAGATTTCAACGACCTTCAGCAAGTGACTTGCAAAAAAGTTTCTCTGTGTATTAGGTATGTGAGCATGAATCCAGACTTCTGAGCCTGTATGCTTGTGTATATGTGTTACAGACTGTTGAACAGAAGGATTATAACATGAACAGTCGCGTGGTGAGTAGCAGAGTTGGTGGTAGTGATACTGTACACGACAGCTTAGGGAGTAGTAGTGATGATTCAGGATCTAATGATGCTCATCATGATGACGGATCATCTACAGCGACAGCTGCCAGCTCACATAGTGCCTCTTCTTCTGATGGTAAGTAACTTTCCCTCCCATGTCAATGTACCTGATGAAACAGTATAACTGTTGTATCTGTCGATTGGACATCTAAAGATTTAGCTTTTCTATCGTAGCAAGGAGTTGGTAATTACTTCCAGCTTCTTGATCGTGGGATAACGCTGGTTTTCTTGACTTCAGAGCATCCCATTGTGCTAGTTGCATAGTTATTTTAGGTCATACTTGCTTGGTAACAAGGGTCATAATCCCACATGTTTTAGTCAAAGGCGTGTTTAGCATGCAAGGAATTAGTTGCAGTTTTAAGTTAAAAGTCAACTAATTTCACCCGTACCTTGTAAGATTGCCACTCATGAAGTACAATGCTCTGCCATTCTAATAAACCTAGATATAATCAGATGTTTAAGGGAACTTGCTGTGTTTCTAGTTACTGTCTCATGTTCAACTTGCATGTCATTCCATACCAAATAATGGATTGTGTTATATATAGCAAGTTGTAGCCTTTTTCCCAACGATTATGTAAATTTTTCAGATATTATAAAAAAAAAACTTTTTGCCCAGTCCAAAACAGTGTAGTGGCTGAACATAATTTTATAAGGCAATTACAATGGCCACAAGCTAACATCGGTTGTCATTTCAGCTCTGGCAGAGAAAAGAGTTGTCTACTTCCTTGCCAGTTCTTGAATCATCAGTGGTGCAATCAAGGTGTTTTTTTTTCCCAGTGAGCGTCCTAACTAACATATTTATGACTATAAATTTCACATATTTGCTTCACGCTTAGCAACAAAAGGCGAACCAGCTTTGAACTGATGCAATTTCGTACCACTCATTATCTCATTAAGTTTGTTTGCACATTTATTTGGTAACAATGGTAAGTTATGTATTGTCACCACCATAGCAGTGAGATGATTTTATCTGTTGAAATGCTGTTGACTATTATTTATTATTGTTAACGATTCTGCTGTTTTAGAAGATGAGGTCATAACCTGCTTCTGTAGAAAGCCTTATGCCAACAGACCGATGATTGAATGTGGGAGCTGTGAAACATGGATCCACTTATCATGTGCGAAGATAAGAAAGAACCACATACCTGATGTCTTTATATGCAGTAAATGTAAAGAGGTCTCTCAAATCGCTCGCAAGTCAAGCAGGCCTCGTGTGGAAAACAAAAAGTTTGTGGAGGACCCGTAGTACAGGCACCATGGGCCTATTAGCTCAGCATTTATCCCCATGGTATTACAGCACATTATATAATCGCCTATCAAACTGTACAGATATATGCTATCTATATCGCTTCAATCAGAAGGCTGGCAATATTCATGGCAACCAACCCGGTTCTATAAATCTATGCAAATTGTAGAACAAGTGGCTGAGCCTACGCATATTGGCCACCTATAGTTATATATTTTTATACTACAGCATTATTTTGGTGGCATGAAGCCATCAAAAACTTCCATATGGTCTCCTCTTTGCTAAAGATGCACACAACTCAATTAAATTACTTATGGTTACCGCAATACCAACTAGATAATAGAGTAGTTGTTTTCTCATGTTGAGAAGAATAACACAACTTCTATTTACCCCTGATACGACATTAACACTGATGTACAGTAAACTCCCCAAAGTTGTCTAGTAAATATCGAATTTTCTCATTGGTATAATTTTCTGTCATGCACTGATACACTTTTGACTATTTAGTCTACATCTCATTTTCTCCAGTTACGAATTATTCGATGATATATAGATAGAACTCTAAACATCATTCCTCTATTCAGCTCAATCACAATGAGAAATTATTTGCTAGTTTTAAATGTACAGCAGTCTACCTATGCCAACATTTTTGTGACAATTCTGCTTGCCTTTGTCATCATACACTACAAAACTCTGGTCATGGTTTCCTATTGCCACTTTTCAATGACTTTTGCATGTTGAGATGTGTGGCAATCAATCAGTAAAAGTGTATACTTTATGGCGAGTCATATTTTACTCATGTTTGTACATAGACAAGTCATCCTCAACTTATGTAAACTCTAATCTATAGTCTACACCATTCAATAAAACGGAAAAGTATTAATATAAATATCTCGTATTATATTTATTCAGTTGTATCCTTATCTAATAATAAAAAGTAGGACTTAATGTCAGATAACGACAATCAAATAAGCTCAAAATAAACCTGTATGGATGTTGTGCTTAACCTATAAAAAGCTTTCTTGTTTACCATAGTTTTTGCCTAGGTATTTATTTGACTGTCAGGCATTATTGAATGAAGGTCTTAATATAAATACATGTTTGTTGTTTTCTGCCAGACAAGGTTTTCATGAATCTGGTTTGGAGCTGCGGTTTATCCTTCTGAAGAAAGCCAAGTATTTATCTCCATTATTACGAGTGACTTTCTTCCCTTCCTCACTACTGTCAAACAGCTTATCAGTAACGGGGTCAGCATCCTACAATATAAACATTTATGCTGGATTGATATTCTGTCTTTGTTAAAACTGCAAGAATCTTATGGAGCATATATCAACTAGATCAAGTTTGGTCCTTATTGCCAGCAGTCCGGTCATTTTCTCTCAACTGGTGAGCCGGCGGCGGATCAAACCCTGAATGCAGGCAATTTGGATCATGCTTGATCTAGATATCAACAATGGCAAAAAGGTATTTAGTAATAAGGTCGAAAGCTCATCAAATTTTGTAGCTACAAACCATATCTTTTTGTGAGAGCCTTTCGAACAATGGGTGTTGCGATAAATGAGTAACCATCCAATCATGTAAGTCTTTGACATCAGTTACTGTATATATGACGCCCTAAAACCGGAAACAATAAAGGTTTTCTGAGAGTATATTATAAATATATATACATATATTATATACTTGACAGTTGATTGGAAATAGGTTGCATTAGAGTTGATGATGTTGCAGATGCAAACACCATACAATATGCATATTTCTGCACCAAATTATAGGGGGAATACAGACCGGATAACACAGAAACACATTTGAGGTGGGACTCACTCTGACTACGATACCCATAATGCTTTGGAATAGTATGAGGTTTAGAATCAGAAGATTGCCAATATGTGATTCACTCAAACAGGAGAGTGAGTTCGTTGCTGTCTTTTTACAAAGAAACTTACACCATGAGCATACTAATAACTGGTAAATAATTCAACTTACACCTATTTTCATGACATACGCATACTCTGCGAGCAGTGTTGGACTGATGATTCTCCATTTGTGCTTTGACTTCTTGAAATGTGGATCAGGAAAGAGGAAGAATATTTTTGTCAGCTGTAACAAGAATGAAACATTTTTAAAACGCACGGTAAAAGAGCAGTTGTCCATCTAATGTCAGAGGGGACACAACTTCTCAACATACTTCCATATAACTGAAATCACATCAATCCAGGTTACGATTGCTTGTATTATCTATGGAAACCAAGTTTTGTCATATTCTGCAGGCAAAAATACTCATTTTTTATCAGAAAAGAGGTTTCTGAAGACGATTATATCTTCTCACCTAGGTATTAGGTCGACTGTCAATGCATTTAGTACCATGATGTTATCACACTGACCTGCCCTTTAGCGAAGTAGTTGGGGAGGTATTTCATGGCGTTAGTCCTCAGACAGGCAATATTCTCATACTGTCCGGAATGTTGAGACCGTAGAGCTTTGATTCTCTCCTTTACATAATCAGAAACCTTTACTCTGATCTCTAAGCCCAACATTAATGTGCTCGGGAATATCGACGACAAGGTAACTATAAAATAATAAATGAATATAATGTAACCATAAATAGATTATTCATTCTTTTTCATGTTATTTATCCTATAAGCTCAATTTAATGCAATAGCAGTTCAATACATAAAGCAGCAACAAGAGGGACGGAAAAAAAATTTATAGCGTGCAATTTTACCAGTGAGACAGTTTTCAAAGAATTTTAGCCTTGTATCTCTACCAGCTGTGGTAATTTGCTTTTTGGGTCGATAAGAATTGAGTTTGTTTAGATGATGACCCTGTACCAGGTCATTGTAAAGAACAATACCATCATATGTTAACAAGGAAGACATCATGCTACTAACAGATGATGATTCAGACACATATTATGATAGGGTACCTGTTAGACCCCCGTAGCCACAGCCGATATCAGCAAACTCCACCCGGGCGCCATCCTTTCCCTTATTACCAGGTCCAGTGAAGAAGGCAGGATACTGTGATGACCAGTCCATAACATCTGGTGTCACTGGACTAGAAAAAAAGAATACACTGACAGACCTTTGTGGGCATCACATTTAATTACGACTTAATTACTTTTCAAGAACTTCATAAGTTGCCTCCTTTTTGCTGTCAAATGGCAGAGCCAAGATTTATGTTAAATTATTCAGAATTTTGCCCGCTTGCCAAAGCTTTCTATCATCACAAAAATTTGAAAATGAAATACTTGTTATAAGTCTACCATGTGATCTAAGATACTACTTACTAGTCGACCATGTGATCTGATATTGGATTAGAATGGGCTCTTTGCCGGTAATATTTCTTTTGAGGAAGTCGAACAGTAGCGGCTGGATTATCATCTTCGGATTTCTTATCTACATCCATTCTGTAAATCTAGTGCAGCAATAATACAGATGATTTCTTGGACGCTTACACCATAGGCATCTGGAGTTACAAGCATGTATGTATACTTTGGCAATGTCCATGATCAACCACCCCTAGCAAACTCAACTGTTTGTTGGGGGGGGGGGGGGAATAATGGACATTGGCAAAGTGTACATGCTTGTAACATACATGACAAGTTAGTAGACCAAGAAATCAGGAGGTTTCCGCGGACAAACTCCTAACCCGGAATACCACTCTGCGTCCCGCAGTGCGGGTGCAATTCAGCCCTCGTTTGTCATACTTCTAAGCCAAAACTTGAGCTTTCATATTATGAATTGCATCATTTTACCTGATTTTACATAAAAGCAGTAATGGTAATAAGCAATTACATAGGTATATATATAGTTATATGTATTGTTGAGGTAGGAAAACATAGTTTTCCTTTCAAAAAGAAGCTTAAAAATTTTCTGGGTATAGGAAGCTGGAAAAAGGGAGGAAAAAGGGAGATAGGGAAGGGGTGGACCATCCATTCCAACCTGAAATGGAATGCACATATATCAAATGTAGTAAAGAAGGCGAATCGTTCACTCGGTCTCATAAAACGAGGACTCAAAGAGGCCCCGATTAAAACCAAACTACTAGCTTACAAAACCATGGTTAAACCCATCTTAGAATATACATGTCAGGTGTGGTCGCCACATAACATTGGTCTGAATAATAGCTTGGAAAAAGTTCAGAGAAATGCAGTAAAATGGATCTATCATTTAAATAAAACTGACAGCGTAACTGAATGTATGACTAACCATGCTATTCCCCTTTTGTCTGACAGGAGAGAAGCAATAGATATTACATTTCTTAGAAAAGTGGAAGGAGGACTGTTCGACATAAAATTGAATACCTATATACGCTTTGTTTCATCTACCCACGACACCAGAGGTAAAACAATTAGTTGGCAGCATAGTTGTGATGCATGGTCACATAGCTACTATAATAGAATGAGGCCAGAGGTAAAGGTATATTTTCCTCCAAATTAACCTGACAACCTTCTAACAATTAACTAACATCTTAGCATTACATGTACATATCAAGTACATGCCGATACACATCGATTAACTATGGTCAACTTGTTTACTATAAATCCTTTCTCTTCATAACTGGGCAGGCAATTAATTGATGTTCAATTATTGGTGTATTTTTAACATTTTTTCTGTAAATTAATCACCTGCAATACCAGTACGCAATACCCCTCCGAACACACTGAAGGTATATTTATCCAAATGTGCCCGTGATGTGGACGGTTTGGATTAAGTTGAAGGTAAGGTAAGGTAAGGTAAGGTGGAAAAAGACCCTGAAAACTGGAAGACTTGTCAGGTATGGCTTGTAACTACAGATGCATATGACACATACACATTGACATAGATAGATAAGATAGATGATAGGATTAGGATAGATACTAACTAGATTCAAATCAATGGTGGAGGGCATCAGCTACAAAGATTCGGTGGTCAGGAAGTTGGCTAAAATGTGAATGTTATCTCTCAGTGAGCCTTCCTTGGAACCTGAGCAATGGATAAAAGAATTATGGATTACATTGCTGCAATCAAGTGACAGGGAATTGTTGTTAAAATTAAAAAAAAATCTCATGCTCCAGTTTTCTTGTAGTGATTGAGGTAAGAAAATGACATAATGTTGAACCAATCAGATAACATAGTCAAAGAAACTGGCCAATCAAGTTCCTTAATAAAGATTATAGCTCGTAAAGCTGCAACATTTTTAGAAAAAAATAACTTTTACAAAAAAAGTTTTCAGGCTCTACCACTGTGACTATATTTTTAGGTATAACAATATGAATAGTTTTTGTATGACAAATGTTCAGTAGACAGAACTGATGACTCAGTCACCTTAAAACCTTGCCTCAGGAATCTGAAATAAAGACAGATTTCTGCTCTATTTCTCACCCACAGTTTTTATCTTTAATCATCAGAACTATTAGTTACTAATCTAATAGTTCTGACTGATGATTAAAGATAAAAACTGTGGGTGAGAAATAGAGCAGAAATCTGTCTTTATTTACTAATAATTAGTATTAATAATACCAAGCCCAAAGGACAGGCCCTGTCCCACATGTCTACTCCAAAACCTGGGATTTTGGCAATGTTTGACTGCCCCCTTGAGAAAAAACTCAAGGGGGGCAGTCAAACATTACCAAAATCCCAGGTTTTGGAGTAGACCTGTTGGACAGGGCCTGTCCTTTGCTTTGGGCTTGGTATTATTATTATAGTTTATAACTGCTCCCTATGGATATGAAAATAATCATATTCGCTCAATATCCTGACTCTGAGGTTGTATGACTATGACTACAGTACTAATTGACTTCAATATACAAACAATTCATTGTTATTTCAGGTGCAAATGATTTAAAATGTCAAATGAGCCTCCAGCAAAAGCTATAAAGTTGGAAAAAAGTGATGAGGAAACCAACATGAAGCCTGAGCCAAGTGAGTCTGATCCGCAGCCTTCCACATCTTCTGGGGCTGCTGGCACGAGCTCTGATTCATCTAAGCCCTCCTCAGAGAAAATTGCAGTCGATGGGGAGCAACAGAGGAAAGATCGGCAGCTGAAAAAAGAGGAAGAACGAAAGAGGATGCAGTGAGTTTAGCTGATGATGAATATTATAGGCATAACATATGTCTTCTCCAAGGCGCTCGTGGTTCTCACCGATAACCATTATAAATTGATGGAAGTTGTAGGCTCTGACACTCATATGACTAATTACAAATGGCTAGCTGAGCTTTAGTTATGTCTTCGCCAAGGATGTTGAAATAGTCAATGCTCATTTTTTATGAATTTCTAAATTGCTTTTTTGGTTACCTTAACAGAATTCTAGTATCAAACTTTTCTGAAGAACAGCTGAATCGATATGAGATGTACCGCCGTGCATGCTTCCCTAAAGCTTCTATCAAGAGGGTAAGGACCTTTGCTAGTGCAACAGAATTGTAAATGTGCCTTTTGTCTGATTCAAAGGATCAGCAATAAAGGATAAGTGTAAGGCTCTGATAAGTGAGAGAAATAAGGACCAGGTACATGTATTTGTGACAACTCTCTATGGTTGGCAAAAGTTAACTATAGTGATACTCCTAACTGTCATTGGAAGTTTAATCATCTGCATACCAGGGCCTTCTGTGATAAAGAATGACTTGTGCTTTCATTATTCAACGATTAAAATTCTGCTATGGTTCCCGTCCAACTCGACTTAAAAATGTTTTTCTGTTCAACTTGAGATTTTGTTGATGTCTAGAATTCCAGGTGTTTTCAATCGCAAAATTTAGAAAACCATTTAATCAAAGCATCACTCGTATTGTGAGGCTACTCCAATTGGAGGCAGCTGAATACGCTTGGAATTGAGATAAATAAAGTTGCAAGAGGAGCAGCCTAGGGGTCCTGGCTAGTAACATTATTATTAACATTAAGTATACCATAGTTTGTACATCTATGGTTGATCTTTATACTCCCCAGCTGATGCAGACAATTACTGGGACTTCAGTGACACAGAATGTTGTCATCTCAATGGCTGGAATATCTAAAGTTTATGTGGGAGAGATTGTTGAGCAGGGTATGTAACACTACATATAAATGTATGAGATATTCATGACAGCTTGTCAAATTTAATTTGATCCTGGGCCTGACTTTCTGCTTGCAAGTTGCAATTGCAGTATCAAGGCTTCTTACTTTGTCTAAATAGCAAGATTACGCTACATGGGTCTTGTTTTCATTGAAATGATGATGGGACTCCTCTCCCCTTTTCTATCAACTGCATACTCCTAATAGAAATAACACATAATATCTGTCAAATATTTTTTGATCAGTGGCAGTAATAACATCCTAATTCTTTTTTAGCTCTGGATATAAAAGAGCAGTGGGGTGAGAGTGGACCTGTCAAACCAAAACATATCAGAGAGGCAGTAAGGCTAATGAAAGAGAAAAATAACACTCCACATTGTGGTGGTAAACGTTTGTTTCTTAATCGATGAAGTCGCAACAACTCTGACATCTTAATAATAGATCTATATAATTTGTCATGGTTTGCAACATAACGGCAGCATAGATGGACCATCTTTTGTGTTCGTAAAAGTAATAAACCGAGCTATGAATGAGTTGTATTACAGCGTAAGCCATAATTTGTGCTTCCCTGACGCAACAGTCAAACCTAATCTGGGCTAATTTGTAACTTATTTATATTACCTGTTGGTTAGTGAGGGTTGTTAGCGCTATCCTCAAAGAGTTACTAGCTAGTCAATTTAAGACTATTTAATATCACGTCTCTGCATCATCTGAAGTATCTAACAATTATAATCAATATTATTCCCAAACAGTATATTTTTTTAGCAGTTCTAAGCCCAAGTAGTTGACTGTACTTGACAGCAGTAATATAATATAGTGTTCTGAAGACACAGGATAATCTTATTATTTTTGCTTTGTTGCTGAAAATAAGAAAAAACATAAAGTTCAACAAAAATGAATTTTATGTTATACCAAGGAGTTACACATTTCTGTATATCACCTTGTTATACCGGGAATGTGGTTTGCCAGGGTCTCAGCATGTTGGCATATAAATTCATATTAGTTTTCTGTATTTGAAATGAATTCACATTTATGTACTATTAAGCACCTCACTGTTTGCAAGCAGCCCTTAAATTATCAAACACTCATTAGAAATGAGTGTAGTCTGGAGATATAGGGTTAGAAGTTAGAATAGGGAGCATTCTCCCTGGTTATAATTGGAACAAGATAACATTTCTCTTGCAACTTTTATAGTTAGTGGTAGCAGGGAGTTTCCCTGGTGGTAGTAATACAGTCAATCAATTATGGGTTATAGGTATTACTGGAGTTGTCTCTTCCTACGGGACAGGCGGCAACTCCTAACATAAAAGTAACGGTTATGCTTAGAAAACTATTTTATATCTGGAAATCCACAATATAGTCTAGTACGCATGCGCAAGTTGTTACCGCCTTTTTCAAATTAGTGTTTATATTACCCTGGATTGGACAGATGCCAGGCAGTGCTTTGCTGGACCTCATAGCTTTCAGGCTATGTAAGTAGTTATCCTCCTTCAGATGTAGATTGAATTGTGTGTAAGAAAAATAATAGTAAATGGGAGTGAGCATGATAAAATCATCACATGACTCATAAAAAGACAGTGCAGAATTCAGAGGTTTGTGAGATAATTTTGTTATCATCATTTCCACCACCATCATTTTCTTTATTTAAATGAATTTACTGACTTCGTACTAAAAGAGTTAGTTTACTTAACTCTAACTGCTCTACTCACTGAAACTGATGTAGTGCTGACTTATATTTGAACATCTTTCCAATTTCAACTGACCTATGCTACTTATTCAATAAACATGATGTACCAACAATATACTTTTTTATTACCACTCTTTCTACCTTCTTTTCAAAACAGGTATGCTGCTAGGTCATTTTATCCATTACCATTGTTACTGTCTGTATGCTGTTGTTATCATCATCATGCTTCTTGCATCTGTAACTCAGACACTTCGATATAAATTTTTTGCAATAAGATAAAGATAGATAGTATAAGTATGATATGAATTAGTAGCTAAGTTGTAATCTGCTGATGAGACGGTCCTGCGATCCTCTTCTAATCTTTCTACTCACGTCACTGATGTTACAATGTGTCCTTGGTTGCACTAACTCGATGTTCATACTACTTGGTACATTTGTCAGCTCTTCCCATCAATTGTTATCACCTAATCTGTTACTACTTTTGTAATTTGTTCTGGGATTAATTAAAAGCGGGGGACATGGTGAGCAGGAGCAGAATATGATTATTGTTATTCTAGTAAATGATTACTTTGTATTTTAGGCAGATAAGATGCAGATTTTGGTGACCCTATTACGTAGTCTCAAAGTTAAGTATAGTGGAGTACTGTAACAATTTAATGCTGCCTGATATGCCAACCAATTTAACCAATGCTAATAATAAACAAAGTCAGGGGCAGGTTATGGCAGGTGTGATGTTGTGCATAAATCATTCCCCCAAATGTGTATGAGTGTTTCCAAGTTTGATGACTTGAATATGAAAAACACTAGGGAGTGTTAACTTCCTGCATGGTTGATTGATATACCGTAGTGTAATTTAGCACACAGAATTATTGCTGGGTTGCACTTCCCTGACATCAATATGTGCATTGGTGTAAGAGTTACAAGCACAAATTGGTATCAGGCGACTGCGATGTCCTTGTTCTTCTTCTCCTTTATTGTGCCCAGGTGATTACGCTACTCTCGCCCCTGATCACTATCACTATTGACTTATTACTGACTGATGGGTGACTGGTTTATTTGTGTACTGACCTGCTTTATTGTGTTAGCACCAAGTAAATCAGGAACCTGGTATGTCACATTTCAGCATATAACTTTGTCTCTCTAGGAGAAGAAATAAAGTTGCTGGACGGCAACTATCATCTGGTGATCCGCTGGTATTTGTTTTTGCCATGGTTTGACTTTTTCATGCACAAATAAATACCATGCTTGTCATTTTCAATGTTATACACCTTCAATAAAACTACTACTTACCTCAATCAATGAGTGAGTTCATAGCTTCGATGCAGCAGGGAGGAAAACTGCAATGCATAAAGTTGCTTTGCTATAATAGACAGAGAGGCTGGTATAGGTAAGCCCATTGTGAGAGTTTTCTCCACCTCTTACAAGAATAAACAATTCTCAATCATCCAAGCTATTTGTTAACCTCTCAAGAGTTACGTGACATACATTACCACTCTGTGTTTTGCTTTCATCTAGATGCCAGAACAGAGATATTTAGATGGAGAGAGGGCCCATCTTCTAATACAATAATTCTGCTGAAAATGTGTGCGTCAAAATGTTATTGTATTTCATTTTTACCGTATGAACAAAATAAATATATTACACTTGACGACAAGGAAAATGTCATGTCTATGTTTAGGAGTATAAGTATTAATACACATATTACAGTTTAAGCTGTTGCCAGTCTAAAAATTGTATGGCATCGGGAGAATCTCGTGGTTGTATTGAAAGCAATTCTTTGATATAGTTGGGGACTGTCTTTGATTAGAGGACATATCTGTAGAGAAGATGTAGGGGGAAAATTTGTCAAGAAAGCAGCATTTTACATGCTGAATATGGATCATAGGCTTAATAATTAACACTATATGAAGCATTAGCACTGAGGCATTTAATTGTGGGCAACGTGACGACATATTGGAAGGTGTAGTAGCATTGGTGTTATCATCGACTTGCAGCTCATATAGCAGGTTTTTTGTGTGTAACTCGATCAATTTTGATCGGGTTTCGAGGATGAAAGTTACACTAGATTTTGCGGCTTGTGGTTAACAGTTATATACAAATTTCAGTCAAAAAAATTGTTTGAAGGAGAAAAAACATCAGGCTGTTAACAAGATGCTGCTGATTGTAAAGCAATTTTCAAACTCAAAAATCTGATCAAAATTATGAAACAAAAAACCTGGATTATGGACAGTAAATCAATGATAACACCAATGCTACTACACCTCCAAACGAGGAGTAACAGGGATCACAGATATACATTCTTAACTCAGATATCAGGTAGTATGAAATGTTCAAATCTGGGACTAACTCCTGGCAGGGAGTTTGTTTTATATCCCAAACTCCCTGCTCCTGGTGAACTGCAACAATTATTAAAATATATCAAGGATTGTGTCCTCATATATATTCACTTATCACAGTGCCCAAACTATTTTCATTTCAAGTTTTGCTATCAATGGATTTGACTGGCTGTCAGATTTCTGTTTGGCCAATCATGACAGGGTTGCCATAGCCTCTCAATCAATAGGTATGTGACTCTCAAGAGATTACTGACTTCAGGGGCAGTTTTGGCAAGGACTTTACCACCCTCTAAACCGGATTAAAGCTGAGATACACAGACGACACTATCGAGAGGATCACTGCTACTGTTGGTAAACTAGAATCATAAACTGTAGGACTGAGGTATAACTGCTATGAACTCTAATAACATGAATAATGACCCCAGCTGTGACTTGCCACCAAATTGGGAAAAGAGACTTGATAGCAGAACTGGCTGGCCATATTATATAAATCACGCAACTAAAACTACTCATTGGGAGCATCCTTCACAAGCATCGGCTTCCACAAACAAGTCAGGAGCCCCTCCATCTGGTGATGCGAGAGGAGGTGGAGGGAGTGGTATACAAATCCCTGTGCAACAGAGTTCTAGCAGCAGGCTAGATGGAAGTCACTCTTCCCATCAACATTCAGGTCATCAAAATGGCTCTGTCGAAAGAGACAGGTCACCGATTCCTCCTAGTCCGCGTCGTTCTCCCGCTCCACCAGGCAGCGCAGCTCGGGGACGCGGGCAATCTGGTCGCAAAACTCCAACAAAGATGAGTCAGCCCAAATTGTCGCCTAGTGATGCAGCATTGGACACCATAGATGGCATCAGAAAAGATGCAGAGGGATTTCATGTCAAAATAGAAACCTTTGTTAGTAGTAAAGAATCAAAGGATTATAAGTATTTAGAAGAAATGATGGAAAGAAACTTATTGAAATTAGATAATGTCGAAACTCATGGTGTAGATGAGATACGCTTGAAGAGGAAGGAGACTGTCAAATATATCCAGGAGTGTTTAGATCAACTCGAGCTAAAAGCTTTATCTAACGATACTGATTGATATTGCTGTGTGAACAATGAATACCCACTGACGAGAATGTAATGCATCTGCTACTGTGGTCATTATTATGTATGCTTCTCGAGAATCGGCAATACCAAGATTCGTGAATCCTACCTGTCAAATATGACTATTTCCTTTCATCCCTCCCCAAATGTTGGACCAGATAGTGTTTTTACAAGATGTAATTCCGAGCATCTTTTTACCCCTTGGTCCGCAGTTATTAATGATACATATGGATTACCCACAATTCCCTTACAAATGAGAATAGATTTACATTTGATACTATATTTTTTGGCAGGCAGAGTAAATACAAGTTCTATCTCTAACTAAATATTCACACAAAACAGAATATCTCAAGCTACCAGGTCATTTATAAAGAAGATACTAATTTGTCAAGTACAAACTTAGGGTTATTACTGGTCACTGGGTGTTTAATCAAGTGTAGCCATGAAAGATCATAGTATATGGCACACACACATTTTTTATAAGTAATATTATTAAACTCTGTTGTCTGTGTTTCCTGGGGGAATAGATGACCTTGGCTGACACTGACAGTCACAACTACAGTTGCGGTGTACGTTGTATAAATTCTCATCTAACATGTCGATGATATTACAAGTGACTACGCTTGTATCCTCGGTTCACTGCAATCTGTAGGCTTCAGAATAATAATTACATTGCTGTTGCTTGAAAACAACATTTTTGGTCCGATAGCATAATTATTATAACCAACACCTTGTTGCCCGGTCTGATTTGATTTGTATTCATTCAATCATCATGACAGATGGTACAGAATGCGAGCGATGGTATGGCATAGTAAAAACAACACACTAAAAATTATTTTTATTATACTAGACCGTTGTCATGATAGGTCATGAAAAAATTAAAAAAGCCTTTTCTCCGCCTTTCAGTCCTGCAGAGTTTTGGCCGAAAAATTTGTATAGCTCGAGAGGATGTTCTGGAATTCTTGTTGAAAAGTTGTTCACTAAAAAGAGACATCAACAGCTGAATCTAACATCACCCTCTCCACAACTTCGATTTTTGTTTTCTAAATTATTCTCAAATTTATTACTCGCATGCTCAGAAAACCCATTACTACCCATGTTTTGTGAAGCTTTACAGTAAATGCTCGCTCATGGAGTCTAAAGAGTGAACACTCATACCTTAATTGCTCGTGATCAACAAGTTGATTGGGATGCTCGTGTCTTACTACGTTCACTGCCTGCTTCATCTGACCATTTTGGTTGAGACCTGTCATGTATCAGCTACCTTAGATGAGTTAAGTATTCGCAAGAAGTAAAACTCGCCTATTTGCGCATGTTTGAAATAGCTAAATTTAGTTCTCGCTAACATTTATTCACCCTATTTACTTTATTAGTAAAACTGTCACCTCAGCTCAGCTAGTCAAAATTTAGTGTTAGTCAAACTAAACTCCTCTGCCCTTTTTTGTCGCATTAAGTCATATTTGCCCCTGGCGAACCAAGAAGGCCCCTAATAGTTTGAATAGGATTTTGGTGCATCAACAATGTGGATGTAAACAAAAGGAATAGTTTTTGATACCGATGTGATTTATTTCACACACAAGCATTTAACTTAGTCTGATTGCAACAAAAATGGTAGCATCAATCAATAAGTGCAAAATACACAATCATAATAACAAAGGATAATGAGTGGGCAGATTGGATTGGGAAAGAAACTAAATAGATTTGCCTTTGGTAATGGGCTAGTAATAAGATCCGATGGCACTGTGATGCACAAACAAAACTAGAATTTCCTTGTAAAACTAAAACCATGAAAAAATTAAACATATAAATACATTTGCCTCAGCAAGAAATCCCAAATATCAGATAGAATTCACTGAAATAGTGCGACATTATGCTAATTGTTAGAAACAAAATTATGCGATTTAGAGCTCTGTTGCCGGCTAACAGATCCAGGCCGTTCTTCACGATGGCACTGTCTCAAGATTTCTGGCCAATGAGGGCTTGATTATTTCTGAGCAGCTCTAGGTGGTCTTGAACTTTTTTAACCTTTGACCTCCACAGCTCGATTCTCTCCAGGAAGCTATCATAGCCTTCTGGTGCTGAATGGATTTCTCGCCACGTTATCTGAAAATGAATGTACATTTCTAACTTTCTGATCAGGGATTATCTGCTCTTTAGAAAAGAGCACATAACTACTAAATTGAAATGTGGTGCACAAAAGCCGCTGGAGGTCAGTAATTAGTGTAAATGAGGTAATTTCAATCTGTGAATCAATCAGGAAATTTATATGTATTAACATGTCATGGTAATAAGCTTACCAGTCGCATGTTGTCTTCACTTATCCATTTCCATCCCATATGTCTGGATCTGTATTCCTTCAGTATCTCGTAAGATTTAGTAATCTCGTAACATTCTATTAGCAGCTCATAAGCTTCATCGTACCAGTGTACATAGTATGCAGCTGTGTCTGTAAGATATAAAACACAAGATACATTCCGATACCCAATATACATAAAAGACTAGATTTATGACAAAAGTATGATGGATGGAAAAAGTTATACGCCGGCTGCCTGTTAGTGTTGATTGGTGACACTTTGATGGCACATGACATGCAACGCTCAATTCTATCATCACATGTCACAACATTGTCATTGCCCCAGGTCAAGGCTGTCTAGATGGTGACCTGAAAATGACGCTGATTTTGTTGTAAGCCAATAATCTACATCCTGTTCATGTAGTGTTTTATATAGTCAGCATTACTTCAAGGCAATAAATTACCAGCGTCAAACTAAATCCCAATTGGGTTATTCCAGTATAATTCTTGTTCCCCTAAGACTGGATGTTTTAATTGCCATAATGAATATCAATTAAAGAAGAATTAAATAATCCGTCTTTTTAGGGCAAATGATTCATAACAAGCTAGAAAATAAAATAAGTAAGATGATCAAGTTATATAATACTCTAGGCCAAAACAGTTCAGGGTAACAAAAAGTTTTTTTAAATGCGTTTTAAATTTACCAAAGCCTTCGATGACTTCTTTCAGCAGGGCCTTTGCTCGTTCTAGGTCTCCTGAATCTTTGGACATCCTAGCCAGCTTAACTTTGATGATATGTACAGAGCCATGTTTGGAGCCGAGGCACATATCGAGAGTATTGAGTGCCATATTGTAGTAAGCTTCGCTGTCTGTTGTCCTGAAAATGGCAGCAAAATAAGCAGTAGATTATTATCTAAGTCAATATCCTGTTTTGATGTTGCAGTGAAATGCTGAGCTTAACAGAGGTGTTCCATTTATTAGTTTAATTTTACAGAGGCTAATAGTGCAAAATGGCTTGATGTTTACAAATGTGAATAGTGACATCTATTACTTGTGAAATTATAATTACACAAATAACCATAGAGGGCTAGGAATAGACAAACATAATCACCCGCTCAAAATGCCCAACGGCAGCATGGCAGCTTGACACTAAACGTAAGTTTAGGTGGCGATTGTCCCGCTGGGATTGTATGACTATAGCACGGCGCTTACACAGGTAAAGAGAGGGTGCCAAAAGTACAATTGTTCAATTTACGGATACTATTCTACATGGAAGTAAATAACTGAAGGAGCATACACGATTCAATAGTATGGCTGCGGTGTGACGTATTCATACACTTTTTGATTATCATTTTATGGTCTATGGTCGAATCTGATTGAGGAGAGAAACTAGAGTAAAGTGCAAACCCTCATCCAAATCATATCCTCCCAAGTAAAGAATGCAGGCTAAAATACCTTTTCCACTCAGCGTACACATCAGCTAATAGCATATGTGATAGGGCTGTTTTATGACTTATCTCCCCATACTTAGTCTCCATGATGCTGACTTCCTGTTTGGCCTCTGATTCTGCCCATAGGAATAGTTCATGACTTTTTTTCTCATCTCCGCACAGTCTCGCCTTATTCAGTATGGCATGCACTAAAGTCAAATAAGCTAAAATTCCCTTATCACAGTAATGGTATCCCAAAAAATTCCGCTCCCTGCTATCCTGCTATGATATATATATGTGCATATATATATATATATATATTTACAGATATGCTATCAGTCTCAACAGTAAGCATCTCTGGGGACCGCCATATCAAAAGTGAATCAATGACTGTAACATGTATACCCGTCAGCATCATTACTTATTAGTATGGTATGAAGACAGCAGAAGAATTATCACTGTCAAATGAACCGAGAAGTTCTCACAGTCATGATGGCCACTCCTATCTGTGTGATGTATTTGATTTATCGAATGTTCCTCGATATATGTTCAAAGACAACTGGCTATTGATGGAAGGAGTGCAATCTGAACCCTACTATAACCCACGGCTTATCAAAATGGCCAGCTGCTCCTGAGGAGTAGAACTTGTACGACTTGTGCAAGCAGAATGGATGTGAGTACTTACGTACCTAGTGTTTGTATGTAGGGCATAAGCAGAGGATGTTTGGGTGGATAGAACTCGGAGGCTATGCGGTAAGCTTTCTCAGCAATGTCAAAGTAAGCGCCATTATCAAATCTGCCAGCGGCTATAAGAGCAGCAGAGTGACCTGAAATACATCAGATTAGACAGCTAGAAGACAAATCCTTCATTTCATTCATATATCATATATCAAGTTTGCAGTTTACATCAGAGAGATGTATCTGCTATCTAATCTATACATGCTGACACTGACTAAGGTGAAGATATTAAATGCTCTCAATTTAAATTGACATTTTGGCTACAACCTGAAAAGCCACGTCCCCTGGGATGCTAAAAATTGCACGGAGGATATATATTTGGAATTGCCCCTTCCAGCAGTATGCAGCGTACCTTGCAAAGAACAGGCAAGCTGGATGTTGCTATATGTTTCTTTCTGTAGGTTGAAGCCGTAGATTTTGGTTGCAATGTTGACAGCAGTTTTAGATGCTTCAACACCAAAAGAATCATGTCTGAACTGGTTTGAGAACGATACAAAGTTTTGCAGAGCCTTGAGATATACGGGATGGTAAACTCCAAAATACATTCTGCAATAAATGAGTGATTAATCAAGGCAGTGCGCAAGTAAGTACAGGAATAACTTCGCAATAGTACAGATACAAAGAAAAGCCAGGTAGGTCGCCTTGTACTATGGTTTTGAGAAAGTTATTGGCTGGTGTCAAAAGGACCATCATCATGTGGGACTGGGAACTTTATTATACTGTGAATTACAGCGAGACTGAAAGAAGGGTAGGGTTTAATTGACATTACCGGTTTCGTCATTCTTGCTTTCAAAAAATCAATTTCTGTCCAAATTTCAAATTAATTCATCAATAGATATGCGCAGCACTTTCTATCAATAAAGGAGGTATATGATTGAGTGAACTTTGTATAATTTAGATCACAGGTTCACCAAATGATTAAGAATATCACTGGTTTAAATAGCTTTGTCCAGGTATGTGGCCTGATGTCGGCAAGAATTATTTGCGGCGTTCTAACGTTCATCAACCTACTATAAATGTGAGTGGATATGAAGTGTATCTTATTGTGTTGTCTTACTTGGCCTGTTGTACAGCTTCTACAGCTAGATCTTCAGCTCTCAGTATCTTCCACTGGTGAGCATAAGCTGCCGAGGCATTACACAAAACATCAACTACGCTCCATCTATCCTCTATGTCCACTTCCTGTGTCAACACAAATCAGCATTAATCTGTTCACACTATAGACTACTCAACTCAGACGCCAATACGGAAATCAATCCTCAACAGTGCAGCAAAACCGCAGCAATACATACAACATAAGCTCATACAGTCTGACTCAAACTAAGCTTACTTTATTGATGTAAAGTTAAGTTTCTTTCAAAGGACACGAGCACTGGGAGGAAGCTAACATGAAAGGATATCAGGCAAAGTAAAAGTCACTTGTGACTCCGTGTTTGCAACTCCGTGCTGTCACAAGCTAACCGTCATCGAAGAGGTATATGTATAGGCAAATGACCGAGGAAAATACACATCAGTGAGAAAAGGCAGAGTCAAGTTGAGGATTTGGCTTTCTGAGATTTGAGATTTGGGGTTTATCTCATTGGCACTTGAACATTTGTAACTCACTACGATGTATGGACAATGTGCATGTTAGATCTCGGTTGCAACATTGGCTGATCCCTTCGGGTGCTTATACATCAAGATATGATGAAATCAGCTTTTTCACGCAAGCTGAGAGCTCAAGGACACAGCTGCACATCTTGTGTAGTTATGATTAGAGAAGAGGAGGAGGGGAAGATTGAGTTCAGATCTAGCTTATCTGTACAAACCTGCATTGATTTTTGAGACCAGGTGTAAGATGGCCCCAAGCTACCTAGTTCTCTCATCATGATACTCGTCTCCATAAATAGCTTACTGCAGTCGAGTGTGTCTCCTCCGAATGAGTTCATAGCTTTAGTAATTCTGTCTCTGAGAGAGGAAGCCAGCATATGGTACTTGTCTGATTTTTCCAAGTCTCTCAGTCTATTATAAAGACTCATACACTTTACGTAGAACGTGAAGATCAGTATCCACATGTCCGCTTGGTTAGCCAGAAGGGATTCTATAGATGAGATCACCTGCATCGCTAAGTCATAATGGCCGTAATCAGTTAGAAATGTGATGAGATTGAAACCGATATCAACAAGCATCTGTAGGGTGGGTCTGTCTGACTCACAGGCTAACCACTGTGTCACCTCATCATATGAAAAGACGATTTCTAACGCAAGCTCCATATCATATTCCCTTTTCAGCATATCAAAGTATTTAAAATAGAGATGATGGCTATTAGGATCCATGATGATATCAAGTACCGCAGAGCATGTACATAACACCATCTCACTAGCGGAGTCGTCTACAGCTGTCTTATACAGAAAATATGCAATCTCTAGCTGGTGCATCCGATCGACGGCGTCACGTTTTTGTTCTCCTAAGTTAATATCAGCTATGTGTGTCGATTTCTCTAATTCGATAATCTCTTGTTCGGGCAGCTCTATCAAGCACTCAAAGTTCTCGGGATTATGGTCCCAGTATTGCACTGTGAATGGTATCTTAGTATCTAAAAATAATAATGGAATAATATGTATTTGTATTAATAAAATACAAGAAAACGGTACTGTGTATGCGACCTTGTTGCTAATATCACCTGATCATGTCACACCTTTCCATCTATTCACCATTATTTTACATTCTGCCTACTCACATTCTTCTAAAACAATTGTCTTGAATGGCCGGTTCCATACTGACCAAGGAACGATTTCATGGTTGACTTAGTAATGCTATTATTACTTGTTTTCAAAAGACTGAGTAATTAACGTCACTTTTTCCAGGGGCTGATCAATTTTTATGAAACTTACAAACCAACAATGAACTCATTAGTTCTCCTACAAACCTTTTAGCTGTCGCATGCTCCATTTTGATGTAGATTCCTCCATTTCAGGTACCGTGTCATCATTTAGAGCACTGATATTCTGAGATCGGACAGTAGGAGGGGTTTTAGTTTTATTACCGTCGCCGATGGTAGGTTGTGAGGTAGGTAACTGCTTTGTTGGAGTTCTTCTTTTCGCGCCTTTATGTGGTGCAGACGGAGGACTCGGGATCATGGCCTTCTGCTGTACCTGACTGTTAGATATCTCAGGTAGAGGTTTGTACTTAGAGAGCGACGCCGACTCCTCTGTCATTCTCTGAGATGGACGAGTACTGCAGCTGTTATTGTTATTCTGACTAATACGTCGTGAGACAGGATGAGACATCTGATCAATAATCGTGTTGTCCAGAAACTCGACTAATATCTGATACTTGTGTTTCACAGAAGTGTCATTCACCGACGGGTTGAGTAGAGCGGCTCGAAAGTGTCTATACCAATTAGAGGCCCGACCTTTAGTAGGTAAAATGTCAAGTAACAGTTTTGACTTTTCAGTGGTCGAGCGACCTTTCTCTATTTTAGTAATATCGTTGTGGTTGAGCACAGAGTTGGAGAGCAGATATTGCAATATGTGATCGACCTTGAGCTCCTGTAGCACGGCTATTCTGTTGACCTTTAATCTCTGAAACTGCTGATGTTCTAATGGAGACATGGAAGACTTCGGTATGGACATCATCCTAGTAACTCTGAAATCAATCATCAAACTGATATACTCACTATAATAACGTCACGTCACACTATTAAATCACGGTTCTCTCCACACCTGTAGAGTTGTGAACTTGTTACCACATAGATCTCCGTGACTGCAGACAATAATATACAATCAAACACCTCAATAAGACACTTCTACGGTTATTTGGAAAATAAACCCTTCAAGTTGTAGGGCAATAACCTGCAAGAAATAATACACACCCTACCTGGTAAAAGAACATTTTTAAAATGAAGGGTATGGATTTTACAAAGCTTTGCATGAATATTGATTTTCAGAGAGAATATAATTATTATGAGAGCAATCTTTCCGCCACGATCACATTGGATTTCATCCAAAACAATTTGTAATTTTCATTTAGATCAAGTCTCATCCCAAGCACATTATTCCACATATAGATTTCATAAAACTGATGATGGTATTGAATACATTCTCTCCCTGTCTTATAATCATGGCAAGTTGGTCGTAACTTGTAAGAGGCAAAATTTAAAAAACAACTGCTGCTGTTACTTGGTATGTCACGCCAAAGAAATCTAAGTTGTTGATGCCAGCAATGAACTAAGGTTTAGTTCATTGATGCCAGCATAGCAAGCAAGCTGATACAGCAAACTTCTCCTTGCAGTCACATTGTTTGTAGAACAGTTTACTTCAATTATTATAACTAATCACATAACATTACTCTAATCTCTCAAGTAGAGTAGCTGACAATGTCGGTTGTTTTCATCTTTTAATGGATAAACAAGTAATGGCTTCTATTTGTACTGTGATACTAAAATGCATTTGATACCTTTATAATCCATAGTATGATGCCCGGAGTTCCCTGGGTTCTCCTAAAGTGAAGTAATGTATTGTTCACTCTCTACAGAGTCATGTGCTAACACAACTTCTGTTGTTTCAATTGGTCACTTCAAAGCTCATTGCAAAAAAAACTTGCAAAACGCCTATTGGCATTATTATAAATTCATGCAACCGCTGCAGAGCTAACCATGAGCACAAATTATATCCACAACCATCAACATCATAATCTAATGTGGATACAAGTCTACCGTCCAGATGCTCGCATGATTGTTCAGGAATTGGCATCATATCCCTTAACGTAAAATGTTCCTCTAAAGTCCAGTGAATGATCCTCTCAGATCTTTCCACTGCATCCTTGTATTGCTCACAGTGTACACTAACTAATCAAGTAGTCTATAGCCTCAAATTGATATAGCAATGACAATACAATCAACTCTCCAACAAGCTGACCTACCAGATATCTAATTTCCAGCCATGTATTGTAACACAATATTCAGTAATAAAAATTTGTTACCATCACCAATCGCCAATAAAAAGTGATGACATTACAAGAATATGATACATCCTTACAATCAGGGACTGTAAGGTCCATCATGGAACTGTGAATAGGACCGTTGAAAATACAGTGTAATTTAATTATGAGCTAACAATCTGTGTATTTTAATGATTCAAAACAAAGAAACATTGCAAAATACCGGCAACTTTGTATTTTGCAAGTTTTGTAAAGAAACAAACATCAGGTATTAGCCAGGCAATACGTATTGAAAGTTGCGCGTAAGAATAAATTCCTTAACGAGGGTCAAATTTTGCTTCTGCCGAAGTTGGTGATAATTTTTCTGGTCGAAATTTACTATCATTATGTCATGATTATGAGAGGCTGGTTATTAAGAGCTCTGAGCGAGACCAAATGAGACTCAGCTGCCATGACCGGCAACTACCGACAGTAGAGGATTCTCACCAACCACAGCAACCCTACAGCTTTTCTACATTTCCTATATCTGATATCATTACTCACTTGTTGACTGATCAATCCAACTTCGTAAGCTTTACTTCCACTTTCAGTGCCTGAATGAAGTTGAACTTGAAGGCTCCAGTCAGGTTTGGTTCTCTGCTCAGCCTAATATGAGCATTAGAGCATGTAGAATTTTCCAGTGATCTGGTCCAAGTTGTGACTGATATCCTTGACACTTAGTTGGCAGATCAAATCTATAAAGCCAAGGAAAATTCCAGTCACAGTAAGGAGTAACAAAAATCAAGTTGCAAGGAAAATATTAGAAAGACTCCCTAGCAACATCCAAACAATATACTCAGCTGCTATTTATAGACCATAATATTGATAGATTTGTTCTTTTTCCATTGTGATCACTTAGAAGTATGTTTTCTAATGTTTGATGATGGTAATTATTTTGGGATTGGACCCACAAACCAAATATTGTGCAAAATACAAGCAATTACAACATTTTGTAACCAACCTATATAAACAAGCAGCAACAAACCGGAAAGCATTGTATGTTTTGACATGCGCATAACTATTGTTCTATTGGCCAATTCAAATGCTAACTTTAACGCATTGACCAATCAAGATGCACTGTTTTGTGATTCTGAAAACAAAATCAGAATGGTAGACCATGGAGTAAATTATTAGGTTAGTGTAGAGGAAATGAATACACAATGTATGCATGTTCTCAGCCTCCGCCCCTCCAATCATCAATTTTTTGTTAGCCAAGACAGCACACAATATTTTAATTTTGCTTTCAATACTTACTGGCGCTAATATATGGTTGACGAAACCTGCCACCAATGAATTAAATCTCATTTTTAGTTTAGTTCATTGCTGCCACAATAACATATTTAATCCAGGTTTTTATTATTAAAAACGGCTATCGTCTAACGAAATAAGGCATTAACTAAAATTATCGCTGAAATTTCCAACAAAACATTTTTGTGGCATATACTGTCCGACAAGCGCGCCATCTCATAAAATAGTAGATAGAAGGATTCCTAGTTTGTTGATTCATTGAGACACCATTGTCCATTTTTGATCAGGTATTTTCAGAAGAAAACCTTTTTTGCATTGGGACCCTGGGATATACCTGAAGACATATACCAAGGAACAAAAAACTACAACACAGTGATATTCACAGCTTGGAAGCTTGAATATGAATGAGCATCGAATGGGGATGAGGATTACAAATCAAATTAAAAACGAATAGATTACCATGCTTTCTGAAAAAAGCAGAAGAGTAAAAATAAGAATTGGTCAAAGAGTTGGCAGCCCTGCGCTAAGAACACTAGAGGAAAAGAATAAATATAAGAACATTTCAAACTTTGTTCATAAAAGCGAGTATGATCAATCAGTTTTAAATTAAATCCAAAAAGTCTCCCAAGTCAGATATGGCTATATCATTTAGGCAGCACAAGTATTACTCACTTAATCTTCAGGGAAAACTGAACTTTATCTGATTTAGGTTGGAGATATTTGAGTGTTGAATTTATGCATAAGTAATATCAGAATTTAGTTTTATAATAGAGATGTTAATTTTATTTGATGATTTTGAATGTAACTACTTGGATGGTGGCTAGATTTCTATCTAAGCACAGTTTGAGAAGCTGAGGAAATGGTTCCACCGTTGAGTTTGGAGTTTGTCCCAAATCACTGTTACACAGCTAGCGAATTTAGATGTCCCAACCATTAACCTACCTGACACAACTGAGCTGTTTGGTTGCAAGTTTGTGTAATATGGAATTGTCTTGCTACATATTAATTATTAATATTAAAAAGTCACAACTCCAATAACAGTTTTATTTTATTTATTGATGATTTAGCTAGTGCTAATATAACACAGAAAATCAGAGCAATATAGAAACAAAACATGTAAGTTGTAACTGAAGAGTCCTATCCATTCAATTGTCAATGTATATAATGCATGTTAAAAGTCTATAGTTCTATCTATCTTTCTGAAGTAATCATGAAGAGTTTCCAGCTTATCGTGCTTCCATGGATGTGTCCACGAACAAATGTGTCACTGTGTGGGACGAACGATCACCACATAGCATAACAACCAGTGGCCTGTTTGAGTCAGCAGCAGCAGCAGTCATGACCAAACCTGAACATCTTCTTTATTACCTCGCTTACACTATTTATGGCAGGCAATTTCTATTGTGAACAATAAGCAGTTAATTAGCTGAAGTACACTAGTTGGGGGTTGCGACGAAAGCTGCGGGAGCTTTAATTTTTAATTTATTGTATGTGTATTGATATATATATTCATTTAAGTTATCTCTAAGATATATAAGTACTTATACAATGTTTGTTTATTGCACATTGCCCATAACGTGATGCGAACACAGGTTACAAATGACTATAATAGTCAGGCCATTGATAGTACATAATTACCAAACTTTTAATCTTAGTTACAATTTAAATATAGTTTTTTTTACTCTACTCTACATTTCATAATGCTGTTTGAATTACAAAAACTTTTACTGAAACTCGTAACACAAAAAATGTGAACAGAAGAAAAACACAGTATATTAGGATAATTGTATAGAGGGTCACAGTGAAGTTACTTAGCATGTAGAATAGTTATAGCGTGTCCGTATGCTTGTACCCATAAACATTAAGGTACTTTCTAGCAGAATATATAAACGATAACATGCATATGGTATAGATTCCTCTTTCAAAGTTTGCTTATGTTAGTAAAAAGTAAAACTGTCATTATTGGCTAATAATACTTTAGCAGTGGTGAAGATAAATTTGAAATTCACATACTCACATACTCACATACATACCAATTTCACAAAATATTATTAATATTTCTTTTTATGTACTACAAATTCATCACACAAGGGAAAACTTGTTTCATAGATTGTTCTTAGAAACAAAAGGCCTCATTGTATACTGTTTTCAAGCTTTACACCCTAACAGATACTCTCTAATATACAGATATCAGCGTACCATGCTTCACATTGATCATAAATTTACAAAATGTATTGTGATGAGATGTTATGTTTAATTATTTGTTGATCTGAGTTGTTTTCTGGCCAGACCAGGCGATGCGTCAGCTAACTTTCTCTTCACTATTTTACCAGAAGCTGAAGAGGATTTAGTTATCGCTGACGACGCAGCCACTTTATTTTTACCTGTGGGAGTCCCAGGACGCTTGAAATCCTTCTTGGCTACAAAGAATATAGAGATGGTAAGGGATAAAATAATCTACAAGGAGGTGCACCAAATATAAGTTGGAACAAAATTTCCGGAAATTGAACACATCAAGCTTTGATCCAACTTGACTGTATATGGAGTTTCAAGTAGATTTGGCCGCAACAGCAAATGAAGGCGAATTGGATCGAATTTTATTCACAAAACATCACATCCTAACTTACTAAGTCCGCCCACATCTATCAAGAATTGTAGGTCACTCGGTCAAATTAAACATAATCAACAATTTTTTTTATATACTGACCAGAGCCTGCTATCGGTTTTGGTTTACTATCAGAGCTGTTGGATGGGGGCCCTCGCGCTCTAGTTGGTATCCCTCCTCCAATACCTCTCTTACGTGTAGTAATTCCTGAGCTATTATCTGATTTCTCTTCAAATGGTAAATTCTCTTTCACCTCTGAAACCTTCAAATAGCACAAAACATGAAAAAAACCGTGCAAGAATACCACTAAATTAGCTGAATTATTTGACCTTGTAATAAGTTTTCAGATTAAGCAATTCAAAGCACAACAGTTTGATATATATGCCCTTAATATCTATATCTAATATTCAATCAAACACGACCGACATACCTTAGAGACATCAGCTGATGTAGATAGAGATGATACAGAGGAGGCAGCTGAGGTGTTAGTACTCATCTCTACAGTCTCCTCCTCACTAAACACACCATCTCTAGCTCCGCCCCTTCCTGCTGACTCGTTAATTCCGCCCACTACAGCTGACTCCTCATCAAGATCACCTGCGCTGCCTGTATCATAGCTACTATCCTCGCTGTCAGTGAGTGGAAGGTCCACTCCGGCAGCGTAGTCCTCGTCACGAGTTAACTTCTCAGCCCTGTACTGATCAAGTAACGCTCTATGTGAGATGGGAGCTTGTATATTACGCTCGTACTCATAATCTCTATGCTCAGGGGTCGCTCCTAAAAATATACAAACTCTATGTGACGAAAGTCTCCATTAAGGCTGAGTATAATAAACTTACCTGAATTACTGACACAGAGCACAAAAATTAAATGAGAAATCATATCTAAGGATATACTAAGGATTCATGAGCCAATCTCAGACCTAAGAGAGTAAATTAATTTCTCCAGCACTTGTTTTCATAACTATTGTAGGTTGACTCTAAAAACTGGAACACCAGATACCTCATGTATCATTGTTGACAGAAATTTTCCCTATTATATCATACCTGATGGTTTGTCTTTATGGATGTCGCTGTGTAAAAGATGAGACAACTCCTCACTCTTAGAGGACAATGAGTTGTTGAGCTCATCTGTATATTGTAGAAGGTGATTATCATTAGAGGTCTGTCTCTGTGATACATCATCTAGCTGTGTGACGTTATCAGCTGTAGAAGACTGAATACTCTTCTGTAATGAGACAATCTTCTCTTCTGCTGTACCAACCATTGTCTATAAATACAAGATACTAGAAGAGTCAGAGCACTGTTAGATATTATATAAGATATGTAAATATTAGATAGAGGTGGTAGGTGGATGATTTGGTGCTGCTCATAACCGCCTGTTACAAACTTAGATCAAACACATTTGAAGCCTGAAACAGCATAATCATGTATGTCAATGAGCCCTTTGCTTTCAAGAAACTTAAATAGTTCAAGACTCACTGCTTTTCTCAAAAACACCGTACATCATTGGTATATTAGGTTCGTTTCACATAGGTAGCTACTGCAGAGAGGTTATTTACCTGAGAATCTAAGGTGATTTGGTCTGTGATCGTTGTTGACTCTTTCACAAAGCTACTCAGAGTAGATTTTGTTTGATCATTTCCTGAGCTCACCACCTCCTAAAAATATATTATAATTTGAATATAATATCAGATTCACAGATCTGATTGTATAGTTACAGGAATATAATGTGTTGAGTTAAGAACCGCATGGTGTTAGTGTAATGTTGGTAATGGATATGGATGTTTTTATTTGTCTTGTGTAGAGTGTAAATGTTACTGTGATGGGTCTTGAGCAAACTATTCCGTAAAATGCTTCTTTAGAATGCTGATAAAATAAAGTCAGGTAAAAAAAAATCATTATAAAAATGAAATGCTGAATAGAAATTGTTTTCGTGGACATGAAAAATGATCCTTCCTTGAGTTTTTGGGATTCCTTAACAGGTACCTTACCTTACAGGTGGAGATGTGATTAGCGAGCTGTTTACTGAACTCCTCTCTACTCTCACTTATAGCCTCATCCTCTGATTTATAGGTTGAGATATGAGAGTTGATCACACTGTTATGTTGTGTATGTAGGGACAGTATCTGAGTGTTATGGCTTGTCACATGACCACTAACAGCCTCCTCAGACCTGTGAAATAAAGAAATATACACATCATGTTATAACACTGGGATGACACATATATTACGCCTGGTATGATGCATGGATGACACATAATAAAACACATAATATTATACCAGGTAGGACATATTGGTTTCACACATAGTATGATGCTTGGTTTTATAACAGCATAACACATTGTGTGGTACGGTGGATGGCATGAAGCATATATCATTACACCTGGTATGACGTGTGGTTTTCCACATAGAATGACACATTGTATAACGCATAGTTTGATATGTGGTATGACATATGGTTTTTCCACATGGTATGAAGCATGATTTTGCACAAGGTATAAAACACGGCATTACAGATGTGTGAACTTATAATCTCAGCAAAAATTAGAGCGTTGGTGATCAAATGTATAAATGAGTAATACCCCAATCTTATTGAAAAAAAGTTGCAAAAGTAATGGATGGAATCTTTATCTTAAACTTTTAGACTGGTGCCTAAGTCATCTCAGATATCATACCTTTGTTGGGATGACAGACATTTATCCGTCAGATGAGCACACGACTGAGTAACAGAGGATATAGAATTAGAGAATCTCTGACTCTCTGATAAATCATCACTCAGTGATTTCTTAGCTTCCTCTAATAATGACATCATTCTATTCATCATATCTGAGCTTTTCTATAAGCATGTTAATAAATAGTAATGCATGTAATGTCAAGTAGTTATATGTTTATAGTCAATACTTTATAACTGGCGAACACAGACAATTATCTGACTGTAGCCTGTGACTTTATTTTTATAGAAAAACTGCCAAGACAAACAACTGACCCGACATGCTTATACAGCTAAATCCGAAATACATTCCCCTGCTGAAGTAATTTTGATAGCGTAGTCTACATATCTTCTCAGACACATACAACTCAGTTACTTGTGTCATTTTTCCTGTGAGGACCATTACAACATTTTCAAAATTGTCATAGTTTGCATATATTTCATACTTTTCATTTCATACCTTTAACTTGTGATTTAATTATCTTTTTTTTTGTTGCCAGATCTTTGAATCCAATCACACAAGTATTACTTTTTATCCAATAGGGTAAATCATAATCCTAATCAGAGGAATTACCTCATGTATATAATTGGTAGTGGGGAGGACTTACCTGTGTATGCTGTTGTCTGCGAGTTATCTCCTTTTCCATATTATCTCTGATATCAGAGAGATTAGATTTAATCTCCTCTATAAGATCTCTGACAGCTGCTGTCTCATACTGAAGTGTAGAGCTGACTTCTTTAGTTAATCCCTCCATCTCACTCGTCACTCTACCATTCTACAGCATATACGGAGTAATGCATTCACACATCAACAATTTTAATCATTTCACAATATAAAATTAATCCTTTTTGTCGCCTTACATTCTATTCCTAGGTTGCTAGAAGAAACATCTACATCTATAGATATACTTTGAGATATACATATATATATTATACATACTTCCAGTGCCAGTGCATAGAGAAGCACTGAGCTCGATGATTTTCATAAGCTCAATACACATATTGTGTAGAAATAAATAGAGTGAATAAGCGATTATCTGTGTTAGATCGAGTCAGTGTGTCTGTGAGATGGAGAATAGGTAGGCTGAAGATATAATTGAGTGTAGACATGAACCTAATAATACAACTACACAGGAGAGCTATACACCCTAGAGTGCTGGGGCAGGAACAATCAACATTGAAAGCTCCCCCAAATGGGATTCGACCCCAGAACTCCTGGCAGTGAATAGCAAGCGCGCTAACCGATTACGCCATCTCTCCATCCCCAAAAAAGAATGGGTTAATGGCCCTAATTAGCATGTCCGTTATTCACTACTCAGAGTTGTGTTCTCTAGTCCCATAGCTCATTACAGCAGCGTATGTGTTAGGGTTGTTGGCCTTACATGGCCCATTGCTGGGACCCCTATATGGAGCATTAGTATTGAGGCACTTAATTGTGGGCGACGTAATGACATTGGAAGGTGTAGAAGCAATGATGCTATTATTGATTTACTATCAAGCAAGCCTGGTTTTTGTTCATAACTCGGTCAAATTTTGAAAAAGAAATATCTTAAATTTGATAACAAGATGCTGCTGATTGTAAAGCAATTTTCTAACTTGAATTCCGTCGAAATTGATCGAGTTATGAACAAAACAACAGGATTGTGGACAGTATATCAATGATAGCATCATTGCTTCTACACCTTGCAATGTCGTCAAGTGCCTCACTTCAGCTGTATATCGTGTCCTGTCTAGGTTTATTATGGGTGTAGATTAGTAGCCAAAAATGGGGCCTTGTCTGTATTATTGGTTGTGTTGGATATTGCTTTGTGGTGTTATCTACTCACTAATGTGCATCTCTGAATAATACCCATGAGCTTGTGTTTTGGTTTGTTGTGTGGAGTTGTCTATTCATGAGTAGATAGCTCCAAATTGCTGTACTGAATCCCGGTCTAGTAGGTTAGGTGAAGGTACAGTATGTATGATATAGGATGATATGTATGTAGGTATTTGTGAGATAGGATGATGAGTATATCACTTACCAGATTTGTGATCTCAGCATTTATTTCTTGTATACAGCTCAACATTTTCTCTTGTGAGAAGCTGATCTTATTCTGGAGATTGACGGCACTCTTCTCACTGAATGTCTGTAACATACCCTCCAGACTCTCCTGTAACATTAAATAACCATAATAATTATTTACATCTGAACCAATCAAAAATACTGTTGTTTCTAGGGGAGCCGCAAAGCAGGAGAAATCCAGTCTCTGTGGGGTAGTGTAGCAACAAGAGAGAAATCTTACAGACTGCAGAACAAAAAAACTAAAATCTTCTCATAAACCTTGCATGAGAATAGAATGTCGTGAAGCCCAATAATTTTAGAAGTTTATGCGCAGTAGAGTGATCGATGGTGGTATACCTGCGTAGAGGCTGTAGTTGTGTTGATGTTATCAGAGGTTGTAGTAACCTTCTCATTCAGCTGTGATATTTGATGAGCCAGTGATTTAGTCTCAGATTTAATATATTCTGTGATTGAGGACAAAACCTCGCCTTGTTCTGAACTCTGTGACTCTTCTAGACTTTTCAGTTTTTCTACAGAAACCAAACAACCAATGTCAGAGCCACCTCCAGTTGTAAAGAACCTGTCAGGGTAGCCAGGGTTACTAGGCTGCTGCTCTGTTTCCAGTTTGATAATCTGGAGCTTCCTTTTTATGTGAGAAAGCGAGGGTAAATAAAGTGAGGCGTAACAGGATATAAAATGTTTAGCAAGACATAGTCTCATCTATGATAAAGAATAAACTGGGTTTTGTTTGGAGAGATCAAGTATAGAAATGTTGATCCTACAAACTGACATCACAGCACGGCATATTGGTATTACAAACTATCATATCACAAACTGTACACAGTAAGTGAGGAGTCGAAGTTAGGCAGGTCTGACACTTACTGAGTATACTGAGTGAAGTGTTGGAGTTATCCCTCTGTTTATCTGAGAAGTTTATGAGAGACTGGCTCATCTCAGTGATGCTGTCAGTAAATCGAGCCTCGTACTCATCGAGCTTAGTAAAGTTATCTGTCTCTCCTTGTCTCTTCCTGTCTGAGGAGTTCTGTAGTTTAGTTATGTGATCTGTAGTCAACTCCACCGATCCTAGTAACTGAAATCGGACATAAGATAACTCATATAGAGATTAGTGTATACACTCTAGAATCTAGATACTTAGATTAATACTCAGATTAAGCAGCAGGACTATCACCTTTTAAAGCCATGCTCAAATTATAGTTTTTAGACAACAGGAACATTGTCATGACATACACAGTGTCTCTAACTCACCTGGTGCAGAAATTGATATAACATATTTTCATGATACAGAAGTTATCTGCTCATTGTTGACCATGTACAATGAGCAGACAATTACTGAGATGCTCAAAATGTAGTGGTAACAATCCACCACCACACACATCAGTATGACCCCTGAAACCTGAAACACATTCTATAATCACGTGACTTCAATGAATGCTTCAGTAAGTTATTTGCTTGTTAAAGGGCAACCAAGGTTTCGCAGCAATGCATTAATGGGTAGCAAATAATGTGCTGGGCAGCATCAGCTTTGTGCATTACGCGATACAAAACTCAAAGTAGTTGCTGACTCTAAGCTGGGTAACACTTCAGTTTAGGGGAGGTTCCAAGACTTTGCTGTAATAATTATAGAGCACAGGCTAAATAATAACAGGAACAGGAAACTGCTATGTGGTATTCTCTTTTAGCTGAGTTTGAGTACCTGATGGAAGAAATGTTTCACAAGAATTCTGGCTGAATAATCATCCGAATTATATTTTGTCTTTTTCCCCATGCAGAAGGTGCAATCTGCTATTAATCAATGGCCATCAATGAGAAGTTGTTTGAAACCTTGGTTGCCCTTTAAGTAATTGACACAATAAAGTGTGGGTATTGAGTGCAAGTACACATACCGATTGCGCTTGGGTCTGAAGCTCTTTCTCTGACAGAACATGTTGGTTTACAAGATGTGTCTGTTCATCCCTCTGTTGTAAGGTCTTAGCTAACTTAGTCTGAGTTTTCTCGAGGGTTTTCTCTGTTTGCTCTAGTTTAGTAGTTGTCTGCTCGAGCTGAGATTTAGTATTAGCCAGACTCTCTGTGGTCAGTGCATGCTCCTCCATCAACTAGTAAAACATCCATCGCATAAATCACTGTGCCAACAAGGGTGAATCAAAAGAGATACAAAAGGACTTACCGACAGTACTCGAAAAAATGCAAACTAATTGAAATTTTTAAACTGCTTGGTAAAATTGTACGAAGGCTTGATGTAAAGTTTGGGTTTTTTTTGACATATTTATATTTACTTCTGGGCAGAAACAGCATACTTTATGGAAGCAGATAAAGTGAGTGATAGAGTTAGTTGGAAGAGTCTGGGAAATAAGGTTGGCAGCATAATTTGTCGTAAATGAATTTAAATCAAATAAATTCAGGGTGTTCTTGACTGAGCATATTGATGTATTGACAAAATATAACAGATGTCTAGAAGATATACATATTATACTTACTGAAGCATGCTCCTGATTTAGAGCAGATAACTCGTCTTCCTGATCCTTTAGTATACTAGTCTGTGAGGCTAACTGTGTCTGCATCTCCCTGGGAAAATATAAACTGTAGTGTTACAGAGAAATGTCTGATGGAGGCAGCACAGCACTACTCATAATAGCCTAAGTATATGATAAATCCCTCTTACAGTGAAACCTCATAATAGAGTCATCGGACTTATGAATGAAGGTTTCTTATAAAATAAATACATGTAGTCTATATAAATACACGCGGCATTTATCCTAATCATGCTTTGTTTTTTTGTTGTTCATAGGTGGTGACTTGTAAGTGTATAGATTGATCCCTGTGGTATGTCTTTGAATTAGTGACTTTAAGATTGTGGTGATTTGTAATTTTGAAAGCAGCAATTCATTCATAAGTCTGGTGACTTTATTATGATGTTTTTCAGTAGTGGTCCAATGTCTGAGAACATCAACTATGCCTGTAGAAACTTTATTGCAGCTGCTGAGATACTGATCTATTCAAAGTTGATATAATGGATAATTTACCATGATAGTTGCGTGACTATAAAAATCTGTCACAATATACTACAAGATAGGGGCAATTCCTGTATGATGTCACTCTAACCTGTAATTATCCTCGTTGATGAATATTCCGTTTTTATCCCGAGAAGCTTGTAGATCTTTCCTCAGCCTCTCTATCTCCTCGTTATATTCCTTTATTAGATTCTTCTTAGTTAACTTCTGATTTATCTCAGGTTTATTCTGTATATTCTTAGCTCTGTGTGCGTAATCCAGAGTACTCAGTGTTTCCTGTAGTAATAAGATATCACTTATTACGCTTGGAGAGGGGTTGGCTGGTATCTGTCCACTATTTGACAAGGGAGCACAACTCTGAACATGTAACCATCTCTGATTATCACACTTTGTCATAAGCACGTTTTGTTCTTATTTTATTGGAACCATGAACATTGACAATTTCCATCCCTGCAGTAAACAAAGCTAGTCCAGAGCTTACAGACAAGGCTTGATAGACTACGACTGATGAGGACAGATGGGATAGACATGTAAGATTTGAGTATCCAGACAGTCGAGTTTTGGTGGGTGTGAGATATAAGGTTATTTGTTGACATACCTCAAGATTGCTGCTTGCCGGAGAAATAGTAGCTATGATAGATGTTTTAGTTCTGCCTCCTAGTGAGTCTTGTAGTATTCTGGTTAGTTTACTCTCCCTGTAGGGTATATGAGGAGTTCTATCTACTAGAGCTGTTATAACTCTACCTAGAGTTAGTAATGACTGGTTAATATTCCCAGCCTCTCGAGCCCTCTTATCTACTGCTCCTGATCGTCCTATATTCTCACTACCAGCCAAATCAACCTGTCAATATCAGTATGGGTACATTAAACCTTACAGAAACATTTATCAGATAAGCAGAGCTGCGCAGATCCATTATATCCCCTAAGCTCGTGTCATCAAAACAAACTGGAATTAGCACCTAATATTTGAGAAATAACATTAACATAAATAAGTCCAAAATTGTCCACCCATCGAAGTGCTGATGATAATATGATTATTTTGAGAGTATATTAAGGGCGTAGAGACCTACCAGGTTAAGTTTGCCTGTTTTGACGAGCTCTTCGCCATCTAGAGCGTTCTCTCGAGTATGTATAGTTACAGTAAATACAGTGTGAGATCTACTTGAGGTAGCGTTCATAATGGTGCTAGCTGTCTGCCTCCTCTGTGAACCCTTCTTCATGATGTTATACACTTCATGTTTATTCTGTACTACTACCTCCTCAAGTCCCTGAATCACTACAGACCCCTGGTAATGATAATAAAAACAGTAATAATAACCCACTTCAAAATAAAATTATGATATAACATTACCCTGACAAAATAATTCATGGTCAAGTATTATAATCCTATGTTGTATTAAAACTAGATTATATGAGTCCGAATGATATTGAGCGAAAGTCAACCAGCAGAGCAGTACAAATGCTCAAATCGACAGCTAAATTACTCACGAGATTGTAGGGTATAGCGGACTAACCTTTTTGGTAGCGTCATCATATATTCTCATTTTCATTTCACATTCTGAGGATCCGAGTAGATCAAATAACTCTTCATTGTATAACTCCAGGTAAGAAACTCTCATACTGAACTCACAATCCTAAAATAATAGTAAAAAGTACATCACTCACCTCGTCATTTCACTTACAAAAACAAAACAAAGCACATTGCCCACTTCAATCTTACTCCAGACTAAATAGACTCCCAACTGATTCTGTATTTGTCAGTTTTTTTCAGTGTTCAAATGTTTTTTATTCTTCATACAAACATGACATTGTATCAGTTAATAGAGAATGGACGGTGGTTATGAAGATGACCTACCATAGACTCGAGACGCTCAAACAGATGAGCGAGAGAACGGGGAACTATTCCAGCCTTGGGATCGTCCTCCCACCTGAGATGTTCAGCTGATCGTTCTCCCTCCATAGTAAATGTTTTACCTGTACCTGTCTGCCCATATCTGAATTATAATCAACAAAACATGCTGAGTCGCTTGTTATCCAGGGTGCTCATTCAAATAGAATGAGCAACGGTTTATAAAGAAAATGGTCCCCATCACTTCGCGGAAATTTATCGCATATTTGGTCTTTTTAGTGAGTGATAGGATAGATACTTTTAATGTTTTTGATTGAAAGACCACCAAGGCGACACCAATAACCTGACTAGCACTCATAGGTTCATATATTCATAAGTAATAATTCTATCAATCCATGGTCTTGTAGAATCTCTATACTCTATCGTATGACATTCAGTAATCTATATGCAGTGATCCAGTTCTTACGCAAAGATTGTACAGTTATATCCCATGATGACCTCCTCGATAGCGGGATCGACCACGGCCTTGTAGACATCGATCTGTTTGCTGCGTGTGCCGAATACTTTATCGAATGTGAATGTCTTACTAGGAGCTCCCACTTGTGGTCTCTCTTTTACAGACACAGTCTTATGCTCGCTGTCTGTATCCACCACTGACCAGGATTTCTCTGCATTCTCTGTACCATTCATAGGCCTACAGTAATAAAATAATAAGATAAGTAATGACATATACAAACATACATGAGGGTAGGATGGTGAAGGTTTGCTTACTCTTACAAAATATGCAACGTTTTAGTTTACATTCAGCTTGTCATGTTTGCAATTAGTGCCTGACTTAATGATTGCTATTACTAGAGCAAATTTATCGACTGTGTGAATTGAAACATTTTTAGAAATAAAGTGTATTCCAGGGAAATCACTCAAAATATAAACAACCGAGGGATACTTGATGATTGTATTAAAACCTTTGCTGTCATTCTATGAACAGAGATGATACTAATCCTATAGTGTTTAGGTTTGCGTAACACAACAAGTGCATTCCCTGGGTCTGGAAGGAGCTGAAGCACAGGCTTTCTTTCTGTAGTAGTCGAGTGCGACAGTTGTAGAGGCCTCGACCAGTCCACTGGGGCACTTAACCACTGGTCTTGCATTAACTACTACAGAAGGCATGATGTGGGCTGAAGTCTGGCAACGGATAAGCAATTGGCGAGGTTTATACTACTACCTACTAGAGTTTCACCTCTCACGGAAGATGGCACCCAATCTAAAACTGGCATATCTTTTACAAAAGAACTTCACTTGTTCTTGTCAAGCAAGCTCAATGACTCATATCAATCATTATTATTCAACAAGACAACAGACTATTTATTGAGCCATTCCTGCAACTGTTGTTAATATTTTAATTAATTGGTACACATAATAAAAATAATAATAAGAATAATAAGAAAGTGAGTCACTGTCTGATTTCTGAGCATTGCAAAGTGAGTAGTAAGGTTGAGCATGAGGACTGATGACTGAGGTTGATGTTAAGTTTAGAGTGCAACCATAATGGTCACTCATCTATATATATTTAGGCCTATATAAATAATAATATAATTTATATTGGTTGATGATGACGATCGACTTGACTTTGAGCTGTCTGCTGAGTATTGAAAATGGCATGAAATATGCAATGATACCATCAACTCTGAATGTAAAGATCTACTTACCGGCATCTCACAGCCACAAATATATGTTGATTACCAGTTTTTTCTTTGGGTGGCCCCATTCTGTGCTCAAGTTAGAGTTTATTTGACCATACACATCTCAATCCCTGTTGATAAATTTTCCAATTTTATGTCACCTTGAAATAACCCGCTAGAAAACATATCCAATGAGAACCATGGTAACAAATAGACTATCCAATCAGCAATCAACTATCAAATATGTGTCAAGGTCTTCTTTTGTTTAGTTTTACCATTGGTTTAACAACTCAGCCTATATTATTTTGAATAGGGTCGCACAACTCTGTGTTTGGGTTTTCTTTTGTAAACCGGGGAAATGATGCACAGCCAGCCCACTTGGTTACTGGAGAGCGCATTCTTCATAACATCACAGTTATCAAGGTTTCTCCTCAGGCCATACATATGAGTCGCATTCTCCAATTGAAAGCCTGCTATATATACCCTATAGGAGTTTAATTTAGCTAGAGTTTAATTTCGCTATCTGGACCTGGTACTAAATTTCACTAGTACTAAATTTCGCTAGTTGGCTTACTAGTGAACATTAAAAAAAAATGTCCAAGCTGGGATTCAATCCCAGGGCAGAAATCTCCATCTGATTGCTAGGCAAACACTTAGACCACTACACCAGCTAGCTTGCATGCTTAGATAAGGTGTATTCCTGTATAGTTGTACATTGTTTATGAAACTATGGTGAGTGAGTTTAATTTAAGATAAACTAAATTTCGCAACCTAGGCAACAACGCGAAAAGCGAATCCTAAATGCCGCGAAAACTAAACTCCTATGGGGTAATTGGTCATGCTTCCTAATATTCGATGAGACAGACAAGGTTTATACCGCAGGGTAAACAACTATGACTAATGCCGAAGCATAAAACATAAACATAAACATAAAACCACCCTAGAACACATTTTATGCAACTACCAAAGACATACCGACAAATTCTGATTATTGGATCACTGTCGAAAAAACTCTATGTAATCTACAATGTGACATGGATGAGCAAAGAGGCAGACAAAGGTGTGATCAAATAAACTTTCTTTCATTTTCATCAAGTTTTTCAGGCACAAATAATAATCAAACAAGCAATTATTCACAACATCCAAAATGTTACATTGGCAAAAAATGATTCTGACTTATCTTCATCAGATGAATAAATAAGGACATAGTAAAACTCGAACTGAAACACAGCGTAAAAATAATGCCATGTCATGTTATATGATAATCTGTACACTACACATAATATTATTGTGGACCGTATGAATATCATCACAGATGTCCCCTATAGAGATATACCATAGCTATCTATCCTAATCATCAGCTGTGTAATATGAAAAATTGAAGCCTCATACAAATCATGATAATGATGTCAGACAGAGTTAGGCTAAGGGAGTAAAATATTAGAAGATATTTCTATTTACACAAAAAAATAAATGAGAGAATTAATGACTAACCAATAGTTAATCAGTGTATGTGTATCACGAGTAGGCTCAGAGTGGAGGGGGGATAACTCAGGAGGCTCATATCAGACTTATATAGATATATAATCGTATAGTATAATGAGATCATACAATTTGTGTGAGAGTATCACATTATCTACAGAGTGCTTGAGTCGTCTCAGCTGTAGAGGGAGTTATTTTCTCATCATACGAGATTTAGATCTGGTTACCATACCGTCCTCTTTACTCCTTCGTCTCAGACTATTACCCATAACTCCGCCTCCTCCTCCCGCTGATACATGAGCTGAAGTCATCCTAGTCTGCTCTCTCGCCAGTAGATCTCCTCCCATACCGTTAGTCATCTGCTGTCCGCCTCTCATACCCGACGCTGTACCGAGGTGAGGTCGAGTCATAGAGCTGTGTACCTGACGCGACCCTGAGGGCTCAGCTCCTCCATGGACTGCTGGATGTGATGTGGTAGTGGGTGGAGTACCTCCAGCCTGTAATCATAACACTACATTTACATACTGTCACAAACTCTCTCAGTCACGTAATCAGCCTTTTTATGGCAGATAAATTAGACCTGTATCAGTTGCTTCAAGAATCATACTCAAGAGTCTGAACAGCGAAAAGGGGCACCTGTTTGGTTAGTCACCAGGATAGCCATAATGAATCTATGGTCCACAGCTATTGTGTTATTGAGGATAATGTGATCCATTATTAGTTGGCCAGTTATCGACAATGTCTGATCAATTGCTTCTGTGGTATGATTCATCGTGATAATTTTGTCTAACCATAAAGAATAAGTAACTTACAAATTTGAGCATATTCCAGTCGAATATGTAGTCATAAGTGTAGCCGTGTCTGTGGAATAGATTCCTGAATAACTGTCTCAAGTAGCTGTAATCTGGCTTGTCATCAAATCGTAATGATCGACAGAAATTCAGATATGTTGCAAACTCAGCTAAAATATTCCAAACACAATAATTATATCATTGTTCGTCACCGAAATTACCTCCATCATATATGTATGTGAGCCACCTGGGAATGAGTTATCTGGTGGAGGAACATACTGGCATAATTTGTTTAAATTCCAATCTGCAGCATTTCTGATTGAAAGAACAACCTCTGAACTCACATGAATACAGAGCGTAGATAAGTAGAGTATATGGTAGTAAACGGTTGATAATAAAATTGATTGATAGACGTTGTCTCAGAATACTGTCAGCGCTCACTTATACATATCATAGTCACAGATCACACCTATAATTCTGTATCTTATAGCCTCAGTACTGTATATCAGCTAGTAATACTTACAGGGGAATCCCTTACTCAGCTCCTCTATAGGTGTGGACATCTTCTTTTCACTGATCCGCTCATATTTCTGTCTCTTAGTAGCAGCCTTTAATCCCTGCCAGGGTAGACTTCCTCTCAGAAAGTACATGAGTACATAACCTAAAGACTCCATATCATCACGTCGACTCTGCTCTGTAATGTGTCACAAATACACGATATGTATGACATGTCTCATCAGGTGGCTTGTATATCTATAAACTCACCAGTGACCCTGTATCATTTAGTCCAGGTTTGAGTAATATATTATTTATACATCTAATTTAGTGGTATTGATAAAAAATGAATACTGTGTTGACATGGAAAAAGAGAAACATGGTTTGGCACATCAACAGTGATTTCCTAGTTTTGCAGCAAGAGGGTTTAGTAGTAGTTTTTTGTCTTAGACATTGTCACTTGGTGGGGGGGGGGGGGGGTAGCATTTTGACATCAACAACCATCTCACCTGATGGTGGTAGATAACAAAATAATGTAATGCGTATTATTGTAAATTTATATTAGAAATTGACACTAAATAACATACCAATACCGAGATGAGTGTTCACACTGGCATATCGAGCAGTCCCTGTAAGGTTCTTATTTTCTCTGTAGGCTATATGTTGATGAGTTCGACTATCTCGGTATTTTTTAGCTAATCCAAAGTCTATGATGTACACTAAATTGCCTTTCTTACCGAGGCCCATTAGAAAATTGTCAGGTTTGATATCTCTATGTATAAAGTTTTTTGAGTGTATGTATTCTATGCGGCTAATCTATAAAAAAAGAATAAAATCGTCATACAAAGTATCACTGGTGGGCTACAACTAATACATCAGAATCTCTCATTTAGGAAGAGTTGAGGCTAAATTCGTTTATCTTTCAACAATATACATTTATATTTTAATAAGGTCATTAAATCATTAACGACTTCCTACAGTTGGAGCTGAGACCACAAGGCCTCTAACAAAGGTCGCCATAGAGTCACATACTGTATGTGAGACAGAGTGACATGTGTCAGCAGGTCTCATACCTTAGTAACGTAAATACCAAACATTGACATTACTCATTACAGTGCACAGAACATAGTATATACTCTGTACAGGCAGTTTTTTTTGTATCATGTGATTTATACAATACAAGTCACCACTAAACTAAGAGTGAGCAAGGAACATTCTCAGTTCCCTATTCTAATACACCCTCTCATCTGTTACTTACTAGTTTGATCGCAAAACAAGTTACTGCCAAGTAACTTATTGATGAAGACTGCCAACTTACTAATCAATAAAGGCAAATTCCTCAACTTAGTTTCTGTTGAATCATTGAAATTCTATACAAGTTTGTTTGTATGAGGTTTATTGTATCATGTATTGGTATATTGGTATAAATTGAGCAGGTTGATTCTACTAACCTGCCCTGTTTTATAGAGAGGGCTACCTACCCAAAGCCAGGCTAACTATGCTACTTATACTATATAGTGCCCTATGAGAAAGGACTAACAAACTCATGTAACATTGATGTGAGTTAGTTAGCCTGAATTACATACCAGCTGGTCTGCGAGTAGTAGTGCTGTTTTCAGACTAAACTTTCTGTTACAATAGTTGAATAGGTCCTCTAGACTTGGTCCCAATAACTCCATCACCATCACATTATAATCACCCTCTGCTCCACACCATTTTATAGCCGGAATTCCAACTAAACAATAAAATAAGACAATGGCTGATTACATCAATGAATATAGCTCCTTGATTACGTGATTGGATATAGTTGACCTGAATTAATGTATAATTTGATTCTTCAAGAATTTTATAAACTGATATTACATGATGTCCAAGACAATGAACGATGGGCTTTGTCTATAGAGTAAGCCTCGGTGATCCTTGAACAAGTTGTGGAGATGTCCTTTATAGAATAGCCCTACTTTGAAGGAAGGCGCTGTGGTATCCATATATCATGTATAGTTAATGTGAGTCAGGGCTCTCTCTGGTTATAATCCAGAGCAATCCAACTTGTGTGGTAATATGTTAGCAGCAGCCTTGGTGCACAATAAGTAAAAATAGTAATTAGGCTCAGTAAACCTTTATTGTCTATCTATAGGTATAAATATTGAGCACTGAAGGGTGATTAATTAATGCGCCTGAGGAAATTCACATTCACTCAAAACCCTGTGATGAAATCATAAATATACTGAGATGGCTGAGACCTAAGAGGACAACAAATAATGGGACTCACAAGGAGAGGGGCCCCCACGCCCCCCCCCCCCCACATCAACCCCTCATGTTAAGTTGCTAACTAGGGCATTTTGTCAGGTGTTTTGGTTGTAAGCCTTTGTCTAGAGATGATTGTGGCATTGCATTATTGCGACAAAGTTGAGGTAATTGTAAGACAAACACAGTAATACCCGTGACTGTCAGACACAAACTGTGTGGCTATGACCGACGTAGTATATATGACTCTCACCTCCGCCCTGAAGTATTCTGTATATTTTACTCTCAATATGTAGCTGTGGGTGCTTCAGTTTCACACATTCTAACTTAACACCAACCTCCTCACCGCTGGAGACATCTGTGCCTATAAATATCACAGTTGTTACATTACATGTGCGTGTATGTTGTGAGTATCATTGTGTATAGATGGATCAGTAATGGGACGAGATTGAGACCATACGTCTGTCCTCAATTTTAGTACCCTAGCTCAGTACACCAGATAATTCTAATGAAGGTCATACGAGACATAATACAGTTATTACTAAAGCCTCACAATCGTCGGCGTTCCTTTATTTATTGACTACTGAATGCTTAGTTTACAGCTAATCACCATATTGATCAGTATTAATCCCCTGTATACAGTGTTTGAAATACATACATAACCTCACAACTAAAACTGAGGCCCAGCGCAGGTAGCTAATGATAAGTAATGAGTAAGTGGTACAACATACTCAGTGTATGGCAGGTTAGAGCACTTATGTTTTGACAGGCCACAAATAGATTTACCCACATGTTTTATCACTAAGTTCTGTATGGTATGTATGTCTAACAACCAGAGACTATGGACTTTAGGCACATTCTTTATAGGCCCTATATTCATCTCACAATGCCACTGGATTGCTAACAGTACCAGTCTGCACTGACTATCACACTCTATCTGCCTGCTCCGAGGCGTCTCAGACCAAATGTCTTTGTTATGTTAAAATGTTGGTCAGAGGCACTCAGACAAAGTTATGTCTGATATTCTAGCTACAGGCTATCGCTTATTAATCTAAGCTATAATTACGACAAGAAGAGATCAATGCTCAGGACATTGTCAAAAACAACAGTCACAAGTCCCACCCTACATCCAACACAATGTCAGCTTTAGAGTTATATTACTACTTACCTAAATATATATCACCAAACGACCCGCTGCCTATCTTACGGCCGAGCCTGTACTTGTTACCAACTCGTAACTCCATAGTGACGTCGCCACACTCAGCTAATGAGGTATAGCTTGAGCAGCTGTATCACTGTAGTGCGTAGCTCCCTCCTCCCGCTCACTCTCACAATACTCAGGCTATGAGCTGTATCTGGTGCTATAATCCTTACCGATTAAGTGTGTGTGCGGTAGTGCTGTGTTAAGCTTCCAACCACAGTATACAGAGTACAGGCCTAACGTCTACTCAAACCTGACAACAATAAAATAACATTAATTAAAATAAACCAAAACCAAACTCACCAACAATAATTTTTCCCCTTTCCAGTCATGTACATCACTAAAAACCAGTCATCATACCAATCAGCTACCAACATTACTAATAAAATACTAGTGAGCAGAATCTATATCACGATGAACTAATGATTGACAGCTTGATGTAATGTTTACGTCTAATACACTCACAAGAAGGAAAATATTTATATTTGTTATGTTTGGATGAGCCATCGGTGATTGCTAAGTTAATAGCTATGAATCACATTACATGGGTAGCTCTCTCCCATCATTGTTCAAGGCTGTCCCCATATGTAGCCAGGAGCAATGACTCATCAATCATGTCCTAAATTGAATGACATGGTCATAGCAGTGTAAACTTGGTACGGATATGTTATAAATAATTCGTGATCATGGATAATGTATAATCATTCAAATTGGTAATAATAATCACTCATATTGGTTTAATTTAATCAGTTAGTAGAATGAATCGAGTTCTATGTCAATTGTAGTTGTGTTTGATACTGGATTATAGTGTTTGGGGTGGGATTTGCCATGTGTAGGCGTGGCGTAGATTAACAGTGAAAGTACAATACAGAGTTCGTAGTTTAACTGCATTTTATCAAAACTGATGAGGACTCAACGAGCTAAGCCCAATTTTTTACCGATTACGCCCAAGCACTAGGCCTATCTTCCTCAACAAATATAGTGCAGGCGTATACAGAGCTGGTATACAGAGCTGATATACAGAGCTGGTATACAGAGCTGGTATACAGAGCTGGTATACAGAGCTGGTATACAGAGCTGGTATACAGAGCTGGTATACAGAGCTGGTATACAGAGCTGGTATACAGAGCTGGTATACAGAGCTGGTATACAGAGCTGGTATACAGAGCTGGTATACAGAGCTGGTATACAGAGCTGGTATACAGAGCTGGTATGATTTCTACATAAGGGTAATGGCGGAACTAGATTCACTTTGACAGTTGGTTAGAAACATCAGTGGGATGTTTTAAAGTGATGGATCTTGGTCTTCTACACTTACAATACAAAGAATAAGTCATCCAAAGGGAATGTAGGTCCTAATATGAAAATCCTATACTCTGTTAGTATTAGTAGTAATAGGGGAGGCATGATGACGAATCAAACAAGTGATACATGTTTATGAATAGCTTTTAGATCCAACGCCAGAGACAGTGAATTCTAATCATCAGATTTCTTTCTTCTTTGGCATCTTGAGTTATAAACATGTATACTTTGCAAATGTCCATGATCAACAACCCTCAGAGACCTTTTTTGGGGCGGGGATGGTTCAACATGGACATTGAGCAATGTAAACCTGCTTGTAACCAAGGAGTTATAGCGTTACTCCTTGTTGTAACTAAAGATGCCTATAACGTTTTGATCTGCTTGAAGACTTGTCTATGAATGTTTTCACATTATCCAATTGTCTGGTTAATATCTTTGCCGAACAGTTTGAGGAAGATGTAAACTTGCTCAAGACAGTCTTCTGGGGATCGTAAACAAGGTCGCCTCCTCATACTGAATATTTGGGACGCAATGCAGACATACGCTTACTTTCATGGCTGTTATATCCATGTCTGACTACAAGCACTAATCAAAAGACTAGTACAATATGTCAACGAAGGATTTATTTTGGTCATTATTCTTTGATCCTGCTCACACACACACACACACAGACAGTGCTCTCACAGTCGCCTATTTATCCTACTAACCTATACATAGAATCCCTCAAGACTGTTCAGTCTTCAATCAATTTCATATTTATCATAAAAAATATTAAAATTAATAAATAAAATAAACAAACAGCCATCATCAATTTTTTCAATATCAATCCAAATTCCAATTTATACACAAATAAATGACAAGCAAGAAGATACACTGACTGCAATTCTTTCAAGCTACTCATAGTCTTGAGCAATTGGTTTGCAAACATATATTTGAGGGGATACTGGACAAATAATATATACATGCTGCCAAACCCAAAAGTCCCACTGTGGTGGCTGGAGTAAGTAGTCTCTTAGTGTCTGAGGATCATCAAATCCATCTTCTTCATGATGAGATTTTTTCAATAATAAATAAGTCTTGAATCTAATGATGAACATACCAGTGAGTTTTCCTGTGTCAATCAGAACTTCCTTTCCCCAAGCTGATAGTTATTTAAATGATGTCTCTTATAGATGATTTGGTGAGGCTCTGTCTTTGGCTTTGTTAACTCAACTTGGCTAAAGCAAGAAAATTAAACTCATAAGTTTGTATATCTCCAAATTCCTCTTGCTTGGAGCATGCGCAGTGACCCAGATAACAAATCCCTGTAACTGATTCTTATATCTAGATTATTAACCGATGTTATGATTGACGCTGTTAAAACTTTATGGCGGGATATTGTGCACATGGACAAAACTGGCAGTTTATTCAGTGTGTAAAAAAAGGCAGCACTTTATTTTCAAAGAAATATACACTATTCCTTCAACAGCCAGATTTATCATCTATATTCTGATAGATTGGCTGCTTTTATTTATCTATCGATGAGATTGAGCAAGTTTGTAGCGGGAAAGATAAGGTAATGATGCATTGTTTTTGTTTGGTTTTTGCAACGCCTTCAACAATATAGTGAGCTATGATCCTCTGAAGTTGATTCCCGGTATCTTGTTCACCATGCTCATTTCTCCTTGAAATTCAGACCAAACTGCATACAGCTACTCAGTGGAAGATTGTTTTATCATATCAATCTCACCGGTTTGCCAGGTTATGTCTGAAATGGCGGCCGTTGGTGAAGTATGGTCGTTTGAATGGAAAAAACTCAAATACCACAAAGTCCTACCTCAGGATTCTAAAACAGGATGAGAAAAAGCCAAATTACAAACACTATGGACACTAGATAGTATAAGACTTTCCCTGCTCTCCCTTGAATTGCAAGTCAAAAGTGGCTAATCTGCGTACTGCAATTAATCACCATTACAGTTTGCATGCATTGACAGAAGAAATAACATAAAAAATCCGAAAAACGTATAATCAAATAAAAAAATGTATTAGTAATAATGATTATCAAGATCTCAAGAGCTTTGATAGAAGTTATTTAAAATGAATAAATTTAGATGTTGGGCGTAGTTGTGATGATAAAGAGTCAAATATTGCAGTCATTTTGGGTTTCCATTGATTGCGTGATATTGCAAAAAAATGTTTTTCTCTAAAAGGTTTTTGAACTCACTGAAGCAAATTCTTCTAGAAGGAAATTTGGGCCAATTGAATTTAAAACTTATGATCCAAAAATACATGTGAGTGACCGAGAGTTCTATGAAAATCTCTGTAATATGGCATTTGATTTACAATCACTCTAATCCGGAAAGCCTTCTTTTGGAACGGGAATATTACTTCAAAAAAGATATTGTGGTGACATGTCGCCATATATGCGGATACCATATATCATATATCAAGAGATGTAATGGAAATAAAAGTCACAAGATGATTTCCTGTCATTTCCGCATTTCTGGAAAAATGCCAAACTTCTGTTATTTTGATTCGTATCTGGTTTATATGATCATCCCACTGAATTAGATTCTTCTCTTAGAATGGAAATAGTATCATAGCGTTATAAGGTTAGGACACTAAACACAGGGACCCATCTGACTGTTATCTGATTGGCTGTCCCTAGTAGCATCAATAATTAGCCTGAGAAATTGTCTTGTCTAAAAATTGCAAACAGTAATTATACCCCTACAGTGTCGATGATTAGGGCATTTCTAGATTGCTACTAGGGACTGGCTATTTTTGCGAGCCCTTTGTTTTGCAAAAGAAAGCTAATGATGCTATTCCAGATATGGAATTCAATGGATCATCCCATCAACTGAAAAGTTTGGTGCTGACCTCTTGATTGTAGGATGTACTGAAATACTGAACTGATTTTTTGATTTATTCAAAGTGGACATCAAACCATGCTAGCTTTATGCAAATCCTGCTGTTGTAGCATTGGGATATAGCTTATCTCAAATTTGAATCGCAAGTTGTCTTTCCATTTTAAAATACACGATAACTCCTCACACTGCTGGACCACAATGAATTCAAAACAGATAAACCTTGGTAGAGCAAAGCAAGATTAAAAAAGACTCAACTGGAATGAAAACATATTGTCCCAAATAATGCTTTTCAAAATAGCCTAAATAGATAAATGTGAATCATGTTAGGCGGCAAAAAGTTAGGTAAAATCTTACTAGCTCAGGGTATGTGCCTCGCAACTACTGAACCTTTGTCCAAACACACTCACGAGCAGCGAATACAGTAGCAAAAGTATTTCATCTACATAGAGGGTACAAAGGCTTGTTTTTGACGTAGCGCTGGAGCAATCGTGTTTGGATGGTCAGTGTATATTTTATTTAGGGTAATCCTTTCCAGAATCTTTAAATACATCTCCCTTTCCTGATCGTTGGTTAAAATCGCTGGTTAAAATCGCAAGTGTTAGTCACCTACCACATCGTGGTGGCGAAATAGTGTGTGCCTTAAGGGCAAGACTGCAATGTCTGCGCCAAATTGGTCTCAGTTTGTAGGCAGGTCGGAGCACACCTGGGGTCCAACAACTCCCAGTAGTCAGTGGACTGCAGTGGGATTTGAACCAACGACCTTCAACACTTGCATGCTGAAGGACCGGCGCTCTAACCACTGAGCCTCCTCCTACTGATGGTGCAGTTAAGTTGATAAGATTGTTGTGAGATTGTTGGTAAGATTGTTGACAAGATTGTTGGTGAGATTGTTGTGAGCGACGCAGCAAGCAGCAATAAAAACTGCTCTGACATTGTTTTTAGTAAAACTATACTAGTAATATTTAACAAAATGATAAAACATTTTCACCGAGCGCGGAAAAAGAATAGCAATGACTTAGACTCGGAGAGTACATCATCTTCCTCTGAACCTACACTGGTTTTCACAATGAAGCCTAAATCAACTGAGGAACATGTCAACCAAGTGCCATATTATCTGGACAAGATAAATGCCATTCAGAAGAAGCTGGATAGTACCTTTAACCAAACATTAACTATAGAAGTTAAGGGCACTACCAAAAACCCGCAGATAGTGATTCTATGTAACACCGCTGCATTCAAGTGGATCAAAACTTCACTAGCAAACTTTCTCAAAACTAAAGCATTGAAGGTGTGTGTTCTAAGTGTTCATAAAAGTGGAGCATGTATAAGTGTTTCGAAAAAGCTAAAAAAAAAGGAAAAAAAAGTTTATACCATCAAGTTTTATAATACGACATCCACTATTTTGGTGAACAGAAATTCAGATATTAACTATTTCATGGCTCACTACGAGGAACTAATGTCTAAGATGCCTCATCACGATGTTGATGCTGCCAACCAGGATTATCAATCAATCTGCCACAAAGCTCTGGCTAGTGTAAAAAACTATGAAAGAGATAGCTTCTCAGACGAAAGTAATATAGATACATCAATCAAGAGTCCATCTTTCACACATAGCAAAGATGAAGCTACTGAGCCATCGCTCCCAACTCACCCTGTCCCATCAACTTCATCAAACATTGAAGGTGAGTCTTCGAAGGGTTTGCCTTCCCATCCCACCACCCCTTCCCAACAGAGCCCAGTCAAAATCCAGAGCCCGATCAACAATACCGCCAGTCCTATATCACCCATCCCCAACACCTCATCTCCTATTATCCAGTCTGACATAGATATCACTCATGTTCGAACCGCTATAACAAATTCCTCTCCCATCAACAATCTGCAACCTTTAACAGGAGACAAGCTGAGACAGGAATACATGACCAACTCACTCCACCAAACAAATCAAGAGAAAGATCAAGATCTCCTCTCAATGAATCGATCCCTCCACCGATCTCTGACTTAAGTTCTTATCCACCAATTTCTTCACCACACACCAAAATTCCAGACTGCAGTCTAGATGTGTGCAAGGCTTTGAACAAGTCACTGCAGTCAAGAATTCAAGTATTGGAAGAGTTTGTCAATAACCAGGCCAAGATCATCCAACAAATGCAGGAGAGCAGAAACATCGGACCATTAACCAATGACACATTACGTGCTCACCTGAGCCATTTCTCAGAAACTATGGAGCAGAAATTTAACCATCAACTGTTCTGTGTAAAACAACAACTGGAATCTTCCATCAACCAGAAATTTGGAACGTATGCACAGGTTGCTGGAAAAACACAAAGTCACGACACTGGTGCTCATGTTTCCCCTTCCATACCAGCACCACACACTTCCACTCAACAAAACCAGGCAAACCCTTTATCCCCATCACTATCCTTCCAATCCCACGGCCGGCCTTCCCATTCACCACACCATAGTGGATCACCAAACAAAATACCCTTCACAGCAGAAAGTCAAAACTCAAATCATCCAGTAAGGACCATCACAGCTCAGACCATCCACAGCCAACGCATTTGCACCTGAAAGAAACATTATCGTTAATATCGAGAAAGACTCAGCTTTCCATTTAAATTACAACCAAGATATCACTCGACAAGAGATCTGTAAACATTATGGTATAGTGATTGTAGAAAAAATAACGCCGTATAAGTTCAAGTCAGATCATCCAAAACTGGCCATTCAATTTAGAGATACTGCTGCAGCTATAAAAATTGTAACGGAATGGAATTGTCTCCTCTTTGGTGGATCGACTGCAAGGAGACCACAAGACCCCAAGACTCAGAATTTAAACTGTGCCATGATGTACAATGTCCCTAAAGAAGGCAGTAACAATGATATAGAGCGAGATATCAAAGCAGTTTATCCGGAGGCCACCATTGAGAGACTCTCAAAAGGTGGTAAGACCTTGCGCTCTCTGAAGGTAAAATTCTCATCACAAACCGACATGAAGCACGCTATACACAATGGTATACCACTCAAATCTTTATTCATATATTGCCACCTATCAGAAATTTCAACTCCAAATGTCTAGTAATTTTACTCAAGGCATGAAAATACGGTTCAATATACAGAATCTGATCAATTTTTTCAAAAATGTAGGCTCCCAGGCTGTCACTTGTGAACTTGCCAAATTCTTAGGAACATGTCCGGTATTGGGTATATATAAAAAATTGAATACAATTTTATGAATCTATTTTTTGCTAAACTCTGATAAAACCATTCTACTAGTAAGCACCGCAATTCAAGCAAAATAGTCATACCCAATTCCAGTCATGACTGTGAGATCAAAGCAAAGACTTATAAAAAGCGTATGCAGATCATGGATGCAAGTTAATACCAAATTCAATGATTAATCTTGAAATAATAATAATATGAGTTGTCTTCACCAGGGAGATATGAAATACACCCTAACCGGAATTGTTTTCCCTTACTCTTCAAGGAGAATCAAAAAGAATAATATGGTCTGTATTGTCACTGCAAGCAAACAAACTTGTTTGGGCTAGTGCTAAGATTCAGGACTGCTGATTCATTTGTCAGGTTGAATCCTTGGTGGGAGTTGTTAGTACAATGTACAAGTAATTAGTGGTACAACTGATATCGCAAACTAAAACTCAGTAAGCAGGTATTGACAAAGCTGCTAAAATCAGTTTTTTTGGTTTATTTTGTAGATTGACATCCACTGTCTTGACATAAAATGGTATGAGGTATGAGAAATAAAAGACCAACATCAAATAATCATTACGTATTATCAAAGAGTAAACTCATTTTCTAAACATTCTTTCCACAGAATTAAACCATGTACTGCTTCATCTCCACAACTTTTACCAACCATCTACTGACTCATGCATAGAATGTTTTAGTATAGCTATTAAATTCTACGGTTGGAATTTCCTCTTGGTTCTGATCATAACATAGGTATCATGAGAATGTTGGTGTTATGAGTTGGAGAATAGACATGATGCATATTTCTTAAATGCAGAAAAATTGCGTGCATAAAATATCATAGCCCGTAGTAAATATGGATAGATACATCTCCCAGGTCGTCGCAAGGTGCTACACAAGACTATTCATAGCTAGGTCTGTTCCTTTGAATAACAATTATATTAAATCAATCTTAAAGGGCAACCAAGGTTTCAAACAACTTCTCATTGATGGCCATTGATTAATAGCAGATTGCACCTTCTGCATGGGGAAAAAGACAAAAAATAATTCAGATGATTATTCAGCCAGAATTCTTGTGAAACGTTTCTTCCATCAGGTACTCAAACTCAGCTAAAAGAGAATACCACATAGCAGTTTCCTGTTCCTGTTATTATTTAGCCTGTGCTCTATAATTATTACAGCAAAGTCTTGGAACCTCCCCTAAACTGAAGTGTTACCCAGCTTAGAGTCAGCAACTACTTTGAGTTTTGCATCGCGTAATGCACAAAGCTGATGCTGCCGAGCACAATATTTGCCACCCATTAATGCATTGCTGCGAAACCTTGGTTGCCCTTTAATGATATGGTATTAAATTATTATATATAAATCAATATAAACGTAATGTATTACTATATATAAATCTGTGTGTGGTTTGGGCTTCCTACCTGTATTATTAAATGAATCACTATTCATGTTTCATACCTTTAAGATTAAATTTCAGACCACTTTCTATTCATTTTGGTCAACAGCCTCTGAGAATAATAGAAATCTTTGATTAATAAGAGACTCTGATTGTTTATTGACACGTGTTCTTCATACTCTGTTTGTGATCACCAAGTCGTCAGAACCAAGCTTCTGTCTTTCATTATGAACATCATCACCTGCATCATTATGTCAATAATCTCTCTCGTGGAAAATTAAGTGACAGACTTTTCTAACAAGTTCGAACAGTCCAAATCTGTGGGCAGATGATAACATAACCTGACATTAGAGGTAGAAATTAATTTAAAGATGTTCAAGTTTTGGTCTGTGAAAATCTTGCACTCTGTTTATTCCAATCCTTCAGTAACTTGGTTGCTTATAATGCATATCCCGCGACATAGATTTCACTCATCTGTAGAATAGAAGCGGCATCAGTATCATTGAGCTGTATCATAAGATAGCGCCCTCTCTGATAATCCACCCACTGTGAGCTGCTGTAGTTATAGAGTTTCCTGTCTGAAGATGTACACTTAAATTCTGTCAGAGAACCAGCTTCAACAACATCCACCTGATAGTAACACAGGTTAGAGGCCTGTGCTAGAGATGAAGTTTGGCTTTGTGCACCGACGTAGAAAGCAACATCACGAAACCGCTCATTGACTTCAGCTGAAATATTAGAAAACAGTGGTGGTGAGCAGTTGTAACTAATCAAATCAATTCAAGTCATTTTATCAACGAAGGGAGGCGTCTATAAAATACGTCTTAACAAGGAGAGCCAGATGTAGCGTATATACTGCAATGAATATGCTTAAGCTTATCAGAATTTCATTTCGATCCATTCATTCACTAAGAATTTCATGACCCAGAAACCATGAAATGTAAACTTTCCTAAATTTTGTCTTGTTCTGTTATTCTTATCAGTACCCAGGATAGATAGTGGTAATAATACTCATGCAATGTAATAATTAGTAATAAGTTCCACACTTACAATTTCCACTCCAAAACGGTCTGGTTTGGACAGATACGGATAAAACAAGATGCTCATCTACCATGTCTAATTTGAACCATGGGTAAGGATCACCAGACCCAGCTGTATGCATGAATGTATTGATATCTCCGTCTATGGCTTTTGATCCGTCACGGTTGTTGCTAACACTTGATACGTTGGTTTCTCTCCCTAATCAATGTAAAGAGATGCTATCAGGAATAATTACTTTGACTGTGAGGGTGAGTGAGTCATTCTATCACATATCCTAGTTTTATCGAGTCTACTCTGAAATTGCTCTGATAGGTATGAGGTGTAAAGTAAGCCAAACATTTACTGTCTAAACATTAAACATTTGTGTTTGTACAGATCTGGTCAAAACATCTCATCTCAAGAAAATGTTGAGACTCTATCTTGTCAAGTCTAATCCCAAAACCGGGATTGTAATCTCACAATGGAGATTGTTGAATCTCAAAATGGAAATTGTTATCTCGAAATTGAGATTGTTGAATCTCAAAATGGTGATTGTCTCATCTCAAAATGGAAATTGTCAAATCGCCAAAATCGAGAATGTAATCTCAAATTGGAGATTACCTTGAAAAGAAGGTATAAAGATTGGAGATTTGGAGATCGACAGTTGCATTTGGAGACCAATCATGAAACCAGTGACTTACAATCCCTCAAATATTAAACAAGAAAAAAAAGTATAATTCTCATAGTAGCAGGGGCGTATATTCTAAAAAATTTCACTCACTGACTTTTTAGAGATGAGCATAATGATCGGGCGTAGCCCGATCCACACGGCGTAGGCGTGGCGGGGAGGGTGTGGGAGGGGCGCTTAAGCGCCCCTCCCACCACGGAAATTTTTGCATATCGGTAGCAAGATAGTGCAAGCAGAGAGGTATTTCAATAGCTCACTGAGCTGTTGGGTACTTTCAGAAAACAACTCAATAGCAGTGGAAGATTACGGTAAAAATGCCCCAGTTATAAAAGCACCCATTTGATAAAAAATCTGACGTTTTTGGGAGAATCGATCCCACAACATTCTTAACACACAGTGAATACTAGGCAGACACTCTACACACTGAGCTATTCAGACTGGCTTCAAAGCCTATTATTTGATACCCAGTTCTAGGTGAGGAATTACGGTAGTAAGCTACACCCAGTCCCCATGACTTGCACACAGTAATCACTGGTTTTCATTCACGGATATCGTGGTCGTGATTGCTAATATACGCCGCTGCATAGTAGTGAATTGTTTATACCTTATCTTGATTGTGAAATGGTATACTTCTCATTGTGGAGAATTGTTAATACCTAATCAAAATATAGATTTGGTAAATTACCATGCTTATTGGTAAATTGTGTTATCTCAAAATAGAGATATTGCTGTTATTTGCAAACAAGGTTAATGATACTTTATTACTGTTTTCATACCTGTACTATCTCAAAAAGAGATTTTGTGTACCTATGTCATTTTGTTTGAGGCGTAATCTGGCATTGATTGTTAAAAAGGGCAACCAAGGTTTCAAACAACTTCTCATTGATGGCCATTGATTAATAGCAGATTGCACTATCTGCATGGGGAAAAAGACAAAATATAATTCGGATGATTATTCAGCCAGAATTCTTGTGAAACATTTCTTCCATCAGGCACTCAAACTCAGCTAAAAGAGAATACCACATAGCAGTTTCCTGTTCCTGTTATTATTTAGCCTGTGCTCTATAATTATTACAGCAAAGTCTTGGAACCTCCCCTAAACCACACTGATTTCGAGATTACACTATTAGTATGTGTATCTCTGATCGATAGAGCTTCTGTCGCAAATATTGAGCACCTACATTTGGCTGAAAGAGAGGACAACTTTAATTTTTATCAAACAGACATGATCGAAACAGTATTACCTAGCTCTGCATTGTTAGTTCTCTCTTCTGAGCTTAGGCTAGCAATACACAGTTTCGATGTCACTTTTCTTGTCAAAAACATGTGCTAAATGCTCTTCTAAAACTGTTAAAAGGTATTATCAGATTTTCTAAATATAAATTAGAATATTTTAACAAAGAATGAGAAAATGATAAGTGTATATTCAAAAGTTTGGGTAATCATCCACACGTCTCCTAAATACTGAAATTCAGCTGCACTCAAGCTAAGTGAATTAATTCACTCTCTATCGATCAGAGATATACATGCAATAGTATATCACGTGATCAGTGTGCCCCTAAACTGAAGTGTTACCCAGCTTAGAGTCAGCAACTACTTTGAGTTTTGCATCGCGTAATGCATAAAGCTGATGCTGCCCAGCACATTATTTGCTACCCATTAATGCATTGCTGCGAAACCTTGGTTGCCCTTTAAACCACTGCTGCCACAGCTGGGCTTTGCCCAGCATAGCCACCAGTCAAAAATTTAAATAGAGAGTTGTGGCATCAAAACATCTAGCCAGTAGCTTTGAATGGAGTTATATGAGCTCTCAAAATGTAAGGAGTATCTTCTTCCCCAGCCATCAGCCATTAGTGATGACATATGTTGAGGTTGACCAATCAGGTGCCTTTAAAATCTAGCTGAGATCCAACCTGATTGGTCAACCTCAACATATGTCATCACCAATGGAGGATGGCTGGAGAACAAGATACTCCTTACATTTTGAGAGCTCATATAACTCCATTCAAAGCTACTGGCTAGATGTTTTGATGCCACAACTCTCTATTTAAATTTTTGACTGGTGGCACTGCTAGGCAAAGCCCAACTGTGACAGCAGTGGTTTAACGCCTCATTTTATTGTGAAACCAAATGTATTCTAAAGAAAGCTTTTTTATAGCAAAACGAAATGTAATGACTTTGGGTAAAAATCATTAGTGTGCTTTGGTGATACTTGATCCAATAAACATAATACTGAATATAAACCCCACAAGCAGGATTGATTGATGAATTAAAAAAACATCCATCAACCAGTATTCAGGTTTAACGTGATATATCGCTTTTTAAAACTTTTTAATATTGTATTGGTGATTATGTCTAATAGTTATTTTCACAGTTTAAACCTCCCAAATATTTGACGTTGAGTCGCAGTGACCTCTGGGAGTTCATTTTGTGGCAAAAAGTGCCCTTTTTAAATTGTGCTCCCTGTGCCTTGTTTTTGAGGTATTTGATTAGTTTATGCTTTCACCATATAGAGGAGGCATGGCACTAACTGGAGGAATGATATTTTGGTGAAACTTTATGATTTTAGGCCTCCTGTCTTCGAGACTTGAAATTGATTTTTGCAATGGTAATAGGGCCATTTCTGACCCCTCATTACATGCGACCCCAATAATGAAGAAACTAAAATTTCCAATTCATTATACCATTTTGGTCTTCTACTGTCACTTCAATCAATAATCTTACCAGCTTACAGATCCTGGTTGTCACAACTGTAACAGATAATAACCCAAATTTCAACTAATTTAGGTCAAAATTTTCCAGCCAAAAATCAGAAATTCAGAAAGATGTCATTCAAATTTGTTGTCAGCATGATGAACAACAGGAGTTTGTCTAGGTTTTGATCGAAGCGATTGTTGATTATGGCTTTACATCTTGAGATATTTGGATTTTTGTGGCTAAACCAGCTTTATTTGGTCCAAAACATGCACTTTTTTCCAGCCAAAAAACTGAAAATAGGTTAAACAACATGTTATACTAGCTTCCATTAAACTAGAGAGTATTTCCGAGGTTTTGATCGTGGCGTAATTTACTGCATCATTTTGCCCATTGCTGCCTATATGAATTCAATGTATTTTAGTTAATGTACAATTAATCAAATTAGGAACATGTGGTTTGAAAAAATTTGCAATATTAAACACAAGTCAGACTACTAGCAACGTGTCAGTGAAGGAATTTTTGAAATGGCACAAGTGGTTCCTGAGAAACTGAAAAGGCGATATATCACATTAAAGCCCAATGCCAGTGAAGTTCTAAGTGTTGTCATGTTTTACTTTAGGTGATGCGCTTTCAGATGAGCCATTGGACAAGATTCTACACCTACCACAACCAGATCTGCTGATGCTCAAAGATGACATCTCCATCAAACAGTCAATAAATTCAGTCACATTGAGAAACCATTTAAATGTCCTTGACCTTCTGACGTCATAGACAGTGTTTAAAATTTGCCACTAATGGTTTTTACTGTTAGTATTATCCATTGTTATTCAATTGTTCCTAGCAATAATATCCAATGAAAATTAAGGTGATTGTAGCCTGATATCTTATTCACTCATTCCAAAGTTTTTGAGGGGATCTGTACCATCACGCCCCTAATATTTTGAGTGCTCTGAAGCAATACCACTGGCAAGAGCTGGCATGAGCTGGGACCATGACTGTTTTCATGAAGCATCAGCTTTGAGCATCAACAGATCTGCCTGTGGTAGGTGCAGAGTTTTGTACAATGGCTCAAATTAGAGCTTAGAGCCTCATGAAAAACATACAGTAAGTTAAAACTTCATTGGGTATCCACTTTAAAGTACACTGTATAAATGCTTGTCCCCTGTCGACATCACAAAATAGATTTATAATTATGTATAATTGCAGTCAGCCAATTTGACTTATCAACAAACAAGACTTACATACCTAGAGCAAGGTTGTCAGAGTAAACCAAATCATGATCAACCAACAAAAATGTGATCCGATCACTAGTCTCTTGGCTGTGATTGCGATGATCGAATCCAACGTGTTGGGATATATTGCACAATGAGCTGGTTGCCTCATAACTAAATGAGTAACACATTGCACCATCATAAATGTGGTAATTCAAACACGCAATGCCACATTCATTCAATCGTCTTGTTGATGTACTGATCGGATCTATCAGCTCAACCCCTTCTGATGCACTGATCTGATAGAATACAGCAGATAGATCTTCGCCTGAAAACAAGGAATTAAGAAATTCTAAAGAAAAACCTAGTTATAACAGGTTGGGAAATTTCATGCAGTCTTCTTTTGTTTATTCCATCACATTTCAATTTATTATCGAAAAACCAACAATAGAAATTTAAACAGGGTATTCAATTGATCTCACCTGCATGGACCTTTGAAGCTAAGGCAAGCACAGCTATGGAAAATATTTGTGATAAAAGTCCTCCCTTCATCTTTGGAACCAATCCACTAAATGACCAAGCATACGTGTTGGCAAGAATTAATAACCACATTGCAAATTGTAGATAATTATATTTCTTTCTCCTATTCATTTAAAAATCAATAACGGAGGTCAGCAGCCTAATATCAGAATAAACCTTAATATATTTTCGTACATTACTGATAATAGCCAATGTTTATGTTAAATTTCTAGCAAATCCGTAACTTTACCTTGCTACTTGTCAATTTATAGGCCCTTTTATCATTATTTTTGGCGACATTTGAAAAGAAAATTGATTTTTTGATTGGTTTGATTTGCATTCAGTACAATTACTGATAATAGCCAATGTTAAATTTCCCGCACATCGATAAATTAACCTTGTCACTTGTCACTTTATAGGCCCATTTATCATATGTTTGTCCATATTTGAAAAGAAAACTGATTTTTTGATTGATTTTAATTGCATTCAGTTCCATCACTGATAAAAGCCAATGTTTATGTTAAATTTCTAGCAAATCCATAACTTTACCTTGTCCTTTTATATGCATAAGGTATTGCCTCGCCTCTGATACTAACGATTTCCTTGATTTTTTATTCTAATTGTAGCTATATCCTGTTTAGCAATTTCCTAACCCTCAATTATCTTTAATCTGATTTCTTATGATTGTGTTTCCAAATTATAAAATTTAAACCACCGGTGCCCATGCAAAAGAATAGGAGCTGTCAATAGCTGGGAGCATATGGCTCAGACGCCTCCCAACCATATGTTCGTATCAAGCCAGGATTGGCAGCGCAAAATAGTCCCAATAAAATTAACTTGTGATAATTAATTGTAGCAACAAGCCTTGACATTAATTGCAAGTACTAGAGAAGTTCTATAATAACAGACAGGAATTAACAAGCCAGCGTGTGAACTCATGTAAGATTCACTAAAATGACTGGAATTTAAAAACTTATATTACTACGCCAAATCTGGTGCAGAAATATATCAGGCAAAAAACCTGATTGGTTGGATTTTTATCTGTATTCATGTATCATTTATTTCATTTCAAGTAGAGATCTTGATTCAAAACTTGGGAATATACAAACATGATATGTTTTTAGGTAATTCCCATGCAAATTGTTCATTCAACATAATATATTTTATTTGAAGTAAGCTAGGCAAACTGAATATAGCGTTTACAGCCTGCCTCTGGAAGACTGTATGATAGGCATTCTTATTATAATCCTTCTCCAACACAAAAGTTTTATTTGGTTCAAAATCAAAGCCTAGTGCCCTCACCAAGGGATTGGAGGATTCCCCTATCAGAAAAAAGTTTCAGTCTCAGTACGGTTCTCACATAATTTTACGTCTCGTTTCGTCAGTTCAAAGTGCATTTTTGTCAAAATTTTGACCAGTTTAGACGTAAGATAACTCAAAATTGCCAACTGGCACATAAATTTTTTTTTCATCAATACTGGTCAGCACTGGGCTAGTGAGGGCACTAGGGTTATCACATTTGTTGATCTTGGACAACAATTGACACAGCTCATTTCCTTATAGCATTGTCAACACTGATGGTTAAGCTATCAGTATGTGAATTTGAATGCCGTTTTTTTTTACGTCAAATCACACATTGAACATTATTTTTGTTATGGTTGTTATGGAGTTCTTTGTAGACAACTGAGAGTTGAGATAGCTTAGAGATTAGGTCTGGGATGGTAATGAATGCAAAAGAGTAGTTTGAGATATGACTGTACCTTATGGAGAAAAGCCCCACTCGTGGTAGATTTACTCATCGAATGTGTACAATGGAGAGCAGCTCATCCATCGATGCTGAATTGTCATTAGCAAATATAGGGACTAGAAAAGATTAAAACCTCCAAACTCATCCGGCACTAGAAATACTTTTTCCTATAACTTGATTACGTTGCTTGTGGAGGAATGCCATGAGTAAAAATGAGTCAGTAATGTTCTTCTAGTTGTACAGACAACAGACATCACTCAATATGTTAAAGGCTGCACAGTTGTAGATATCAAAATCACGGCCGTATTTATACAAATTTAGATAAACGCTGCCACAAATTCTAGTAACAGTTAATGATGAAGAACCATAATCAACCAGCGTCGAAGAATCGAAGCAAAGCGGGGGGGGACAAATTCTGGGGGCTCAAACAAGATGTTAGGCAGCGGTGCAATAAAACCAAAAATATATAGTCGCTAAATGTCACAACACCAGAAGGCGTAATTGAGTAGGATACTACTGGGTTCTACTGACAGCAGGATGGACAAGTCTTCCGCGTTGTCTTTGTCATAAACTGCTTGTCGCAGCGCTCACAAATAAATATGTTGGTCACCTGAGTAAGAAGTCAATAATATACTCGATGCAAACAAAATCAATACATTGAGTCAGGCAGAGGTCTTCTGTAGGCCTACACATCAGATTTTGATCGGAAGCCACGGCCTAGGGTTGTTATATCATTATTATGAAGATGGGTTTAGCCTGCTGTATGTTAGACCATAATGTCACAATAAGACAAAATAAAAACAAACTAATACCTAATTATTATCACTAAAACATAACTAAGTGCAGAGTAAGAATTCATCGATGTAATTTTTAATGCTAACATGTGTCAAATGGTAACAGTCTGCCATATCCTTGTCATATTAAATGAATATGGGCTGCAGATATTCTGAGTCCATAGAATGAACCTGGCTAGTAGTCATTTGGCAATTTTCAGCTAACAAATAGTATGGCATCTTCAGTAAAAATCATCCGGGAAATAAAAATTATAATAGTTCAACTTACGTTGTTCAATGCAGACTCTGATCTATTGTCTTGGGAATGCATGTTGGTAAAAAAGTGATTTAATAAAGTGACGTAATAAAATGGTGTTGCTGTTACTCCTTGGTAGTACACTGGTCTCAATAATTCTGTGTAATATAGACCCTGTCTGCTTTGTAAGGTTGTAGTATCAAACCTATGGCAATATTGTGCCTTAGTTCATCCAATCACCTAAACATATAATGACTTTGCGTCAGAGCGTAACATCGTCAAATTTTGGGTTTAGACTTCATTGATCATGTGGATTGAGAAACCCCGAAAAAATGTTTGGCGAGGTATGACCTTAACACATATTAAGATATCAGATAGAAGATATTATTGGCATAGAAGAACATGTGCATATCTCACAAAGTACTCGGAGCATTCTTTGACTGATCAATCAGCTCCATATTCACTAGGTCTAAATTAAAGAGCTCAAGAATTTTGATCATATGTTATGAATGACCAATCCCAGACCAATTTTTACTCAACAATTATGACTCTCGGGGTGCAGAAGGTTATCTATTCATATTACTTCGAAGAGTGCAAAAGCTATGAAACAGTCAAAACACATCAAATCATAAAGTCTAATTTGAATTATTCCTGTATTACATTCATACATTTCTGTGAAGGCTAGATATTAACATGGCAGCTAATTTCTCACCTAGCCCTTTTGAATTGTGATAAGGTAGGGTGGTGCGCTAGTCGGCTACAGCGGTAAAAGGGTTTTTCTTATTTTTTTGAAAAGTCATCATTTTAAAGTAGGTTATGTAGCAAAACTGTTTTAACATATGGCTCTCAAGTTTTTTATACACAATTATCAGATTCTATGAAAGCGAAACTTGAGAAAGTGCGAGAAACAGCCACCAAAATTATTTTACCGTGCTTAGATTACCAGAACAGGCTGTCCGTTCTAGATTTGTGTACACTAGACTCTTTTATCAGGAAACTTTCTGTAAATCATTTTCTAAAGATTTCTGGAGATGACAAACATCCACTTGTTAGTAGAGTAAATTTCAATTTAGAGAAACGATCCTCTCGCCTAAACACGAATTATAGACCACCTAGATGTCGCACTGTGAAGCGAAACAACAGCTTTTTTCCATTTTATATGCGTCTCTCAAACAATTTTTCTTAACATACATTCATTTTTATCATCCTGAAATATTTCTCACTATGATACAGAATGTAAAATAAAATACATACATACATACATACATACAACATACATACATACATTTATGTTGACTTTGAAGTGTGACTTTTGGATGAAAAATTTGAGAAATGTCTGTGTACCGAAGCCTTTCAATTATTACACATAAATCAAAATCTCATTTTAAACTCATGTAATGTATAGCCTTTGTATCCTAGCACCAAATGACAAATATATTGTTTGAACGTATGACAGTTGAACATATCAGTCTTTTGGTTAAATGTGGAGAGATTTATAGTTGTAGGTATGAATGGCAGACATTTTACCAATGCTATGTTTTGCCAATCACAATTTTCAATATTTTGCCAAAAACATTCCGCCAGTCTCATTTTGCCAATCACATTTTACCAAAGATGTTTTGCCAATCTCATTTTGCCAATCACATTTTGCTAAAGATATGTTGCCAATCTCATTTTGCCAATCACATTTTGCCAACAACATTTTGCCAACAACATTTTGCCAACAACATTTTGCCAATCTCATTTATTTAGCCAATTGCATTTGTCAACTCCAATTGCCAATTAAGGCTTACAAGGATTTGTTCCATAAAGGCTTCATGATGATGGTAAGGAATGCATACCGGCTCTACTGTCGGGATGGGACGACTCCAATTGGTTTTGAGCACGCACAATCAGCACTGATTGATTGTTACCATTATCTTGGTTCTGGCTTTTCTATCCTCATCCCTTTTTGCTATGACCATTACTGTAGCTGCGCTGCGTTACAGTGGTGCATGCTTTGCTCATTGCCTTGGAATGCTAGCTAGCTTGTTGCAATTTGCTATCAGTTGCATTGTTCTGACAGTGGGTAGCATTATTTGTATTGGGTCTTTTGTATAATGTGTGGCACTGCTAATCAGTGGGGGTTTGGTTGTTGAGAGGAAACATTGTCATTACGCAGATTAGCAATAATGACCAAATTTTGTTTTCGATATAACTAAACTACAAACTATTGAAAACTGTATGATCCTGATATTTAAATGCCTTTAATGGAGCACTGAGGTACGTGAGGACTTTTTAACTTACTATTGTTAAATTGTCCCTCGTTTGTTTTAAGAGGATATTTGAATTGCAATACTGCATTTTTTGATGTTGACAATTTGAATTTGTTGTTTACGGTTTACCTGGTTGGTCTATTTATAAACCCATCCAATTATTACAATGTATCATTCTAATATTACAGTTTCGCGATCATATTGGAAATACACAGAAATACTAAATACTACTGTCTTCCAACGTAAGGCTCAGCCACAACTGCTAAAATATACAATAGAAACATACTCTCAGCAATTAACCAGCCTGCAAGCTGCCGCAACAAAATTAGCGGCTTGGTTTCTAAAAATCAGCGATTACAGATACAATTACCGATCTCAGTGGTCCTATATTTTATCCAAAAATTTAAGATTCCAGACATGTGCTAGATTGTTGATCGCAAATCTGGATTTGTATTTGCTGTCATCCACAGTGTAATGTCAGATGGTAAGCAATATAGTTTGGTATAAGACACCATATCTATTCGGGAAAACACTAAAAACCTGTATTGTGGTGATCGTTCATACATCAATTAGGAACCTATTGAAATAATTATAAATGTTTAGAGCACACATTGACATAATATATTATAATTTCAATGGTTGCGCATCAGAGGTCTACGGATGAAAGGAAAAGTATTTCCTGTTCACATCAATCCTTGACTGCTGCCTGTTAGTTCATGCAATTCTTGCTTAGATCGTCCATCCAAAGAGATTGAGCACAAGACGTTGACAGGCATAGGTATAGGCAAAATGCTGGCCTAATGTTGCACCTGGAAAATATCAGCAGGAAGGTGCTGTCTATCTATGTATTGTGGTAATATGGCATAATCACCAGCATTAATTTACCAATAATATGATAATAATAACTATTCATTTCTTTGTCCAACTTATTTATGGGTGGGGGGGGGTGCTTCAGACTAAGGTGTACACAGAAATCTGCTACACAGAAGCCTCTATTATATCATATTAAATAAGCGGTTGTTTCCATGTGAGAATTAAAAATCTTTCGAAGATTTTCTAGTACTAGTCACTTCTCCTTTCAGTAGTAGTTGAATAATATTTACCAGTCACCAACAGGTTTTTCCAGTCCTTTCAAGGGCCAATATAATAGCAAGGCTAACTAAGCTAAGCCTGGTGATGATAGTAATAATAAAGTTTATTTATGAAACGCTTAATAAAATTGTTTAAAAACAATGATTTCTAAGTGTTGTACATATGATACAAGGTTAAAATAGAAACATATGCTATGAAATAAGCCTGCTGGTAAAATAAATAAAATTGATTAAAATTTTGTTATCATAGAAATAATTAATGAGATGAGAAGAAATGATGAAAGACACGATAATTAAGATAATTAAAACCTACAAGCGGCAACTGCCCGGCACCTAAAAATCCACTACAAAACCTACATATATGGGGTGTATGCATCCCGGAAAAGATGAGTTTTTAACTGTGATTTAAATGAGGAGGAGGAGATCGCGAAGGTAAGATGGTAGGGAGTTCCATACATCTGATAAAGTGGAATTAACGGATCCCCACTGTTTTTAGCCTACATTTAAAATTGCTCACAAGAGTGTTGGCTAAGTTGAAACGAGTGGTTCAGGCATGCTTAGAAGTTGTGAAAGATTGAGAAATGTAGGAAGGGATGAGATGGGGATGATGGACGGTTTTATGAACCATGATTGATAACTTGAATTTTGATCGGGACCTGATGGGTAGCCAGTGCAGTTTAACCCTGGCATCAGTGGCTGATGAATAGTGGTTTGTACATGTGATACATTTGGCGCAGGAATTTTGGATGACTTGGAGATGTGAGACTAGATTGTCAGGTAATGCGTAGAAGAATGAGTTACTGAAACCAAGCCTGCTTATAATAAATGCATGTATGAGTGTGGAAAACTGGCTTTCAGGAATAAAGGTTCTGATTGATTTAAGTTGTTTTAGTTGAAAGAAACATGATTTTCGAACATCACTGACATGAGCATGAAAATCTATCTTAGAGTCCATGATCACGCCAAGATTTCGAACAGTAGCTGAAGGAGGAACAGAGACATGATCAGTTAATTCGGGTGATGAAAATGAGGATGATTGTTTATTGCGTGAAAGTGGGCTGAATTGAGTTTTAGCGGGATTAAGTTTCAAATGGCTGTTTTCCATGAAGGAGGAGATGATCGAGAAAGCTTTCCTGACTCTTGACCTTGCTGTTATTTCATTGTTGATGGATTCACTCTCACCAAAACTCACTCAGAACTGGGTGTCATCAGCGTACATGTGACATTTCACCCCGCTATTATCAAGTAGACTAGGTAATGAGGCCATCACACGATTAAACAAAATAGGGCCAAGTACGCTGCCTTGAGGCATACCTACATTGCAAGGTACAGGATCAGATAACTCACTGTTGACTTTTACTCTGAAAGAGCAATCGTTGAGATATGATTTTATTAATCTGAGAACCGAACCGCCGACCATGAATTTAGAAGAGAGCAAAGAAAGGAGATGTTCATGAGAAATAGTGTCGAATGCTGCTGACAAATCAAGTAGAATCAAGAACACTGTGAGCCCACGATCTAGTTGCTGGCATACAGACAAATGGACATGCTGCATCACTATGAAAATGACCCAGAATGAAAATGACCTGAGATGAAAATGACCTGGAATGAAAATGACCTGCATAATGAAAATGACCCGAGGTCAGGGTCATCTTAAGCTGTCCGACTCATCTCGATATCGGCAGGTCACAAAAAGTCTATTACCGGAAATGAAAATGACCCAACCAATCAGACACCTATATGAAAATGACCCAACCAATCACAACCATATATGAAAGTGACCCAACCAATCCCTGAAGGTGTTACAACATAGTATTTAACTTTTGTCATAGTTAAAGGTAAAGTATGGAATATATACATAGCTATGGTAGCAATGAACTAAACCTTTAGTTCATTGATGGTAGGCTATCTGGGTTGGGGTTATGGACCCCCCACCCCTGCCTGCCTACCAATTCAAGAATTGTCATTTTTCTGTCAGAAGATTCAAAATATGTGGTGACACCTATTTGACAGGTGACACTACTATTGACAGCCAGAGTTTTTTTAGCAGAGATCACATCATTTTTCTTGTTGTAATTTAATCATAGGTTAAATCAAAATGAACTCAACCATGGCCCTTGCATATGTATGTGTATAATTAATAAATAAATATGTATTGTGTGTCTAGAATACTTTCCCATGCACAACAAAATTTTCATGTACCGATCCAATCTTATCGCCTGTTGATTGTTATAATAACCAAACCAATACAAGTTGATTCTGTGTTGATAAATCAAGTGAAGGCCAGCTGTGGACGCCATCACCGGGCTTAGGGAAGTTGGCGTCTCCACATCTAGTCTGATCACATTCTATAGATCCATTACAAAATAAAGTCCAGTTGTGAAATACCCTTTACCAGTGGTTCCTACATATCGTAGCAGCGGGTGGATTGTGTATACCCACAAATGAGTGTAGCGAAAGTAGAGAGCTGAGCCTAGCATACACGCGCCCCAGCATGCAATCACATGAATCCAACATGCATTCAGACAAGCACACTTTGCCTGCCATTGTACTCCTTTGTTCACCAATCAAAAGGCCTTTTGTTACACAACTCTCATAGGTGCATTGGGGCATGTCTCCCTGACATCGACCCCCAGGGCCTATCCAACAGGGTCTTTTAGAACTGTACTTTATTTTGTAATGTCGAGGATTCTGTCAGTGAACTCATACGTGGCTCCAAGTTGGTTTCCATACTTGTCAAAAGGGGACAAGGAGAGACTTGAAGGGCTTGAGAAATTTTGCCTTAAGTGTTGTCCGTAAATCTTGCCATATATGTAGAATGTCATGATGAGCGGCTTGCGGCATTGAATTTAACAGAACATTTGATGCCCCAACTATTGTATTGTATTGCATGTGTATTTTGAACCATCTATCATTGCAATAACCATCACATTAGGCTTATGAGTTGTTGTGTCTCATGAGAAACTGATAAAGCTGTTCTTTCTCTTCTCAGTCCTACACTTTTCAGCTCTATTAATCATAGGTCTGCAAGAGGATGTTCTACAAGTGTTGAATCTTAATCTTGTACGACTAAAAAATTGATGGCTCGGATTGTTGCTAATCTTTTTAAAATAATTTTGTGACATAGAAAATAAAAATTCATTGACAGTAGTCAAGTTTAGAAGTGATAACCGTTCTTCATAACATTCAATGTCAGTATAAATAATAGTAGTGGCTGTCTATGGCAGTGTTCGAGAATAAACTATGTCCATAATGTAGCAGAGCACACCAACCATCCATTTCACCATTACCTACATTCAAATGCTCGATATCAGCTATAACATCACATTTAATGTGATGTTATAGCTGATATCGAGCATTGTTCTCACCTCTCTACGATCAACGCTCTGATGACTAATCAACGTAAGACCCTCTCTCTCAGATATATATATGATAAATGTCACTTTACAAAGACATTGGCAACCACAAAGGTCATTTACTGACTAAATTTTAGTCAGTAAATGACCTTTGTGGTTGCCAATGTTTGATGACTGAATTGGAGTAATCATTTGCTTGTTTGAGGACAAAAGTGACAAATGCACACAACATGACGCCATGTGCAAAATGACACAAAACTCTGCACAAAATGTGACAACGTGCAAAACCCAACAACAATACAAAATTCCTTAACTATTGATCGCTTTCTGTTGCCATCATCGCTCGAAAATTGGAGTATGTGACGAGCCACATGACTGTCAAAGATTTTACAGCAATCGGATAGCCTTGCCCCAGTAATTTCACCTGCAATAACACGCAAAAAATATATATGCTACTCAATGCTAATGTTGAAGTTAATATGTTTAGAGAATTATGAATAGTCTTCAAAAAGTTAGGAATTCAGATTTTGTTTTGACTTTTGAGCTGCTGAAAATATCTTAAGATATCCAAAATACACAATGCTGCTATGTTATAGACAGCAAAATGTGTGGTGTATTCTTACTATGTATATTTTATCATAAAAACGATACTGTATGTCCACCATAACATCAATGAAGAGGTTCATTGATCAAGAGTCAACATAATAGCAGCTGTTACCAAAGTGAAACTGATACATGTGTGTAACTAGCCTAGGCTAACTCTCTTGTGTAGGGGGTTTGTAACCCCACCCCAAACAGCCTCCCAAGGCTGTGTAAATATTCCTCACTCTACCTTTAGCTATGAATACCTTCAAGGATTGGTTGGGTCATTTTCATATATGGGTGTGATTGGTTGGATCATTTCGTGTAGGTGTCTGATTGGTTGGGTCATTTTCATGTAGGTGTCTGATTGGTTGGGTCATTTTAATTTCCGGTTATAGACTGATTTAATCTCCTTGCACCATTTTATATATATGTCAAGGTCAACTTAAGGTTGTTTTCATACTCAGGTGATTTTCATTCTGGGTCATTTTCAATGTTTTCCGTCACTATCATAGCCACTCGGTAGACATACCACTGTAGGCATACAAAGTTGTCGAACCTGAGCAAACAATTTCTTAGAATTTCCGGAGTATGAGATTTTGCATCTGATGATTTGAGCTCTATGCTTTAATGCAAGACTATGAACTTTGTTAATTTGACACTTTAAAAGCTGCCTGTTAATTTCAAAATGAGATTTACAATACTGTCTCTCTAATTTGCGCCTAATCATTTTTGCCTGAGCAACCTCTTTACTGAACACAAAGCTGCTGCGTTTCTTCTTCTTGGTTTTACATTGTGACACTGGGGCGAACCCATCTAGGCTGTTAGCTACAATGTCAGAGACGGAATTAGCCAAGCCATCCGTACTAACAACATCAGCTGAGGACAAATCCTCACAGCTGGCTCGAAATGATTCAATAAACTGAAGATTTTCTAATTACTTATGATCCCTGTAATTATAAAATTCGAGCTTTTTCTCTCCTGCATTCGTGCACATAGTTGAGGTTTTCCTGGTGAGAATACCAATATCAAAATAGACCAGGTAATGATCAGATAGCTGAATGTCTTCGATAGATACGGACTTTAAGACCTTGGGTACAAACAACATCTAGTGACCCACCACGCCTATGGGTGGCAAGCCTCCAATATGATAATCAAATTTGTAATCGGCCATAAAATCAAGGAACTGTCGAGCAAAGCTATCCTCCGATTTTTCAAAGTGAAGGTTCATATCCCCACATAGCAAAACTCTGTTGTACTCCAGAGATACCAACGCCAATAACTGGTCAATTTCCCTAAGAAAATCTGTCCTAGTATTCAGTGGGGGAGGTCTATAAATTACTTTGTACATTCACAAAAGTATACTCAAAGGGTTTCGGGCAGAAATCCAGTTTTATGTATGACAGCTAGTCCGCCACCTTTTTTACCCTTACACGTTTGATTCATTATTATTGTAACAATCACTATCTAGGTTGCCTATCTGGACATGGTAGTCTGCATCTGATGGTTTCATCTAAAAACCCGTCAAAATCATGAAGTCTAGGTTCCTCTCAATTAAGAGATCGTTAATATCTCCTACCTTGTTTCTCGCACTCTGGATATTTACCACACACAGTTGAAATAGGTAATTAAATGTTGTCACATACGTCAGCGCCATCAGGATAGATACCATTTCTTTTACCTGTCAGGAAAATTTTTAAAACACAGGCGCCAGAAAAATTGAAATACACAACACAATGTGAGCCTAAGAGTCAATAATTGATTATCAGAAAGTTTGTGGTTGTTGGCGCTAGTATCTCTCCAGTAGTAGTATGAGCTATTTTCTGAATCAGGTTGAGATGTTGTCATGGGGTTACGATCTGCAGCACATGTATATGATTACTAACCGCGTTGGGGGCAGAAAAGGAAGAATTAAACTGCCCCCAGCTACAAGAAACACGCCTCCTCTCAATTTGGTGGCCGTAGAGACGCCAGCAATCCAAAACTCTCCAGAGTACAGCAACTTCAACTCGAATACAAACACTCACCGCACTCGGGGACAGTTCATATATAATTCCCTGCCCCGTGACGATTTCAAGCCTCCAGGTAAAACACCAATGACGAAAGCTCCAATGTAAAGGTACTAAGATGATGACCATAAAGTCCGTGATTCACAGTAGGTAGTTTGGTGTAGTAGAGTAGTGCAAAATTTCACAAGTATGATATTACAATAGTATATATATACTTTTATTGTCAATCTACAATCATCTTTAGGAATGTTTTTCATGCAGTGACAGAACAAAAAAAAACTTAAGCGGAGAGAAAAAGAAAAAATACACAAGTAATAAAAATTAATAGTTGTTGTTTAAAATGAGTAAGTTTGGTTGCTGAGCGTATCTGAATTGGTAAAGAGTTAAAAGTTGTAGTGATTTGTTGTCTTAATTGATCTCTGTGATAATGTAATAGATCTTTGTCTCTAAAAAAGGTCTTAGAGCTAGCTGGAATAAATCCTTCCAAAAGGAAGTCGGGTGCCATCAAATGCAAAATTTGAAAACCAAAAATACAGGTGAAATGACCAGCAAGGAGAGGAAAAGGAATCAGACCAGGAGATGTATGTAAATCTCTTGTATGTATTAGATGATACAGTATGTGGTTGACATTTGCTATAATGTACACTTGATGATGAGCACCGCACCAATAATCAAACGGAGGGTTGGAACAACAGGTGCATTGAAGAATATCCTTTATTTAAAAACATGGAGTTCTGTTGTATTGATTGAGGGTGAGCATGTGCGTGATTCAAATTTTTGGTTAAAACCATAGACAAGGTGTATCTATGGTTAAAACCTTGAATAAGTCAACAAGATGAATAATTATCCTTGTTTCTTTCAATGTGCCAGCATCAGATAGACTCATGGCATAGTTTGAGATCAAGTTTAGCTGTAAAAGGATGTTAGTTGTCACTTCTTCTGTCATAAAGGGACAACTTCTTCTGAGTAACCAAAAATAATTTAACTGCACAACTTTCCAAACTTCAAATTCATATATTCGTTTGTGCCATTTCTTTATGACACAGAAATGATGGAAACAGAGTGGTGATAGGTATGACTTGGCACACCGAGATTGAAAATCAAGGGACAGCATCATTCCTCATCACCCTATGAAATTATAACTAATCCTTGTGGTGTATCTATTTTCAGATTCAAACACCTGTGTAATCTCAATGCTCACCCATCTGTATGGTGCCTCATAGAGACCATACAGAAGGAGGATTGTTAGGCTGAAGCTTAGGCTGAGGAGAAACCTGAGGGCCCTATGCGAGAGGAGGAGGGATGGTCAAGTCAATGTAACTGACTTCTTTGAAGCTGTTGGTCACAACATCAGGCTCGGGGTCAACCACAGAGACTAGTAGTTGTGGAAATACTAACTTACATGCAGGTTGCAACTGTTCCCTTGTTTAAATTAAAGGCTGGCCCAATGCATATTTGGATGGAGTGGATGATGGTAGATAATTATGTAACTCATAGTGTAAAGGTATTTTATAAGATAAGGGATGTGTTGTACTTCAATGGAGATGTCATTCTAATAATACCCCAAGTAGAATAACAATGGTAGCATTAAACACCAAATGAATCTTGTTTAATTTTTTTCACTTAGAATTGAAATAAAATTAATATGTTAAAAGAGTAGACCAAATACCAAGTTTGAGATACCATTAATCCTTAGAAAGAAATCAATTGTTTATAATTTATCTACTCCATATCCTCATTATGGCCTCTGTACATCCCTATTGATTCAATTTGTCTTCTTTCTTTATTGAAGATGATCTCGGGGAGGAGTGAGAAACTCATTGTATCACTAATAGATTTATGTTAACTGCAATTATTCTACTAGGAGATGGAGAACGACATACTGACATGGCCGGTTGTGTGGTATAAATTTTTGTGTTCAACACTTTTTTGTAATCTAAATTGTGTTTGCTCATAGCATTATGTCTCCATACAGCAATATTTTAATATCTTGATATCAGGAAAACATACAAAAAAATACCTCATGAATCCTTGCTTTTATCATAAGTCCACATCATATTGAATGTGAGATCTCATCGGCCTCAACATTTTTGCTTCCATTTTGAGGTTCTTTTGCATACATTGTCTGATATCACAAATCATCTCTACAAATCCATAATAATATACTTATAAATCTTTAAAATAGAAATTTTTTTCAGTTCATACTCTTTGTTCACATTCTAAACATTCTCCCTTTTCCTTGGTGATGAAGTTTTTCCATAGGCGTTTATTCTGCGGTCAGTCTTGTAGAGTGGTGGATATCGGCATGTTTACATTGCACGATTTACCATTTGCGCTACTGAAACGCATAAGTCTTTGCTACTTTGTTTGCTATTCCACACAGGGTAGTACTTGCTACGAACAGCTTTCAATGTGTCAATGGTTTTGAGTATTTGCTTTACTTTGCCATTTGAGATCTGAGTCATGTCAGTACTGAGTGGATCTGAGTCATGTCAGTACTGAGTGGATCTGAGTCATGTCAGTACTGAGTGGATCTGAGTCATGTCAGTACTGAGTGGCTGAGCAAAGTTATATTGATATGGATATGGCTTTCCAGTGATGGTGCTGTACTAGTAGTTAATTTTGTCAACAAACTGCTGGGGAGAACAAGCAATCCGTCTAAAACATAATGGGATGGTGTCTTTGTCCTTTTTTTTTGGATCAAGTGTCTTTACGCCTCGCCACCAGTTAGCAGAACCTGCCTTTAGGCTGTTATCTTTGTAGTAAATGATAACTCATTTCAGATCTGGCAATTAGACGTTCAAGGGTTGAGCGTAGATAGATATAAGTGGGTTTTCCCCAGCTATAAAACAGGCAAAAAATGTTGTTATCTTCTGAACACAACTAGGCAAGGTCAAGTTTAGAACCAATAATTATACTTTTATGGGCAACCAAAGTCATCTCATTAGAAATGTTTTGCACTCAGTGCAAATGAATGCCAATGAAACTCAGAGCCAATGAAGTACTCATATTCAAGATTCTTCGACAGTAAGATCACGTTTTACATGAAAACACTATTTTTGGCATGCACATTTGTTGGAATGAGAGCTGCTTCCCCTGTCAAGAGAGAAGACAACCTGGACTAATCCCATGTGAAATAACTAATAACCATTTTGTAAGAAATGGATTTTCCAGATTGAAATTGTTTGTGTATTTATGAGTTAGCTTCTCATGGTTAATGAGGCTTTCCTCCCAGCTTGGTTGTTGAAGCAACTCTGAATTCTGATTGGCTGAACATCAGGATATTTAATGTTGGGCAAAGGTCATTAGCTTTCCTTTCCTTTCTTTGCTTCAGACAGGGTAGCACTGTACTCTTGAGTTTAGAGACCAACGCTTATACAGATTATAGACCGATCATCCTCACGATCTGCTGACAAGCAACGCCTGTGTAAAATTTTCAAGGACGCTATTAAGTTAGGCATTGAACATCCCGATATTTATACCATGATGGACAATCAGACACGAACACTGGCCTTACGCTATATTCACGATGAGGATCATTTCATCAATGATTTGTTGAGTAAATGTCCATCTGGCAGATACCGTACAGTAAAACATAGAAGCTCACTGGGGAGAGACTGTTTTCTGCGTCATATCACTCTTATTTTAAACGAAATACTTTTTTAGACAGAGATTTGATTTTTTATTCCAAGTGTCTTCGCTTTTTCTTGCTGATTCAAAGTGCCAGCAATTACACTGTATTTCGCGACTCATTTTTTCTTTTAATAATGCTGTCAGTGATAGTAATAAAATCCATCCATCCATCCATCCATCTGTTTGTGTTTGGAGACTAATCTTGGAGCGTGTGACTAACAATCACCGGAAATTCAAACGGTCACAGCTGGGGTGAATCGGCATTCACCAACCTGTCGGCGTCCTATTCTGCGCCAAAACTTATATTGCCATGAATGAAATTTGTTCTTTATACCAGAAGTCTATTTCACACATTGCGTAAATAAAAGTATAAACCAATTTTTAAAGTTGCAGCCATTGGATTGTGTAGCAATAATTGACATGAGAAAAAATAATTTTTCTTGAAAATGGAGAAATATCAAATTAAGTTTAATTTGTATTGTTATATTAGTATTAATAACATCGACCTCAAAGGATGCTGGGGACTAGAACTACCAAAATGGTGGTTTGAACAAGCAAGCTATAAAGCATTCCCTAGTCGAAGTCAAATTGATGACTTATGGCCTTGCAGCAAGTATCAGTAAATCGGAGCTATCAGACCTTACAAGGTCAATTGCTGGGACTCTGGTGATAGCGTTTACCGCTCTGGTAGGCGTAAACAGAACCCTATGTGTCTAACCCATTTTCAGGCGACAGCACAATTATGTTTAATATCTAAAAACCAACAGGGTTCAAACAGATTTCGAGTTTGAAAACTGTTATGTGATAGATTCAATAGCTTGTTGTCATCAATTTACTTTTTTGATCGTAGCTCATGTAGAATTGGGGCAAAAGAAAATTAAAGACTGTGTACAAACTGAGCATATTAAAAGATGATTCATTTATTCATTTAATCCGGACACTCCTGTTTTATCTTTATTAACTGGCTATGCACAAAATATATACTGTCCATTTCTGCCCATTCAGCTCAGCAAGAATTACATGGACTGAAGGGCAACAGTCAAGGATGGATGGGAACATGATGTAGAAAAGGTATTAGCTAGCCAACTACGTTTTTATTTGGTAAATTTTTATATAATCGACAGCCAGTTCGGATTTCATGAAAAGCGGAATACAACATCTGCTATATCTAGACTAACAGGGAACACTGATGGGACTAATGTTTTGGTTTCTGTATGTTGACACCCTCAACCTACCCTATGATATGACAAAAATATGCAGATGACCTCACCTTGATTGGGCATCCAACTATACATCTAGACCTAGAGGATCCCCACTGCCTATAATCTGCTATTGATGACATAGCTCTATGTTGCTCTGATCAAAACATGGTTGCAAATTTGAAGCAACCTGCACTGTACGTTCCATCAACAAGCATGCCCTATCAGATACATCAACTGCTCCACCAGTCACACTCAACAGCGAACAGAAATCAGCACAGTACCTCACCTCACCTCACCTCGCCTCGCCTCGCCTCGCCTCGCCTCGCCTCACCTCACCTCACCTCAGATTAACAATCGACTTTAACCGGACATTTAGTCAACACATCAATATTGTGGGAGAAAAAGTGAGACCGCTAACTTATGTGCTCACCAATCTCAAGCACTCAGGGCTGCCAAAAGATCTCCTAGTGCGATTCTACACAGGCTGCATTAGACCTAAAATGACATATGGCTGCCCTGCGTGATACCCTATGCTCAGTTCAATATCAAAAGAGCAGCTTTTATCGCTTGAGAAATTGGCACTCAAAATAATCAGTCCGGCATCAGGTGATTACCATGACATAGTATCCGTCTAGGAACTCACATTACTGGATGACTATATCGACCAGCAATGCAGGGGGTACATAGACAATATCAAAATGCCTGATCCTTCCTTGCATAAGCTGCTACCCAAACCGCAATACGAATCTCGCTTTGACCCCAAAAAGCCATTCAGAACATGGCCATAAATTATAATATTGAAAAAATGTCTACTGATTGTTTGATATGTTAGATTGACAAACACCAGACCTGGCAGTGATACCAGTACCAAATGGCCCATCACTGTTGGCTGATGAAATTTTGTTCTCTGCATGAGCAATGAGCCTTGTTCATGGTTGCCCTCATGCTTTTTGTAGTATTATCATCTTTCTGAGGCTTTTTCAGATTGCAGATTTAACACTGCACCATGCATAATTTTTCCAATATGTCAAAATAATTCCACATGTCTGATGATTTAGAGGGCATGATAGATAACCAATATATTCTTCAACTCTAACTGCATAGTTACAGTATTTATGTCTTGTATCTTTCTGATGCTGAGGTCAATGATGCAGCACCATCGAAATAGGCAAAGACCCTATTCTATGAATACAAACTGACAATATCATCCCGAAACACAAACAAGTTTTAGCAAGATTAGCAATGACTATGAGAATTTATAATCTTTGAGATTAGTTAGCAAGTGAATTGAAGTGTGATAAGGTATTGTGTGAATGAGAAGAGGAATCGTAAAAACCGTATGTCGGGTCATAGTAACTGGGCCAACCATTACACATGAATTGATTATGTGCAATCGACTTCAGCTGTCACCTTATTAAATCGCGATTATGAGGTGTGATTGATTAGGTATTCCCGATACACATCGAATCGTGACGGCGCTACTGTCACATGCTAACCAGGACATCATATCTGACAAACAATAGACTTTTCATTCTTTTAAAAATTATATTTACCGAATTTTTAAAACACGATATTTTTTTATTTGTTTATATTTATGTAACATGACTTTTAAAGGTTTAACACTCTGTGTGAAAATCAATAGTCAGAATAAAGATAATAATAATAATGGAGCACCTGCATGACAGTTTTAATAACAGTAAAATTATTCAAGGAATATTCTTAGACTTCAGCAAGGCTTCTGACACCATCAACCATGATAATTTAATTAAAAAGTTGCCTTTTTATAATTTTACAAATGATGTATGTGACATGCTGAAATCTTATTTAGAAAATGGAAAAAAATTTGTCAAAATCACCGATCATTCCAGTACAATAAAAAAGGTCGATATAGGAGTTCCTCAGGGATCCGTATAAGGTCCAATTTTATATCTAATATTTATCAATGATTTGGTTATATCCGTGCCAATGTTAAAATATGTTCTCTTTGCCGACGACACAAATATATTACATTTTCCAATGATAACAAAATTAAAAAAAACCATAAAATTAAACAATGGTTCTTGAGTAATAAATCGATTTTAAACTATTCATAAACATTCCAGGTAATTTTTAAATCTAAGAATAAACAAATTTTAGATCCTGAACAGTACCATATTAAACTTGATAATTATAATTATTGGTAACAATCAATAATATAAGTGCTGATTTTGTGTGCACAAAACCATCCCTACAGTTGAGCCGGTACGCATTCCTTACAATCATCATGAATTCTTTTTTGGAACGAATATTTGTATGCCTTAATTGGCAATTGGAGTTGACCAAATGTTATTGGCAAATTGTGATTGACAAAAAGAAATTGGCAAAATGAGATTGGCAAAATGTCTTTGACAAAATATGATGGGCAAAATGAGATTGGCAAAATGAAATTGGCGAAATGTCTTTGGCAAAATGAGATTGGCAAAACATCTTTGGCAAAATGTGATTGGAAAAATGAGACTGGTGAAATTTTCTTTCGCAAAATTTGATTGGCGAATTGTGGTTGGCAAGACATAGCATTGGTGAAATGTAGCGGATTCGTAGGTATGGTAGGTATTTCTGCATGAGATATTGCCATTTATATGATTATATTATATTTTATCATTCCAATGCATTAATTTATACATCAAATTACATACTTATGAGCATTCCAAACCGGTCTGGTTTGAACTGAGATTGACAAAACAAGTCGCTGATCTACCATTGCATTTTTGAACCATGGGTAGGGTTCACCGAAAATAGCCTGCTGTCAGGCAGAGAACTCAAACAAGCAACAAAAAGCATGATGCGACAACTCAGCTCGATCTAGACTGAATGGAGATATGGTGGCTGTTTTTTGCAGTTGGCCAGTGTTTAATTTATTTTGTTAAAATCCTTGTGTGGATAATAGATTGAGGAATGAAGTGATGATTAGCTGGCTACTAAGGGTAGAAGGCTGAGTGGGATCATGCTTTTAATACTCAAATTAAAGTAGTTCACTCCCTGCAGGGTCAAAAATCAAAGTGAATCTGAGATAGATCTAGTATTGCACACATAGGCTTAAAAACCTTTGCCCTTGCATAAAAGGTAGGCAGAGCAAGATAGGAGATAGTAGTCAACCCACTGGCTGTATCCAAAAACCTTTGTTTTGTTTGATTTTATAGCAGCTTTATTGAACCAGTTGAAACCTTACCATATATATCTATGATCAATTACATATTTCTCAACATCGACCTCCGATGAGAGACATTTATACACTCAAAACCTACTAAAAATAATTTTTTTGACAACACCGTAATTGTTTCCACATCAAAATCTGAGATCTTTAGAGAAATCTTTTTTTCTTAACAAAATGCTTTTTGACCACTACATACAGACTTTCTTGCACTTTCTTATTATATTTCATTCGTGTTTCTTTTCCAGTATTTTCCAATTAAATCAGAGCATTGTTGAAATGAATTGATGTCAATAAAAGCATTAAGAACTGTTATAAGCCGTTCAGGCAATTTGTTTAAGAGATAATTTCTGAATTTGCTGAAGATTTATGGAAGCATGGAATAAATAGTAAATCAATTTGTCTGAATGTAATCTTTTTTTGTATTAGGTTTCTGCAATAATAACTAAATGATATTGATAAAATTATTTCAATAATGATAAAAAAAAAGATAGCGGTGTAGTATGTTAGTCTATGCATGAGAACCAACACTATATTGGCGACCACCTGATGGAAGGAATTAATTGGTTGCCCAGAAAACCAAAGGGGAACCCAAACCACCGATGCCACCTACTCGCCACGCTCCCACAATTTCCCCGCCAGCCGAACATGCAGACGGGAAGGCTCACCCCCTCCTACTCCATAAGTTAGCTGTCATACGCCCTCTTCCATGATATATGTGCGTAGCACTATCAGGACTTGATTAAGTCTAAATGTGTTTCTATCAAGGCTCATTAATCCGACAATGAATGACGAAGTGTGCTCTCAGCCAGGTCCTCGGCGCACTTGAGATCTTGCGATTCCAGCATTCAAGCTTTTCTAGGGCTGGAGGTCGGTCATACACTTCATCAACTAAAAACCTGACTTTTGTGGTTCCATCAGCCACATATCTGCCCATTTGAGCTAGCGATGCTCAAAAGACTCTCAACAAGTTTGCCTGCCTTGTTGGTCATGATCAAAAGCTTGTGTTTAGTGGTGCTCCTCCTCAATCTTTGACACTATGACATCCATCTCCCGTCTAACCTTTGGGCTTTCTTTCTAGCCAATACCATGACGCGCGGTTGTCCCAAAATCTCACTGATTCAAAGTCCAGATGTTGCCAGTGTCTGTGACAAGCCACATTTGACCAGTATCAAGTGTTGGAGCCTGATCCTTAACCATCTGGTTCGGTCATCCAGTCTCGTTCTGACATTTTGCACTCTTCCTCAAGTAGTTTCATAGGCATTGAAGGAGTGGGCTAACCTGCATACCGTGGTCTAGCATTTAACCACCACAAAATTCTAGTTGTTAATGCAAAGCTATGAGAATTTAGGTTTTGTATTAACCAGACAGACCGCTATTTATACAGACCCAGCCCTTAATAAGTTGTGTTCCAGCTAGCTTCTACGAAACCTGTTTGTGATTGGCAAATTGTACCATCTACCATGGATGCTCATACCAAAGCCAGGGCAAGTAATTGAACTTTCATTGAAAAGCTGTAGTTAACATCCCAAAGATTATAATGAATCTCAATCACTAAATTAGCAAGTTTCTCCTCCATTTGATATTAAGCAAATTACTCAAAATTGTTTCGTATTCCTGGCCCTTAAAGACACTGGTTTAACTTACTTCATCTTTTCAATATGTTATGATGTATATATTGTGTGAAAATGATCTGACCTTTTTATTTAATTCAATCAAACTTTTCTCAAATGATCTTTGATAAGATATACAAAACAAAGTGTTTAATCCTCATACAGTAGTTGACTTTTAGTTGTCAGTTCCCTAAGAGCTGATGCAGCTCTGATCTTCAGCGCTTTTAAAGCAGCTATATCATGTCAGCAGATTGACGTTTTTTTGCGTTATTACCACAGACCATAACAAAACTGTGCATCCTTTTTTCAGAAAAAGATTACATTCTGCGCATGCTCAGCTCTGGGCATGAGCTGATCTCTGCAAAATTGAGCCTCGGAATTCCGAAGCCATCTGATTGGCTACCTGCTCTGGTGGTATGCTCTTCAATGCGTGCGGAATTAATATTGATAGTTATTCTCTCTTGTAACTATTAGCTAATTTTGATTGGCAGTTCATGCAGGGGCTATCCCATTCTCCCTGACCAAATTTTCTCTCAGAACCTAGACTAAACTCATTGTTCTTGCACATGCGCAATTTAAAGTCACGCATGATTTATACTTAGCCTTACGACATCTACTTTGTGGTAACTACAGCCTAGTTTATCAGTGATCTACATGCCCAGTCAGATCACGAGAGTCAGTATGAAAAGATTATACAATAAATTGCAATGAGAATCAGGTGAACAAATCAGATGTCTTAGTTACCAAAGAAACCATAGGATAATGTATGAGTTTTGCTGTCTCATAGTTATAGTGATGGCAAATTGTCAGATTTTGGCGAGACGGGACGAGACCGAGACAGCAAGAAAATTCGGGACGAGACCGGGACGAGACCGGGACGACACCGAGACATATATCGACAAAACATTCTTCAGATATCACAATTTAAAAGAATGGTGGATATTCATTCACTATCACTAGTGCAATCAGCTTATAGTACATTTGATTCAAGTTGTAACTTATCATCTATAGCAATGAGGAATTATGTTGAGACCAAGTTTCATCAAATTCTGTCAAGTATTTATTACAAATTTCCACTAATTCTTGCTAATTAAATTTCCTAACATCAGCCTGCCACACATGATTGTCATTGCCCAAACTCGTACTCATGATTTATGGGTGTAATCCTACTGTATCCTCCTCAGCCAATCTAAACCATAGGCCTATAGTGATAACTAAATACTATTACTAAATAGTTAAACCAAGGAGAAGCTGCTTCTTCTTGTTTATTATACCAACCAGTCCAGTGATTCAGCTTCTGGATATGCTTAGGCTCAACTATCTCCTCTTATTTATACAATTTGATACCCCATTAGTCATTGTATCTCTTCTCCCTCTTGCCCCAGGTCCGAATCAATGTGAAAGCTCGACATTGATCATCCATTCCATCTTTTTAACTGAAGTTGTTTACATAGATATGGCCTTATCAATCAAAACAGACAGCCAATCAATCAAATCTGACAGCCAATCAGATAACATTTCCGTTTAATAATCACAGCAAAAGCATGACTAATAACTATCTTTCCATCATATCAAAGTCTGAATTTCCTCTGACATCATATAATAACTGTGGCGTAAGAGCGTGGACTGCTGATCCCTAGGTCACTGGTTCGAGTCTGGGTGAAGATAATCACAGGCAAAAAAGGTCTATATGTATTTTTTTCAAAATTTCCTTTTCTTTGTTATTCAAATTAAGCTATTTTTTGGCTTTCTAACGCTATCAAAAACTCTCTGAAACTCCTACCAGAAATTGGAAAAAAACCTGTTTGAAATTTCTTTTGTCTACAAATAGCCTGAAAGCTTCGAGCAAAAACGGTCTATAAGTTTTTTTTTTCTCAATGACAATGAAAGCCATGCTCAATTGACCGTGAATGCATTCATTTGAACAATGCAATTACGATTCTTATGACTGCGCTTGCTAACAATGACTCGTTTTGAATGACAATTGATGCTGATAGACCGTTTTTGCCCGAAGAAATAGCCAAATCTGAATTTTGTTGCGATATCTTTTGAACCGCTTGTTTGATCATTAATTAATTAACGCCAAATGAATCGTCTTAATTTTTCACATATAAAAGTATATTTGTAATAATTTTAATGTTAATTAGAAAATTAGAAATTTGGAAAACGTGTTTTACCAGGAATATTTTAATCTGCAGATAGCCCGTTTTTGCCTGTGAAAAAAAAACATGTTGACCAGCTACCACCATTTACAATGCAAATAGTCCCGACCTGTAATAAGAGTTGTCTGTCTCGACGGGACGAGATACTGTCCCGAGGAGACAAGTCCCGCGAGACCGGGAATTGTCCCGTCTCGTTGCCATCACTACATAGTTATCTCATTCATTGCTGCAGCGGATGTCAGCAATTTAGACAATTTCCATCCTTTGTAAAATGCCCCTCAGACAATTTAGTGGTCAAGATCAAAGTTCCGTCAGGAGCTGATTTAGATTTTACCCTATCACATAGAACACTTGCGACAACCAGCAAATCAAAATTGATTTTGCTATCCATTATTGCGCAATCTTTAACCTCTCTCTCCATCCTTCAAAACAAGCTTGATTAACCTGTACCTCTAAAACCTATAAACTATTATCACTTTGTAAAATCTATCTGTTTGTAGCGCGAGAAGGAGCTGAAGTTGAATGAGTTTGAGATTTTTGTCACTTTGTGGTTACATCAAATACTAAATTGAGCAACTTATAAACGACTTCAGCTCTCCTTCCCTCTTGGAACTCTCAAAGAGGACCAGGGAGCTTTGGGATCCATTTGTTCTTGTCAATTAGGTTTTGCACTTCTCGGGTGAGCATAACTAAATCTAAATTTGAAGAGGTGGACTACTGTTTTTATATTACACTGGAAATAGTACAGGATGATATTTGTTCTGTGATTAGCCTACCTGATCCTAATTCAGGTGTAGATTGTAACTCAACTTATATTTATACCAATATGATGAGAAGAATAATATACGGTTGGATAAGGTCAGGAAGCTGTTTGCAGCAAAGATGATTGAGCTAAAGTCCAAGTGTGATGAGGAGACAAAACTTAAGTTTTGTAAAACAGTCCACTTTGAAGAACTAGAGCAGATCACAGTGAACAGACAAGTAGAGGAGCTGAAAAAGATGACCAATATCAAGTCAAAATGGATGAAATATCATCGTCGATACTGGGTGTATTTTATTGTTCACATAAATTATTGTTTAATTAAAATTGGTTCAGATTCAGGAAAAGGAAGGATAAAATAACAGTTTTAATAAGAGAAAACACAACAAGTGAGACACTCAATACGCTGCAAGTGCAGACATAATATGTTACTTGCAGATACAAATGGACTCACGGCATGCATATCTCATCATACTTTTGCATTGTGCTTCTTATATTGTGCAGTTGAGGTCTATTAAGGTGGACTGATAGGCTCCTCATTTGTCTGAACTTCTGTATTAGGAGCTGAAACTTGTTTGGGCGAGTTGTACTGGATGAGAGTTCCTGTGACTTCAATTCTTGTATACAAAGAGCAGACAACTTTGAGCCTATTCTGGCCCCTTCATCTGAAAAGTCTACATACCTTAATTTTAAACATTGCGCTGTAATAAGAAACCCAGTGTAGGATCTATTGACTAAGAACACCGTGTCAGCCAAATCTGCTGCAAATAATTTTAATAGATACGAAAAAAAGACAAGATGCTCGATAGTTGATGGAAAAAGTTCTGCTGTGATAGTGAACTGGTGGGTTTTGTGAGATATTTTGGTTGACACTCCTTGACTAGTATTATGATTCATTGACATCAAAAAGCAGTGAATTTTTAATAAGAACCCATCAAGTTTTTGTTTTTAAGGTTGCCTTTCTGATATTATTTTTCCTTATGATGCTATACACATAAATGAATCAGACGCGGGGGAGCAGAGATCGTCTTACTGGATAATGTAATTTGTTCCCAGGAAATTATGATTGCTGGAAATGTACCTTTACTTTGGTGTGGTGGGGTGGGGTTTCTGTTGATAGCGTTGTATTTCTTCTGTTTCAATATTGCCAATATTTTTAACAACATTTTGGTTAATCAAAATTTAATTGCATAGTAGGACATATATTATATGCATCAGTACTCATTATTAAATTCATCAAACAATAAAATATTGGCTCAAGTATCCCCAAAGCACACCGATGATTCGGAGTCATATACTCAGTTGGTACATAACTGTCTCTTACTAAAGTATCATTACCTCTCAAAACAAAAAAGGTGTCAACAAGTTCTGGTGATAGTTACACCTTGTTTACAAACTGTTATAAGGTATAATCATCTGCAAGAATATCCCACATTACAAATATCCAAGGCAAGTGACAACCCCCTCAGTCGGGTTATGCCATTTAAAAAAAAACACATATTGACAAACTCTTTGGGATAAACCATCTTAAACATGACCCAAGGCATTAACAACCTATTGCAAGGTTATGCCTCTTTTGAAAGCCATACAAGGCATTAAAAATTCTCCAATTTGAGAATACGACAATCTACCAGAGGTGCGGCGGACGGGATTCCCGTCCATTCGTGTCCGTCCCTTTTTGGAGACAGTTGGACAGACTGGATGGACAGTTTTGCTGGATGGGCATGGATGGACGGACAAATATTTTGATGGACAGGCAGAAAGATTCTGGACGAACAATTTCTGCCGGTTGGGCATGGACGGACGGACAATTCATTCAGTTCAATCAGAAGCCTTTACCAACTGGCTCTTAGTGAGCTTACATTGTTGTAAGCATGGCGACTAGTTGACATTATGCCTTATATATAATATATAGGATTATGATAACCCAACACCTGACAACATTCATCAATAATTGGTGCATACACATTCTGTTGCATAGCCAGTCAGCTGGTATATGTATGGTTGATTAGGCAATATAAGATGTTAATTTTTACTTATTGAGTGAATTTCATAGCATTTGATAATGTCAGTGGTCACAATAGCACAATCCACATTGAAATATTTCCCCCTGGGTTTGAAGATTTTACCCAGCACATACAATCGTTTAGCTTAATCAAAGAAGAGATATGCTCAGTGATGCACTGTATGGATGGTATGGATGATTTTAGTATCAGCAGTCAAAACAATAAACCTTTAGTTGATGAAATATGATATAATATAATGAGGTTGAGGTGGGTTATTGTATTTGGGGAATTAAGCTTGAAAGATTTATGACACTGGCAGACAGGACTGTGTGTGTTCAATGAACTCCCTCTTCAGGGAGTTCATTGGTGTGTTTCTCATACAAAATTCTTCTAATCTCATTTATAAACACAATTTTACTTGTGGCTTACAGTGGTAGGATTACTTACTGTTTAAGCCTTGATAATTGGTTTGAGTGAGCATTTAAAGGCAGGGCCACTGTGATAATGTCAAAGACCATAGAAGAACTAGAAACACAGACCTGGGGACACTGGCAGCATTATTTTAAAATTATAATAATTAATCCTCTCATAAAAAAACAGAGATATTTACAGGTATAAGCGGCCAACATGAGAACAAAACTGAGACTTCCGCAGCAACAGAGAGCAAGGCTATTCAGAAAATATCAAGAGTAGCGCCCCATATTTATCTTGAATGTCTTAAAGCATAAGCCATAGATCAATAAACTCACGTAATAATTCATAGCACATATATTTCAATAAAAAATCTGAGATGAATAATCTCCCAACCTTACATGTTTCAGTTTCAGCATATTTTAAATAGAAGACTGATTGCCGTAGAGTGATCGTTGGACAGATAGTTTGAGTAAGAAAATCAATCAATTTCCAAAATGGAATACAAATTGATAGGCCTGTAAATCAAATATAAATTAAATGGTATTGACACATATTGAGGGACAAAGGACAAATCTTGAGGGACATTGGACAATGTGGACGGACAAAGAACAAACGGACAAAAAATGGACGGACATTGGATGGACAAAATCAAAAGATGGACAGGAATAGGCATGAAAATTTGCCCAATTTTGCCCATTGGACAAGCATGGATAGACACTCAGTGACTTATACTTCTCCCCAACTTTCCTTATTATCTCCCCCTACTTCAAACTTAATTTGCCTTCAACTCTTCAAAGACTCACGTAGCTTCCTATAAACCTGCAACTATATATCTTTTGGTTATATCGTGTTATATCCCAAAACGTATAACACCAAAGTCTAATTTAGTTGTGCACTTGCACCCTGAGTGCGCTCGCAGCTTTGGTATGCGTGTTACGACTTGCGCAATCAGTGCAATGCGGTGGTGTAAGCAACCGAAGTATCTCAGACATCCATTGCATGTGTGCTGCAGTGATCCTTGCACAGGTTCGCCTGCGAAAACCTTTTACAACTTAGAAGCGGTCAAGCTCGTATCACGCTCTGCTCGCAACACCTAAGTATAAAGAGCAAGAACAAGTTCCCTGCCAGCTGATATCTCATGAGTACAATGAATTCCTCAGTGACTGAGAATAATTGAAATCTCTGATCTATTGCGCGCTTGCTGTTCAACGGATGGCCGCCGCTGTCAAGTGAGGGTCTTACATATTGATGCAAAAAGTGTACAAGCGGATGGGCTCCGAGCATCTGAGAGCTGAGCTGAGAGCTGAGAGCCCCTTGTTTCAGAAGCAGGCAGTCACGGTGACTTATGTCAATGTTGTCTATTTAGCAGGCAAAACTCTTGTTCGTTATTTGAATTAAACCAGGCAGATCGCGCCATAAACTAGGAAGGTACATACGCCAGGCCACCAACCACTGAATTAAGAAAGAGCTCTCAACCCGTCTGTCATAACAGTGATCCTACGGGGTGAGGTTTCCCGTATTGGGTCAAATTAAGCCGCAGGCTCCACTCCTAGTGATGCCCTGCCGTCACTTCCTCAAAGTGTCAGCTTGGCATACTCCCCCTGGAGCCAAGCCTTTTTCCCATGTTGAATACTGCTGGCTAAGACAGCCAAATTGCCAAATTGTCAGTCCGCATTGTTTACGGTCAAAACTGACTGCGGCATCTAAGTGCCTTTGCACCTCTTACTTTTGTTCTTAATTAATGCAAACAATTTTGGCAACACTTTCGCAGTGGAACATTTGCAGGCCTCCCTTGAATCTAACCTCTGCCTCTACCTGCCGCAGAGTGCAAATGCCTCCGGCAGTCTCCGTAATCATTGGCTCAAAATCCCCAAAACCGACAAAATGAGTACACGCCCATGTTCCATCATACCATGCTCAGCTGTTAACGCTGCTCACCCGTTCTGAGCAGTTCCATTTCCTCAGTTCAATTTTCTGCGATCACGTGGTAAGGTGCAACCAACGCACGGAGGCCGGATGAAAAGTGACCGGTGCAGCCGTTTGTCTTTCTGTGTCTGCACTTCAACCTACAACCTTGCCACTAATTAAGAAAATCTGTCTGAGCCGTATGAACTTATTCAACATGTCTAAGCAGTTTCTTTTGTAGTAATATGTAAAAAACATCCTTCAAACTGAAAACTCTCAGGTTACAGCCAAGAGCCTTGTACAGTTGCAGAATGGATACAAAGTCAGCAGTTTGTACTGTCTGCTAATCTTCATGGCGGATCGGTCAGTAGATACCGAACACATTTATAGTGGGTTGTCACCCTAAGTGACGGTGCAGCCGCTCTCCACCTTTGCTTATGTAGCACGGCCAGCACAGGGCGCACCAAGTGTGAGGTTGATGCTTATTGTTCTTATATGGTTCTGCTATATATGTTCCTAACTAGATTAGATACTCAAGTTGGTTTGCAGTGATTAATCCTTAAGAGTCTTAACTTAAGCAAAAAACGTACCCAATAAAAAGTATTTAATCTAGTAATAAAAATGGTCTATTCAGTCAAGTCAAAATGATAATTTGATAAGCTACAGCCTATATTGTTATTAAAAAGATGAAGGATTACGGAGTTAGTTGTAATATTTAGTCATACTTAGTAGTATTTTAGAGCGGAGGAAGCAATGTGTATAAGTGAATGGCACTTTTTTCTGATTTTATTGATATTAGTGTAGGAGCTCAACAAGGAACGAAACTGGGACCACTCCTGTGGCTTTATTATGTAAATGATGTTTTTGTTAATGATTTTAAAGTCGTAAAATATGCTGACGACACTACCTTTTAAAAGATAGGTGATGTGGCACCAGCTATAAATGCTGCAATTAATTGGGCTGAAAAAAAACCACATGAATCTAAATGCCGAAAAAAACAGAGATTATAAATGTTTTGATCAATCACCAGAGAGGATGTTGTAAATAGGTAGAGTAGAGTTCATTATTTTTGTGAACTTGAGATGATATTCAGCATTGGTTGAGATAAATTCATGTTGCCTTTAGATTTGATCATTTGCGCTGCCCTTCGTCAAAGAGGCAATTGGGTTAAAGTTCGTAATTGGTTTTTTGTCAAAAAATGATAATGAAGGCAAATAAAATTTTGATCGTAATTTTTTATTTTGTTTTTATCTGGATCATGATGATACCTGGCGAGTAGAGAGTTGGGATTCCCAAGGTACCCCTGAAAATAGATTATTCAATTTGGATCACTCTACGCCAAAGTTAGCACGGACTTAAACCGAAATGCCTTTTAATTTGCATTTTTTAAAAGGCATTTCTGTTAAAGTTCGTGGACTTTAACCAAAATGCTCTTCAAAATGACCGACCGTAATTAAACCTCACTGTTGTGCTGTCATAACGAATCTTAATTCAGAGGCGCCAAGGCTGTGGCAATTGATTAATAACAAACTCACTGCCTAGCACCCCTGGGCAAAGATTCTGGCGTTGGAAGAGAACACCCCACACTCTCCTGAGTGTGTATTTCCGGTTCTATCAAGATGAGACGATTGTTGATTATTGATGTTTTTTAGATTCCTGTATTGTATCGCTCTAAAAATTGGGCAAAGCCGCCCCGAAAATGAATAAATCATTCAAAAATATGGCAAAATCCGCCGAAAAAAGGAAAATAAATAGGACAAAAAGGGAAATAAATAGGGAAAAAGGGAAAGATTTCTGCACGTCTGTGCAAAAAAAATGGCAAAACCGCCCACGAAAAAGAGGCAAAACAAGCAACAACACAGCAGAACTTTTACATGTGTCGTCCCCAGATCTCGGCGAACTTCATCTCATATCTTGGACAAAGGTGACACCGCATCGCTACACTGCAACAAAACCGGAGTTTCAGTCGGGATTGACTTACAGTGTCAATCCAGAAGCCCCGGCCTGTTCATCATTAGCTGGCGCCTGAGGTGTGCTAGGGACCAAGGTACTGACGTACCTGAAGTACAGCTCAGCGTTGCTCCTGTTACGGAGCAACGGTACGAGGGAAGAACTATCTAGATAAGTCTTCCGGTCCAGGCTGAGCTGATTCAGGTACGCCCTGGGGGTTTACCCAAGCTGTACTGGCCACCAACACACCGCCAGTCAACCTGCCTCAGGGGACCAAGGCAACCTTCACTCCACTGCAACTCAACAGCCCCACCTACATTCACAGCTCTGATGCAGTGCATTGATGAAATCCCTTTAAGGCTGTTCGTCTTAAAAGCACTAGTTGCTACCTGCTTCCAGTCTGAAAAGTCTCTGAAGCTCAGCTCATCAACGATGTACTGGGCCCCAGATTTCTTTGCAGACTGGAAGACCTGGACCCAATCACCTGGCGTGCCGATCTCTGCATGCACATCCATGGGACTGTGCCCAGTCTCGAAAAATTTCAACTCTACTATCTAGCCAGGTCGGCTGTTGTGGGCAAGATGGATCAAAGCAGCCACAACAGCTCTGTTTTTATTTTGACCTGGACAGCCATCACTGTAGAAAACTACGTGACGACTGTCTGCCAGAAAGGTCGAGAATAATTTCTTCAAGCTGGTAGCAATCTCGTTGCTACCTCTTCCGCCTTCGACCTGGCTCCAACACATGCAGTAGCCCTGCTGTGTGTTCTTCACAAAAAAACAAAGATTGTAAAGCACCATTCGAGACTTGTAAAATGTTTGCTTGCTGGACCTCAGCTTAGGGAATGGTACATTTGCTGTAGGTCGAAGCTTACCACTGTCTTTGGGTCATCTACAACATCCAGCTGCCTGCTGAGGTAAGCCTTGTCCCTACTTATAATGTGTGCTTTGTATTTACTCGTCTCCTCCTCACTTGGGTCCCTTTGGTTGATGTACATTACACACTGGTCACAGCTGGAAGAAGCAATAACAAAGTTCAGTTATCTGGAAGGAAAGAACCATGAACACTCAAAGTCTTCAATTGGATAACCAACACAAAACATGGAACGCAAAATAATCTAGGAGGGTTGCCAAGCAATGGAAGATGTTCAACTCACTTTTTGGCTTGTGGGTACCGAGATTGTAATTGGTTCCACAGAAAGTATAAAACCAGGTGTGGCTGGGCTTCTTTTCATCTTCAGACACACTCTTCAAAAACTCTCTATAGAGGTCCGCCAGGTGAACTCCAGCAGGGAGATATTGCCTTCTGCTGGAAGTGCGGCAGTAATGGCTCCGAATCACCTGGCTTGCCTCTATCACCAGCCGGGCCTTGTCCTCAACGTCTGTCTCTGTTAACTTGTTGCTGGGAGTGCCCCTGTAAACTCGCTTCTCCTTCACCCCATTCACACTTCTTCTTTTGCTATTAAGATAAAATAAAATCGAATTGAATGCAGTGATAGTGAACAAACAGACAGGAAGTCATGAACCATTACCCTTCTATCAAAAACTAAATGGCACAAATCTCGGTTAGAGAGAGTTATTATTAAATCAAACTCACTGTCTTGTAGTTGAGGGCCAGGGTGCCGCACCACATCTCAACACACAACCGCACATCCTGGCTCCCATCCAGAGGGGGGTAGTAGCGCGCACTCTTTGTGCGAGTGCGTCTCTTCTCCTCTGGGACACCAGGCCTTTTCCGATATCGTTTCACTTCATCCTGAAATAGAATGTGAAAGGTGAAAGTTACAACCAATACCTTTATGGCCACAGTAAACACAATTTGTCATTTTTAAGGCAATAGTAGAAAGCAAGCAATGCAGCACAGCATGAGAGTCAATCTAGATCAATAACAATAACTTACTTCCTTGATATTGCTGGCATACCAGTTCCACCTGCGCAGCTCAGAGCTGATGTCATTCCTGACAGTCTTGAAGATGGCCTGTCTTTGCTCCTGGGAGAGTAGGTAGCATTGGAAGAATCCACTGTCTGCGGTGTGTTGGCACCTGTCACCAATGAGGACACCAGCTGCTGTCTGGTGCCTCACACTCCTCTTCGTCCTCTGCCTATCCGGAACGTTCCTCAAGTTGAGGCGGGAACTATGGCCTCCATCAGTGTCTACAGCAAAAATGGTACACAGTTTTCAATCACAGTAAGCAGTACTTCAGCTATTAGTGGAACATAGTAGAAGATCAGTCAAGACAAAGGCCAACCAATAATGCATTGCTAGAGAAGTCATTGGTTGACACTCACCTCCAAGAGTTTCCATGGCTGGATCTGGAATTTCACTGATTTCGGCCAGGTCCCCGTCATCCTCATCAGCCTCAAGTAGAGCCTACTCCAGGTCAAAATGAGGGTCATCATCAGTATCATCAGAGTCATCTAGGAACAACAAAATGAGGGATATTGACAAATTATAACAGCAAGTACCGGGTAGAATAATCAATCCTGGTAAACGATACAACAGAAATATGTCAATCAAGAGCTTACTTACCAGTGCCTTGATTTCTCTGGAGACGCACCACGAGCTCGTCTCTGGGCGTACTAAATCTGGGTGGAATGGCTTGTTCTTGGGTAGTTTCTTGGGACTGAGTCTGTCTGCCCCAGGCTCCTGATGACGATGAAACAGCTTCTAAAACACACATGCATCGAACATCATTAACACCAGCAACTTAAAAGCTCCACGTGCACTCATCAAATTCACAGATTTGCATTCAACATAGTACTGAAGGAATCAACTTACTATTTCGGCGTCGTCTCAGCCCACAAGTGCACCTTCTTTGCATGCAAAAGCACCCATTTTTATTACAATAAGATTAGCACACAGTGAATACAAAGTATAACAATAAAACTCGTAGTACAGAGAAGACGTTGAAGAAGGATGACTCGTGGGCTAGGATATACTCGGAGCAGATAGCGGATATGGTAAGTAGAAAGGTTGCGCGGAAGCTAACTCATGAGGAGATCGAATCTTGGAAAGGACCAGTCTTCTACATCTCACATCTGGCAGTACAGAATCCAAAGTCCAGTTCTACACCAGTAAGGATTGTCTTCAATTCAAGTCAGCTGTTTAAGGGTGTATCACTTAACTCTTTCTTGGCCAAAGGACCAGATTCCTACTTGAAAGACTTACTAGGTGTTCTACTTAGATGGAGAGAAGGTTCTCAGGTGCTAGTGGGAGATATAAAGAAAATGTACATCTCAATCTTCATAGAACCAACTGAACAACACTGTCATCGTTTTTTGTGGCGTGACATAGAAGACAGAGATCCGGACGTCTACATCATTCAACGGGTGAACATGGGTGATAGACCAGCGGCAGCAATTAGCTCTGAAGCGATTTATAAGACTGCCGATATGTGTCAAGATGATATGCTAGAGGTTTCCAAACTTCTAAAGCATTCCACCTATGTAGATGATATTGTACACTCGGTAAATTCTGCAGAGGAAGCAAGAAACCTAGCCCGCCAGACTACAAATGTACTGAAAGATGCAGGATTTACTATCAAACACTGGCTCTTCATTGGAGAATCCTCCCCTAGGGTGGACCTGGATACTCCTCCACCTATAAGCCACTCTTCAAAACTTCAGATACTGGGCATAACTTGGTGCTCCATAACAGATAATATCACTTTCTCTCCTAAGATTAACTTTTCTACAAAGAAGAAAGGAATCTACACTCAACCCAACCTGACTAAGGAACAGATACCTAGACTGAAGGCGAATTAATAGCAAATAAAGAGGCAATAAATAGGGAATAAATAAGGGCGTATAAGGAGAATAAATAGGAGGAATGTAAATATCACAGAGTTGCACAAATATCACAGTAAGGTTGTAAATGAAATATTAAAGGTAAATTTTTGGCTTTTTACGTTACGTCATACTTACCTTTGCCAGGTGTGTTTTCCCATTTGCCGCGTAATTGATTAATTAATCAATAAGTAATTGATTGGACAGATGACATAGAGTTAACAACACATCATCATGCTGAGTACAGACATTCCAATAATGATTCTGCTGGAACTCTGACCTCAAATTACATTTGGGGGAAACAACTCCCCCTACATATCTCCCCATTCAATAATCTATAATAAGACTGCATCAGAAGTGGCGTAGCGTCAACAAAAAAGCAGTGGCTGGAAGTTTTAAATGGGCTAGCATCGTTTAAAAGGGAATTTGGTTAAAGTCCAATGACTTTCTATGTGTCCAATCTTGATTCTGCTGGAACTCCGACCTAAAATTACATTCGGGGGAGATAGCTCCCACTACATGTCTTTCCATTCAATAATCTATAATTAGACTGCATGAGAAGTGGCGTAGCGTCAACAAAAAAGCAGTGGCTGGAAGTTTTAAATGGGCTACGCATTGTTTAAAAGGGAATTTGGTTAAAGTCCAATGACTTTCTATGTGTCCAATCTTGATTCTGCTGGAACTCCGACCTAAAATTACATTCGGGGGAGATAGCTCCCACTACATGTCTTTCCATTCAATAATCTATAATTAGACTGCATGAGAAGTGGCGTAGCGTCAACAAAAAAGCAGTGGCTGGAAGTTTTAAATGGGCTACATTCGGGCTAAAAAATAATCATGATGATGATTATTTGATAGGTTAACATGTCCGGTGTAGAGTTTAGGTTAGGTTTAGATTTAGGCTTTGATTTAGGTATTGATTTAGGTATTGATTTAGGTTTTGATTTAGGTTTTGATTTAGGTTTTGATTTTGATTTAGGTTTTGATATAGGTTTTGATTTAATTTAGGATTGTTGTTAATGCCTCATAAATAATGTTCGTTTTTTTTGTGGTGTGATTATTTTGATTAGTCGGTCAAGATACAATTGAATGTTTGAATTAGATCTGACAGTAAAGAAAATTTAATAAATTATATAGTTTCATAGTAATAGAGATAGTAATTAAGTGTAATGCGGCAACACAAATTACGCAGTACAATGGTTGAGTGTAGATTAAAGTTTCCTAGCTTGCTCCTATGTTAAACAACAGGTCTTTGAGTTTATTTTTAAGGTGTGGACAGAGTAATTAGTTAATGTATGTAAATGTTAGTATAATAATGCATTTGGAAGTGTGTCACAATTCCGGTGTTGTCTTGTATTATGAGGGTTACTTACCCTTTGTTGCCAGGCCCATAAGCTGCGTCGTAAAGGCTCAAAACTTTTAGAGATTTTATAAGAAATAGGGGCTCCGGTGCAGTGCCTGTGAAACAATACACAAAAAAACAAGCAAATGGAGAATTATCCCTAATTTTCGTCATTAGGGCTAGGCAAAGTTCAGATTTAGGCAAATTTTTTTGAGTTTAACGATGGATTGGCTTTATGCACTTTTCCTGGCGAAGTGATGGTTGTGGAGATGATGATATGAAAACAATTAATTAAAGAAGTGCAGCTTCGGTTGTCAGTGCTAGACGGAGTTCAAATTTAGGCAGTTATGTATATGTTGCTGACTTTGACAATGCGTTGGCTTTATGCACTTTCCCCGGCGAAATGATGGTGGATGATGATTTGGAAATAATTGATTGAAGAAGTGCACAACTTGTCGTAAGCGCCAGGCAGCGTTCAAATTTAGGCAGTTTTGCTAAAGTTAACAATGCAGTGGTTGAGGGGGCTTTGTCCCTGCAAGCTTTAGTTGAGGAAATGATTGTATGGAAGATAAGTATTTAAAAAGCGCCCCATCTTTTTGGAGTTGTCCTCTCATTTTGGAAGCCGCAAAAAATATTTGCTCTGAAAGAAAATTCAAAATTGTTAAAAAATTTCTGCTTAAATCTTGTCTCATCTTGCCAATTCTAATTGATCAGTTGAGTCAGGATAGTCAGTATTATCCACATTGAGCTCTTAATAGTCATCATTTATCATGTCGTATATCCCTTCCTCTGCAGCTAAACCTGATCGTATTTGATGCTTATTCTCATGTTCTTTTGATGCACTTCCTGAAAGTGTAAATTTAATCACCTTATAGTAACATATAGTTGTAGAACACTTGAAGGGGCTCATTCACTAAATTTGATCTAACATTCAAACTGTCCATGCCGTGTAGACTATCTATAATTGGCCTTGAATTGCATACTGTATCTTCCTCTTCAATACATCTGGGATAGAAGTGTACCCCACAAGAGTGGAATATGTGAAGGAAATCAGCCATGGTAATATGGCAGATGTTTAGACAAGGATATGAGCCCAGATGATCACCAGGAGTAGGAGGTAGCTCAGTTGGTTAGAGCGCCGTCCCTTCAGCATGCAAATGTTGAAGGTCGTGGGTTCGAATCCCACTGAAGTCTACTGACTGCTGGGGCTTGGTTGGACCCCCAGGTGTGCTCCGACCTGCCTGCAAACTGAGAGCAAATGGGCGCAGATATTGCAGCCTAGCCCCTAAGGCAACTAGTATTTCGCCGCCCATGCTTCGGGATGTGGCGTGTGATATGTCATCTGATTTTTTTTAATCAACCTGATTGAAGAGTAATAGTTCTTTTTAACAAAGCATACAATAAGTGTCATCGTGATGTTTAACAGGGAAACAAATTTGAGATCATCTGAAGCTTGGTTTTGAAATTACCTCCCAGTTCACCTGCACCTACAGGTATAAAAATAGATGGAAGGAAGCTTGTGGCGTTCAGAGAATTTTAATACACAACTTCTGTGTCAAATGAGCAGGTGGTTGTTAGTCTCATACAGCTGTTTAGTTAATTATGGAATTAAAAATAATATCTAGACAGGGATTATATCTTCAGCTACACTGAGCTACCTTTTTCGAATTGAAGTACGAGTATGTTTCTATTCATATGCGCAAAACTTGATTGTTTATAAATAATTTGTACGATCGAAGATGATCCGTTATTCAAACTTCTCTATGCTGGGATTTAGAACAAGTTTACAGATTTCTGAAAACGACCGATTAATAGATTAAATTTAATGTTGAATAATTATCAAAATCATTTAAGTATGGTTCAGCACACAAATTATATGCAGGAGGTTTAATTGTTAGCAACATTTTTTATACATTTGGAAGGTAATCTATTATGCGAAATAGTAAATTTTCTTCTTTTGTGATATATCACTGGTGTTGTGGGTGAAGACTTCTAGGCTTGGGGGGGGGGTTCAAATTTACCTCAATTTTAATGACAGTTCAAGGAATAAAATCTTATGAGTTCCTACCACTTTCTGGAGTATTTGGGAGAACTCTATCGCTTTGTCTCATTGTTGAATGTTCTCTTTTTCTGTATTTTCTGTGAACAAAAATGATTCTGATTGGTGGGTTTGAATGACATAGATAATTTTGACAGACTGGTTTGGAACCTGGAATATGAAGTGCAAGCTTTTTACTTTTAAAACTGAAGGTTGTAACGTGCAGCTCAGGTTTTATTTATATATTAAAATCAAAATTACACAAAGCATAATTATACAAATACTGTTGCTAAAGTAGAAAACATGGCCAAACATACCTTATAATCCTAACTGAAATGCCGATTGCAGCTGACAGAACGATCCCAGCAGCTAGGAGGCCCAGTGGCACGACCCGGTAGAGCATCAGATCTGGGTCTGTGGCATCACCAGCCAAACTTTGGTTAGATAAAGTAAAAGCTGAATTCTCTTCTTTATCTAATTGCAAAATAAGAATAACGATTAAGGTATGTCGTAAAACATCAAATAACAAATATTTCATGCTTCGTTTTGTTTGAGGTCATATCTATCTCTTTTATTTTGGGTATTATCAGGTCATTCTGGAAAACGCGGTAAGGCCGAAAATTTGTTCATAGCAGAAAATCGATGGGGGCAAACATTTTTCGGGTTGTCCAGAAAAGGCGGATAATGGATTTTGACTTGAAGCAATGATGAAATTTAAAAATACCATTGGAAAGACATTTAGAATATGACTTTTCCAAATTATTTCTACCAAAAAAGTCATACAGTATGTGAATGTGTTTCCAATGGTTTTTTATATGTCATCAAATTCAATCCATGATCCTGTCTTCTCTGGAAATCCTGGAAAATTTCTTCTACTTTTTCCCAAAGTGAAAAGACCCGAATTTTGGGGTGTTAAAACATGGTGATAATTCGTTGATGGGTTTTAGTTCATTTTCTATGCGTTAAAATCAATTTTTGAGGCAACTAATATTTTTGCTCTTTCCAAAAATAAAGATTTTTTCCAAACAATTTAGACCAAAGACATTCATTTATACAGGTAGTAATGTCCTATTGTGTTCCCAATAGTCTTTTAAACGTCATCATCAAACTCAAGGTGAAAAACCAGTTTCCGCCTTTTCTGAAAAACCCGATTTTCGACAATGAACCAAATTTTCTACCTTTCTGTGATTTCCAGAACCCGCGTATTTTACCTGTACTTGACTAACAAAGCACATTGTTTCGCGATGTTAAGGGGCATTATACATTGATAGGTTGATATTGTTTAAGTAATTGTTAACTCACAATTCAGTGTCATCTCAAGGATAGTACTATCCCTTGAGTTTCTGGATGCAATATAGCAATATACCTTGTTCTTGATAAGTGAAATAGCTGTTAGATCAGCGAGAGAGCATGTTCTCAGTGTTCCTTCTCTGAACTCATAAATCCTATTGCAAATTTCAACTCGATCAGTAGTATTCATCAGTGCCAGTCCATGTTAATCTTTCAGGAGAAATGTCGACTCACTGATTAAAACAAATAAGTCTGGGTCGAACACCCCATAAGCATTCGATGGAATATCAACTTGAAACGAAGTAAAATTGGAATTTAATTCTCCTTCCTTAACTTTCGGTACCCGTAACATTATAAGAGGATCTAAAGAGTTCCCGTCAAATATATAGAAATAGATATTGTCTCGGCTTTGAGAGAGATAATGATCATGTTCAGTCCTCTTTGGAAAGATTGGTGTGTAAGGTGTCAATAGCGTCTGGAATCCCTTCGCAATGTCTTTCAAGTTTATGATTGACAAAGTATTATTTGCATTTTGTTCAGTAGATTTGTATTCGAGTTGTCCACAAGAAAGCTTGTGGTTGCTTGTTCAGTACTTCGTACACAATCATCAAGCATCGATATCACACCAGTGATTCTATCAAGATGGGCCAGACAGCCCGAAGATGTCAGCATGAGAGCATCGATTGATACTATAAATCTGTAGTCAGTTGTGACATTCGCAATCTCAATAATAGCACTGCTAGCAGAAACTTGGCAGAACTTATGTATTGCTTGTGGCCACTGGAGCTTAACAGTAACAGCCTGAGCTGGGTTATCTTTCAAATCTGATACAGTTTTGTTCTTGTTATCTGGGTTTCTCTTGCTAGTAATTGGTGATTGGTATTTCGACCTGTTGTAATCAAGTAACTTGTTTGGTTTTCTTGAATATAATTGAATAAAATATTCCCTGGGACTAGTAGGTCCTCCTCCATATGTAAAATCCGTATGTAGTCATCTTTGGGATCTTCATACCACAGCTTAATGTTGCCAGAAGTCTTCCTTGAAACAAAACATAATTTAATAAGATGTATATTTTTTATGGCACATGTTGCAGATGCTTCATGCCAGAAGATACAAATTTTATGTCTTATTCAAATCTTCAGGACAGTGACTATATGCTGATATTCAAATGCCTTACTATAATCTACCCGTCCTTCAGCTTTAGCCTGGAAATTTGATTACTTTCCATACTAATCTGTGTATTGGAATAAGTAAATCAAATTATATCCCAATCCTTAACGCTGTAATGTAATCACTTCTATCATCATGGTTATATTGCATTCGGGTTTTGAGTGATCTAGTAATTTTGTTGATTTTGGATATGCACATATTGTTGGCTTCTATTAATAATAACTAATTCAAGCGTACTGCAAAATAACACCTCTTTGATAGATTCTCATACATCATATTATTCATAATGAATGAGCAGAAATTGATGTTTTGCACGATAAATTTATTAGTCTCTAGTATTATTTCTCTAAAAATACATCTTTACATTGTAATACTCACTAAATATCGATGCCTGAAGATGTCAGAACCAAATGTATGCATATCCATAGACATAAAAGCAACCTCACATCCAAATCATCTTAGATGAAGGTAGCGAGATGAGAACTGACAGCTGCTCGAGTAAAATAAATTACACTCTTCACACAAATTAAAAAGTTTGGACAGGAGCGATTAAATCTTCCTACTGCCTCCGACACTTATTCTAAACTATTTCATCACCAGTTGAAAGTGTATTTTGTTTCGAAACTTTTTTTTACAATAATGATTGATAGGGCATGTGTCAGATTAAGGGCTCATCACTGCATGATACATTCAACATTTTTTATAAGCATCATATACGCATATGTCATGCTAGTGCGCTGGCTCTTATCTGTTTTGGATAGTAGTTTCAGCGCCTCACCGCCGATACCGGGAGTCTGCTCATGTTCGATTTGGTTTAGCTTATATTCCATGTAAATAATACACAGTTAAATAAAGTTTATTGTTACATTTCCTTCGATAACAGGGCCATGACTGGACTACAATACTTATGGCAGATGCTTCAAACTGTCCGTATCATGTAAATCCATTTCCTTACATGAAGTTTAATTTTAAATTCTTTGCTCAAAATCCACAACCTATTTATTCGGTTTTATGAACCAATTTTACATAACTTTCCCAAGAAAATGGCGAGCAGCAGGGTATTGGGCACATGGCAGCTTGCCAGACCCCACATTTGCGTACTGCATCTATGCTAGGTGTACATGGCATAATGTTGAGATTTAAACTACACTGCAATTTGGTGTATCGTGTACAGGTGACATAAAGGTCCGGCTTGTTCTTTGATAAAATCTAAGGATTTTAGAATCAGCAAGCACTCCATGGAAAATATGCGCCCTGAAATAATTACTTTTTCTTGATAATATTTGAATGTCTTGTCAATTTATTTGAGTAATATTAAAACTCTGCATAATTGAAGTACCAGGAGTATCAAGCAGATCAATTTTTATCACATTTGATATTTTTTTGCATTGCCACATGAGTTGGCCCCTAGATTTAGATTACAAATCAATTATTTGCCTACTGAGTCATATTAACCTTGTGGGATTTTATGCCCTTGCTCTCTCAACCCAGTAGCAACGTGGAAGTCATAAATTAAGTCATGTGCGAGCAGAAGTTTGAGAAGTTCTCCTACTTCTTGCTTTCATTTTTGATGAAGTAGAATCTCAATAAAGCAAAAAACACATTGCCGGTTCCAACAGTTACCAGTTACTTGCAAGGCAATATAGCTCAATTATATTTGAAAAATTCAGATTCAGATCAGGTATAAGGAATCAATTGGTAGGGCATTATTACTTAAAAGTTTTACTTTTAGGATGAACAACTTTCAGTTGAATCAACAGTATCTAAAAATTCAGGTTATAAAGGTTATAGGTTATATATTTTTATTGTCATCTCATTTATACCCCCTAATCAAGGTATTCAAGGGCAATTATCACAGTATAGTGTTTTATTGTTTTATCTCTTTTTATATTGGGCTCTTGTCTAGTGTGGTTTCTTAGTTGGTCCTTTGACTCATTTTTGAACGCATTCTTCAGAATGATTATGGTTACAAACGAATGTAATTGAAATAACCCTACTGGAATAAATTGGCTCAATGTGTGCAACACAGTGTAGCATGACCAACAACTGATGCATATTAATAAAAATTTTTTTGCCTTAATGCTCTTTATGCTGACATAATCAATCAATATTCTCAGATGCAAAAAATGTCATATCCAACAGACACTGATGTGGAGTCATATTAGATGTTTATTATTATTTTTTGTAGCGCCCCGCCTACCACATTATGATGTATTTATCTAAGGCGGTAGAGATGTTTGTTGTTGTATAGAGATGGTTTCGACATCTTCAACAATTGATCTTGAGTGAGGAGCCTAATGCTGTGTAGAATAAAAATAGATTTCCTATCAACATGTAAACTTGAACACTAGACTAGACACAGAGCAACCTAAAGTGTCCTAAATCGCTGCATATTTGGTGACGCTACGTCATTTCACAGTCGATGACGCATGTAAATGCATGTGTTTACACATTGCAGTTCCCCTAATTTATCTTTCATCTAGATCTTTCCAATGGATAATAAGCTTTTGTAATCTGTTTGACAGCCAACCATGCTAAATATTTCAGAAGCAGCTATAGCATAAGTTGTTATGGCACTGACAATATTTGATGGCAGGATATTGATCACGTTTTATACTTCATTGGTGTATGTTCTGTAAAATTCACTGGGTGTACCCAGTTGTAGTGGTCATATTTAGAAATTAAAAGGTGTTTTGTTGTGGCATTATATGTGTGGGGAAATAACTTCTATTCTGTGTAATCTAACTAATCTCATCATCAGGGAATTCCAGGTTGAAATTGCATTGTGGGATTTGTTGACATGGCAATTAATTCATGAAGTAAACTTGTAGAGAAGTCTGCTCGTATCAGACCAGCACAAATTGAAAAATTTCAATTGAATTATGTCAAACTTCTTATGAGACTAGTATGATATTGTATGGTCTTAAGACCACTGTCTTGGGGCAATTACCAACAACATTTTTGATGTTCCAATTGCCTCTTATCATTTTTCGGCTGGATATCTTTTGCATAACACATGAGCAAAGAGTTCAATGAGTGCCTCACTTTTCAGCAAAGAAACCCAACTGTCAGAGTCTGAAAAACTTAGATATGCCAGCTTCGCATACTTCCCTAACATGCTAATGACATGATATGGGGATATGCGGTGGCGCTGTCTCTCACCAACCACCTCATGCAATGATAAAACATATACAATGTAGAACCCAGGACTAAAGTCTTGACTTGTGTCAACTGCATCAAACTCTTGACTTCCCACTAATCACATATCGATAGTGTGAATATTTGGGATATGCAGTAGTGCTGCGGCTGCCCTCTTCAACTGGGTACACACTTTTTTCCTACATCAAATTTTTCTCATGTCTAGGCTGCTTTTTGTCTTGTTCTCATTGAGATGTAGTGCTGTCGCTGACCACCTTTTAAAATGATGTGATAGAATATCTTGTTAAAATCATACATATAGTCGTGTTTCCTGCTGACCATATTAATCACTTAACATTTCACTTACCTAACCGATTGTGAAGAAAATTGCAGGTATGCTGCCGCGCTGCCGCTGACATGATTGCTACAACCAGGTACACTCTCAGTTTTAGATTGTTTAAAACTCGTAACATTTCACTTATTATAAGCGATTTTGAGAAAAATTGCGTTATGCTGCCGCGCTGCCGATCTTCCGCTGACATGATTGCTACGACTGAGTACACTAGACCAAGTTTGGTCCATTTGCCTGCATTCCGAGTGGCTTCCAATTCACTGGTCACGCCGCGCAGTGGATCGGGAGCAACAGGCATGAGGGCAATTGGATCAAACTTGTTCTAGGTTACACCCTTATTTCTTTATATTCAGCACGTTATTATACCCTTGAAACACCTTTTATTTAAACTCTTAATATTTCACTCATTAAAAGCAATTTTTAGAGGAAATGAGGATATGCTGCCGCGCTGCCGCTGACATGGGTACACCCTTAATATTGGATTCAGTACGTTGTTCCAACCTAGAAACACCTTTTGTTGAATTCTTAACATTTCAATTATTATATGCAATTTTGAGAAATATTGCGGATATGCTGCCGCAAGGCAGTATCATACTAACCTCATTAAGGTCTTACATAAAACTTATTGAAAATTTTAAATGAAGATTAGATTAGTAATATTACACAGAATAGGAGTTATGTCCCCACACATATAATGCAAAAACAAAACACCTCTTAATTTCTAAATATGACCACTACAACTGGGTACACCCGGTGAATTTTACAGAAGAAATATCAATGAAGTATAATATGCGATCAGTTTCCTGCCATCAAAAATTGTCCATGCAATTTTTTTATAGAGCAGTTACAGCTAGGCTGCTTCTGGCCTAAAAAATGTATGCAAACTTAAAAACTCCATATTTTGTGATGCAAACGCCCTTGTTTAGCTCATATATGCATTCAAAATTGAAACTGTGCATCTCCATCAGATGAAAAAACAACTGTGATAGGTTCTTTTGAAGCAATATAGTACAATCTCTTGTTGGAGATGCACAACTTCAGTTTTGAATGCATTATTTGAACAGAAGAAGGACTTGGCATTACAGAATAAGGAGTTTGTGTATGTATAATATACATTACAGTGCTTTTTTGGCTGTCAGATAGAAATCAGAAGTTTATTATCTCTCTAATTAACTTTTCATTCGTCTACTAATTTTATGGTCAGTTAATATGTTCTTCTGAAGTAATAAATAGTCTAATCTCTACTAGTTGGAGATGCACAACTTCAGTTTTGAATGCATATTTGAACAGAAGAAGGACTGTTGCGTTACAGTATAAGGAGTTTGTGTATGTATATACATTACAGTGCTTTTTTTGCTGTCAGATTGAAATCAGAAGATTATTAATCTCTCTAATTAACTTTTCATTCGTCTACTAATTTTATGGTCAGCTAATAGGAAGAAAATTATAGCTACAGTACATAGTATTAATAAGCTTAGTAGGTCAATACAATCACTGCGTTTCCATGTTAATTTTGAGGTCGAGCTGAAGCTAATTGAGAGGCTCCTCGAGCTATGGAAATGCCTCCCAGTCAGCGCTGAGCTCAAAGTTTCAGCATGCACTTAGTTGCATGCACTATAGCGAGATGGCTTGGCCGAGCCGAGCGGTTAGCATCAAAGACTCTGACGCAGGGGGGCTGGGTTCAACCTCCGGCGGCGGCTTATTTTTTGGTGTTTTTTTCTCAGCTCTATCATGGAAATGTCTGCATATTTTGAGATCGAGCCAAGAGGTGACAACTCAGCTCAATATAGGCCGACATCAAAATTTACATGAAAACATGGTGATCCAGTATCTGGAAAACATGGTGACATGGTTACTGGTATCTATTGAACCAGTTAGGTAGAATTTTGGTAAAATGATTGGCCGGACAACAGCTTCTGTCCTACTTCAAAGCTTCTGTTGCAACATATGGCATTGAAACCGGGCATTTGCAATCATTTGGTATATTTAACCTAAAAATATAGTGTAAACTGCAACATGTCGTCAAGTTTTTGTTTTGAATGAATACAGAGTCTGCTAAATCAATCACCCATTTATTATTCAGCTGATCAGCAGTGCACCTACAGACAATTACTCATCAACTCTAACTATCCCAAGACTAGGTTTAGCTGCAGCTGTAAAGAATGTTTTAAACTAGTTAGGTGGTTTGTCCGCAAAGATAATGCTGATGATTTGGTACCAACAAGATGGGGTGGCCCCGTTGAGAAGAGCAAGTGTTTGGTATGGGCGGAAATATTTTGACCCTATGCGAAATAGGCTTTGTTTTGAAAAGCTGTCGGACAAGATGATAGTCAAATGTTACATGGTGTGTTGGAACATGAAGACATTTGGAAGAAGGTGTTGGTTGATCGAATCTCTCATTTGAATGATAAAAAAATGTCATACACTGGAAATGGTATCAGTGAGGAAAAGGAATATTGATGTTACTGGTGGAAATAAAATATAGAGTGTCGTTTGCCAATATATTTCATAGCGATTAACTTCATGTCTAATAATTTCGCTGACGTAGTTTTCTATTGGATTTAATGTTCCTACTATTGGAATGCCAAATTTGCCAACCCTGGGGGAGAGTTCTGTGCAGGGTACCAGGGTACTTTGATTTTTGCCGTAAAGGAATACATTAAATTCATACGAAAGAAATTTACCAATATCTCAAAATTTTTCTTCAGCTATGAAATTCTAAAATATTGCATGTAAAAACTGCAACTGGTTATAAATCCTTGTGAATTGAACAATACATCGGTAAATCAAACAGAGAATGAGTTGCTTCGGCACACATTTCTGGGTCTCTTTTACAGATTTGACTTGATTGGGTATGATTTTGAATCGTGCAAGGAGCTTACTGCCCTACCAAGACAGATAACTCATTAATAGGAATTCATACATGTAAGAACACTACATGGAAGAACAAATCGTTGGGGGCTCCAGCAGATCATATCAATTGCTAAGCGACATCATTTTCAAGATTTGGGATTTTATTGTTAAACCCGTAAAAAACTAACTTGTGACTTTTTGATGGGATCTTTAATCATTTCTGTTTATTGTTTATAGTATTGCCAAGCCTACTTATTGAAACCAGCCAAATCCGCCAAAACGTTCCCTCGTAGCTTTGAATATTTAAATACGATGTCCCTACTCTGTTGCTTAGATGAGGAACTGTGCAAAAATAATTTCCGCACGGAAATAAAACCCTAAGTGAGAGAAAGAACAGATCTTTTCCCATAAGATATTTATCCTTGATTGGATTTTAGCTTACATCTTTTATTGATTATTCCTCCTCATTGAGATAGAGCCATGTGTGTTAGAATCTGCTACATGCATGAAATCATAAGTTTTAATCAATATCATGACAAGTGTATCTATGTACAGTAATGTCATTCATGTCTAAATATAATATTAAAAAGCAAAAGACCTATCCAAATATTGATGTGAATGAAAAGAGTTGTATTGTGGAGTTTCATAAGGAACAATAATAATCAATATTCGGTTAAGAGCTTTTTGTTGCCTGAACATTCTCTGAAAGATAGTTTTAATTAAATATTTGCTGACACTTCTTTTTAATTATCCAAAATGATGAGAAAAAAACCAATATCTCTAATATAATTAATACATTTATATTTTGCAGCAACCAAAATTCAATCTGACATTGAGTAGTCTACTTCCCAAGATGGAGGGAGGAAATTTGTCACAAGCAATTCTCTTAGCTTTGCTGGTCATCACTTTAGTTTTCAAGGTCCATGGAGGTGAATAAATTTTTTGTACAATTCATCATTATTTTCTTCTTTTTGAATGTAAATCCCGTTTCTCTCCAGCCTTGATATTTTGGCCATATCTTTTTTATGTGTGAATATTCTCTTTGTTTCAGGCAAAGATATATCCTCTACATTCTATCGTATCAGTATATCAGAAGGTGCTGAACTGATAGATCCAATAAATACCTCGGCAAAACGTCTGATAGAATGCAGTAGCGTGTGTTTATATTACCACATTTACAATGGTGAAAAGTGTTACTCCTTTTATTATGAGATCACCAGCTTTCAATGCAACATCTCCGAACAGATTGGATTTAGACGAGGCAGCAGAGGGTCTAGTGAGCCAATCATATTTTCATTGATCAATAGTGAATTGGTTTACTCTGATAACCTCGCTATAGGTAAGTTTTTCTGGTTTATGAAATATCAAATTTGCTCGCAACAAAACTAGTAAATATGGTGTGTTATGTAAATTGACCTGGTTTGAGGGTTCACCAGCAGTGTGCCACATAAATACAGTGTCCTTGCCAAATTTGATTTCAAATTTGTGAAGGACTTAAAATTTGAAACCCGTACCCATTTCAAAGCCCTGACAGGATTCAATAATACTTGAATACATTGTAGAATGACGTACTCAACATGTTATCAAGCTGACTGGGATCATAATTCCTTTGTATCTCTTTCCATTGATCAGGGAAAATTGCCAGCGTATCCAGTGTTGGATACACCCTTGATGGATCACAAGCTATAGATGGGGATATTAATACACACATGCAGACAGCTGATTCTGGTGATCCTTACCCATGGTTGAAAATAGATATGGCAGCTGAGCAGCTGGTTCTGTCCGTCTCAGTTCTAACCAGACCTGTTTGGAATACTTGTAAGTCTAGAACTCCATCAATATTCAAGATTCTTTTATTTAATAAAGAAAAGTCTATTTAGTAAACATAAAATATACATTAAAAGATATAAATAGACATAAAATATTCATGATATCTTAAAAGGCTCAAACTGATAAGCCGGGCTTAGGCCTATTAAGGTATTCTCGTTGCTAAAATTTCAGTTTGGAATATTTTATACTAATGTACCTGTTCCCTTTTATGCTATAATGAAAGAAGCATATTTAAATTATGTCTGAGTAAAAAAAGTTATGCTGTACCAAAGATTTGAAAAACGTATCGAAATTGTACAGAGTCTATAAAATGTGTATTGAAATAATCAGTCATGCTCCATGTCATATTTGTAGTCAACAGTCCAAGCTTTTCGATCAGATTTTTGGTCTGATATTCGCTTAACATTCAGCAGCTTCACTGATCAGTTTCATTGGGTGATTTATTAAGAAAGGCTTGAAATGAAAATCGTGAAACGCCTGGTATATTGACTGCAAGACGCAATGGAACCTTAATGCTTATACCCAATATAATCCTTATGATTTTTTGTACAGGAATAAACTCCTTGCACAGTAATGGCAGATTGGCTGGATATACAGAGTGCCATCAAAGCAGTTTATTTTATTGACTCCTCTTTCATTGGTGGAATGACACTGTCTAATGATAGATACTACTTTCCTATAATTTCAGCTGAGGATATAGTGAACCAACGTTTCCGTAATGTTGCGTTCTACATCGGTGCACAAAGCCAAACATCCTCACTAGCACAGGCTTCTAACCTGTGTTACTATCAGGTGGATGTTGTTGAAGCTGGTACTCTGACAGAATTTGAGTGTACTTCTTCTGGTTTGAAGCTTTATAACTACAGCAGCTCACGATGGGAATACTATCAGAGAGGGCGCTACCTTATGTTACAGCTCAATTATAGTTATCCCGTCCTGCAGATGAGCGAAGTCTACATAGTGGGTTACTCATTATAGGCAACCAATTTAAAATAACAAAAAAATAAATAATGTGAAACATGTTTTATAGATCCTCGCTAAAGCTTCAGTGTTTCAACATGCGAAACATACTGAAGAGAAGAAATTGTGGTATTGTACGTTAGAAAGGCTGCAGCTATGGACTTTCTATTAAGATCCAAATCACATTCAACACACAACACCCCCTTCTTCCTTCTTCTTCGACTTTATTCTCAGCTAAATTCATCTCAAGAATTCTAGACTGATTCTTGCAGACTTCATGGATTTTGTAATTGAATGAATATTAATTTGAATTCGGTTGAAATTTTCACTATATTTTATAATGTTTTGATTGTCGCAAACACAAGGGATGGAGTGACTATAAACATATTTATTTTGTTAGGACCGAAGCTGCTCTCGACAAAATTTTGTGAAATTCTCTCTTACAGCTGTTTAAGCTCATATATTGGATGTTTATGTTATAAACTTTTTTTTCTACTTCTTTGATGGAATGAAAGAATTCCTATCTCAAAGGCATTTTAATTAATGCTGTGTTAAAGACTTCCTAAATACCAACGCAGGTTATAGTCAGGCTGCTACTTGTGATGATGTCAGATTCGCATTTGCATTTCAATGTGACATCATAGTCCAGGAAATGAGAGTCACCCTCTCTATAGGTAGCACTCTTTCCACCATCAGAAATTCATGCCTATATAGTATAGCATTAAAAATTTCAGTGTGCATCTGACATGACTTTATCATGAACATTATGATACGTCATAGATAATCATATTATCTGAATCAAGAAAATAAGAAGAATGCTATAAAATGTTATAAAATATTATAAGCTACATTCTAATCAGTAAATTGTGATATAATTATAGGGAAGCTTGGCAGTAAGTTAAATGCTGTAGACAGATTGCTTTAAAAAGCCATGCTAGTTTAATATTCTACTACTATGTTGTCCAGCATAGGTTTGGATATTGTACTCATATCTACATTCTATTGTTCATTATTTCAAGAAAAAATTTTTTTGCTTAAAATAAGCATGATAAATTTTTCTGTAGAATTTAATAGGCCTACAACATTTTTTACAATAAAAGAACAGAAAACAAACCATTATTTTATTTCTTAAACTTGAACTACCCTTATCTGATCTTCATAAAACTGATTGAGCCTTGAGTTTAACCAGAAAAGCTTTCAAAATAAACCTCCGCAGGCACCAACCAATCATTGCACCAGTACCAAATAAAAAATGTGAAAAAAAACAATTATTGTACCAATAGCCCATAAAAGGGTTTTTTCCATCTTTGCTGATGAGGATGATGTGAAGATTGCTGTGTTGGTAGATAGGGAATCAAAAAATACAGTCAAAATCTCTTGAAAATTAATTGAGGAACTATTTAAAAAGATGAGGAAATCGATTACTGCTCTCAAAAATAGATTAGAGTTAGAAAGCAGAGATAGCATGTTGAGTTAGATTAGAAAAACCAACTGCACTAATCATCATTCCAGTAACACAATACAGGGCATTTTTATCACAGCATCGTTCTTGAAACTAGATGGTGTTTTGAAGTGTGATGATCTTCGCAAGCTGTTATGAATTGTGCAGATAATTAAATATATGACTGAGAAATCCATAACTGTCCTTCAAAAATTGAAAGCTCAGATCAAATTTGAACTCTGCGGTTGGGAAATGATTGTTTTTCAAAAAAGGATATTTCATCTTGGCAACGTTCTTGTTGAAGTCTTAATGCAGTATTGAGGTGTGATGCTTGCTGTGTCAGTACAAAAATATTGGAAACTAAATTGTTTGATCAAATCTCAGAGCTGCAATTTCCTGTTTCTGCAGCTAGCTTCCCTGAGCTATGAACCGATGATAAATTTGTTCTCAGAGTGTTAAATCCTATATGATTTGAAGATATACCTACCTAATTTATATTCTAGATAAAATTTGATCCAGCTTGCATGCAATCTGGTTTTCTCCCTTTTACTCAAGTGACTACAATTTCGAATGCAGGCAGACTGTACCAAACTTGGTTTATTGATAATCAGCTATACCTATGTTTACATAAACCTAAAGTTTGTTTGTTCAAATGTGTAACGTTCAAGCTAGGATACTATGACTATGAATTATATTGAATCACAAAATGGGCCAAATTGTTACGTTTTGCTAGTTGAAATACTTCAGTACATAGAAATTTCCTAAATCAGTATTGATATGATATAACTCAATTTTATAATCATGAAAACTCATAATATATGAATCCTAGCACAAATTGACAAACAACTTTTGTATAACTTGTAAAATTTGTCACCCTTTCATGCTGATACTTCGTTGCATCATTGTTAAACTCAAACCAAGAAGTTGTCTCTTCCTCCTTGTTCAGACATTTTCTGCAGTATTCCAGGATTTTCAAACCAGCCTTATTAACTGAAATGTGACAAGCAAAGGCAGAGTTTTCTACTATCGTATTTAGCCTAGTACATTAGTTTTTAGTTGACGAGTAAACCACTCTGATCTAAAACATTAATGCTAAGATATATGTGAGGGTAATAGTAACCTGAACTTTTCTATCAGTTATGTCCCTAGTCCCTTGTATTAATGTATATTTGAATATTTTATAATCAAATACAATTATACCATTCAGCACCTCCTTGAATTTTCTCATCTATTGAAATGATGAGACAACTTCAATGAAGCTTTTTTGTTTTCTTGGAAGGCTGATTTTGTAAAACATTCTCATCCAATGAAAATTATGCCAATAAAGTTAAAAAAAAAAAACTCCGCATTTTAGACACCCAGCCTTTTTTTTAAACAATGTGATGTCCCTCAAATTAACAAAATGTTTCATGCAAGAGTTTAGAGTGCTTGATCTTCTGAGGTTTAGCAACAGAGGTGTTTTTTTTTATTACCTAGAAGAATATTGTGACAAATGGCTGATCAGGGAACTTACTTTGATTGCTTGATAATCTTTCTAATCACTAAATCAAATGGTTTTTACTTTAACTGTGACATTATGCGTCATGAAATAATTCAGCGGTCGGCAACGAGGAACATTTTACCAGACCTATGTTATGTAAAAAAGCTGGAGTTATAAAATCTATCCTAATTACATGATTTTATTGTTGACTAGAGCAAGAGTCATTTTGTAAAAATAGCTGATAATCGAACACACTCTCTTTGTATTTGTATTTGTATTTTCAGAAATGAATGTAGGACATCTTCTCGCTGCAAAACTATTTTCAGAAACTATGTAGGTATCAAAAACGTGCCAACTCCTTGTAAGAATCTCCGCTCTTTAATTCTAACCTTTGTAAGCATTCAATTTTATCAATACCATGATATTGGATGCAAAAACTAAACTATAACTAAACTAAACAAGTTGATCATAGATTATAGAAGTCTAGTAGCTTATCTTTAGGGATTCTGTAAATAGATTTAGTAATATATAGAAGTTTTTATTTCTTTTTATATCTTCGATCCCCCAAATTTTAGACAGAGAGAACTGGAATAATTTCAGGGATATGGGAGATTGTGAAATACATAAACTGTTCGATACAGATTACATCATGATGAAGTTAAATCCAAATTTTTTACAAGTTGCATTCAGACAAATTGGTTTATTATTTTTCACCATGCTACCTTTGGCAAACTCAGAAACAATCTTTTAAAGTGTCAGTTCTACTGGGCCATTTTTTGTGCGGTTTTAAATATCTCAGGCTGAAATGTCATTAGGGGATAAGAAAGCCTGTGAACCTATTAGCAGTAAAACTACTGGAAAGTCTGAAAATTGGGATAGTGGATTATAGTGATGTATTGCCTTCACCTGACCACTGTGAACCCCTATGATCCTCGCTATTACATTTATAAAAAAAAGAGCTTTTATCCACATTTTTTTGATTTATTTGCCCTATGAACTCACAATGTTCCATTTACAGAGGTGATATATCCATTTCTAATAAGAATGACCCTTTAAACAAATTTCCCGAATGACTAATCACACTTCTTAATGCGTTTATTGACATCAATTCATTTTAACAATGATCCTCCAATTGTTTTAATTTGAAAACATTGGATAAAGAAATTGATAAAATATAAGGAGAAAGTGAAAAGAAAGTTTATATCTAGTGGTTAAAAGACATTTTTAACGACAAAAGATTTATTTAAAGATCTCAGGTGTTGTGGTGGGTTGATGGAAACAATAATGATGTTGTTGAGAAAATTATAATTAGGAGGTTTGAGAGTATGAATGTCTCACATCAGAGGACGATGCAAAATAATAAATCAATACAATATAATCTGGTTCAATTAAGCTGCCATATAATCATCCAAACTAAAAACAAACTTGCTTGCGCTACAGCAAGCCAGCTGAGTGTGATCTCCAATCTTGCTCTGCCTACCTTTTATGCCAAGTATTGCAATATTTTAGATCTAACTCACTCTGATTTTCACCCTGTAGAGATCAAACTACTTTAATTTGAGTAATAAAGGCATGACCCCTACTCAGCCTTCTACCCGAGTAGTAGAATTAAATGCTGCCAATTCCACAAAACAAAGCTAAGAGTAGGTAGTTAAGCGACTTGTTTTGTCCATCACTTTTAATAAATATATGTGATGAATCTTCTTCGAAATCATAACTACCTTGGATATTTAAACAAATAGGAAATTGAATGAGGGGCTGTGAACAATCTATATTAGAACGTGAAAGTTTATAGCTTGCTGAGTTCAAATTGATGACATTTTCTTTAGAAAAATGTTATTAAAAACAAAAACTCTGCTGTTGGCAATAATCATTCCAGAAGCATATGAAAGTGAATTTTTCATCTGTGCATTGTCGTTGTTGAGGTTTTGATGCGTTTCAGAAGTGTGAAGGTTGCCGTGTTGGTAGTGCAAGATACAAAAGCGTAGGCTTTTGACAAAATCTCAAAGCCGCAATATCCTTTTGATGCAAATTGGCACCTGGGCTTTATCAATCTAACAAAGATTAATACTTGTGCTCAAAAATCTGTGACTGCTCCTTAGAAATATAGAAGAAAGCAGATATATTGTTGGTTATAATAGGAAAAAGCGTTATTAAAAAAAAATTTAGATTTTGTATATAGTTATCAGGTTACAAATCCAAATGCAGGAAAAAATGTAATCAAAATCTCTTGAAAATTAATTGAGGAACTATTTAAAAAGATGAGAAAATTGATAACTGCTCTCAAAAATATATTAGATTAATGGCTGGTGCACATTGTCCCAGACGACCATCCCAGATAGCCATCCCAGTCAATTTGAACATGAAAATGACACAATCCCAGATTGTCTGGGTCCGTCTGGGATAGTATCTGGAAAGTTCGTAATCGTCAAACTTTCCTGATGCTATCCCTGACGGACCCAGACTCATTTTGCATCTGGGTGCTATGTGAACCAGACATTTGGATGATCTGGGATCATCTGGGACGATCTGGGACTATCTGGGGCGATCCTTAACAATGTGAACATCATCCCAGCACTATCCCAGACAAAAACCTAACTTTTAGTCTGGGATGAATTTCATAATGTGAACATAAGACTGGGACCGTCTGGGATAAGGATCTGGGATGGCATCCCAATGCCATCTGGGACAATGTGAACCAGCCATTAGAAAGTTGAGATAGCATGTTGAGTTAGATTAGAAAAACCAACTGCACTTATCATCATTCCAGTAGCACAATACAGGGCATTTTTATCACAGCATCGTTCTTGACACTAGATGGTGTTTTGAAGTGTGATGATCTTGACAAAGTGGATTAAACTTGATCTAGTGATCACTAAACATTCATTTGGTATAAGCAAAGGAAGGAGGCTATCATAATCTCTTCAGTTTATCTAGTAGAAATAAATTTAACAATAATGCCAAAAATCAATCTGCCATCACAAATGACATATTCCTAAGAGAAGATCTTTTCCTGGTTGCTAGCTTACAGACAGTAGTTGGATAACAGGACAGTAAGACAAAGTATTCTTACATGGCAATGCCTTCAGGTTTCATCTGGTTGTCCTAGTCTTCTACATGCTGCTCTTAGTATATCACAGTGAGGATTGCATTAGGACAATTCAACGATTAATATATATCAAGTATAATCAAAAAATTGGCAATATCTTATACAGAAATACTTACCTATTAACAGCTATATATATCTCTACATTTAACCAAAAGACTGATATGTTCAACTGTCATACCTTCAAACCATATATTTGTCATTTGGTGCTAGGATACAAAGGCTATACATTACCTGAGTTTAAAATGAGATATTGATATATGAGTAATAATTGAAAGGCTTCAGTACACAGACATTTCACAGATTTTCATCATAGAGTCACACTTCGAAGTCAACACAAGCGTACAGTATTGTTACATGACCTACTTTGAGCAGCATTTTAAAATGATGAGTTTTCCAAAAAGTAACCCAAAACCTTTTACCTCCGACTAGCGCATCATTTTTTATTTTATTAAGATTAAAAAGGACTCGGTGAGAAATTACCTGCCATGTTATTATCTAGCCTTCAAAAAAATGTATGAACGCGTGTTAGGTGAAATATCACGTATTACCAGGTTATGCAGCCATATAAAGATGATCCACGCAACAAGGTTTGGGCCGTTTGAAAACTGTAACAATAATTTGGATGTTTGTACTGCCGCTATAAATTCTTCTATACTTAAAAAAAGTGAGGTGAGAGCATTTTGGATTAAATAAGAAGGCACTCATTGATTAAATGTAGAATCATAAATGATCTCTATAGCCGTGGCGCTGCTTATTCTCTTTGTTGCAGTTTTATTGGCAAGCAACCAGACAATGAATGGCATTGAATGGCACTGTTTCCCATTTTCTCTCTGGTTACAAAGTAGTCTATGCACTTTGCAGGATATGCGTGGATTTTTCATCTCATTACTTCTACATTAAAGGGCAACCAAGGTTTCAAACAACTTCTCATTGATGGCCATTGATTAATAGCAGATTGCACCTTCTGCATGGGGAAAAAGACAAAATATAATTCGGATGATTATTCAGCCAGAATTCTTGTGAAACATTTCTTCCATCAGGTACTCAAACTCAGCTCAAAGAGAATACCACATAGCAGTTTCCTGTTCCTGTTATTATTTAGCCTGTGCTCTATAATTATTACAGCAAAGTCTTGGAACCTCCCCTAAACTGAAGTGTTACCCAGCTTAGAGTCAGCAACTACTTTGAGTTTTGCATCGCGTAATGCACAAAGCTGATGCTGCCCAGCACATTATTTGCTACCCATTAATGCATTGCTGCGAAACCTTGGATGCCCTTTAATCTTACTTCATATAGCCTAGGGTCCAATAATACACATTATATGACCTTTTGTCAATGTCATGAATGACCGCCCTTATTCAAAATGAAAGAAATTCTGGCTGACATTTTCTTCACTACTTGGCAGTGAATATCTCTGCTCATGGGTATTTCCCAAACATGAGGCTACTTTTCCCAGAGTCTGACTGGAAAACTCTCATACCTGGAGCAATATAGTAGGTGGCATGAATAGAAATCAATAGATATTGCACTTCTAGTGCTCCCCTTGATTAACTTATAATACTCAAGGGCAGACAACTCCAGCAAGATCCTGCATTGTTCTCAGACTTTCTCTCGCCCGGGGGGCCGTCGGACGAGGGGCAAAAGTCTTGGGGGCTCAGACTAGTTACAAAGTAATTATGGAAAGGGATGACTTACTATTGAGCTGAGAATATTGGAAAAGTTGTAAACGGACCTAGAGAATAAATACTAATCAATATTTTTAGCTGGTATCGGCTCCCATGTGTATGTCTCCCAATTTCCCTGATGATATGTGTTGCCTCATACCGGCAAAAGATTTACGTTTGTATGCAGCATGGCAAAGCGACGTATATTTACCGTCTATGCAATCAATTGTCTTGAAACTTCCTCAAAAACTAGTCAGTTTTAGCAATCCATACAGATTATTGATTTAGTTTTCAAAATTTGTGAAAAGCCTTCTGCAAAACATCCAGGAGTTCAACAAAGACAGAGAGTTGTTGATAGAGTGAGCAATGAAAATCTTTTGCCAGGTCCTAAACAAACACTTTTTTATTTAGAGATCACCGATAACGATGTAGGTGTTCGGAGAATCGGATAAGATTTTCTCATTATTTTACTCAACAAGCTATCAGCTTTCTATCTCCTCTCAATCCTTTGAAGAACAGTGATGGATCTTCTCATTTATCAAAAACTTTGCTCGATCAAATAGTCCAGATACAAATGTCTGTCAATAGGAAATGGCAGCTTTGAGTTTTTTTAAATAGCCTATGTTTTCACTTAGACATGGCCTGATGCAAGAAGAAAGACCTGGTCAAATTCTCCTATCATGTACTACTAGAATAATAATTTTCATAAAAACTAAAATATCATTTTTTCATAATTTGCTCATAAAGCTATCAGCTTTCTCGCTCCTCCTCTTTCGCTGACTTTCGATGAAATGAGCCTTTGTACCAAATTGCATCAACAGGAAATTGCAGCCTTGAATCGTAAGAAAACAATTTAAAGCTCAACACTGTATTCACTATTCTAACAAGTGGACCAACATGATGATGTATGTCTTGCCTTTGGCAGCCTAACAAAGCGCTTTGCAAATTATGTAAAAAGAATGTCCGCAGTAAGTTGTCAGTGCCTTCTGATATTGTATTGTCAGACTAATTGTTTATTGTTGAGAACATTTATTTTAGTGCTTTATAGTATTGAATTCCAGTACATACACTAGTTGATATAAGTACCAACCACACATTGACCTGGATGACTTAGGTACCAATAGAACATCCAATGTATCCAAGTACATTTGTGATCATAATATGCACAAATGTAATATCAATTCCTGATTATCAATTTGTTATACACACTCTGAAGCTCAACACAGAAGTTTAAGTAAGTACTTTGAAAACATGCATATTATTTTCTTGATGTACGAGTTTAAGAGAATATGATAATATCCAATAGTATGATTAAAGAACAATATGAAGAGAGCATATAATATAATATAAAAGCAAACCGGATGACCAATATGTATTCAACTACATGAGGACTGTGAATATCAACACAAAAAGTTGGCATGAGTAATTTGAAGACGCCCATATATTAACACATCATTACGCCACCAATCTACTGTTTTAGTACGTATAGCATCTTAACCTCAAGCTTTTGCCGAGTTTGAATAGCATAATTTTTGGCATTTAAACTCTCATTTCCAGACGAGACAGAAGCTAATTCACACACTGTTGCAGCCTTTTTAAAAGGAGCTCATTAAAACAACCGAAGACTTAATTTCCTGGCCTCTCTCTTATCTCTCCTATCATCAAGATTAATTGAAACCTTGATGAGCTCCTTATAAGAGTGTTGACACTTATTACCTTTACATTCCTCTGTCCTTATCAAGCTAGTTGTCAAATAAGTAATTGAATATTATACGCAGCAAAGATGATTTTCTTAAAAATAATGTAATAGTATGGCGCAAGAGAGATTTTGAGGCATTCTACCATAATAACCATTAAGTTTGATAGCAAAATGACACCTAATCAAGAACAACAAAAAATGAATTATATGTTTATAGGCTTTTCCTCCAGCATTAAAATAACAGACATGGAGGATTCTCAACCAAATCAGAGAATCCATGGTCAGAACTTTAAGAGAATCTTGAATTCAAATGAGGGTAGGAGGTATGAGTTGTCTTTTGAATATAAGTTGAATCTCTATAGAAATTGGAGGAAGCTGTACCAATCATTACAATTTTCCAGTCAAACTGATCCCCTAGCTGTAGCCTATCAAATTCTATTTCATCTATTCTATATATCTATTCGTTTTAATATGTTTCGGCAGATGTGTATCCCGCTATGTAAACTTCACTCATTTGTAGGATTGCAAAACTTCCAGTATAATTGAGCTGTATCATAAGATAACGCCCTCTCTGATAATATTCCCATTGTGAGCTGCTGTAGTTATAGAGTTTTCTGTCTGAAGATGTACACTCAAATTCTGTCAGAGAACCAGCTTCAACAACATCCACCTGATAGTAACACAGGTTAGAGGCCTGTGCAAGTGAGGATGCCTGGCTGTGTGCACCGACGTAGAACGCAACATCATGGAACCGCTCATTGACCTCAACTAAAAATACAGGAAAGTAGATTGCTATGGACTGGGATAGGGTAAGCATTTTCCGCGTTTTCCAAAAAAAACACTCCAAATTAAACTTCTAGTAGTGTCAATCATCTTTAGCCTTAGCCTTAAAGTATTTCAAATTGTTTCACTGCTGTCATTTCTGACAAGCCAAGCAGAACATACTGCCGGACTATGAAATGCTTTGGTCTGTGGGTATCTTTCAAAAGGTTATGCAATGTTACCATTTTATGCAGAATTATTTTACTATTGTTATTATAGTGCTACACAAATGGATGGTGCATATAGAAATTCATGAAAGTTGTAGAATAGCTCAAGATTAGTTTCCTTAGCTATCTTTATCGCTACCGAAAGCTATTATCACAACAGACAATACTTTCATCAGACTGAAATAACGTTACGTTGTGACAAGTCATGTGACCTGCAGGGAGCCACCAAAACAAGCAAATAAACAGAATCGAGAGGAGCTTTTTATCTGGCTATATCTCAGGAAATTATGTGCATCCATCCTCAAAACTTTACAAGATGTAATCTGAGACATTAATGAACATAATGAGAAACTAATAAGGTTATTGACCAATTAGCCTAGAAGTTATGAGTGAAAAACCATACAGAGAAGCATGATGGTTCTACAGTAGTAACTTGGTTGGGCCATTAGCATAATTTATGAAAACAGATTATCAGCTACCAGAGTGTTACCCTTATTTATACCAGAATTTAATTTAATATTATTTGGTGTTAATTTGTTCAGTAGGCCTAATGATACATTTCAATTTGCTTCTCTACTGTGACGACTTCAATGCACAATAAATAACAGCCTCATTCATGAAAATTTGAACTTACGACTTCCATTCCAAAACGCTCTTGTTTGAACAGAAACAGACAAAACCAGTTGCTCAGCTTCCATGTCTAATTTGAACCATGGGTAAGGATCGCCAGAATCAGCTGTATGCATGAATGTATTGATATCTCCGTCTATGGCTTTAGACCCGTTACGATTGTAGCCAACACTAGATACGTCAGTGACCTTCCCTGATCAATGTAAAAGAGTCACATCCATGAACGATGATAGCACTCAATTTGAGTGCCATGGTGACTGATTCATTCTAAACTTTGACTTATTATTGAGAGTGTACTGACACAGCTCTGATATAGGTGTGAGGTGTAGCGTGGGCCTCGACCTTCACATTCTAACGGTTCATATGGCGAGGCTGAGGTGCGTGTATGAGATGAGGGCAAATATGTAAAAAATTGCAATTTTTCAACTGAGTATCCAAATAACACCGAACTTGATTATTCATTTACAAACATTTATAATCGAAATAATATTGTTATAAATATTCTTTAATAATTGATATATTTCTGTGGCATCTTCAATTCAGAGAACAGCATATTTCTTTGCAATATTTGTTGTAACTAAATTGAATTTTTTCCATCAGAGAAACACATACCTAGAGCAAGGTCATCAGAGTAAACCAAATCATGATCAACCAGCGAAAAGATGATCGGCTCACTAGAAGACCCACTGCTGCCTCGTCTAAATCCAATCTGTTGGGATATGTTGCATTGTAAGCTGGTAGACTCATAATGAAACGAGTAACACTTTTCACCATTATAAATTGGGTAATATAAACAAATACTCCCACATTCGATCAGTCTTCTTGCTGAGGTACGTATTGGATTAAACAGTTCAACCCCTTCTGATATACTGATCCGATAGAATCTAGCAGATAGATCCTTGTCTGAAAACAAGAAATTAAGATTTACTCATAAATAAGATAATAGCCCAAACATCAAAGCTGGGGAAAAATGGTATTTACATGAATCATAGTATTATACCAAATTTATCTCACCTCCATGGACCTCAGAAGCTACGGTGACGGCCAGCACAGCTATGAGAAGTACTTGTGATAAATTTCCTCCCTCCATCTTTGGGAGCAGTCTACTCAATGACAGCTAGATTGAATTCTGTATGTTGCAAAATGCATATGGAATATTATTATTAAGGATATTGGTTTTTTTCTCATCATTTTGAATAATTAAAAAGAGGTGTCAGCAAATATTTCATTAAAACTGAATAGCTTTCAGAGGATGCACAGGCAACAAATGGTTCTCTTACTCAATGCAAACTTTGATAATTACTTTCATGGTGAAAAACCCCAATGCAATACTCTTTTAGGATGTTCACAAGAATTTTGCTTTTTAATATTTTTTCTCGACATGAATAACATTATTGTACATGAATACACTTGTCATAAAAAGGATTAAAGCTTGATGACTTTTCTGAGTATATTACAATCTCTCATTGTCATATATAACAAATTCTATTTTTTCATACAGCAAAAAAACAAAGCTTGGGGATGGAAGGAGACATTCACAGGATACACTGATCTTTTCATGCTCATCAACTACATAATCATTTAGACAACATAGTGTTTTTTCCCCCAACCAATCTTGTTACACCCACAAGTGTAATAATTTTCAAAACTTGTAATAACACCCACAAATGTAATAATCTCTTCCCTCAAATGTAATAACCAACCACAAGTGTAATTACTTCTTCCCTCAAGTGTAATAAAATGCTTCATCCACAAGTGTAATAATCTGTTCCCTAAAATGTAATAAAAAAAAAATCACCCACAAGTGTAATAATCTCTTCCCTCAAATGTAATAATTTTATTCGGGTTAATTGTATTGGAGAATAGAGAGGTTAGATCATCTGACAGCGCTATTACTGTGTTATATGCGCCTTTTGGTGTTTTTTTTGCACTCCAAATTGTCATAATAGGGCTTTAAATCATATGAAAATCAATCCGTTTGAGTTGTATAGGGGAGACAACGTAATTGTAAATGGCTAAAAATTTGAATCCTATGAAAATCAATCCATCATTCATCCATCCATGTAATCATTTTTCACCATACCTATTCTGCAGCTAGCGGGCCATTTTTCTTTCCTAACTTTCAATAAAACTCCTAAATTTGACTGCAGTGGAGCACACCTAGTTAGTAGCACCGCAATGGACTGGAGGAAAAGGTTATGAGTTAGAGGCCTAACTCATTCTAGTTATAAACCTATTGATTTGTATCATCAGCCGGTGTGAAAAAAACCAGATTTGTTTGGAATGTGTTGGAATAGCATGGGCATAGGCTTAGTGCAAGGAAGACAAAGCTGATAAAAATTACACTACCTACTGTCAGTGGATGAAGCACAACTTGAGTTTTAGTGATCAGATAATATGCCAACAATTTTTTATCAAAGGCTGCGCCGGAACCCAGTCATGGATGGATGGATGGATGGATGGATTTTATTACTATCACTGACAGCATTATTAAAAGAAAAAAATGAGTCGCGAAATACAGTGTAATTGCTGGCACTTAGAATCAGCAAGAAAAAAGCGAAGACACTTGGAATAAAAAATCAAATCTCTGTCTAAAAAAGTATTTCGTTTAAAATAAGAGTGATATGACGCAGAAAACAGTCTCTCCCCAGTGAGCTTCTATGTTTTACTGTACGGTATCTGCCAGATGGACATTTACTCAACAAATCATTGATGAAATGATCCTCATCGTGAATATAGCGTAAGGCCAGTGTTCGTGTCTGATTGTCCATCATGGTATAAATATCGGGATGTTCAATGCCTAACTTAATAGCGTCCTTGAAAATTTTACACAGGCGTTGCTTGTCAGCAGAATACAAGCTTTTAAAAATAATGGGTAAGCAATAGGAGATTCGTGATACAATAAAACTTTTAAAAAGCATATTTGATAATGATTTAGAGTTTAAAAATACAAAATTCCTGACTACATACATCCTTTGAGAGGCGGTTGAAACTATACCATGCACATGATCATTAAAACGCAGCTTATCGTCAACTAATACACCAAGATATTTAACTTTATCACTAAAAGCAATAGCAGTATCATTTAAAACAAGTGTAGGGGTAGAAGGTTTAACATATTGGGTGGATAGCATCATTTCCTGGGTCTTAGTAGGGTTTAATAAAAGATTTAAATCAGCACATTGTTTAGCAATTCTATGGATTTCATGAAAATAGGAGTTGAGATCTGATTGATTAGCTATGCAGCCTATGATGCAAGTGTCATCTGCGTACTTAATTATTGTAACATTACTCAGGTTTGAGGTAATCCGGTTTGTATATATGGAGAACAAAAGGGGAGACAGACAGCAGCCCTGGGGGTGCCAGTGTTCGTTATAATAGCATTTGAAGTTTTACCATCAACAACAGTTCTTTGCACTCTGTTAGATAAGAAGCTGTAGATCCACTCAGTGACATTGGAGTCAAGATGAGTAAGCTGCGAGATAAGATCAGGAACATGTATAGTGTTAAAGGCCGATGAAAAGTCTAAGAAGAGACATCTAGCATAGTGTGAAGCCTTCTGGTCAATAAAGCTGGTGACGGTCGAAGTTAGACAGAGCAGGGCATCTTGTGTAGACCGATTAGCTTGATATGCGAACTGGTATCTATCCATAGGAGTATGAGCCATAATATAATGTTTTACAAGCCGCTCCATCATCTTGCAGAGACAGCTAGTTAGCGCTATTGGTCGATATTGTTTAAGTTGAGCAGGGTCTTTGACTTTTGGTAGAGGTTTTATTATAGCCGATTTCCATGAAGCAGGTGTAGTTTTAGAGTTGATAGAGGAGCTGAACAGTCTAGTGATGATAGACGCCAGCTGGTTGGAGCATAGCTTTAAAACTTTGGGAATAAGGCCATCTGGTCCGGGGCCTTTCCTAGGGTTAAGTCCACTGAGCTGTTTGAGGACTATGTCTTCTTTTATTTCTAGTGGTGGTGCTGTAGTGTTAGAATTGTTTATCACAGGCGGGACGGGTATAGGTTTCTCATATCTGGTGAAGAAGGTATTCAGGTCATCTGGGGCAAATAGGTTCTGCTTAGGAGTTGTGTTGGTGCTAGTAGGTAGCCCACTAATTTTCTTGATATCTGTCCATGCTTTTGCAGGTTGTTTGACTAGTTGTTGTTGAATTTTGGTAGAGTAGCTTTTCTTAGCGATAATTATTGCCTTGGTTATATCACGCTTAAGTTTGTTATACAGTTTACGATTGCCAGTTTCATGAGCAGTTTGTTTTTGTTCCAACATCTCTGATTTATGCTTGTTCATCCACGGTTTTTGGTTGGTACACATCCTGAAACTTTTAGTGGTCGTAGTAAGGCAAAAAGTCTCCACAGTACTTTTTTATATACTGCTCATTACCAATAACATTAATTTTGCGAATGCTTGCAATAGTTTTTAATCAAGTAATAAAAAAAAAACCTATACATTTCCTAGCTATCTCTGCGCATGTCCTTGGTGTCAAGGGTAAGTGGTGACAAACCTGATGATTCAGAAATAGAATGAACATTATGTGCTGGCAGCCCACCAGACAGCCCTACCCAAGACTATAAATAGACTATAAATTCATCTAATATTTTATATATATATGCATATGTACATTGTACCTTTATTGACATAAGACTGCTGCTTATAAAGTACAGGAATATAGCAGAGTAGGTGATGGACAGGCCAGTACAGAAATTTAAGACATAATTTTTTATTATGGAACGGTAATAAGAGTATGAAAATAAATGCTACATGATGTATGAGACCTATGACCTGACTTCTATTTTAAAAGATGAACAGAAAGTCAGTACTACTGATAACTAATCTACAGTTTAATACACACAAGCACACAACATGATATAATGATTGAAGTAAGAAAGCTAAATGTATAGTATCGAATCAGGGAACAAACATACATCGGATTTAATTAGATTAATCATTTCCAGTGTATGTCTATGACTCGATACCACCCGAATCTTAGTTTCTCCAAAGTAATGTAACCGTTTATCCAGCCAGTGCCGTTGCCCTGCAAAATTTCTCGCAGTTCTATCGCCACTCCACTGCCTCTTCCACAATGTAGCATGATCGTTCTAACACCGATCACTGGGTTTAGTTCCAACTTCAGCGCTCTATCATCCATTAGATTGAAATATACCTGTGGGCATGATTTATGGGATTCATACACACACACAGGAAATTGAGTTCCAAAGATGGTCTTTATATTGAGGAAATCATATATGCTGCCCGTGGCAGCATACCGGAATATGCGCTCAATATCAGCACATTTCAAGTCGAAAAACTTGCAACAAGGCTTCCGGCGCATGTTGAGGGCTAAATCACGCCACAGCCGACACACACTCCGTATCCTTGTCAGACATCTGAGATCGACGGAACATAGCTGAAGTAGGAGCATAATCACTAGTAGAGGCAGTTCATTGATATGAAGTGGGGATCTTTAAAATGTTAGACAGAAAAGATGAATCACACTTTCATATCATAATCAGATCGGTATAAATCTCCCTCCCAGTGAAACCCATTCTGATAACCCAAAATATGTCACTTCCTACTATATATCTTCTTATTTCCCTGATGGTAATTTTAAAAGTAGCAAAATAACATCAAGTGGATTGGGTATAGATATTGTAAATGAATAGTGCCATTTACATACCGTTCCTCAGCTGACTCCTTTGATGATGGAGTTTCCCTATCACTGTCAGTGGTCTTTAGCAGACAGGTTGGTTCTCGCTTCACTTCTACAGTGCTGGTACTACAATGGTAGAAATCAAAATACATGTTATCAAGAACGTAATACATCTTTGCCCTTGATCAAGAAACACGTATCGACAATATATAGGCAATGACGGTCAGAATAAATAGTCTTTACTTTGCTCTTTGTCTTTGATAAGTATGTTTTCAGGGGCCCCGCAGCTTACCATATTTTCAAGCTCCTATACTGAGCTTGATGAATTTATTCACAGTTATTCTGACTTGGCAAGGAACACCTACCAGATTTTGAACCTGGAAGCTGGAAGCGACAATAGGATTTATCCTTCATGTATTTAGGCCTTACCTGATATTAAATGCTGAATTCTGTGCTTTAATGCGGCTGCTGTTAGACTCGATAATTGTATGATTGATGGGAATGTCTGTTGCTTCTGATGTACTGGCGCTACAACCATTGAAAGAAAAAGAAAATTTTATTATCGGTTCTATCACTGCCCCGGTTTTCCCAGTCTTAATTTTGCAACATATTCATATAGGTGATTGAAGTTATCTGTAAACCAGGAAGCTTTATTAAATGCTGTGCTTCCACTTGGTGTTAGTATTGTTGATCCATGTTGAATAGTAGAATCAATGAGTATCTGCACATGGAAGATTTCTTCAGCTACCTGGAGTGTTAGATGGTCGCCAAATTCTGCATTTTGGCTCATCCGTGTGATGTATTCGTATTCATCCTCCCCAATTGCTTCAGTCCACAACATGCTGTTTTGGATTCCGACATACCTGTTTCTCATGAGATATTCAATAACCTCACATCTGAGTGTGTCCGCCGAACGGTATATTCCTAACTGTTGAATAGCGTACGCTATGGCTGCAAATTGACAGTTCCCATCCGGTGCTGGGTTGAAAATGGTCGGCGATGCAAAGAGTTGAGAGCTGTTGCTTATCTGCACGTCCAATCTGGTTTGCTGCATTCGTTTCTTTTGGAGACTAAGTGTACTGCCAGTCAGGTCCCTGACTGAAATCCATTTTGTTTTGGCATTGTTATTCACGTGATATTTTACTTTATACAAGTACAGGTTTTCATTTCTCTGGATTACATTTCCCATCACAACCTTTGCCTTGGATATTCTTTTGTTGCCTGTCCTTAGCCGTATCAGGACTCTGTCATTCATTTCATATGGCGGTGTTTTTAATGACTTGATTGAGCGTCTTATAACTCTCTCATTTTCCTTTTCACTGGTTATTCTTGCCTCACTTCGAATTCTCTCAGTTGTGTTCTCGGATGTTGTGAGGTACTTCTCCCGTCCGTAATACACATTTAGTGGACTCCACCAGGCTAGTTCTCCTCGTGGCATATCGTTCAACTGGAGTTCATATGTAGGAAGCTCATTTACCCAGTTTGTACCGTTGGGATTCGAGATGAGGTCGTACTGCATTTTGTACTTCAACGTACGGTGGGACTTCTCTACTTTCCCCTGCGACTCTGGGTGATATGGGCTGCTGAATATTTGTCAAATGTCTCTTGCCTTTAGCAGTCTGGACACATCCTGCTTAAATTCTGTACCTTGGTCATTCTGGACTATCTTTGGGTTACCAAACGTGTCAAATATCGCCTTCAGCTCCTTTGCCACATTTTTTGAAGATTTTCTTGTCAATATTCTTTACAATTATGATACGCCGGATTGTTGCGAAAGTCAACTAAGTCGATTTGTACTCGCCACATGACGGTCCTACAGCATATCGGTGTAATGGGAGCCTTGTTGCTGAACCTAGCAGACAGTCTTTGCCGGGTGGTTGAGTGTTGTAACGCAGATGCAATAGTTGCCTCAGAGAACCCTACGTATGTGCCTTTCATTTTTAACTGCAAACGTCGTGGTCCAAGACCCTTCTCAAAATCAAAGTGTTTAGCAATCACCGGTGCCTTCTCGGATTGTCGTATCACTCATAATCCATCTGCAAAAAATCAGTAAAATATGGCATTACAGTCTGAGACATATTGACAATGTAGTATGCAGATGCTTTGTGTTGTGTGATTAAACACCTAGGGACTCCAATCAAAGGCATGAAGATATGTTCTTGTTCAAATTCACACCAAATGTCATACACCTGGAGTAGTCTTCTATGTATTTTGATATCAGTTGACTCCAACAAAAAGGGCAGACAACTCCAATATTCCACACAAACTACAAATTAGCTACTGCTATTTATATGAATGCAGTATGAATGAGTAAAGTCATAGTGTATGCACCAAGGTTATTTCAATTAAGTTTCATTGACATCTTCTTGTTTCATGAATGAGGATGTGGAGACAAGAAAATTCATCACAATTGACTGTACTTCAGCGTAATAGCCAATTAACACTAGGGGTGGAATGAGACAGTTTTTGAAAGTCAAAACAAGATGAGAAGGGACAGCACGAAGTAAGGACAAAGTAGGAACAATTTAATCATTTTTTTCCCGCTTCGAAAATGAGAATGGGGAACTTATTTTTGTGTCAACGAGACTGCATCACCCCGCCTCGAAATCCATCTCGAAACGGAGGGGCGTCTCATTCCTAATGAAGACAATTAATAGTCATGCAAAATAAACATTACCCGGAGAGACAGGTAATTCGAAAATGCTGTGCTACAAATTGGGCTGTGTGTAATGAAATATTCAATGAGTACATTGTGGATTAGGCTCTGCTTACCAAGGAGAAGAATCTGTTCTGAGTCTTTGATTTCCACGCTCCAACGTCCCATGTAGCGCCAGTGATGAACATATGCAGAACGCTCCAATTTACTGCGGTCCTTGACTGCGGATTTAAAGTTTCCACTCTCTATTTTCATAATCACATCATATATGCCATCATTCATCACAGTAGGCTTTCTCTTTCCTCTAGCATACACACTGTCGCAGCATATGAATATCGAAAAGACAAGTAGTCAAATCACTCTGAAAAAGAATAAACAGATTTCATTGATGACAATTCAAGTTATAGGTTTCATCAATGACTTAGATCATTGGTTTCATGTATAATACTATTATTTGTAGCCGAACCGCTTAACATCCGAAACCTGGTAACTATTGTCAGTTCCTTGCCAGGATTGATGATGGAATGCCAATGACAGGCAGTAACTTTAAAACGCTTGTAGAAACAATGAGATGAAAATGAGATAGTGATTGTTTTTGCTCACCTGAGGAGTGAAGTTGACATCTTGGTCGCTGCAATGAACAGCAATAACTGATGAAAAATTCTACTTTCTTTTACACTGTGATATATTGGGGTAATAATGTCCAGCTGAGTCTGTTTATTTTTGACTTTTGCTTTTGTTCAAGTTATGTAACATTATGATTGATATTTTGTGCCTAAAAAGAGAGGAAAAATTAACACGTATTTATTAATTGGTTGAATGTACAATAGAATTAGAACAATTAAAGTCAACTGTGACTATCCTATGCTACAACGTTTTCACACATAATCTTGTATATCTCTTTCATTACAACTATTTGAAACTCGCTCCGTAAAAATAGTTCACATGATTGTCCAAGTTTATGTAAATCCTAGCCACCCTAAATGACGGCTCCAAAAAAATGGGCAGCATCAGTAATATCATAGTTTGCCCATTGTGAATCTTGATGTGCTCTGGCTGGCTTAATCAATACCATGACTCTTCCTACTAGACATATAAAGTTTGGTAATATTGTAGAGTACAATGAGATTGATTGTTAATACCCGTATTAGATTTGTTAGAGATGATCTCTCTAAGTGGAAGATTCTTATCAGTTTCAAAGTTTATAATAAAGTTGTCTCCCCTACACAACTTAATGCCTTTGCATGGATTTTCATAGGACTTACGTTTAAAACCCTATTATGACAATTTGGAGTGCAAAAAAAACACCATAGGCGCATATAACACAGTAATAGCGCTGTCAGATGATCTGATCTCTCTGTTCTCCAATACAATTGCCGGCAAGTAAAATTATTACGTTTGAGGGAAGAGATTATAACACTTGTAGGTGATTTATTTTTTATTACATTTGAGGGAAAAAGTTATTACAATTGTGGGTGAAGCATTTTATTACACTTGAGGGAAGAAGTTATTACACTTGTGGTTGGTTATTACATCTGAGGGAAGAGATTATTACATTTGTGGGTGTTATTACAAGTTTTGAAAATTATTACACTTGTGGGTGTAACAAATCTACTTAAATTTTGAAGGGAAACATTTATTCTATTATTAGTGATCCCACTAAATGTTACACTCTAATTAAAATGCTAACTTTGACACACTGAGAGGGATGAGTAAATCCTTAATTAATAACATGGTTACTTGGGAAATGCGCACTATTACAACCTCTGTGAAACCACTTCATGTCCAGGAGATAAGCCTACTTGGTATGATACCTGAATTTTATCCAATCATGACCTTGACCTAATATGAATCTGTTATCCAAGAAATGAAATGGGGTAAAGCAATACTGACAGGCAACATAATCTTCTCAACATCACCTTCTAAGACCAAATGTTTTCCTTTTGTATTCTATTAGTCTACTTTAGGCAAAAGAATATGTAAAATTCCAGTTTTCCAACAGAATTATCATGATTGATGGTACCAAAAGCTATAAAACAATGTAAATACCGCACTAGATGATCCTATCAAAATCAACCTATTAATTATGAGAAGATTGAAGTGATTAATCAATTGTGAGAGTGATTAATTGGAGTCATTTGTTCATGACAAAATAAACAACTGTCAATTTGCCTACCGTAAAAACCACAGCACCACAGATGCACTGTTGACAATGGTAAATGATTGGTGCTCAGCTCTGGATGATCAAAAAACCAACCATATCTCTGTCACTATGGTTGATATGACAAAAGCTTTCGACAGAATGCACCAAGACATATTAGTAGACGAGCTGCAACAGCTAGATATACCTGATTGACTGATACAACTCATCAACAGTTTTATGAGTGGTTGATCTTCTAGTGTAAAACCGGGATATCATGTTTCTTCAAACCGAGGAGTTAAAGAACCAAGGAGTCTTTAACTCCTTGTTCAAACATGCCAGCCACAATAGTAGCACCTCAGGGAACCAAGCTGGCACCCTGGCTATGGCTGATATATGTGAACAATCTCGAACCTAAATCCAAAACCGTAAAATTTGCAGATGACATCACGATGTATAATATCATCAACAAATGTGACTTAGATGATGGTAGTCAACAACTGCAACAAGACCTCGACCCCGTTGTCTGACTGGGCGAGTACCAGCAATATGAAGCTAAACACCAGTAAAACACATCTAATAACGAGAAATGACGGATCATAAATGCCACAAAACTTCAGGGGTTTGGATGATATACACTGAGTTTATGATGGATGGCCAATTTGCGATGTCATTATAAGTGCAAATTAAAATGGCTGGCCTTTCCATGCCACCTATGAGGTAGACAGCCGGAGTATCGTTGTCCTAACATGTGACAGAACTCCCCCCCCCACAATCATTTACAGTGATTATATAAAAACAAGGGCTCCTCCTTGCTTTTTTTAAATCTGGCCTCACCGGAATTTGAACTTGGACTGAGATAAAAAACTCCCACCGCTCAGCCACGCTGGGCGGCTAAAGCTTGCAAAGCTCAGTGCGAAATAATCCAGTTGGTTAAATTTAATGATGTAGTTGGTGTTAGTAGCAATAAATAGGTACCAAAACAAAACAAGTTAAACCACCAAGTAGTAAAAGAGATAATATGTAAATAAAATCTGTCTTCACCAGGATTTGAACTCTCGCGCAACAAGCATGTTTTAATTGTAGTATAATTGTACATTGTATATAATTGTATATAATTGTACATAATTGTATATATTTGCATATGATAAATAATAGTATATAAAACATTATATAATTGTATATATTATATATCTGCATACAATATATAAGGGTATATAATATATAATTGTATATATTATATAACTGTATATAATATATAATTGTATATATTATATAGAATATATACTTGAATAAAATATTTATTTGTATATATAATATAATTGTATATAACATATTATTGTATATAATATTTGTATATAGGTGCCAATAGGGTATTAAAAACAAATCACAAATTCACGAAATGTACATTCAATCATTTTTTAATCATCTTTTTTTTTTATTTTTAATGGCACTTTTGGAAAACACTTTCTTGAAAATGATACAGGTGCCAATAGGGTAAAAAAAAATCCGTCTTCACTGGGATTCGAACCCGGGCCTCTCACAAGCATGTTATAATTGTGGTATATGAAAAAAAATTAGATTATCCACATTTACCTCTTTGCTTCTATTTTGGTCCCAACCGGGAATTGAACCTGGGCCACTAGCCACGCAGCCACCCAAGCGCTGAAGCTTCAAGATTTTCATTGATGTATGTTATAGATGTATGGGTAAAGTAAGCTGTTTTTAAATTTTTAATTGCTTTCATGGCACGTATCAGACAAAAAATAAAAATAGCACACCCTCAACTGGTTATACTATACATATGTGGTAGAACACAGGACTGTAATTCAGCCGTTTCTTCATTTTTTTCCAAAACATTTTTTGAAAAAGTGATATGAGGCACTGGTTATTGTTTTCTATATAATCTCCCTACAAGAACTAACAAACACAGATACATATGAGATAAATGGGACTGAAATCATGGCGACAGAAATCGGCAAACTCCTCGGTGTCAACATTGATCCATACCTTAGTTTCAGCAGCCATGTAGACGATAATGTAAAATGCAGAATGAGACATGTTTGATCACTTTCTTTAAAACTCATAAACATCATGTCATCACATATGCAACACCAGCATGGGCATCACTTATCACGAATAGCAAAATGAAAGCACTTGAAAGGATCCAGAAGCATGCCCTTAAGATTCTCCCTCCAACCAACTGCTATGAGGAGAGTTTGTGGGAGTTTGCTGTACCTTACATCTCTCTGCTTCTCCATGACAGAAGCTCTGTCTATTACCAGAAGATTTTTAGGGATGAGAAACATCCTCTAAACATTATAATCAAACGTAACAGCTCCACACAAACACTGCACAATAATCGACAGAGCTGTATATATATATATACTTTATTATTGCCGATCAAAGTCAAAGACAAATAAAGACCACGCATAAATAAATAAATAAATAAAAACAAAGCAGTCAGGTGTATTTATGAAAAATATCATTGTCTATAAATGCTGTCCTATTTATAGAACGGTGATTTCGGGCATCCAGAAATATTTTGCACGGATGATTCTCATATTCTTTAACCTTTGCAATATATCGAAAACAAAGAATATCAAGATGTATTATTAGCTCTTCGAGCTTTAGTAAAGAAAGTCTCTCCTCATACTCTTCCTCATATGGAATCATAATTCTGGTGCAGAGCTTTTGAAATCTCTCGAGTTTATCCTCATCATTATAGGAGGTGTGTGGGAACCAGCACGGGGCTCCATACGATAAAATTCCAGCTTTGTAAAATAATATCAGTGAATGAGATCTCACACCAGCTTTTCTTAGCTTTATAAGACCATGTAGAGAATGTTTTGTTTTGTCAATGATATGGTTTACATGGGAGTGAAACTTCAGGTGCTCATCAACTATCACACCAAGGAGCCTCACATTTGGGGTGTAGAGTATTTCAGAGTGATTGATGTCATAGGTGTCAATGGTGAGTTTTTTTTGCAAAGTGAAGTTTATGGAGAGAAGTGCCGCACTGCCAAGTATGCCAACAGCTTTTTTGTCAGATATGCTACGTAGTTTCTGTATCACACTACAATTTTGAAGGTTTTCCATTTTTCTTTTAACAACTACTCCATTATAAACCCCATAGTTTCTGAGAGAGTCTCAATAAAATCTTATTTAATCTTATCTTCAATAACACTCTAATTTGCATCAAGAGGAGTCTTACTGAAGCTTGTGATGTGAGTCGATGAAGCTTAGTACACTCTTCGGTAAGTGTAGAATGGTCTATTTGCTGGTAATTTGACTTTTATGATAGGATTTCACCATCAAAAAGTTTCCAAAAACCCTCTTGACAATGTCTAATGGTAGCCTGCTTTGTTCGGTAGGGACAAAGCTTGTCAACTCTTGGGAACGAGCTATCAAGAAAAGAGTTGTCGACCCTCCCCAACCGAACTTAGCTTGTCAGGACAGGCTAGTCTAACGGTAGATGCTGTGATAAAACATCACAAAGAATTGCAAATTTTGCAGCTTTTACACAAGTTATAAGTTATCCTCTCGTGTCAATGGAGAAGACAGCCCTGAAATGAGTGATTTGAAGCTCGATGAGTAGTCAATCCAGGGAGAATTCTCCCTGGTCTAGCCTTGTCTGCTGTGTGCTTGAAGGGAACTCAGTTATTATGAACCAAGATCTCTCCCTAAATCTGAAACACCAAATATAAAGACTAGAACCTTGCATCAGACCAAGGGAAAAATATTGTGATATCATTTATTTCAAACTTAACAATTATAAAACATGGCCCTTTGTTCTTATATCGATAAACAATGCAGTTCTCTTATGATGTTTGACATTATCAACCATTACCATGAAAAGCAGCTACTAGGTTTGCACAAGAACTACAAAAGCACTACTGATAGAACCAAAAAATATAATTGTAACGCAAATCATGGAAAACAAGGAAAACAGTTTGTCTTTTATCAGAATCTTTTGATGATTTTTTTACCAGGTCGATGATAAAATCATCTAAGATTTGATATAGAGATCATTATTGGCGTTGTCTTCTCATGCGTGGTAGAGTACTGTTGGTGATTTGTGTCATGATAACAAGAGCTAATACATCAATACAGGCGATACACCCGTACCAGGCTGGCCCTGTTATATTCTTCACAGCCCAGTTAGATCTCATCGCCAGGTTAAACACTATAGTAACCAGCGTATAATTGAAGAGACCGTAGACTGAGTGATAGATTTTAGCCTGAGCTAGAGACACAAATCGTTTGATGATCGATGGATAGATAAGTACGACCCCAGCTAGTGCCTGAGCGCAGCATGATATGACAGTTATAAGCCCGAGTAAGCCATGCCAGCTGGTATAATGTGGCTTTCCTCGCTCCTCCTTACTCAGATAGATAGCTAACAGACCACCCAGAGAGCAGACGATCATGAGCAGCTGTAGAATCCAGTGAGATCTGACCTGTAGCTTCCTGTCGCCTCGTACTACAGAACTCTGCTGTGAGAACATCAGTATTGCTTCAGTCAAAAACAGCGAAAACTGTAATACAAAACATACAGCTATCAGTAATAATGGTAGTGACAATGTAGAGCGAAGGAACACTGTAACGGGGAGCCGACTACTCTGTGATACCTCTCTACACGTTCAAATATCAGAATGTGAAACCATGAGGGTTTGGAATTCCTGCATGATATGCATCATCTTCTCCGTTCGGTAATCTATATTCAGTTCCGTCTATTAATTCTTTGATTAGTTGAACCCGCTTTACCAATGATAAATGGGTTGAATAAATCCCTTAATTGGCCACAGTTGCTGGCATAGCTGATATCTAATAACTTTTGATCTGGATAGTCAGTAATATGATACCAGAAGTTGCCCAGGACAAAAATGTGATCTTGATTGATGCATGAAGCGTGACAAAGATATAATTAGACACCCAATGGCAGGTTCGGCAGACATGAACATTTTGTTAGAACAAGTACTTTAGGATGTCATTTTCCAACCTAAGATATCCGACATAAATGATTACTCAGTAACCCGCTAATTATTCAGTTAGGTACAGTAATGCATCCCATAGGAATAAAAAGTCAAACACACTGTTCATTATCCAAAGTGGATTTTCCTGCTGTGCTGTTTCCTGTGCGAATCGACAAACCAATGACTTTCTATTAGCTATCATTACAGCAACATCAAGAGAGACATACCCCTATGTTGCACATTTTCTGACAGAAACAAGCCACAATGGATTTGTCACACAAATGATGATATAAAATGTAGCCATCAAAGCTACAAACTATCCTTATTTTAAAACACGACTCAAAATTCAAATATATTTGACCGAGTTCTCACAATAGGCATTACAGTGCCTACTCTCAAGTCCCAATATTGATAAAAAATAAGGTAGTATCCTATACAAAAATTAGTTATAATAACTTACCGCCAATGTCATGAGGAATGGGTGCCATGAGAAGTAATCTACAATGCGAAACAATTGATTAAGCAAAAGGTCAATCACATAACAGCGTATCACACTAAACAATAAAGTGCCTGACTGACCCTGAAATTTGCAGTTTAAAAAGCTTATGAAGACAAAATGTACATCGGTGTGATAATCAGAGAGAGATGACAGTACAGACTTACTAGCTCCAGGTACGCAGGAGTATACCATGAAAGTAGTAAATAAGAACACAGCCAGGTGAGCCACCATGGTGATAAGGAATGTTCTCTGATTAGAATACGAGGTTAAATCCCTCTTCTTCTTATCCTCCTGGTTCTCAATTTCATCCAGCATTAGTCACTTCTGTCTGTGAATATAATACAGAAAAGAGTAGAGTGATACACTAAATTTCATAATTCATAAAAGAGAATTTTCCATGTAAATAATGAAAAGCATCAACTGTTTACCCAGATTAACTACACAGAGTGGGCCTGGGTTCCTGTAATGGGCACTCAATTATCATCTACATCTCACATTGTGATTAGGATGCGGTTGATAGCCTAATGGAATACATTAGCTGGAAATTTTGTATACAGATGCAACCAACCAAATTCGACTCACTCATTATTTATATAATTTTTGATACATTCAATCAAGGGTTGGCAGTCTGTGCAATGATGAGTGATGAGATGAAGATTTAGACATTCAGGGTCCAGTGGATCGTCAGACACCACACTCTGAACACTGAGGCGCAGATGATGCCCCTCATCCAATTGGCGGCATCATCTGCGTCACAAATGGAATTCTAAATAGAGTGTTTGAGATTTCCTGGAGCATCTGATCTTGATGCTCCAGGAAATCTCAAACACTCTGTTTAAGAATTAAATTTATCAGCATTATACTTGGAGTGACTCCAGGTATAATGCTAACAAATGGAAAATTTAAATAGAGTGTTTCCCTTGGTTACTCGAGCGGGGATCTAAATTTCAGAATTACCCCACCAAGCGAAGGACCTGTGGCCAGTTAACATTCTAGCTAGGCGAAGTATACGATATATGGTTCCGACAAATGAGCCTGACACAGAGCTGGAACCTTAAACTAAAAGAAGTAAGTAATAGATAGTAAGTGAGTACTAACAAGGAGTAACAGCTGAGTACTCCTTGGTACTAAGTATGTATCATGTACCAAAACACAGACAAACAGGTTGTTAGTTGACTTTAACACAGGCCCACTGCAGTCTGTGCAAGCCCATTGATTTAGTAGCCCAGGTCTCATCCAATGGGGGATTTGACATCATTGGACTGTGACAAACTGCAGTGGGAGTGCCCTATCTATGATTTTCAAGTCAACAACAAAGTGAAAGTCAATAACAAAATAAATTGTGATTGTTTGTATTGGCAAAGAAGGTGAGTAAAAGTCCTTGAAAACCCCAGGTACCGATGTCAAACAGCCAAACACAGACCAAAACACATCTGCTCAAAGACGTGGCTGACACTTCAGTGATACCAGCATTCTACCTGGGTTTCAATACTGAATATAACTACCTTCCAGTCCTTGAAGAGTGATCTCTGGGAAGAACGATCTCTGGGAAGAACTTGTTAGCCACATAGCAGGGTAGAAGGGGCGTGGCTTGTTTGATTATGAGAGTAAAGACAACTCCCTATTTTCTATATATATATATATATTGACACAAATTAATGTAATGTAATTTCAGATGTTTCGATGTTCTTTCATCACAGATTTGATGGTTTCAATGTAGGTATTGTTGCAAAGCTTAGAATTGAGCTGTACATGGATTGGACATCTATTTGGTTGTGCTAGCTTTAAAACCCTAAGCTAACAAGTTTATTTATTATTAACTTATTAAACAAAGCATCTTCTTTGTTTAACATCTAATATACAACTAACAAAAAGGATGCAGACGAATGATTAAAATAGGCCAATAAAAAGAGCCTTTACAATAATGAAATACCAATCAAGTAATAGATAACATAAAGGACTTTCACTTTACAAAGTGAAACTACTAAAGGATAATAACAAAACTGTAATACATAACATTCTCCCACGCTATATAAAATTACATCAACAATGATTCTAAACAGTCATATCGTAGTCTTTAAGGAAAGTCGGGGGGCGGCGTTGTCTGCGTGGTCTTATCTGTTGAGCTGGTGTGGCCGCTGGCACCTCAGTAGATTCCTGACCCTCCACCGCAGTACTGGCAGCGGCACCGGTGACTGCCGAATCTAGTGGGGGAGTTTCTTCTGATTCAGGTCTCTCGTTAAATGTAGTCTCTGCTGGAATTTGGCCAACCTCCCTATCTACAACAGAAGAAGATGACATGTTATTTCTAAACAGAGATTTGCTTCTATCATTGACTTCAAACTCCTTTCCCTCCTCAAAATTATCTAATTCACAGGCCTTAAGCTGGTCTACATGCCTTTTCCAAATTACCAACTCGCCCCTCAGTTCGACCTGTATGCTGTAAGTGACAGGTGACATTTTGGCAACTACTACGCCTGATAACCACCCAGGTTTCCTAATGTTTCGATAGTCTCGAGCTCTTACTGGATCTCCAATAACAAACGCACGGGGATGCTGCACCCCTCCTGATTCTTGAGTGATACGAGCCCTCATATCCGGTCTCACCAAATCAAGCCTAGTGCGAATTCTACGGCCCATGAGCATTTCTGAGGGTGTTTGACCAGTCAAAGAATGAGGTGTTGAGCGGTACACTAATAAAAACTCATGCAATCGATGTAGTTTAGAGAACTTACCGTTGCTCTTCTTTAACCCTCGTTTCAATGTTTTTACAAACCTTTCTGCGGCTCCGTTTGATGATGGATGAAATGGTGCTGAGAATATGCTCTTAACTCCATTTTTCTGGAGAAACTTCTGTAATTCCAGGCTAGGAAAAGGTGGTCCGTTGTCTGCAACGATCTCCTCACATAGCCCTTGTCTTGAGAAGACACTTCTCAGAGCTTCGATGGTGCGCTCCGCATTGGTACCTCTTGACATCAGGATAACCTCTGTCCACTTTGAGAATGCGTCTACCATGACAAAGTAGTAATCTCCTTCAAACTGTGCGAAGTCTATATGTACCCTTCTCCATGGTCGATCCGGCCAAGCCCATGAGTTGTGGGACAGTTGAGGTGGGCTTTCAGCATTCTGCTGACATGGTGAGCATTTCCTTACTTCTGCCTCAATCTCTTTATCAATTTTAGGCCACCAGAAATGAATTCTTGCCAGTGCCTTCATCTTCACAATGCCTTGGTGACCCTGGTGAAGCTCCTCCAGAAGTTTAAATCTCAGTTTGTTGGGTATAATAACGCGATTTCCCCACAGAAGGCAGCCATCTTCTATCGTTATTTCATTCCTTTTATGATGATAAACTTCCAGTGTTGCTTCAGACACTGCTGGCCAGCCAGTCTTCACACAGTGCATTACTTTGGAAAGTATGGGATCTGTACGAGTTTGACGTGCAATCTGTCTAGCTGTTACTGGGAGTGAAGCGAGAACTTCAGTATTACACTCTCTAGCTTCCTGTGTCCATTTGATGATCTCGGGATTCGACTCCGTTTTCTTTAGTGGCAAATGTGACAGTGCATCAGCACAACCATTCTTGCTACCTGGTCTGTGTTGCACCTGGAATGTATATCCCGCTATTCCAATAGCCCATCTGAGAATCCTTGCAGCTGCAAGGCTGGGGAGCCCCTTTCGAGATCCTAATATATGACATAGTGGTTGATTGTCCGAGTATAATACAAATTTTCTACCATATAGATAGTAATGAAACTTCTTGATACCATATATTATGGCTAGAGCTTCTCTGTCAATCTGAGAATAGTTCTTTTCAGCATCAGTCAGAGTACGTGAGGCAAATGCTATTGGCCTCTCATGTTTGCCTCGTCCGTGACTTATTACTGCTCCTAATCCTACTGGAGAAGCATCCACAGCTAGATAAATCTCCTCCTTAGGGTCATAGTGAGCCAGTACTGTGTCCTCTGTAATTTTTCTCTTGATCCTGTCAAATGAGGTGTGCTGAATTTTACTGTGTAAATGAGTAAATGAATTTTACTGTGTAATGAGGTGTGCTGAATGAGGTGTGCTGAATATTCATTTAGGTGTGCTGAAGTAACTCATTTGTCAAGTAATAGATAACATAAAGGACTTTCACTTTCCAAAGTGAAACTACTAAAGGATACCCAGCGGGCACATTGTATGCGGCAACATGTTTCCAATGTCGCAATTGGATTGTTTCTGTGTTGCATGGTACACGTTTAACATTCAATATCTTGTAGATGCATAAATGGTGCATACAAAGCAACACAGTTTTTTCCAATATGGTAACTGCGCAGTAACTACAGCTACTTTACTCGAGAGTAATTTGCAAGAATACTGGCATCATATGTGATAAAATGCTTTGCCATTTGTTTGTTAACACTCTATGTGGCTCCAAATTGTGTGCAATTCTATTTTGCACTGTTTTATTCCATTTTCTTAAAATCAAATCTAGTCTCTAGACCGCATGGGAATGATGCGTTTATGACCACGTAGAGGCGTAAATGGTTCATACAAATCAACACAGTTTTTTTCCAATATGGTAACTGCGCAGTAACTACAGCTACTTTACTAGAGAGTAATTTGCAAGAATACTGGCATCATATGGGAAAAAAATGCTTTGCAATTTGTTTGCTAACACTCTGTGTGGCTCCAAATTGTGTGCAATTCTATTTTGCACTGTTGTATTCCATTTTCTTAAAATCAAATCTAGTCTCTAAACTGCATGGGAACGATGCGTTCATGACTGCGTAGCTGTTGAATTTGTATACATTACTTGCATTTATCTCCCCTGGTAAGCTGCCAACGTTTGGTAAGCCCTTGTGACAACACAACAGTGCAATATAATTATTTAAATAAACCAATATTCAATAACTTTGAAACATTAATACATGTCAGTATTTTGAAATTGGTAAATAAATAGCCAGGATTTAAATTACCTGCATTAAGCACCACTTAATGTTCTTTGCGAATAAAGTTGAACCAGATTGTATTCGAAATAAGGTTCAAGAGGTACACTGCTAATGACTCCATGACATACCCTACACTAAAGGAAGTCCAATGGTCTAATGGGCCTACTACTCAACATCCGCAGTGGACTGAATCACTATGAGTAAAACACCCTCCTAAATGCTAATTGATATTAAATCTAATAAATCGTAATTAAAATGAAATATATACTGAGGTATGACATATTGCGTATAAATTTGCTGTGTAGAAAACGCATGGTTACTATATATACAAGCCTCTAGTTAGATGTGTAGCAGAGGCAGTTTATATATGGTAACAATATCTACTAAAATGCACCATTCCAACGTATATTAGCGTGACAGATTGCCACATTAGGCAGACGTAGTTCAGCCTCTAAGGTAAACATCTTTTCAACATAGTTTAGATACAGTTGTGCCGGCTGGGTAATAACAAAACTGTAATACATAACAAGAATAACTGACAATACCTCTTAGTGACCTAAATCAATGCGCAGTCGGTGTTTGCTAAAGTCACAAGGATCTAAAATATATACATCAGTTTGTTCCCTCTGTGGTGGAGGGATATCCCTCTGCGACCACAGAGGGAACAAACTTGTTCTACAATACTTATATTCAAATATGTTAAATGCGAACTCTTAGTTGAATATATCTGCAGCTATTTGCTCCCATCATTCAACAGCAGTGGTGTCTCATTGATAACCTCAATATTTGTGACAGCACCATCGAACGTTGTAATCTATTATTAAATGCAAGTAAGGTAGCACTTGCCGCAACTTGAATACTAAAAACATATCGAGGCTGCAAAATGCAAAGAATATTCAGCATCCTCTGAGACCATGTTTGTGCAGTTTTTAAAGAGGCTACTAGGATGATTAATAAGGTACTAACCAAAATTCAGCTCACTAAGTGATGTTTTCATTTGCTTCGTCGAGTTGTTATTTGTGATATAAAGTCTAACACTAGCTTGAATGTTGGAATTAGTAAATGTTTAAGTGAAGTTTGAAGTTTGTTTATTGCCTTATTTCTGATATCCATCCTGTAATTGGTTGATAGCATCGAAAGTACGGCACATAAGTAAATCAAAATAAAAGGAGTCTGAGCTGCATTAGTTGAAAAATCGTAATAGCATTCAAAATGGTGTTTTCCCTCTTGGTGGTTCTGCATTGGATGGCTGGTATTTATCTATCTTTGGTCTTCAAGCATATTTTCTGTTTGTATTTTATTTTAATGCGGGAGTTCAGGGGGTGTGGTGATCTTAGCTGGCTATTTTAGTGAAGTGTCAGAGGCATACATCATATAAGCATGTAGAGAGTATTTGTAATATTAGTAAGGCACTACTGCTATAAAATACATCTAATATAACCATGTGCTTTCACAATGTCTGTATACAAATAAGTAAACCAATGAAACAAGAGTATCAGGCCACGCCCTTCAACCCTGCTATGTGGCTAACAAGTTCTTCCTGATCTCTGCTCTCACTTGATTTTTATAACCTGATAATCTTTAACGACTACCAATGAAGTGAGGGTTTTTTCCTCACCGTCTCCCATTAAAAGTGTAAATATCATAAGTATTTTCAACTATGGTAGAATTAAGGTCAAGGCTTGATATATAGTCGGCTCTAAAGGCTCTATTTTCAATTATCACAGGAAGATATATTCGTCATGAAATTACTATAGAGCAAGGTCAGTCAGTTGTCAGACGTGTCCAACCAGAAGAAAAAGTGAATGAGGAGAAAGACAAAAATGCATCTTCTTGGGAACTCCTTTGCAAGATGTTTCATTATCTTAGCGACACTGGTAATTATTGCATTTTACATTTCATCCCTTAGTTTCGGCTTATGAATGTTGTCAGTCATGCTGTTTTTGGCAGACATGTTTTTTCAAGTACATTAAAGTAAAACTGGCAGCAAAAAATCTTTTTCAAGTTTTTGCATGCCACTTAATTCCCTGTGGTTGCCAAACTTTAATTTAGATGATCAGATGGCGGCTATTATGCAATCTGTTGCACTGTGCATATCGGACCAACACAAAGTGCACAGCCATCTGTTGGGTATTGTGCTGTTGTTGAGATCCATAGTAGTCTCACTGCTGCATAAACTTTATACACTGAAGTGAAGCTCATTGAATGAGAGCCCAGATCTTGAATGTTTAATTGATTCAACACCCTTTTCTACCCCAATTTTATGCATGCTAGACTTGCCTTGCTTGTCAAGACGGCTATTTATGTCTATGATATGACGTAGTGCTAGTAAATGGTCTGGTATGCAGTTTGTTTCAGTAGGCTTGAGTCGGTTGCTCAGAATTGCTCCTGGTCCCAATGGTTGCAGGCATGGGTGTCGATAGGGGGGTGGACCATCTCAAACGAGCACCCTATACTATCATTGTCTCTTTTTACACTCTTTTTTACACTTGATATCAACTTGAAATAAACAATTTTCTCGTCAAATATCTTCTTATATCAAGACAAAATTAAACACTATAGTAAACCAACTATCAATCACACAATCACATCACTATAATGTAATGCTGTATCAGTTATTCCACCTACTAGGGAAGTCTGTTAGTTGACTGTTTTTGGTAGGTTTTAGGTTTATTTAAAAAAAAAAGAACTTCCGGTTTGCCAGAGTTGACTGATGTTTAATCGCTTACCTGCCTAAATTAGTTGGGTGACAAATCTCTGTACAGTTTAATCCAACCTGATTAGAATATCCTTAAAGTGCCTCGACCGGTATATAAGGGCCAGTCAATGTAAAGCGTTCACCCAGCCATATCAAATTCAAATGGGGTTAGCAGCATTCAAATTCCTCCTGCTTTTTCGGAATTAAGAGGAGAAGCAGTGAATTATTTTTAATGGGAATCAGACAAGCTGATGCGGAATTGTGTGATACACATGCCCAATAAATTTTCATTCCAATAATGGCATTGGAAAGTGGTGAAAATATGACTGATGTCATACGAAATTGCCCAGTTCCGATGATTTCAAATCATCCGCTTCAAAATATACGAGCTCTTATTGGTCAATTTTGACGTTATGATTTATGGTTTTAGAGGTTGCCTAGATACAGTTGTCAAGATTGAAATTGACCGTTGTAATTAAACCCTATAATCCCAAGTGTGATGAGCCAGCACAACAATAGCTATATCATAGCTTCTATTCAACTTTATTTATGGGTGTCTGGGAATCACAATTTCTTATATAACACACTTGACCACTTGAGAATGCAACGTGGACTGGCTGTTAGAGGCGGAGACCAAGGCCATTCTCCGCCTCTAATTACATTGATCAGCCAATGGTCTTGCCTGTCACTTCACATGATTAATCCCCGTGCACCCCCTTCGATTCCTACCTCTTTAATTGTTACCAGCGAACATTCAAAGTTGTTATGTGTTAGATTTTCCATTTTTACAATTACATTGCTAAGCCGAACCTGCGCAAGCTCAACATTACGCATCACTTTTTAAATAAATTTGTCTGCCAATCTTGTTATCGGTTTTCAGTAAAAATAAGTTCCTTACATGATCAGTAATATTGTAGGCTACTTTTTGTTGTTTATTCATAATTTAAACTGATGGTTATTTGAAATCCCTGAATTATAATGTTCACTCAACTGTTACTTCAATACCCACTCTGACCAAGTCTGTCTACGGTTTTGTTGGCAGATATACATGTAAGCTCAATATCTGATCTGATATGATCATTGACTGCACTGTGCATAGTGTTCAATATTTAACATTATATTTAGATGCACATAGGGTACAATTTAAATATCTATGATTTTTGTCTGTTCTAGATCGCATTTGTATCAGTGTGTGAGGGTGCTAAAAAGCGAGAGTATGTGGAGAAAGTTTATGATGTGAAGGAATTCAAGAAGTTACTACGAACAAGGACCAATGTTCTGGTCCTCTTTATGAAATCCAGTAGGTAGAGCATAGTCTGTGTTTGTCATCACTTGGAGAAAATGCGTATACTGTGTGTGCCATCTTTGGATTCACTTTTTTTATTATTCAATTTTACATATGAGAGTATACATATACATATATATATAAATACAGTATTAACATTGTGTTTGTATCAGTGGAGGCTGTAGTGGTTGAATGTCTCTTATGACTTATTCTGTTCTCAGGTAAATCTGGCTCTAAAGTATTCAATGATTTTAACGATGCTGCTGAGGAGATGAAGGGTAAAGCCACTGTCTGTTCTGTAGACTGTAGGTAAGCGAACAGTGCCTACACAGTCATCATGTATCCTTATATAACATGTTAAGTGGTGACATGTATTTAATTATATTCCTTCCTGTCTGATATCATACAATCCATCCTTAGCCTTCTCACGCCGCTACTTTTTTTGCAGCCGCGTGACAAGGCTTATCCATCCTCTCATTGTATCACTCTGTTTTACAGTGAAGCTGGTAAGTTGTGTAAAAAGATGAAAGTCACACCGAATCCTTTAACAGCTCAGCATTATAAGTGAGTAGAACTACTACATATGTATATCTGTTACGTTGGTTCTTTACGTTGAATATATTATATAATTATATGTTCACGGTTTATAAGAATGTGTGATAAGCATTGAGACAATTCTCTACTCCACATCAACGCACACCTATGATATAGCAAATAAAAATGTCCTCAGTTTATGGATATCCTTGGATTTGCGTGATTTGACAATCACCCATGCTGTACGGCTTGATAATACATACTACAATACCATAGCTCTTCTTATCAATTATCCTGCACTAGAAATTTATTTACTTTCATATTAATTTAAGCTTATCAACTGTTATAATTTAAATAACTGTGCTAACAAAACAGTCAAATGACTTGGGTAGCCTCTAGTAAATTAAGAGTGCACTTTATTAGAAGGGTATATTTATCGGGATATTCTGTGTATCATCTGTTTTTTTCACATACAGAGATGGAGAGTTTCACAAAGTTTACGACAGAGAGATGGTGAAGAGGTCTATAATTAACTTCTTGGAGGATCCTACCGGAGATTTACCCTGGGATGAGGATCCTACTGCTGATGATGTACTTCATGTACAAACTACTCAGGTCAGAGATCGTCTATTGTACAAGTTTTATTATGCTAGAGATAAAATCACTAAAGATATTAGCAAAATTAGATATACGATTATCAGTAATTTGACAGAGTCGCAGAGTGACCAGGTGGCAAACCAGACAGGAGCTAGCTCTTCCACTGTCGTTTGATTCCTTGGTGGTTTAACTGTGACCTACTACCAGTATATTATGTTTTTACCATTTGATCACATGTTCTGTATACCAGCACACTCAACAGGTGGTATTTGTGTATAAACTGCTGGAGATGCTTATTTTATTCTTGACATGAGGGCTTATTGTGGTTTTTTTATTTACCCGTTATCAGGAGTTACAGAAGCTGATATCTAAATCTAAGAAGCCCATACTGACTATGTTCTATGCTCCTTGGTGTGGACACTGTAAGAAACTAAAACCTGAGTTTGCTGCTGCTGCCACAGAAGTTAAATCTTCAGCAGTAAGTCATCCAGTCATTGCAGTGTGTCATTAAATTTCTAATATCGTACCAATCTTTGCTCCATATTTTTATTGCTATGTCAATATGTGTAGTATACCATCAAACCGCACCATATTGCCTTTATGGGGCTAATCACATGCATATGTAACCTCATGTGTCTGGAAAAAACTTTTCAGATTGTTGTTTTTGTTGTTGTCAGACACCAATTCTTTACTTGACACATTTGTTTGTCACTAGATCCCCTATCAAATTCCTACAGCTGTAGCCCTAATACTGTGCGTTGTGTTGATTCAGGTTTTAGCAGGAATTAATGCTGATAAGCCTGCCCTGTCACAGCTAAGAATGGCATTTAATGTCACAGGCTATCCTACGCTATTCTACTTCAGGTATCTTAGCTTACAGCAGTTTTCATAATATAATCTGTCTCTAATATGGTAATATGCTATATGGTAATACTATGGGGAACTAGTTGCATATATATATATATATATATATATATATCAGATAAGGGTTTGCAACAGGTTACAATGGTTATAGTATTGATTAATATCAGTCAATATCAGTGTCACGCTTTTACAGTTTGGTAAAAGTGTATGTACAAGTATGGTAACAGCTGTCATTATGATTTCAACTCTTAGCGTTAGTCATATCAAGGAGTCTTTAACTCCTTGGTCATAGGCCGAATAGACATGTATAAGTCCTGATATTGTGAGCTTGTTTTCTATTCTTCGGTTTTTCTGTTGGCCCCAAAATAATTCGCCAAATTACCAAATAAAACTTTGTTTGATACTATGTATGATACCATGAAGACTGTTAGCCTAATGAATTATACGTGTATATGTGATATATTTGTAGTGATAAAAAACGAAAAAAATCGCCCAAATACTGGCTTCATGTGCTATTGTTCCCCTCCCTGGCTTCATGTTCCATGTAAATTTTGTATCTTGATTTATAAGAGTTGTCTGCTTAATGTACAAGACAGGACGATTCCCATATTTAGCTGAGTTTTCTATATTTTAGTGGTGGTAAGCTGATGCATAAATATGGTGGAGAATATAACAAAGCAGGACTTCTGAGCTGGCTAGAAAAGTGAGTGGTACACTACATTCTATATACCTGATGTGGCGCTGCAATGAAATTATAGTAAATTTTGATACTTTTCTCATGTGAACATACACTCCCGGTCCTGTGTTGACATCGGTTACATATGACATACAGTTATGATCATAAATGAGCTGTTAATATCTTATCTCTTATAGTCCTAGTGAACCTAAAGAGCCTGAGAAGGAACTAGCCTGGTCAGAGTCTGAGAACGACGTCCACCATCTCACTAGTGAAACTTTTAATGACTTCACTCAGGCTAACCCCTCAACACTCATCATGTTCTACGCCCCATGTAAGTATACTTCTTATGGGGAGGTTTGACTCTATGACATCATATTGGATGATTCTCTCAGATGTGAAGTTTAGCCCTAGGATCCTAGGATAAGGGCTTCCAAACTTGTGTTTTGAATGTGATTTCCATGATTCATGTGCTCCGCGAACATGTTAGATGTATTTTTCATTCTTGTAAGTGTATGTTTGAAATAATTCCACCCTACACCCGATCCTGTATAAACCTGTCAACACATGGATCATACTGCAGGTATATTTGTGATACATGATACATGGTTGTATATGGTATGTAAATGATTGTTCCTGGAGATGATAATTGTGCGGTGGGTTTTGTGTTAATTCAGTGTAGAGGTTGGGTCCTATAAATCTTTGTGCTCTAATTGGTTGATAGTTGTGGGTGTGTGAAGTTGAGTAACCGTAACTTCTGCCGATCTCATATCCAAGATTGGACCTTCTAAATGCCAGGGCATTGTTATATTGTCATGTTGTCGTTGTAGGGTGCGGACATTGTAAAGCTATGAAGCCAGCATATGAGGAGGTAGCTACCATTCTCAAAGACGAGGGAGCTGAAGGTAAAATAGCTGCTGTCGATGCCACAATTAGCCGAGATTTGGCAGAGAAGTTCGGTGTCAAAGGATTCCCCACTGTCATATACTTCAAGTCAGTATATGAGGAAAATTAAGTCTCGATTTTTTTTGCCTTTCACAAAGCATGTTATGCTGTGTTTAATTTGAAAGATTTTGCACTGGGATTTTGATATTGTGCTGTGGCCTGGATAATGGTGCCCTACAAAAGGTTGTTGGGGCTGTTAATGATAAATGCATTGATATATATGACTTATTTGCTTAATGTATGGAGATTTGTGTTGAGATGACAATTAAAAGTATTGTACAGTGTTATCTGCATACATTCTGGTAACCAGTGTGTAAAACAGACTAACCACCATTGTATTATAATCATATACAGAGACGGGGAGGAATCATGGAAGGTGAATGAGAGGACCAAGGAAAAGATATTAGATTTTATGCGTAACCCCCAGGAGCCACCTCCTCCCGCTCCAGAAGCACCCTGGTCTGAGGTGGAAAGTGACATAGCTCATCTTACCAGCGAGAACTTCCAATCAACTCTGAAAAAGAAGAAACACTCCCTCGTCATGTTCTATGCCCCATGTGAGTAATGATCTGAACCATGGTGTATACCCCTCCCCTCACATCTGGAGGTACCACCATATTATGTTTGGTGTGTATTTAGTGAATGGAATCTTCTGTAGCTAAGGCCCATTTCAAGCGGATGCTAAGTAGTATGTGAAACTTTCATTAAACAGCTAGAGGGTCTCTTGTGAGGAGTTGCCTATTCATTCAATGAAAGAAGACAACTTTTTATATATGTATTACTGTATAGTTTTATGAGAGAGTTTCATCAAGTTTTATTAAGACATGAGACATGATATAATATTGTGATGTTATTACAGGGTGTGGTCACTGTAAGAAAGCTAAACCACATTATACGGAAGCAGCTGCCAAGTTTGCTGATGATCCTAAGGTGAGTTGTGGCTTGATTGTGATAATAAGCTGTTGGCGATTGCTTTGTGAGTGAAGACCATAGCGTTATTCCACTTAGAATCTGTTCCTTTATGAAGCTGGTTTGTCGGAGATGCCAAAATCTCGAATATATCGAGACATATCTAACGACAATAAGATACGGTAACATGTGTATATATGGGCTCAGCTGGTAGAACATGTCAATAGATTCCATATCAAACTGATCCAAAGATCACCAGAACATGAATCCCAATCGACAATAGTTTGAGCAGTGAAGAGAAAAAATTAAGCAATATTCCTAACCACTTACATCATCTCATTGTATCCACGATTTGATTCGCTGTTCAATGGCTGTAGCTATAAATGGCAAGAACCAGAAGTGTAATACTATGTCAAACACTGTAAGATGGTACAATGAAAGGTTGTGTATTAGGTATTTTTTATTTAAAAGTCAAGCTTATTTCTAATCTGGTACTTGTTTTTTAAATTTAAAAAACTATTGACCTCTGCTCTAACAGTTACTTTTTTTCTCTCAGAAAATGTTTGCAGCAGTAGACTGTACTCAGCACTCTGATGTATGCTCTAAGTATGATGTAAGCGGATATCCCACATTTAAATACATGCTCTATGGTAAGAATGCTCAGGCGTACAGCGGGGGACGAGAGGAGTCTGACTTTGTGGCCTTCATGTCTGACCCCGAGAACCCCAAGAAGAGTGCACCACCTCCGGCTGAGGATATGTGGGCAGGAGCTGAGGGAGCTGACAATGTGGTCAAACTCACAGCTGTTGACTTTGACAAGTTTATACAGACTAACCCCTCTGTGCTTGTTATGTTCTACGCCCCTTGTAAGTATAGTTCACCCCTTGTCTTTCTCGTCCATAACTGTGTTAATGATATTATCTCAACTGCTGCTTATATTTCGATTCTTCATCAGTAAGATTTCAAAGAGCCAGGAATACGGGCAAATCATAAGTTATACAAATATAAATTATTGTATGTTGTAACAGATTGACATTGTTATACACTGTATATTCTGATATTTTAGGGTGCGGACATTGTAAGAAGATGAAGCCAGATTATGCTGCTGCTGCCACCATACTCAAAGAGCAAGGAGTGAGTTACCTTGTCTTTTGTCAATTCACTTGATCACCAGTCTGTTTGCATTAATCAAATGACAAATATTTGTCCTGAAAATTCAAAATTTTGGTATACATACCCATCTGATATATATTCAAATTTACCAGGTAAAAATAGTCATCTCAAAAAGCATTCTATGTGGAATGTTCCAGTGACTGTTTATTAATGATACACTATAAGGCTGGGACGGGTTTTGAACCCGGTGCTGATCCGCGGGTTCAACCACCTCGGGTCAGTACCGGGTCAAGTCGGGTTTAAGCTTGCCGGGTTTGAGCTTACTCAGGCATAGTCAGTCATTTTCATTTGCACTACCAAATTCTAGTTATGTCTTTCTACTAGCTGGTCAAAACATCGCCTGGACCCAGGTTCAATCCAGCGATATTGCAGGCCAGGACCTTAACCACTTACCACTGAATCTATATGACTGCATGAGAAATCAAGATTATATTTTCATAAAAAAACTTTGTATTCCAACTCTATGTAAAAATGGGAGTTGCCTTCATTTATGTGTGGTGGGGCAACTCCAAAGTGTTATTTATGATGGCTATTAGAGTTTGACTAATATTCAATATAGCAGTATGCCAAATCCTATGGCAATATCCATTTCGATGTTAAATGATCTTGAGATCCAATATGGGAGCCTAGAACAGCAACTTTGCCAATAACAGTTTTTGTATCTCAGGGAATGGGGGTTATCATGTAATAAGTTTGAATGTTATGACTGCGGTACTTTGTGTATTCTTTGTATGAATGAATTCAATATTTTACAACGGCTCAGCAATAAATAGGTTTATTAGCTCTGTTTCACGCGTACTCGAACCCGACCTGGCCCGGTCCTGAAAGATAGCCAAAACCCGGAAACCCAACCCGGTTCTGGTTTTGTTAACCCGTTCCAGCCTTAATACACTATGGTATTTTCTTATTCACAGATTGAAGGGGTCCTAGCTGCCGTTGATTCAACTCTGGAGTCAGCAGTCAGCTCCAAATACGGAGTTAAAGGATTCCCTACTCTCAAATACTTCAAGTATGTTAAGTTATGACTGCTTTTAAACACTGTTGGCTGTCAACAAAATAGCGCAGTGATCGGAAGTATAATTTGCATGTGATCCAACCTTTTGTCCCACACACAAAGGTAGTCTGTGCCCTGACATGAAAATCTTTGAATGATGCTGATTCCTTTTCAGATAGTTCGCAGAATAATATCTTTGGCCCTCAAAAAGGTTAGTCGTCAATTAAAACTCTCTCTATCTCTTGTAGAAATGGAGAATATGCATTTGATTTTGATAAGAGAACTAAAGATTCTCTCCTGGACTTCATGAAGAATCCTGTTGAGCAGAAAACACCGCCACCTGAAGACATGTGGGCGGGAGTGCCAGGGGTGGAGAATGTAAATCAGCTCACAACTAAAACATTCGAGAAGTTTGTCACTGATAACCCCTCTGTACTCGTCATGTTCTACGCCCCCTGTAAGTAACAAAAAATATCTGTATCTCCTCAAATTTGGTATTTGTATGTATTGTGTGATAGCAGAAATTGGACTCTCTCCCTCTCCATAACATAGCCTGCCGTGACCTCACAGCATCAGTTGTGTTACTATGCCTTCCGCCTGATGCATTAGAAAATAATTACTTCAAAAGGGACCATCATTGAGGAAAGTGACACAATATTACTATCTCTCAAACTATCACTGTGATTATAAGTATCTTGATTTACATTCTTTCCTTTATATAACAGGGTGCGGACACTGCAAAAGTATGAAGCCAGCTTACGCTGATGCAGCCAAATCAGCCAATCAGAATGGTTTGGTAGGAAAGTTTGCTGCCGTGGATTGTACTCAAGAGTCTGAACTGGCTACCAAATATGACGTTAAGGGATTCCCAACATGTAAGATATTATCAGTATCAAATGGAGTCATCCATATACCAGCATAGTATTTCTTCTGTCTGTCGTTTGCACAAAAATATGGTGTTTACTGTAAAATGCGTGGCATCTTTACAATAAATTATTTTGTATTGTTACAGTGAAGTATTTTGAGAATGGTGCTGACGCTATGAAGTACACATCTGGTAGAGACAAAGACTCACTTCTCTCGTTTATTAAGAGGTAAAATTAACATGAAAAAATACCGATGCTCAAATGATTTGTTCATAATACTCTATCTTGTAAGAGGGCTGAGTATACAGTGCAGCTCAAAGATATATTAAGTTTGCCGTCTGTTTTAGTAAGGAACATTTTAATACTTGAATTTAGAGCTTTATCCTTATTCATGGTCTGTTACAAGCACCATGCAAAACATTCATGACTTAAAGTTTGCTCGCAGTAAATTCAGTAATAATTTAGCATAAATTATACTGGAATACATGGTAGAGTTTCTGTTTATTGATGATGATGTGGCGTTATAAGACTGCTGTTTTATTTTGTAGCAAATCCGACTCAAAATCTGAGACTGAAGGAGTTAAAGATGAGTTATAAAATGTAGCCATCCTGGCGCTAGTCTTTGATATAAATGATACATAGCCATCAGCTCCTACACAAATGTACGGCAGTCTGTTCACTCCTGACTCTAGCGTGATAATATTCCTTTCTTGTGGTCTTCCTGTTACTTATATACCCCATTGTTCTATGACCATTTCTATCATGTTCAAACCTGCCATTTACAACAGGGTCTACAATCATCAACAATGAATTGACATTTCTAACATCTGTAGATTTGGTCGATATAGATGTCATTGTCCATTAATCATGTGACCATAGTATGCTAGAAGCATTTTGGTGAACTTTTAAACCGAACAAATTTGATATAAAATCTCTTTTGTATAGTCTGATTCCCCTCCTCAGTAGTCTTGTTTATTGTCTTGATACAATATTTGTAAATTAAGTGTTATTGAGATAATGTAGAATAAACTTTCAGCACAATCAACAAATTGAAGAAGTATCTTTAAGTTGTGTAAATATATGACATCATGTCATATGATATATAGAAGTTAAATTAATTTCCACTGGTTGAACCGTATTTTTATCCTAGGTCATGCATTTGAGCATGTACCAAGTTGTATATAGTACACATAGTTGCCAATAACCGACATGGCTCTCGGTGTGAGTATACAATTCCATTGCAATGTTTTGTATTCACAAAATATATGTTCCCCAAAATTACAAGGTAGCAAGGAGATAGCAAATAAGAGAATAGAAATAACTTGAGGTGACTGATTTAGTAAGGAGCTGGAGATTAATGTTTCATCAGCACACATAGGTTAGATCGTTTAGATATTTATTGACAGGTCACCGCTGGTCTGATCCACAAAAATTTAACATGTATTTATATGTTTTTATTTTGTATGTTTTTGGTTTGGTCTCGTTGGCAATACACACAGCAGTGACTATTGGCAATACCTTGTGCTTGATTCATTTAAAAAGTCAGGAAATTTTCCTAACGGTCTTAATAAGAGAAAACACAACAAGTGAGACACTCAATATGCTGCAGACATAATATGTTACTTGCAGATACATATGGACTCACGGCATGCATATCTCATCATACTTTTGCATTCATCATTTATTGTGTCTCTTATGTTGTTAGGGAAGCGAGTTTAGCTGCGTATGTAAGGCTGACCTATACGAGATCGGCAACCTATCACACAAAGGCGGACACATCCTACTCGGGCCCAACATCCAATACCTAATGACACTCTTCCACAATCTTGACAGTTATAAGTTACATCAGAGCAACACTTAATAGATTAATAGTTTCGATTTGAGGCTGAACCATGAATGAATGATGATGACGACTTTTCCTCATTTTGCCTACCAATATGAATATACCACTCCATCGAACCAAAAATTTTTTTAAACACTATTCACTTCAGGCATAGATGAAATTGAATTGAAATAATCTTCAAATAAATTATTATCCTTGTTCTGTCCAAAAAAATCTGATTTCACGTCTTACTTCAGTACCATGATGCCCGTCAAGCTAACCATTAGTAGTGAGTAGTTTTGCCTTCCAGATGTATAAGGGCTGACTGTTATCAAGACTGTTGTGTACAGCCATGTCGCAACCTATTACAGGATGGATATTATAGAAATTATGCAAATAAACAAATATCAAACCTCCCATATATATAATAGTTGGTGATAGTAAAATATAATGCTGCACAACTTCAGATTTCCTAAAAAGGTCAGCTTAAATAATGGGCCAATGTTCAGCAGTGAAATTGGCTTGATCTCATTAGAAGAACACATTCTCAATGCGTTGAGGTCTTTTGTAAGCCACAATGGGTACTTCTAAGTGGTGAACACTACATCATTACCGCCCGGTCACTGGGTCCAAGCACTTCAAAGCCAACCCTGACTTATGAGAACCTACATCGCATGAAGCGCTGGTACTCATTGGAACACCCTACCGAACTCGTGGAACACCAGTGGACATGCGAGTTGTACTGGATTAGAGTTCCTGTGACTTCAATTCTTGTATACAAAGAGCAGACAACTTTGATTCTATTCTGGCCACCTTCATCTGAAAAGTCTATATACATTACATTTTAAACAATGCGCTGCAACAAGAAACCCAGTGTAGGATCTATTGACTAGGAACACAGTGTCAGCTGAATCTGTTGCAAATAATTTTATTAGATATGAAAAAAAGACAAGATGCTCGATATTTGATGAAAAAGATCTGTGATAGTGGACTGGTGGGTTTTGTGAGATATTTTGGTTGACACTCCTTGACTAGTACTATTATTCATTGACATCAAAAAGCAGTGAATTTTTAATCAGAACACATTTAGTTTTTGTTTTTAAGGTTGCTTTCTGTTTTTATCCTTTCCTTATGATGCTATACACATAAATGAATCAGACGCGGGAGAGCAGAGATCGTCTTACTGGATAATGTAATTTGTTCCAAGAAATTTTTTAATTGTTGGAAGTGTACCTTTACTGTGCTGTGGTGGGGTCTCTGTTGATAGTGCTGTATTTCTTCTGTTTCAATTTTGCCAATATCTTTTACAATATTTTGTTGATCAAAATTTTAATTGCATAGTAGGACATATATTATATGCATCAGTACTCAGTATTGAAATCATCAAACAATGAAATATTGGCTCAAGTATCACCAAAGCATACCAACGATTTGGAGTCATATATTCGGCTGGTACATAACTGTCTCTTAATTACTAGAGTATCTTAAAATTTCAAAAACAAAAAAGGTGTCAACAAGTTCTGGTGAGAATTACACCTTTTTTACAAACAGTTATAACGTATCATCATTTGCAAGAATATACCACATTACAAAAATCCAAGGCAAGTGACAACCCCCTCAGTCGGGATATGCCATTTCAAAAATAACACAAATAGACAACCTCTTTGGGTTAAACCATCTTAAACATCACACAAGGCATTAACAACCTATTGCAAGGTTATACCTCTTTTGAAAGCCATACAAGGCATTAACAATTCTCCATTTTGAGAATACGACAATAGACCGTCCAAAAACGGTTAATATATTGTTCTCTCCGCGAGATCTTCTTTTGAAATCCAAACAAGGCATTAACAATCTCCATTTTGAGATTCGACAGCTTACAAGCCGCCGGTATTTTCTTGAGCTGAGAAGTGTCGACCCGATCTGTAGTTAGAAGGAGAGATGATAAGGACTGCTCACTCATTAATCTGGCTTTGTTCTGAGAGCAACACAGTTATGACGAAGTTAGGAAAGGGGTGGTGGTGGTTCGTAGTTCTCAGTCTCAATGTTAGCAATCAAAGATTGATGAGTTTAAATTTCCCACAATTCAATGCAAAGTGATCACAAGACTTCCTTGTTGCCAACTCAGTAACTTTATAAATCATGTTGAGTTGTCTAGGCTTATTGGGGTACAGTGTTGGCAAGTGCGGACAAGATGTTAAAGAGCGCTGGATGAAGTCTATGAACACTGAGCATTCTCCTGTCTCATGCGCCAGCGCAACCAATGTCGCCATGCCGAGGCCTGTTTGGCGGCGAACGCGCTGCGAGTCAGTCGCGGGACAGGCAATGTGGAGGTGTGCCGGGGAGCTTTCATTTGAGCATGTCTATAGTGGCCCGTGAAACCGCGGACAAGTCAGAATTCTCACACATGCACATGTTTGACAACTGATTTGCACGGCATTTCCTCTGGCTTCACAATGTGCGTTCAAGAAGATACCAATGATCGATTTGACTTGTAAATCACATTGTGTAACAGAGCTCTTAATTGACGTGGTACCGAAGTGGTGCACTGTCTGCGATAGGGTTTGGAGCGCACAAGGTCGCCCTTTTGTATTTGCTATGTGCCGCAACTTTGATCCAGCATTTTGAGCCTTTTCAACGACAGGAACATCGGCACGGTCCTCGCATCAGTAGTACTGCTGAGGTAGGCTGACGAGGCGCGCTCAAAGGCGCACAGCATTTCAAACCAAGAAAATCTGTCGTTTGGTCATGACGTTTGAGGAGGGCGGAGAACAGGAGTCTGAAAAAAGCGGTTGTCGGCTGTTTCACTGATATCTCCGTTCTTGACGCTATGCAGCCGGGCTATTTGGTAAGGTATTGACAGGAAGCACCGAAGCTATGACATAACTCGACGAACTGCTTGCCACCGGGCGGTACCTACCGCGCGACCATACAGTTCTGTAAATCTGTCAGTTCCATGCAAAGTGTCGCCTGCCTTGCACTCGCCTGGTGAATCGCACGGTGCGGCACAACAATATTCGTCGGTACCCGTAAGTCTGTCAGTTGTGCACTTGCACCCTGAGTGCGCTCACAGCTTTGGTATGCGTGTTACGACTCGCGCAATAAGTGCAATGCGGTGATTTAAGCCAACGACGCATTTCAGACATCTATTGCATGTGTGCTGCAGTGATCCTTTCGCAGGTTCGCCTGCGAAAACCTTTTGGGACTTTTACTTCCTAGAAGTGATCAAGTTTGTATCACGCTCTGCTCGCAATGCAGAAGTATATAGGGCAGGAACAAGTTCCCTGTGAGCTGATATCTCATGAGTGCAATGAATTCCTCAGTGACTGAGAGAAATCTCTGATCCATGGTGCGCTTACTGTTCAACGGATGGCCGCCGCTGTCAAGTGACAGTCTTACACATTGATGCAAAAAAGTGTACAAGCAGGTGGGCTCCGAGAATCTGAGGGCACGTGTTATGCTCATCACCTCACAGGGCTGAGAGCCGCTTGTCTCAGAAGCAGGTAGTCACGGTGACTTGTGTCAATGTTGTCTATTTAGCTGGCAAGACTCTTGTTCGTTATTGGAATTAAACCAGGCAGATCGCTCCATGAACCAGGAAGGGCCATGCACCACAAACAACTGAATTGAGAAAGAGCTCTCAACCTGTCTGTCATAACAGTGTTCCTGCAGGGTGAGGTTCCTGTGTTTGGTTAAATTAAGCCGCAGGCTCCACTCCTGGTGGTGCCATTTCGTCAATTCCTGAACGTTCCAGCTTGGCAGCCCAGTGACTTTCCGATGTTGAATACTGCTGGCTTAGTCGGTCAAAGCCTACTGCGGCATCTAATTGCCTTTGTACCTCTGACTTTTGTTCTTAATTAATGAAAACATTCTTGGCAACCCTTTCGCAGTGGTACATCTGCAGGCGGTCCTTGAATTTCACCTCTGCCTCTACCTGCCGCAGAGTGCAAATGCCCCCGGCAGTCTCTGTAATCATTGGCTCAAAATCTCCAGAACTAACAAAATGAGTAGGACCCAATGTTCCATCATAGCTGTCCGTCTTCCTGCGTCTGCATTTCAACCTTACAACCCTTCAACCTTGCAACTTTGCTACAATAATGAAAATTTGTCCGAGCGGTTTGACCTCAAATGCCTTATCAGTTTCTTTTATAATATGCCAAAAATGCCTACAGGCTTTAAACACTTTTTCTAAAAGTTGAGCAGTTTATAGCCAGAGCCTTGTGCAGTCGCAGAATAGATACAAAGCCAGCCGTTTGTACTGTCAGCTAATCTTCATGGTGGATCGGTCTGTACAAATTGTCCATCTCTAGTGGGTAGTCAATCTAAGTTCTCCACCTTTGCTTTTGTAGCACGGCCAGCGCAGGGCGCACCAAGTATGAGGTTGATCATGATTGTTCTTACATGATTATTTTATTTATGTTCCCAACTAATTTAAATACTCAAGTTGGTGTTCAGCGATTACTCAAATTTAATAATTTAAAAAAAATATACAGATTGCTAACAAATAGAAATGTACCCAATAGAAGATACTTAACCTCAAATGAAATGAAATGGTATTAATTATGAAGATGGTCTGTTCAAGTTCAAATGGTAAATAATAACAAATGGACTCTTGAATTTTCAAAATCAGTCTGAAGATCAGTTTATGTTCAAGATGGTTAGTATATAAGATGTATCATATTTGTATCGTAACTAAGGCCGAGGGCGGTTCAACAGTCAGACATGGCATTTAATATGGTGACAGGACAACAGATCAAGTTATGGTTCATATATGGCAAACAGACAAAACATACATTAAGGTGATTTCTATGGCTGCTGGTTACTTAAGTTATTTATCATTATAAGCTACAACCAGTATTTTGTCTGGTTCTGAAAATAGATTTAATTGTTACTGGAAAATCAAAGTTCTCTAGAAATTACATAACATGTCTGGCGGTTTGTTAATAACAAGGAGTTGTGCTTCCTTCATCTAGTATCATTACAGCATTCGGTCAGTACATACCACCGGTCTTGTATGAGAGTTGCTGGCAGTTTTACCACTCTCACAATGTATTAGCAGATCAAAATAGTGGACTTTCAATTGTCTTCATTGTTGGGAAAAGAATGTCAAGATGCTGAAGTTTGTTTCCGGACAAAAAACTGATTTGTACATTAAAGTGTCAAATAAAGTCACTTTCATATTTAGAATCTAACAAATCACCATAGGAACCACTAACTACCGACCAGAGATCTGTAAATTGACACCAGAGATTTTCTGCATCAACTGAGGATTTAACCTGATAAATGAAGGCAGTGGGTAGTGTTATTATTAGATTATTACCCATCCTCTCTCATCAAAACGGTGAGTGATTACCATACGTTTTAGTTTTCTGTGAAGAAATTATCTGGGCCAGGTCCAACTGATAAGGTAATGCTGTATAAGGAAATAAAAGGACATGCCAGAGACGTCTTTTGAGAGGTATTTATATTTTATTAACTTTAGAAGTTCATAAATTCTCCCAACAGTACATTATGTGTCACCATCCTGGTTCAACTTTATATCACATAAATGTAAGAAAAACCTCGAAGGCGTACAGCGACTTTTGCTTAAAATAATCTACCCTGTACTGGATAGCTGCAACTAACGCCTGCAGGCAGTTTCCATACGTAATACACCTGTAATTAGGTGAAGGTCAACTTGTTGCACCCATCCTCCAAAATAAAATGACTGGTATGCTGATGACAAATCAGGACCCAGGCAAGTTGATAGTACTGCAGTCAGTAATATTGAGGCATGAAAATGTTGCCTGTTGTATTTGCAATTGAAATTTTGGTGATTTGAGGTTTTAAATAATTTTAGCAAAATCAATTTGGGACGCTATATGCAGACAAGTCAGTTGAGGCAAAATTAGCTGGAAAACCTGTAAAAATGCACTTGCTCCGTTTGATTGAGCACCGAAAAAATCTGACAACGAATTTCCTTTCAATACTCTCAAGTATGTCAGAGCAGAAGCAGACCATCATTTTGAGTGGTCTGGTTAAAGAATTGAAAGAAGCTGAAGCAGGCTTTTGGAGGTGAGAAGTCAACATAATTTGCATGTAAAGCAATGGGGAAAAATAAAGGTGTAGATGATTTCGATATGAAGTGTGCATTATAAATTGCCAAAGAAAGAGACATCTACTTAAAAATATTATACCCGAAACAGAACCAGTTTGTAACACACACAGAAAGAACTGTAAAGGAACAGGTTTCTTGGTATCATGCACACACAGCTATCACACATGCATTTGCATATAAAATTAGTCTTCAGGGTTATTTGGTCTGGTAGGTCTAGGGGTTATAAGTTAACAACATTGAGTTGCCTACTCATGCACCGCCCAACTAGTCCAGGCGATTTGTGATGAGCCTGTTATTGGGGAAATACTGTAATATTAGTGACTATTGTGGTCAGATAACAACTTTTGTAAATAAATGACAAAGTCACTCACAAGTCTGTCTGATGACATAAAAGTTCAAAAGAAAGTTCGATAATTTGTATACACACTATTTGATGAGTTGAGACCTCTAATCAAGACAACCTTTATATCTGTCATGAGGCCATGTCGAAGAAAAGATTAGAAGAACCACTGTACATTACAATCAATGACTATGACTTTGACGCATTCCCTGTCAGCTGTTTTTCAAGCATGAAAATGAGTGATTTTCATTTCAGACCGATGCGCTTGTTTGCTCTGTTAAAATAAGATTATAATGGAGCAATTGATTCTTCCTGTTGACAAAGCCTTGCATATTTCAGATTCACCCAAAAATGGTCCATGCAATGCTTTATAGTTTGTACCAAATCTTACAATTTACCCAACACTAGCCTCCCAAATCAGATCCATACTGACGAAATAACTCAAAAACTCGACAAATTAATTTCCTAAGTGACTGTTGTGTGCAGTGACATGTGCTCTCATAAGACTTGCTGCACTCAGTCAGTAATATTGATAGTCTATGTTAAGATGTGCTGAGTATCTGTGATGCACACAGATGGACAAGATCTAATGAAAAAATAGAGGGTTTCTCCAGGTATCCCAATGCTAACGCTATTATCAATACTCCTCTTTAGGAGGCAGTCAAATTACATTTACATCACCCTGAAGTCCGAAACAACTAGATGACAAATTTTTTGAGTTGAATTTACTTTGTGACTTGTAATTTCTAGTTTTTAAACAATTTAAACAACAAAGTTTATCCAAAAAAAACCTTGAGTGTTTAAACATCAGAATATTTGCAAAAATTGTTGAAAAGATTGTCAAAACCTCAAATCACTCAGTATTAATCATCGCATGCTTTGGATTTCAACATCATCCTAATGCCTGAAATGTCGAGATTTACAAAGAATTTATTTTAGATTTCTGTGCGATTTGGAAATAGTATTTTCAAGAAAAACACACAATCTACCTGTGTAAACCTTGTATCTTCCATTGAAATTCTATTGAAAGCCGCTATTCATGAAGCTGATAATTGAAGCATATCACTGGTTTTCATGGGGGCTGAAGATGGGAGTTCGATTGGAATGTCATAGCCACAATCTCATTTATTCATCATATTAATGTAAACAAAACCTTGAAATACTTAGCGATGTATTGATCTGCCTTTATATTGCCAATTTCTATCTCGAGCAGTAACCATGGTTAACAGAAAATGTTGTATCTGCCAAAGCACTGTGGGTTATTTCCAGTGGCCGAAATCATACAGATTTAAACTTGAGTGGTGTGACTACCTCAGAGATATCTTCCCTCTGATTATCACATGGACTCAACGTTGATTTGCTACAAATGCCTCCTAAATGATATTCAATCTCGCTCTCACTAGAGCTGTTAATCTCCCTGTAATTTTCATTCTCACTGTCGGATGAGCTTTAATTTTTTGCCATGTTCAATTTAGATCGTTAGCTTTGTCATTGAATTATAAAATGTCATACACTATCTCATTTTACCAGCTAAACCACATGGGACAGATAAATAATGCCTTGTATTCACTCATTCATTCAATAGATAAATTCTGTGTGTTTTGATATCACAATATCAGAATATCAAAACCACTGTGTCATAACAATACGCCTTAGTTACAAAGTACTGTATATTCCCATTATAATCTGAGGTACTAAAAAGGTACTATTTTCAACAAGTAATCACAACTCCAAAGGAAAAAAATAGTACCTTTATAGTACCTTCTCATCCCAACTTTGAGGGCAAAAAAGTCTTAACTGGGCCACAGGCTGCTTTTGAACATAGAATAATGTTCTAAACTAGACTGAGATCTCTAGAATTATACCAAAAAACCTGATCCTTTACAAACACTTTAAGTGATGAAATACCGAAACGCTAAAGCTGGGAACAGCCTGTTCATCAAATATGGCCAGTGTATTTAAACTGATTTCTAGCTGACATGTCTCTTTTATGATAATGATAATTTTATGACTTACTATGATTACTATTACTATGAAAATATACTATTTGCTTTGCGGACAATTTGGCAGAATTTTTCTTGAGTTTCGTCACTAAAATTAAGATTTATCAACATTCAAGCCTCCAATGATTTGGACACGCTGTCTCACAGGGTTTTCAATGGTGCAAACTCTGAATCAAAAACCATTTTTATCCCAACATAAGCGGTTTTCAATATAACCCTCTTGCAGTAGGTTTTTCATATGCGGCGTGGGTTAAAGTACCAGACTGGAGAGAGGATAACTCCGAATTGAGGCATAAATAAGAGCTCAGAAAACTGTCTATTGTATCTTGATCGACAAACTAAATAAATGACAAACAAACAAACAATAAGAAACAGGCCCTACTGGTTAGTTTTATGATAATGATACAACAAAACTCGAGTCCAGCTTAGGAGATTTTTTCCATTTGAATTTATTATAGGCCAGAAGCAGCTATAGCATAAGTTGTTATGGCACGGACAATATTTGATGGCAGGATATTGATCACGTTTTATACTTCATTGGTGTATGTTCTGTAAAATTCACTGGGTGTACCCAGTTGTAGTGGTCATATTTAGAAATTAAAAGGTGTTTTGTTTTGGCATTATATGTACAGGGAAATAACTCCTATTCTGTGTAGTCTACCTAATCTAATCATCAGGGAATTCCAGGTTGAAATTGAATTGTGGGATTTGTTGACATGGCAATTAATTCACGAAGTAAACTTGTAGAGAAGTCTGCTCGTATCAGACCAGCACAAATTGAAAATTTTCAATTGAATTATGTCAAACTTCTTATGGGACTAGTATGATCAAGGAGTTTGAAAGTAACTCCCTGGTATGATATTGTATGGTCTTAAGGGAAGCGCGACAACTTGGCCCGAGCCAAACTTGGCCCGAGCCAAACTTGGCCCGAGCCAAACTTGGCCCGAACCAAACTTGGCCTGAGCCAAACTTGGCCCGAGCAAATATATAACTTGGCCCGATGCAATGAAACCTGGCCCCAATTAGTAAAGCTTGGCCCCAATTAGTAAAACTTGGCCCAATGCAATGAAACTTGGCCCCAATCAGTAAAACTTGGCCCCATGTACTGAAACTTGGCCCCAATTAGTAAAACTTGGCCCCAAATATAAAACTTGGCCCCATGTACTGAAACTTGGCCCCAATTAGTAAAAATTGGCCCCAATTAGTAAAACTTGGCCCCAAATATAAAACTTGGCCCGATGCAATGAAACCTGGCCCCAATGCAGTGAAACTTGGCCCCAATCAGTAAAACTTGGCCCCATGTACTGAAACTTGGCCCCAATTAGTAAAACTTGGCCCCAAATATAAAACTTGGCCCCATGTACTGAAACTTGGCCCCAATTAGTAAAACTTGGCCCCAAATATAAAACTTGGCCCGATGCAATGAAACCTGGCCCCAATGCAGTGAATCTTGGCCCCAATTAGTAAAACTTGGCCCCAAGTACTGGAACTTGGCCCAAATTAGAAAAACTTGGCCCCAAATATAAAACTTGACCCCATGTACTGAAACTTGGCCCAAATTAGTAAAACTTGGCCCCAAATATAAAACTTGGCCCGATGCAATGAAACCTGGCCCCAATGCAGTGAAACTTGGCCCCAATTAGTAAAACTTGGCCCCAAGTACTGAAACTTGGCCCCAATTAGTAAAACTTGGCCCCAAGTACTGGAACTTGGCCCCATGTACTGAAACTTGGCCCCAATTAGTAAAACTTGGCCCCAATTAGTAAAACTTGGCCCAAAATATAAAACTTGGCCCCATGCAATGAAACTTGGCCCCAATTAGTATAACTTTGCCCCATGCAATGAAACTTGGCCCAAATAACTAAAACTTGGCCCCAAATATAAAACTTAGCCCCAATTAGTAAAACTTTGCCCCAATAAATAAAACTTGGCCCCCATTCATTAAAACTTGGCTCCAGATATAAAACTTGGCCCCGCGAAATGAAACTTGGCCCCAATTATTAAAACTTGGGCCCATATACTGAAAATTGGACCCAGTAACTAAACCATGGCCCCATACAATGAAACTTGGCCCCAATTAGTAAAACCTGGCCCCAAATATATAACTTGGCCATATGTACTGAAACTTGCACACTAAAAGATAATATGAAGTCCAGCCAACTTTTAATGTATAATGTAAGGTGAAATGGACACTGGACACAAGGCTAATCAGATGGGGATCTTTGGGAGAACAAACCATGAAAATAAGCCAGGAGCGTGACAACCTGTAAGGGCAATGTGTATGTAAGCCTACAGCACATCTGGCTGGTCATTGCATCAGCAGGCTGAGGATCTGCACTCGTCTTAGTCTCACCTTGCCAGTACCGAATTTCCTAAACCTGTAGAGAAGGCTGCTCTGACAACCTACAAAACTCAGAGTAGCCTTTCAAATCCTTTGCAAGCATTATTCCAATTTGGATCATGAAGTCTCACAAGAAATAAAATACATACTGGCAGGACGTCGCCAAGGATAAAAATCGCAAACAGCTTATGATCTGAATTTTGCTTTGTTGAACATTAGAACAATGCTTGATCGTGATAGAGCAGATAGACCAGAAAGGCGAAGTGGCATCATTGTACAAGAGCTAAAGAAATATAGAATTGATGTTGAAGCACTAAGTGAGGCTTGTTTTGGTGATACTGGTAGTGCTAAGATCTCAGAAATGAAGAGTGAATCAATGCTGTCATCGCCAATATGACTGAAGACCCCCAAATCTGTAAACGATAGAATGATCACCCTTAGACTCCCTCTAAACAAGAACAGATATTGTACTATCATTGCGGTGTATGCGCCTACCGTAAGGTAGCGTATTTTAACCACGTGGCTTGTTGGTGAACAGGCCTGGATTAATTTAGGAAACAAAACACAGATTTTAGCCATATCACACCAGCAAGCCAACTGTAATTTAACCACAATATTTAGCCGCCCAGGCAATATAATGATCAAGAAATGTGCACACTATGTGTTACATGCTAATGCCCTCCCACCACACTGCACAGACCTGACCACAGCCGTCAGCTGTCCTACTAACTTCTTCAAAACAAGACATTATGATACATTTCTGTCTGCCATAATAATAAGCATTGCATCGACTGGTTGGGGAAGAAGAATGCTGATTGGTTAACTATTGGTCAGATCGTTTCTAATTGGATGATAATTTTATGGAGGTGTAATGAGGCAACAACTGCTTGACCTTGAAGGTCAATACATTGAGCTCCACATCCTTATATGTCTCTTCTGAGGTCAGATATTGTTAATAAAAATAAGAGATATATAGTCGCTGCTAGCATGTTACAACTGAGTTAGTATGTATGTTCACTGATTAGCCGCCTGCCTATAGAATTTGGAAACAATGCCCTTATTATAACCGCGGTATGCTTGACTAAGTTTTAACCACTCATGGACATTAACCATGCAGCTACAATACGCGACCTTACGGTACAAGGACGAATAGCCCTGAGAACATCGCACAGTTTTATCAGCAGCTGGATTCCACCTTGATGACAGTACCTAAAGAAGCTAAAATTATGTTCCTAGGTGACTTTAATGCTAGAGTTGGCCAAGATAATGAGATCTGGAATAATGTGTTTGGAAAATTTGGAACTGGACGATCTGATTCTAATGGTGAGCTTTTACTGTCTATCTGTGCTGAACATCAGCTGGTGATAACAAATACGAGCTTTAAGCACAAAACTAGCAATAAAAACACATGGATGCATCCGAGGGCTTGACACTGGCACCTGATTGACTTCATTGTCAACCGCCAATGTGAATTGTGTGACATCAGTGATACTAGAGCTAGTGTCAACTGCAGCACTGATCACATCATCAACAGGTGTTACACCAGGCTCAGAGTGCGGAAGCTCATGTGTAAATCTAGTCAGCGTCCTAGAAAGCTCAATGTTAACACTATGTGGTCTGATACCATCAGGAGTGAATAAGAAACTAACATGAATGAATAGCTCCCTGCTCTGGCAGGCTCAGTGGAAGAGAATAATGGTCCGCATTCAAGTCAACGGTGTATGAGGTGTACAAAGAGATCTTGGAATATGTGGAGAGATATCATGCAGACTGGTTTGAGGAGAGCGATAAAGAACTGTGTGAACCGATAGCTACTTGTAACCATGCCCTGAATGAAATGTTGAATCGTAATACCAGATCCATCAAAAACAGGTTTAGACACTACTCATGTCGTCTGCAAAAGAAATGTCATGAATTGAAAAATGAGTAAAGCTGCTGAACTACAGGAGCTGGCAGACATGAATGACACTAGAGGTTTCCATCAAGGACTTTGGGCAGTACAGGGTCCGAGGGTTGATCAATCTGATCAGCTACTTTCCTCCAACAATCAGACTTTACTAACTGAGAAAAAGACCTTCTCCCTTGTTGGACAGAACATCTCAACACTCTTCTCAATGAAAGCAATGAGATTGATGATGCTCCTGACTTGGACGAAGTGAACAATGCTATGTATATGCTCAGCAATGGAAAGTCACCCGGTGCAGATAGAATACAACCTGAAATATCATATTCAGAGTGGCTCTACTAGTGCAGCACCTGCAACACCATGAGATCATTGTTGACTCTTGGAAGAGCGGAGAGCCTCCACAAGATTGGAAGGATGCTCAGCTTATACCCCTGTTTAAGAAAGGTGATCGACGTCTCTGTGGGAAATATCAAGGCATCTCACTTCTATCAACACCTGGTAAAGTATTAGTCTGTGTGTTTCTCAAAAGATTGAGCTTTTATGCAGAGTACCTACTCCCAGAGGCACAATGTGGATTTTGTGCAGGCGAAGACACTGTAGATATGATATTCTTCCTGAAGCAAATTCAAGAAGATTGTGTCGAGCCGAGGATGTAATGGTGTTTTGACTTTTGGCTTTGACACTGTGAACAGAAATGCCTTGTGGGCTATTCTAGAGAAACTTGGTTGTCCTGCCAATTTCACCAATCTTGTGTCGGCCCTACACAAAGGAGTGAATACATCAGTCAGCAGGTGAAAGGGCTTTGGTACGTGAACTTATATTTGCAGATGATACTCCAGTTGTTGCTCAAGACCATGCAGATGCACAGGAAACTATATCTGGTTTTGCCCAGTCAGCCAAACAGTTTGGGTAAATGATTAGCATAAAAAAGACTGAGGTGATGTACCAACCTTCACCGGGCTTATCTGACGCAGGAGATGACATCCATATTGATGGTGAAAACCTTTCTATGGTTAGCAGGTTTAAGTATCTTGGTACAACTGACACCAACGACAACAAGCTCGACACTGAACTGGAGATACGCATGTCCAATGCCTCAAAAGCCTTTGGGAGACTCAGAGATCATATATGGGACAATAAGGATCCTACCATCAAGACTAAAAGTGCTGTGTACAGAGCCATTGTTCTATCAGTTCTTCTCTATGGTGTCGAATCCTGGTTTGTGTACAAGGTTACTGCTTATAAACTCAATGCATTCATGATGAGACACCTGAGACAGATACTCAACATAAAGTGGTGGCAGTTTATATCAAATTAAAGGATCCTGAAAACAACTTCCTTACCTGGCATGTACGATATTCTCATCAGCAGATACCTCAGCAGGACCGGTCATTTCCACAGACTAGATAACACCCGAATACCAAAGCTTATATTGTACTCACAACTCACTGATGGTACATATGGAATTGGATGCCCAAAGCTGAGATACGAGGACAACATCAAAAGAAACCCTGAAAGATCGGGAGATCCCCTTAGATCTTGGCAGAGCCTATCCCGAAGCAGAGACGATTGGAGACAATTTATTCGTAGACGAAAGACGTCATCATCGGCCACGATGGACAGCTAAATACTAAGAATGCAAAAATTAGCAACATGGAACTCTTTAGGGATGGCAAGCTCACAGGTTTAAAAAAAACGTTTATGATGCAATTATCACAAACCAGAATACTGTGGCTGTTGTTTGAGTTCAGAATTGCCTTCTCATAAGCATAACACAGATAACTCCAGAAATAAACATACAGTAAGCAGACCATAAATGCGGTAACAATTAGCATGTTCGCTCATTATATCGACCATTTATTTAAGGTGGTTTTCTGTAATACTTAATATATGCCACATGGAAGCTGATTTGAGCGAGATTTATACAATTTAGTTTCAATGACATGACCAACTAGCTGCATCGCCAGGTAATACTGTAGAACTGTCTTAAATGATAGGAGCTGGGCGGCTAAACATCTGTAATAGAAACTCCTGTCCAGCCTAGTATATAGTTCACTTGCGAGAGATTAATATTGTATGAGGCATGCATGGGGCCAAGTTTTATATTTGGAGCGAAGTTTTAGTATTTGGGCCAAGTTTTACTAATAGGGCCAAGTTTTATATTTGGAGCCAAGTTTTGGTATTTGGGGCCAAGTTTTACTAATTGGGTCAAGTTTCATTGCATGGGGCCAAGTTTTAGTATCTGGGCCAAGTTTTACTAATAGGGCCAAGTTTTATATCTGGAGCCAAGTTTTGGTATTTGGGGCCAATTTTTTTCTAATTGGGGTCAAGTTTCATTGCATGGGGCCAAGTTTTAGTATCTGGGGCCTAGTTTTAGTATCTGGGGCCAAGTTTCAGTACATGGGGCCAAGTTTTACTGATTGGGGCCAAGTTTCATTGCATTGGGCCAAGTTTTACTAATTGGGGCCAAGCTTCACTAATTGGGGCCAGGTTTCATTGCATCGGGCCAAGTTTTAGTATCTGGGGCCAAGTTTTAGTATCTGGGGCCAATTTTTAGTATCTGGGCCAAGTTTTACTAATAGGGCCAAGTTTTATATCTGGAGCCAAGTTTGGCTCGCGCCAAGTTTGGCTCGGGCCAAGTTTGGCTCGGGCCAAGTTTGGCTCGGGCCAAGTTTGGCTCGGGCCAAGTTTGGCTCGGGCCAAGTTTGGCTCGGGCCAAGTTTGGCTCGGGCCAAGTTTAGCTCGGGCCAAGTTTGGCTCGCGCCAAGTTTGGCTCGGGCCAAGTTTGGCTCGGGCCAAGTTTGGCTCGGGCCAAGTTTGGCTCGGGCCAAGTTTGGCTCGGGCCAAGTTTGGCTCGGGCCAAGTTTGGCTCGGGCCAAGTTTGTCTCGGGCCAAGTTTGTCTCGGGCCAAGTTTGGCTCGGGCCAAGTTTGGCTCGGGCCAAGTTTGGCTCGGGCCAAGTTGTCGCGGATTCGTCTTAAGACCACTGTCTTATGGCAATTACCAACAAAATTTTTGATGTTTCAATGTCATTTTTCGGCTGGATATCTTTTGCATAACAAGTGAGCAAAGAGTTCAATGAGTGCCTCACTTTTTAGCAAAGAAACCCAACTGTCAGAGTCTGAAAAACTTAGATATGCCAGCTTCGCATAATTTCCTAACATGCTAATGACATGATATGGGGATATGCGGTAGCGCTGTCTCTCACCAACCGCCTCATGCAATGATAAAACATACACAATGTAGAACCCAGGACTATAGTCTTGACTTGTATCAAGTGCATCAAACTCTTGACTTCCCACTAAACACATATCGATAGTGTGAATATTTGGGATATGCAGTAGTGCTGCGGCTGACCTCTTCAACTGGGTACACACTTTTTTCCTACATCAAATGTGTCTAGGCTGCTTTTTGTCTTGTTCTCATTGAGATGTAGTGCTGTCGCTGACCACCTTTTAAAATGATGTGATGGAATATCTTGTTAAAGTCATACATAGAGTCGTGTTTCCTGCTGGCCATATTAATCACTTAACATTTCACTTACCTAACCGATTGTGAAGAAAATTGCAGGTATGCTGCCGCGCTGCCGCTGACATGATTGCTACAACCGGTTACACTCTCAGTTTTAGATTCAGCACGTTGTTCTACCCTAGATATACCCTTGTTTAAAACTCGGAACATTTCACTTATTATAAGCAATTTTAAGAAAAATTGCGATATGCTGCCGCGCTGCCGATCTTCCGCTGATATGATTGCTACGACAGGGTACACTAGACCAAGTTTGGTCCATTTGCCTGCATTCCGAGTGGCTTCCAATCCACTGGTCACGCCGCGGCATGACCAGTGGATCGGGAGCAAAAGGCATGCAGGCAATTGAATCAAACTTGTTCTAGGTTACACCCTTATTTCTTTATATTCAGCACGTTATTATACCCTTGAAACACCTTTTATTTAAACTCTTAATATTTCACTCATTAAAAGCAATTTTTAGAGGAAATGAGGATATGCTGCCGCACTGCCGCTGACATGATCGCTACAACTGGGTACACCCTTAATATTGGATTCAGCATGTTGTTCCACCCTAGAAACACCCTTTATTGAATTCTTAACATTTCACTTATTATATGCAATTTTGAGAAATATTGCGGGTATGCTGCCGCAAAAAAGTATCATACTAACCTCATAAAGATCTGACATTATACTTATTGAAAATTTTAAATTTGTCCTGATCTAACACGAGCAGACTTCTGCAAGTTTACTTGGTAAATATATTGGCAAGTCAACAAAATCCCCACAATGCAGTTTCAGCCTGGAATTCCCTGAAGATTAGATAAGTAATATTACACAGAATAGGAGTTATGTCCCCACATATATAATGCAAAAACAAAACACCTTTTAATTTCTAAATCTGACCACTACAACTGGGTACACCTGGTGAATTTTACAGAAGAAACATCAATGAAGTATAATATGCGATCAGTTTCCTGCCATCAAAAATTGTCCGTGCCATTTTTTTATAGAGCAGTTACAGCTAGGCTGCTTCTGGCCTATTAGGATGTTGTGCTTTTTGCACTTCTATGATGTTCTGCATTATGACAAAGTTACTAAGCAATCACAAAAAAGGCCTTCTTCAAACTGCTATATTATGCAATTTTATACACTTTTACACATCTGTTGAATAAGGATAATGCAGAAGAACTATGAGGCTGAAAACTGCTAAGCCACCTCAATTCATCGGTAAAGAACTGTTCGCTTAAACTCAGTCAGTGCTAGTCCACCTGTAACGCTCAGGAGAAATGTCGACTCATCGATTACAACAAATAAATTTGGGCCAAACACATTATGAGTACTCAATTCGGAACCAGGTTATGTTGGAATGTATTTCTCCTTCCTTAACTTTTGGTACCTGTAGCATTACAGGAGGATCGAAGGAATTCCAGTCAAATATATAGATATTGTCTCCTCTTTGAGAGAGATAATGATATTTTCCATACTCTGTAAGTACTCAATAATGTCTGGAACCCATTCTCAGTGTCTTTCAGGTTCATGATTGACAAGTTTCTATTTCGCATTCTGTACAGTAAATTTGTATTGGAGTTGTCCACTAGAAGGCTTGTGATTGCTGGTTCAGTATTTTGTAGACAATCATCAATAATTGATATCCCACCGGTGATTCTATCAAGACGGGCCAGACAGCCTATTGATTCCAGTCAGAGATGATTAACGGTCCCTATATTGTAGTCAGTTGTCGCCTGTGGAGTGTACAAGCCAGTGCAATACGCAGCCAGTCCCAAGCCTGGATGAAGACAGAGGGTTCGGCGACAGGAAGAGCATCCGGCCGATGAAACAGTCCGGCCTCAAACCAATATGCTTAGAAACCAACAGATACCAGACCATGCTAGGGCATCCTCCGTGTTAAGCGGTGCGCAGTGGTTAGATTGCTTTGCTGGCCCTGTGAGAAGTATGTGTGCGAGGCTACAGAAGATCAGGATAGCGACCCTAAACATCGGTGCGCTAACTGCTAAGAGTCGAGAGATTGCCGATTTGAAGGTGAGGCGAAACATTGACATACTATGTCTGCAGGAAACAAGATAGATGGGAGGGAAATCCGGAGGCAAGGTGAGAAACATCGTTGAAGGCATCAAGCTATACTACAGTGGTTGAAGAAGACCGAAGAATGGAGTTGCTATTTGCTTGAAAGAGGAATGGCAGGACAAAGTGATTGCAGTAGAGAGGAAGTAGGATAGGATAATTAGTATGAAGCTGGTGACGCCTCGGCAGACTTATAATATCGTGTCAGCCTACGCGCCACAACAGGGATGTCAAGAGGAAGAAAAGGAACAATTCTGGACACAACTCGGGGAGGTATCGGACAGTATGCCTACATCTGAAGAACTGATTGTTGCCGGAGACCTCAATGGACATGTCGGAGTATAGAGAGAGATGGATTTGAAAGATGGAATGGTTGCAAGACACGTGGAAACATCAGTGAAGAAGGAGAGCGGATTCTGAACTATGCTAGGGAGTACGACCTGGCGCTGGTGAACACATTCTTCACTAAAAGTGATGCTCAGACCTTCACATTCAAGAGTGGACCAAATCAGACCGTGATTGACTACATCGGGATAAGAAGAGAAAATATTAGCAAGATCAAGGACTGTAAAGTGTTCAAGGGAGAATCTGTAGCGTCACAACATCGGCTCCCGGTGGTTGAAATTTTAGCTAAGAAGAATAAGAGAAGATCCAGAAAAAGGGAAAAGAAGATTAGCTGTTGGAAGCTCAGAAAGCCGGAAGGAGAAGAACTGATAGAGAAGCTGAGTGAAAAGCTAGATGGAATCTATACTGAGGAAGGATTGCAGTGGGCGGAGACTTATCCAATGGTTATGGAGGCAGCAAAGGAGATACTCGGAGAGTCAGTGGCAGGAAAGTACTTGGAAAAATGGAAAAATTATTTCAATGGTCTACTAAATAATAAAAACAGCAGGGAGGAACTGCCTCTGTAGTTGCCAGTACAAGGGCCAGTACCAAAAATCAATGAAGAGGAAGTTAACATCCAGATAGGAAAGATGAAACCCAACAAAGCCACGGGGCCAGACCAACTACCAATAGACATCATAAAGCTGTTGAAAGAGAGAAGAAACACCTGGATGACAGCGTGAGAGGGATCCCAGATTCAAAGTTCACAGAAAGCTCTGTTTCTGTTTAAAAGTCAAAAACTTTTAGCCTCATTCAGAAATCTACTTGACTAAGCAGTTGCCAACAAGTATCTACAACAGCCGTCCTAAGAAATAATCCCTGATCACAATTAGCCGTCAGCGCGATCAATACAGTCTAAAAATTCCCATCCACTGATTGATCAGGCCTCAAAGCTCAAACTCCAAGTAGATGATCTCGACAGCCTTATGACTAAGCGTACCAAAACACTTGCCCTCCGATATATCCATGACGATGACCACTTTATGAACAACTTTCTTGCTAAATACCCCTCAGGCAGGTATCCAACAATTAAACACAGAAGTGCCCTTGGTAAAGACTGTTTTTTGAGGCATGCTATCCATATTTTAAATGATATTCTCTTTTAATCATCCATCAGTGTTTAATCTTATTTTTCCTTGTATGTGCTGGCTCCTTTTCAGTATGAACACCCTTATCTCGCAACATATTTTTTTATGTTAGTGATAGAATACAATCAATCAATCAATCAATAAATCAATCAATCAATGACACATTGGCTACATCATTTCGCTTTTGATTGATAAGAATCAAATATTTGCACATAATAAATTCACCTACATTTTTCTTTTATGTTGACTTAGACCGGTTATCCTTTCTTTTGTCTGTATCTTTAATTCTGTGCCTTTCTGCATCGTATTTCCGTCTAGTCATTAACATAATATCCCTGTTCCATATCCTTTCTATCGGAATTGGCAGCTGACGAATACTGCTGACATACTCGAGAGCCACTTCCTGGTTCGCAGAATGTTTGTATCTAGAGAAAGATAGTGAACAGTGAGCACAAGCGATAATATGTCAGCAGCAATGCTTGCATTCCAATTTTTTCCGAAAATATAAGAAGCTTAGATGAGATTAATAATATATAGAAATATATATACATTTTGTCCTATAAATTATAGTCCAGTTGGATAGCGCCAAATTAGCAGGGAAAAATATTGATGCTGATCAGAAAAACTGAGTTTTTATTAATGGTTGCAAGTTGCATCTTAATTGAACAAAAATTCTTTGTTAAATCATACATGGAATAAACCTTTAAATAACCAAAGAAACTGCTCAAGGTTATAAGCTTCGAAATGAGCCTAAGAACAGCTCAATTAAGAATTTAGGACTGAAAATATGACTTTTCAAAGTGAGGCCTTGCTGACGCTGGCTCGCGAGGTAGGTTGGTATGATGTCAAAAACCATAAAAAACTTTAAACTCATGCTATTTCTTCAAGATTTGATACAACAAGTTTTAATCACAGAGATTTATCTGAGCCATAAATTTGATGGATATTGAAGCAGATTTCGAGGTGGAAAAAGTTGGCCTCACTCTAATAGTTCCATTTACGAAAAATGCCGAATATTAGTCGACAACTATAGTGTGACCTCAAGCCCAGGCTTTCCAATCTCATGAGTGAATATTGAAGGGGTCCACTCCAATGCCTCAGCATTACTGGTGCTCCAAGATGGTCAATTTTGGGCTCATTTTGATGCATGATTAGCTGGAAAAACAGCCTTTATAATCCCAATCTGAAATTCAGAAAATTAATCACAAGACTGCTGATATTTTAAAATATGAGGACTTAGGGTAATCCTGGTCAGTGCAGCAAATTACCAGAAGACTTTTTTAATACTTACAGGAGTGAGAGATCATATTTTTGCCACAGATATGCGTAGCAGTTGTAGATTTGTGTTTGATAGATTTTTAGATCCGACTGAGGCAAATAGCGTAAATGTCCTGCTCTCGGCGTTGCTGGGTCAGCGATAATGGATGACCTTCCCAGAACAGGATTTGAAAAAGAATAATTGTTAGTGCACTCCATGAGAGATTCTCTGGATAAAAGTATCGCAGAAGGTGGTGTATAAAATATCGAGCTGTATGATCAATCCTTGTACGTGGGGTAGAGGTGCTGGCAGTGCCATGTCGATAATGACTTCCTTTGTCATCCGAGCTAAAATCAAAAGCTGTTGTATCTTGCAGTGACATATTTACTCATGTGGCTAACGTTTATGAGTAGACCATTTATCCCAACCCATTTATATAGCTCCAATCCTGTAAACCTTATCTTGCCAGCTTAATTTGAATTCAATTGTTTATTTGTATGACAGTAATTATGATCCTCCAAGCGATGGGAAACAATAGGAAAATTTTATAATGGAGAAACATGGTGCATCTCGGTTTTCTGACATCTGAGCAAAATAATTCGGCCAAACTTTGACACCCAAAAGTTTTTCACCATCACAGTTGTGGATAGTAGTTAAGTAGGAATGGATGCTACTAAGAAAAGAAAAATTATCAGCTCCTCTTTGCGCGAAGGGTACAGTAATGCCAGCACAATAAGGTCTCTAGAGGAAGTTCTTGAAGAGGATATTTCAAACAGATGGAAGGACTTACTATCTTCTGCAGGTATGCAAAGGATTGTTCATTTATTTCAATTTCTTGTGGTTTTGTGTATGATTGTCTGTCACCTCTTAACACCCTGCTATATAAACATATCTCAGCAAAACGTTATAAACCTTATCTAGAAAATGGCATTCCTCCTTTAACGTGTGCAAGACTCAATTATATCAAAATGAAAAAGTTACATGTAATGCAAAATTATGTATAAATTATTTATTCTTTACCTAGGTGTTCAGGACCAGTTCTTAAGTATATGGCTATGTCAGAAATGTCGTTGCTGTCATAAAAAGAATGAGGGAGCATGTGGGAATATGTTGAGAGTTGGGAGGAGAAGACAAGCCTGCGTAGCCGACCTGAAGTACTCAGTGCTATATCCTTACCGACCAATCTCAACCTGGATCGTGGATATCATAACTCGTTATGGGGCGCAGAACCTAATTAGACTGTGAGTGGCTTAAAATGTACAGCAATTTTTTTAGCTGCAACTGCATCTTAGCGCAGAAGTAAGGATCGAGTTGTAGATTCCATTTATACTACCTGGATGAGTAGGTCTTATTGGCCAGCCACAAATTAACAACGCAAGAATTATATTATCATAGTAGCAGGACAAACATTCAAAAAACCGTCTGCCTTTTATAAACTCCATGACTTTTTAGAGCATTTACCCTCAGGGCGTTTCAGAACCCCGAAGATCCGAAGAGCTTGGGCACTTTACTCTTTTACACGCTCCATGGTAAACTTCTTGAATAAAACATTGTTTTAAATTTCTGCTATTTTTATACCAATTCTTATAGTAAATACCATATTTTAAGAATTATATCGACCTTTTATCGGACACTGAAAATTTTAGCACAGCACCAAGAGTTTTATTGAGAATTTTTTTTTCTTGACAGAATAAATCCATCCAAAATCAGAGGACCAGAGATAAACTATAGTATAGTTATATTCTCAAACAATTAACAACTTTTGAATTACGGTGTCATGTATGAAGTATTAATAGAATCACAAGAAGTAATCATACGACCTACAACTAGGCCTACATGAAATAGATTATTGTGTAAACTTTACCGAGTCACTTCTGGCCCCACAATCAGTTATTGCCGGCTGGCCTGGATGATCACCGTACACTGAGACGCCCCGAGCAAACTCAGTTTCAATGCAGTCTGCTCAAACTGCCGATTGAGAACAACAGTAAATAAATTTAATGTGCTGGAAGTTCAATAAGGGGCATTGGTACTAGCAGATATCCAAAGTGTTCCAACAGCTCCACTTCGTTTTATCACTTGCACTACATTTATGTAGAATGAAAATTACACTATGATTTCCAAACTTAGTGTCTGTTAGTCTAAGTGTTCAGACTCCAAGACGCAGGGAGTTACTTGCGTAAGTAACTCCCTGCGCCTTGGAGTCTGAGCACTTAGACTAAGTGTCGGCATATCATGCAGAATTTTTTTCAGTGATGAGCTTTGATTATTTATTTCTCTTCCAGTTTCATAGTTGGCCACAACTCAGTCCTAATCATCCAATCATTCAGATAGGAGATATGTGTTCGGACAGTTTCTTTTTTATGTAACACACATGTTTAACTTGGTTTAATTCATAATTCTTTTTTTTTCCATATAATTTATGTGGTACCGTGTAAGGCGATGGTTTGAGACCTATTGTCAGGCATCAAAGAGGCCTTTTCTTTGGGTTTTTTAAATTTAATTTTTGTAGAAATTGAAGCCAAAGAAAATAATGGAACTTTTTATGAAAAGGCCCACATCTTGCCAAGGTATCAAATCAATTTTTCCACCACTTGGTCAATATTACCGAACTCAAACTGGTTTAATGCATGTTTCATGATGTCGCAGTACGAACAATTAGTTTTTTCTTCCCAAGAACCGGTGAATACCAGTACAGATAGTACATGTACCGTATCATATTTAAAAGAAAAAAACCCTGACAGGATTTATGTTATTGTCATGAAAATCCTTGTTACTCAATCTTCCTACTAATCCTTGAAACTATTTACTCAGATGGGTGTAGCAGCATCAGAGAGATATCAGCGGAGTATAAAGTGAG